>CM033714.1:83113113-84313113 GCA_019671005.1 Hibiscus mutabilis
GAACAATCACAATGCACAAGCATCGAGATTCCAGCAGAATATGCCACGACAACAGTTGTCGCAGCAACAGCCGACAACATCTAGTGGAAAATTCTCTAAATGCTTTTATGATGAAAACTAAATCTTACATGGCTGAGAATAGTAACTTCATAAAAAGAACTGATGCTTTTATTAACAGGACCGATATGAGATTGCAAAACCAAGAGGCGGCAATCAAATCATTGGAAAATCAAGTCGGACAGTTTACTCAAAATTTGAATACTAGACCGCAATGAGGTTTACCTAGCGATACTGAAGTCGCAAGAGGAACTGGCCATGAGCAATGTAAAGCGATCACCACTAGAAGTGGCCAACAACTTAAAGAGGCTCAAGCCCGCTCATCAAACAAAACTTCACAAAAAGACCACGACGAACTTAGCGGCAAAGCCTTAGATGCTGAACCAGGAATTGCCGCGACAATCGGCAACAAGCATGCCTCGGCAACCGACGATAAAGATACCTCAGCAACTTGCGATAAGCATACCTCGGCAACCCCAGTTGATAACGCCTCGGCAACTCCAGTTGTCCCGGCAATGCCGTCAATCAGGTTCTAAACCAATGAAAGGATCAAAGATATTCGACTTCCACCACCATTCCCACAAAGGTTGAAGCGACAAAAACAAGAATATCAATTCAAGAAGTTTCTTGATATCCTAAAGCAAGTCCACATCAACTTGCCATTGGTGGAAGCAATTGAACAAATGCCGAACTATGCCAAGTTTCTTAAAGACATTGTGTCCAAGAGAACAAGGCTAGGAGAGTTTGAAACAGTTGCCGCAACAGAGGGATGCATGGCCATGTTGCACAATCGTATGCCACCTAAGTTGAAGGATCTCAGAAGTTTGACAATACCCTGTTCCATTGGAAACCACTATGTCGAGAAAGCATTATGCGACCTTGGGGCTAGCATAAACTTGATGCCTAAATCAGTTTTCCAGAAACTAGGAATCGGGAAGGCAAGACCTACAACAATTATGCTATAGCTAACCGGCAGATCCTATGTGCATCCAGAGGGAAAAATCGAGGACATACTAGTAAAAGTTGATAAATTTATTTTTTCCGCTGACTTTATTGTTTTGGATTGTGAAGCATATGAGCATGCACCTATCATTCTCGGGAGACAATTCCTAGCAACAGGGAGAACCTTGATCGATGTTGAAAAGGGAGAACTCACAATGAGGGTGAATGACCAGCAAGCTAAACTAAATGTGTTCCAAACACTAAGGCATGCCGATGATCCAGAAGAACGCCAACTTCTTTATGCCACGGCAGAGTTTAACTTTGACGAGGAATTTAGTTACCTCGGCAACTACATTGCCGATCAAGAAGAACCTGAGGAGTATGAAGAACCGGTCGATGAGTAACAACAAGAAGAGGCAAATTGGCTAGTCAATCAACCAGGTACATACTTTGAACCGCTGGACTACTCAGGTAAGGAAGGTAAGCTCGAAAAACCCTCTATTGAACAACCACCGATTCTTGAGTTGAAACAATTGCCAGAGCAACTAAAATATGCGTACTTAGGAATCGATAATACATTGCCTGTAATTATTTCTTCTAAGTTACAACCTGAGCAGGAAAAGAAGCTGATCAAAATGTTGAAGCTACACAAAAAGGCAATAGGGTGGACAATTGCCGACTTGAAGGGAATTAGCCCGGCAGTGTGCGTGCACAAGATTTTGTTGGAAGATGATCACAAACCTTCAATTGAGGCCCAGAGAAGACTGAATCATGCCATGAAAGGGGTTGTAATGAAATAAATCATCAAGTGGCTTGACGCCGGCATTATATACCCTATCTCTGGTAGTACATGGGTAAGTCCGGTACAATGTGTACTGAAAAAGGGAGGTATAACTGTGGTAAGTAATGAAAACAATGAACTCATTCCAACCAGGACTGTGACCGGTTGGAGGGTTTGTATGGATTATCGAAAGCTAAACAAAGCCACTAGGAAAGATCACTTCTCATTACCCTTTATTGATCAAATGCTTGACCGTCTTGCAGGTAAACCCATTTATTGTTTTCTTGATGGTTATTCAGGTTACAATCAAATTGCCATAGCACCAGAAGATCAAGAAAAGACAACCTTCACATGCCCATACGGTATTTATGCTTTCCGAAGGATGCCGTTCAGATTGTGTAACGCCCCGGCATCCTTCCAAAGATGCATGATGGCACTCTTTTCAGACATGGTCGAAGACTTCCTTGAGATCTTCATGGATGATTTTTCTGTTTTTGGTAATGACTTCGACAGCTGTCTCGGTAATTTAGAGAAGGTGTTGGCAAGATGTGAAGAAACTGATTTAGTCCTCAATTGGGAGAAATGCCATTTTATGGCAGATGAAGGAATAGTGCTCGGCCACAAGATTTCATCCAAGGGAATTGAAGTAGACAAAGCCAAGGTGGACGTGATCGAGAGATTACCCCCACCAAGTTCGGTTAAGATGCAGGTTTTTACAGGAGGTTCATTCATAATTTTTCTAAAATCACTAAACCCTTGTGCAATTTGCTTGAACAGGATAAAGTCTTCGATTTTGATGATTCTTGCACCCAAGCATTCGAAACCCTAAAGAAAAAGCTTGCCTCGGTACCCATTGTCGTTCCACCTGATTGGACGCTACCTTTTGAGCTCATATGTGATGCAAGTGATTTCGCGGTAGGAGCAGTCCTAGACTAACGCACATGTAAGACCTTCCATGTGATATACTACGCTAGTAAAACTCTTAATAGTGCTCAAGTGAATTACACAACAATGGGGAAAGAGTTATTAGCTGTAGTTTTAGCATTTGACAAGTTCCGATCCTATTTGATTGGTACAAAGGTAATTGTTCATACAGACCATTCGGCAATCAAATATCTATTTGCTAAAAAAGATGCCAAACCTCGTTTGATTTGTTGGATATTACTTTTACAAGAATTTGATATTGAAATTAAGGACAGGAAAGGAACAGAAAATCAAGTGGCCGATCACTTATCACGTTTAGAATGCAATAGGGAGGAGGAAGCGGATCTAGAGATATGTGATGCATTCCCGGATGAACAAATTTTAGTTGCCTCAGCAACCATGGACGCGCATGCCTCGGCAACCCTCAACGCCTCGTCAATCATGGACGCGCACGCCTCAGCAACTCTCGATGCCGCAGCAGCCCTTGACGCGCACGCCTCGGCAACCATGGATGCACACGCCTCGGCAACTCTCGACGCCGCAGCAGCCTTTGACGTTCACGCCTCAACAATTTTGGGAGCAGTCGCCACGGCAGCACATGCCTCGGCAATACCCTGGTACGCGGATTTAGTTAATTTCCTTGTTTGTGGTATTTTACCTTATGGCCTTACTTCCGCCATGATGCTAAGCATTACTTTTGGGACGAGCCTCTTTTGTTTAAACAATGTACAGATCAGGTTATACGCCGATGTGTCCCTGAAGAAGAGCAACAGAATGTACTCCGGCAATGCCATTCTTTACCCTATAGAGGACATTTTGGAGGAACTCGTACCGCGGCCAAAGTTTTGCAATCCGGTTTGTATTGGCCAACATTGTATAAAGATGCCCAAGACTTTTACAAGCAATGTGATCGTTGCTAGAGGACGGGCAATAGCTCTAGACGACATGAGATACCGCTCTAGAACATCATCGAGGTAGAATTGTTCGATGTATGGGGGATCGATTTTATGGGACCTTTCCCATCTTCATTCGGTAACCTCTACATTCTACTTACCGTCGACTACGTGTCTAAATGGGTTGAGGCAGTTTCAGTTCCCAACAACGATTCCAAGACCGTGCAACGATTCTTGCAGAAAAATATATTTACACGGTTTGGGATGCCGAGAGCAATTATCAGTGACGAAGGCAAGCATTTTGACAACAGACTTATTGCCAAGATGTTGCAACACTTCGGCGTATCACACAAGATTGCCATGGCATATCACCCACAAACCAACGGGCAAGCATAAATTTCCAACCGGGAATTGAAGGGTACACTCGAGAAAGTTGTAAATCCCTCTAGGAAGGATTGGTCATTAAGACTAGATGACGCGCTTTGGGCATATCGCACTGCATTCAAAACACCCTTAGGTATGTCCCCATTCTGACTTGTCTATGGCAAAACATGCCATCTACCGGTGGAAATCGAACACAAGGCATATTGGGAAATCAAGACCGTGAATATGGATTGGGAAAGTGCCAGACAAAAGCGTTTGTTGGACCTCAATGAGATAGAAGAATTTCGTGCACTCACCTATAACAATGCACGAATCTACAAGGAGAAAACAAAGCAATGGCATGACAAGAAACTATTACCGCGACAATTCATGCCAGGGCAACTAGTTCTCTTATTCAATTTTCGGCTAAAACTTTTCTCGGGAAAGTTGAAATCAAGATGGTTGGGACCATTCGAAGTCGTCAAACCATTCTCCCATGGTGTCGTGATAATCAAGTCCATCACTGACAAACATGAATTCAAAGTTAATGGACAAAGATTGAAACACTACAATGGTGCCCATGTGGAACGTAACAAAGAAGTGGTCAACTTAGGAGATGCATAAGCATGCTCTCCTTTCGATATTTTATTTTTATTTTTAATTTTAATTTTTTCGAACTATTTAAGTTTTATTTTATTATTACCTTCGATTATTTGCTCTTGTAGGACTGATTTTCTTTTTTTTTATCTTTTTATGTTTAAGAATCCCTTTACACATCTTTATTTATTTTCTTTTATTAGTTTACCTTTAATTTTAATCTTTATTTGATTTGTCTTTGAATTGTAGGAAAAGAGTTCAAGATAAAGAGGAATTTTAATCCAAGAAGGAAAACATCTTCAACAAGGAAATTAATGGGCTGAATCTAAGGCTTATATAAAGCCTCAAACTTACCCTAATTAAACCCCCCTTGCCGTCACCCTTCCCCTAAACCAAAACCCTCTTTTTCGTCTTCCCCTAATCCCACCCACCATATTTACCACCTATCTTTTCTATAAAACCCATCACCCTTATTCTATTCCTACTTTTTATCTTGCAACTCTTTAGTTTCTTTTATTTGTTTTTACAAAACTCACAAACAAGATCATCCATGGCATCCAAAATTAAGTTTTTGGTTCATCCAAGTTCCTCCAAAGAACCAAGATACAAGAAGTTTGCTACACCGGTGGTTCAAGAAAGATTTCACTCCAAGTTTGAAAGCCGGAAGATTTATGAAGAACAAGGCTTTGAATACTCCAACTCTCATCAAGATTTCGGCCTTGAACCATTCATCTTCGAGAGGATTGCACATCAAAAGTGGCAAATCTTTTGCCATCAATCGGAACCGGGCAACATCTCATGGGTAAGAGAATTCTATGCTCACTCACCTAACCCGGATAATCCTTATGTTTTTGTTCGTGACAAGGCCATACTCATAAGCCCCGAAAACGTCAACACCTTTTACGTGCTTTACATTGAGAAGGACGAGCATCAATCCTTCGTTGATCAAATCATGCCCAAGCAACTCGACAAGGTGCTTCAACAACTCACTCAACCGGGAACTCATTGGAACGACGGTAAATACAAGGGCACAGTAAATCGCCTTCGGCTTAAACCCGAGGCAAAACTATGGAATAAGTTTGTTAAAACTTCTTTAATGCCCACCATACACAATACTACCATTGATATACCACGTCTTTTGCTCATACATTCTATTTTGCATAATCGCATCATTAACATTGGAAAAATTATTTGTGATGAGATTTTTGTATGTAGCTCAAAAGATAAGGGTTCTCTTTTCTTCCCTTGCTTAATTTCTAATCTTTGCAAGGAGATGCATGTACCAAGTGAGTCCACCGATGAAAAGGCCCTACCAAAGTCCGGTTGGAATCAAACACAAATCCGAATGCTAATAGGAGAGGCACCGGGAAAATCTTCACAGCCTCCAATTGCCGCGGCAACTCTTGCCCCCCTGGCAATCCCTAATGCCCAAGTACCTAACGCCCGGGCAACTCGGTCATCAACCTCGGGACACTTTGAAGCACTCTTGCAACCATTGGTGAGCCACCTAAGGCAAATTGAAGACCGGCAAATAATGTTCATGCGGTACATGAAGGAGCACAACAATGCCATCACACAAGTTATCCTAGAAAAGTACCCGGACAATTGCGTGCCATTCCCAATCTTTCCTGTCGAGATCCTTGCCCCGGCAACCAATGAAGCAGTCGCCACGGCAACCGCAACAGATGATGCCGCAGCAACCTACATCGTGCCTGCACAAGCAGATGCCACGGCAACCAACCCTGAAGAAGCCTCGGCAACCAAAGCTAAAGACATCCCGGCAACCACTGCAAAAGCCAAAGGTAAAGCACCTATGCCCGAATCAACTCCTACGGAATCATTGTCTGATTTTTCAGATTCGGACGAGTCCTCTATTGCACCAACAAAGACCGCACCAATTGAAACCTCTAAGCGAAAAGCCAATGGCATTGATAAAGAGGACGCTGAGGACAACCCCGTACGAGGATCCATTCCACCACCGGCAACAAGAAAACAACCATCGCGTTCAAGTAAGAGAATCAAGACACCAACCAAAAAGAAACTAATCATCCACGATGATGAACTCTCAGAGTAAGTCCTCGTTTGTATTTTATTTTTCGTTATTTTTATTTTTCTTTAATGCATGCATTGAGGACAATGCCTCACTCGAGTTTGGGGGGATTGTTATTAGTAGTTACCATGTTTAGTTACATTCATCTTAAGTATTACATTTAGGATACATAAATTGCTTGTCATTCCTTTAGTTGGAACAAGAATTGCTTAGATTTGATGAATATCCGATGATGACTTTGCCAATGCACTTAATTGATAGAATTTTTATTCTAGGATAACCATGGAAAAACTTAGAATTTTACTATGATGCTAAATTTGATGAAACACTGTTGTGGTTTGATTGATTTAAGGAATTCTAGTGAACTTAGGTTGGTAATTAAAGAAATTTGGGGATTAGAATAAAAATTGGATGAATGCTAGAGGTGCCCAAAATTGGCTCTAGCATGTGCTAAAAAAATTGATCACTAGAGGTGCCCAAAACTGGCTCTAGTATGTGCTAAAAAAATTGATCGCTAGAGGTGCCTGAAACCGGCTCTAGTCGAATAAAACTAAAAACAAAACACTAGAGGTACCCAAAACTGGCTTTAGTTAAAACATGATAAAAAGAACCCAATAAAGTAATTTGAAAACCTCTTGTTTGCATAGAATCCGAAAAATCAACTTGCACACAACTCCGCACACACTCACAAGCATTATAGTTTGATTCCGAGTAACTCCTAAGTTTTCTAAAAAATGAAAAGCCAATCATACTTTGTGCCCCAGTTCTGAGAATTGAAATCAAGTTCAAAGCTAAGTTTGTGAAAATTGAAGTCTTGGCAGGTAATTATTAGTTTGCATTGCTTGAGGACAAGCAATAGTTCGAGTTTGGGGGTGTGATAAGTGTTCCAAAGTACTATTTTTATTACCCTTTTTACTCATATTATTGTTAGACTTAGGCTCATATTAGTTGCATAATTAGCCATTCATGCATTAATCCATGTTTCCTTCCATCGTTGAGCTTGATTATATAACTTGGTAGTTTTTGTGGGAAAATATACTACTTTGGTGTGTTTTGTGTGTATGTACAAGATCACTTGCCAAAGCAAGGCTAGAGCTAGTTGCCAGGGCAATACATGAAGGAGATGCCGAGCTAGTTGCCAGGGGAATGCATGAAGGAGACGCCGAGCCAGTTGCCAGGGCAATTGTCGACAAAGAACAAGGTGATATGGTAGTCGAAATTGATGACTAGACAAGCCCAAGATGACGTGGAGCAAAGCTAAATCCCAAAATAATTTGATTTCCATGAAGAGATTAAAGAAGAATTAAATTCCAAGAAGATAAGAGAAGTTCTAGAAGGAATATAATTATAATAAAGAATTATATTCTTTAAAGATAATTTAATTCCAACTTAACTTCCTCCTCAAAGAAGGACTTTGACCTAGCCCTATAAATTAGAGGCCATATCGTCAACTTGAAAGAGAGAGAGAGAGAGGAGAGAATTTTCGACAAGCATCAAGGGCAAGAAGGATTTTGACAAGCTTCATCCTTCATTTTTTCTTTCTTGTTCAATTAGGTTCATGCTAAGGATTCTTTATCTTGTGTTTCTTTGGAACCTAGCCATGAACTAAATCTATTTGGCTAAGGTTATTGTGTCTTGTGGTTGTGAGAAACTATTGGATTTTGTTTAGGTAATAAGAGTTTGCACTTTTCTATTCAAGGTTTATCCATTCTTGGTTCTTATTCTTGTTTGTGAGTGAATTGGGAGAGGATCTCGTAACTTCATCTATTTATCTAATATCGGGAGAGTTAGATTCAAGAAACGAATGAATATGATCCTTATTCAATCTATTGATGGTGAAGATTAATCTGGCTTAGGAATAAGTTAAGGATTTCAACAACTAAGAGGAGCGCAGGATTGGTTGTTGTTCACCCTTGATTCAGGCATGGATGTATTATCAAGGCATGCACAAGTAGCTAGAGTTTCGACTTAGGGATAAGAAGAAACCATTGAAGAACGCTCTGCCGAACCTTGAAGATTGCTGCCCAGACGCCCAAGTAGTTGCCCAACTAGTCGCCCAGGCAACCATCGATTAGTTGTCAAGACAACCCCGTTGTACAAGTTGCCAAGGCAACTGAGTTGCCCGTGCACTCTTTTACCAAGACGATCCAATCGGCTATCACACCTCAACTCACGATAACCTGGCCTATCTCTCTCATTTAATTACATCGCCTTTTACTTAGTTGCCTTCTAGTTTAGTTATTAGTTAAACTCCTATAATCTTCTATTTGTGTTTTTACTTTTTATAGTGCAAGAGACTAGATTCTTGAAGTGGCACCAATCCCTGTAGAGACGATATCTTTTATACTATAACTTGCAACGTGTATACTTGCACAACTGCGTAGCACTTATTACGCGCAACAGCTAGGTTCCAAAGAAACACAAGATAAAGAATTCCTAGCATAAACCTAATTGAACAAGAAAGAAAAAGATGAAGAATGGATGGAGCTTTGTCGAAATCTCCATTGCTCTTGATCTTGTCGAAAATTCTCTCCTCTCCCCTTTGGAGTTGTCGAAATTTCTCTTCCTCTCTCCCT
Source organism: Hibiscus mutabilis (assembly GCA_019671005.1). Taxonomy (NCBI): domain Eukaryota; kingdom Viridiplantae; phylum Streptophyta; class Magnoliopsida; order Malvales; family Malvaceae; genus Hibiscus; species Hibiscus mutabilis. The sequence goes on from CM033714.1 coordinate 83,122,297, forward strand.
TGGAGTTGACAGCTTGGTGATCTATTTATAGGGCTAGGTCAAAGTCTTTTTTTGAAGAGGAAGTTAAGTTGGAATTAAATTATCTTTAAAGAATATAATTCTTTATTATATTTAAATTCCTTCTAGAACTTCTCCTATCTTCTTGGGATTTAATTTCTCTTTGACCTCTTCATGGAAATCAAACTCCTTTAGGATTTAGCTTTGCTCCACGTCATCTTGGGCTTATCTAGTCATCGATTTTGACTACCATATCATCTTATTCCTTGTCAAAAATTGCCCTGGCAACTGGCTCGGCGTCTCCTTCATGCATTGCCCTGGCAACTAACTCGGCATCTCCTTCAAGCATTGCCCTGGCAACTGGTTCTAGCCTTGATTTGGCAAGTGATTCTGCACATACACACAAAACACACCAAAGCAGCATCTTTTCCTACAAAAATCACCAAGTTATGTAATCAAGCTCAACAATGGAAAGAAACATGAATTAATGCATGAATGGCTAATTATGCAACTAATATGAGCCTAAGTCTAACAATAATATGAGTAAAAAGGGTAATAAAAATAGTACTTTTGAACACTTCTCACACCCCCAAACTCGAACTATTGCTTGTCGTCAAGCAATGCAAACTAATAATTACCCGCCAAGACTTCAATTTTCACAAACTTAGCTTTGAACTTGATTTCAATTCTCAGAACCGTGGCACAAAGTATGATCACCTTTTAATTTTTCGGATAGCACAAAAATTACCCGGAACCAAACTATAATGCTCGTGACAATGTGTGTGCGTAGTTGTGTACAAGTTGATTTTCAAGATTCTATGTGAACAATAGGCTTTTATTAATTTAATTACCAGGGCATTTATTTTTATTTTCACTAGAGCCAATTTCCGGCACCTCTAGCAAAGTAAGCAATTTCTCATTTTATTTTAGTCGACTAGAGCCAATTTTGGGCACCTCTAGCGATTCTTTAATGTGCATTAACTACTAGAGCCAGTTTTGGGCACCTCTAGTAAGAAAGTGCATTTACTACTAGATCCAGTTTCGGGCACCTCTAGCAAGAAATTAACTTTTAATTTTCAATTTTAAATTTACCCAAATTTTAAGCAACCTAAGTTCACCAAGTTTCCTTCAATCAACAAGCCACAACCGTGTAAAAAAAATTCAGCATCATAGTAAAATTCTAAGTTATTTTCATGCAATCCTAAAATTAAAGGTTCTTTCAATAAAGTGCAGTGGCAAAAATTCAGCATTGGATATTTAACAAGTCTTAAGCAATTAAATCCAATTAAAGGCATGGCAAGTAACATATGCAACCTAGATGTGATTGCTAAAGATGAATGCAACTAAACATGAAACTAACTAGAAACCAACACCAATTTCTAGAATTCCCATAGTTGGAGCAATACAATGAATGGAATAAGGGTGAACTGCAACATGGAATGGTCTTCAGAATAAAAAAACTCATGGAGGCTGCGATTAAGCATTACAACATACGATGCTCAGTTACGTCCACCGTGAGGAAAACCGAGGCACACAAGATAACGAATTCCTAGAATAAACCTAATTGAACAAAGAAGAAAAAGATGAAGAATGGTTGAAGCCTCTTTGTCAAAATCTCCCCATTTGATCTTGTCGAAATTTCTCTCCTCTCTCCCCTTTGGAGTTGACGGCTTGATCCTTAATTTATAGGGCTAGGTCAAAGTCTTTTTTTTGAGGAGGAAATTAAGTTGGAATTAAATTATCTTTAAAGAATATAATTCTTTATTATATTTAAATTCCTTCTAGAACTTCTTCTATCTTCTTGGGATTTAATTTCTCTTTAACCTCTTCATTGAAATCAAACTCCTTTGGGATTTAACTTTGCTCCACGTCATCTTGGGCTTATCTAGTCATCAATTTCGACTACCATATCATCTTATTCCTTATCGAAAATTGCCTTGGCAACTAGCTCGGCATCTCCTTCATGCATTACCCTGGCAACTAGCTCGGCATCTCCTTCATGCATTGCCCTGGCAACTAGTTCCAGCCTTGTTTAGGCAAGTGATTCTGCACACACACAAAAGCTCACCAAAGCAGCATCTTTTTCCACAAAAATCACCAAGTTATGTAATCAAGCTCAACGGTGGAAAGAAACATGAATTAATGCATGAATGACTAATTATGCAACTAATATGAGCCTAAGTCTAACAATAATATGAGTAAAAAGGGTAATAAAAATAGTACTTTTGAACACTTATCAATTATGCAGAAATAAAATTCAGGGATGGTTGTGCAACTGGAAACTCTATCAAAATACTACAATGATCGTATCGTACTTGGGGAGTGCCAATTTTTTCGCCTTTTCTGGACATTTCCATAATGCGCTAAATTTTTCGCCACTACAAGCTTATGCTCTAGATCGACGATACATTCTTGTATGGTAGATACACACATATGTTACTGCTGGCAGTTGCTCAAGACGACAACTGAAAATGTATTCCAGTAGCTTTCGCAATAGTTTTAAATGAAGATATCCCTTCTCGAGAATTTTTCTCACCAAACTACACAAACATATCCTAAGCTAGGTTCTACGAGAAAAAGAAAAGGGGATATGTATTATTTCAGACAGAGATGCAGGGATATGGGGAGAAATCTCACGTATGGGGGTGTCTTGGCAACCCCCATATATACATCACTAGTACTGTTTACGACAGATTGTAGCAAACTATTACCAGAGATATAAGAATGATGATGAACGTATAATGGTTCTTCGCATGGTTACGCCTTCCACTGACATTCCATTTTATTTATCATTGATTTTATTATTATTTATCGTTAACTATTCTATCTCTTATTGAATAGGCAATGCACACCGGGTAGACCAAGTTTGGGAGCTGCTGGAAGAGTTGAGCGTAAAAAATTCAGATGGATATGACTATCTTGTTGATATCCTGAGAGAGAAATGGCTAAGATATTATGATAGGGGGTCGTCGATATGGTCACATGACAACGAACTTGGCTGAGGCAATCAATTCATCTTTGAAGGGAACACATCATTTACCTATCGCATCTGTTGTCAATGAGACATATTACCGACTAGCTACCCTTTTTGCAACCCTCGAAAAACAAGCAATAGACTGGATGGCAGGTGGCCACAGGTTCCATCCAGAACTCCAGCAAAAAATTTAAACATACACTGCACACGCAAACGCGATTGGTGCGATATGCTTCTCTCGTCGCCAACATTGCTTTTAGGTTTCAGAATATTCGCGACCGCTTGAAGAAATAATGCAAAACAATTATGTAGTTGATCTGCGCCAAAGAATGTACGATTGCGGAGTCTTCCAGACATTCAAGTACCCATGTGTGCACGCCTTCACTGCATATGTATCGGTTCATTTTGACGCCATAACACTCGTTGATTCGGTATACCGGCTTGAAAACATATTCAAGGTATACCAAAAAAATTTCCTCTGATCGGGAATGAACGTAATCTTTGTATCATTGATGATGAACCTAAGATATGCTCAGATCCTTCCCTGTGCCGTAAGAAAAAAGGTCGGCCAACGTCAACTAGGATTCACTGTGTCGAGAATATGGTTCATCAAGAATGGGCCAAACAACCTAAACGGTGCACTAGATTTAGGAACACTGAACACGACCGGTGCACTAGATATAGAAACACTGAACACGACATGAGAAATGGTCCTCTTAGGATCGACCCTCAAATCAACTAATTGTACTTCTCCATGTAATGTTTTAGCACCATTTTTAACGATCTTTGAAGCTTCATTTTCTATTTTACCACCATTTTCTGTTTTACCCCTATTTAACACCATGAATTCACTCATTTCATACACCATCTTTATGCCTTTCACTTATCGACCCATACACATGTCCACCAACCCATGTTTGCTCGTTCTTCATGGGAAAAAATATGGCTAGATAGCATTTTTAACGCGATCTCTACACCTTTTAGGATGCCATATACGCTCCAATTTTAGCACCATTGTAAACATATGCTTCACTACTACAATGTGAAACTTAAAAAACAACAAAAAAATATCACCCAACATACCACAAAATCAAGTTAAACATACCTATGGACCCATTTTTGCTTGTTCTTCATGGGGAAAAACATGACTAGATAGTGTTTTTAACGCGATTTCTACACATTTTAGGATGTCATATACGCGCCAATTTTAGCACCATTGTAAACATAAGTTTCAGTACTACAACGTTAAAGCTAAACAACAACAAAAAATCAACCCACATACCACAAAATCCATTTAAACATGTGTATAGACCCATGTTTGCTTGTTCTTCATGGGAGAAAATATGACTAGATAGTGTTTTTAACGCAATTTCTACACACTTTAGGATGTCATATACGCACCAATTTTAGCACCATTGTAAACATATGTTTTAGTACTACAACGTTAAAGCTAAACAACAACAAAAATCTCACCACATACCACAAAATCCATTTAAGCATGCCTATGTACCCATGTTTGCTTGTTCTTCATGCAAAAAAAACATGGTTAGATAGCATTTTTAATGTGATTTATACACACTTTAGGATGCCTTATACGCGTCAGTCTTTACACCATTTTCAAGAGATATTTTAGTATTACAGCGTGAAAGTTCTGTTAAGTGCCCAAAATTACTATTTTATTCACCCTTTTTATTCATATTATTGCTAGACTTAAGCTTATATTAGTTGCATTATTAGCCATTCATGCATGTTTGCATTGTTTCCTTGGTGGACAAGCTTGATTTCATATTTTGCTTAATTTTGTGGAAAAATGGTGCTGCCGATAGTTGTTTTTGTGTGTGTGCAGAATCACTTGCCTAAACAAGGCTGGAACCAGTTGCCAGGACAGTGCATGAAGGAGATGTCGACGCAGTTGCTAGTGCAATGCATGAAGGAGATGCCGAGCTAGTTGCCAGGGAAATTGTCGATAAGGGATAAGATGATATGGCAGTCAAAATTGATGACTAGATAAGCCCAAGATGACGTGGAGCAAAGTTAAATCCCAAAGGAGTTTGATTTCCATGAAGAGGAAAGAGAGAAATTAAATCCCAAGAAGATAGGAGAAGATCTAGAAGGAATTTAAATATAACAAAGAATTATATTCTTTTAAAGTATTTAATTCCAACTTAACTTCTTCCTTAAGAAAGACTTTGACCTAGCCATCTCCTATTTAAAGGAGACCAAGCCATCAACTCCAAATGAGAGCAAAGGGGGAGAGTTTGATTGAAGAGAGAGAAAAGGGGGAGAGTTTGATTGAAGAGAGAGCAAAGGGGGAGAGATTTTGACAAGGGCTTTCAACCATTCTTCATCTTTTTCTTTCTTGTTCGATTAGGTTTATGTTAGGGATTCTTTGTTTTGTGTTTCTTTGGAACCTAGCCATGAACTAAATCTATTTGGCTAAGGTTATTGTGTTTTGTAGTTGTGAGAAACAATTGGATTTTGTTTAGGTAATAAGAGTTTGCACCTTCAATTCAAGGTTTACTCATTCTTGGTTTTTATTCTTGTTTGCGAGTGAATTGGGAGAGGATCTCGTAACTTCATCTATTTATCTAATATCGGGAGAGTTAGATTCAAGAAACGAATGAGTATGGCCTTTATTCAATCTATTGATGTTGAAGATTAATCCGGCTTAGGAATAAGTTAAGGATTTCAACGGCTAAGAGGAGCGCAAGATTGGTTGTTGTTCACCCTTGATTCACGCAAGGATGTATTGTCAAGGCATGCACAATTAGCTAGAGTTTCGACTTAGGGATAAGAAAAAACCATTGAAGAACGCTCCGTTGAACCTTGAAATTGCTGCCCAGGCAACCGTCGATTAGTTGCCAAGGCAACCCCGCTGCGTAAGTTGCCACGGCAACTGAGCTGCCCTTGCACCCTTTTACCAAGACGATCCAATTGGCTATCACACCTCAACTCACGATAACCTGGCCTATTATCTCCCATTTGATTACATCTTCTTTTACTTTATTGCTTTCTAGTTTAGTTGTTAGTTAAAACTCCTACAATCGCCTATTTGTGTTTTTACTTTTTACAGTGCAAGAGACTAGATTCTTGAAGTGGCACCAATCCCTGTGGAGACGATATCTTTTATACTATAACTTGTGACGTGTACACTTGCACAATTGCGGAGCACTTATTACGCTCAACAAGTTCAAATATATGAAGTATTATCCCCCAACACCCTGTAATTTCACCTACAACATGCCTATCGAAGCTTGTTTTAACAGCAGGATTGTAAAAAATTCGCGTTGCACCAAACGCGGGTTACATTCATATCGCGTGAAAAGTTCGCACAGTTTCATCTGATTATCTCGTTGAACTCGCGTCCTGTTAGGCACGAGTTCTTTTTACTTAATATTTAAAAAATGCTAACGGATAAGACACGCCACATCAGATGGAACTCGCGTCTGGCGAAACGTGAGTATTGAATTTGCGCCATCTACAACGCGAGTCGTTCCTACGTGTAACAAATAGGGAGTATTTTTTTGAATAATTTTTTAAGGGAATGTTATTCCAAATTTTTTACCAAAAAAGAATATTTAACTAATTTAGCATTTATAAAATGCATGCATGCTTGCTGCACCTCCTTATCCTGCCAACAACCAACTTGACCATAATATGTGTCTAAATTTTTCGACGACTTCAAAAAGTCGTGCGGAGGACAAAGCAACTTTCACTTTTACTATTCAAACATTTTTATTTCATGAATTCAACCACCCAAATCATAAAATAATCTTCCTCACAACAATATCCGGGAAAAATTTTCCGTCCCTATGAGTAGGACTAGGGGAATACTTTAAAGAAATTATTACCCGAATGATTGAGGTGAAGGGACGTTGTTTTCAAAATTCTATGCGAAATTGAAAGATGTTGTCCCATTGTTTTGGTTCGACGATCTTGGGCTTAAAGACACAAATAGGATGTAAAGATACTATTTTGACCAAAGCAAGATTCATAATTTTAAATTGCATGGACTAGTACCTTTACAGTAAACTCTTCGCACCACTATGAGGAGTTTTATAATTATATTCTTTTTTATTAAAACTCGCCTTATACTTATGGCGAATTTTAATTTTTTAATATTCGGTGTAAATATTAATTACGATATTAACCTAATCTTAAATTGAACTCGACGTATGGACACGGCGAGTTCCCTCTAACTTAACGACCGTAACAGATTTTACGGAAAAAATAATGGGTTGTTTTAGAGCTTTTGCAAATTAGGGTTTTTTTGTTTCTTATAAATAGATAGTTTTGTTTAGGGTTTAGAAGACACAAAAAATTTTAAACCTCTTTTGTTCGAGCAAAGCAAAATAGTTTTTCAGACCATGAGATTTTTTTAGACGACACCGAAAGAAGCAAGCTTACACATAATTCGAAAGGTTAAAGGTAACGTTTGTTAATATTTTAGAGAACGATTATTTTTTTTAATATTATTTATTTTGTTTACTTGAATTTTTTTATATATGCGTACTTTTTTAATTCGATCAGTAAATTGTGTTGTTAATATTTTAATTGAAAATATTTTAAAATTAGATTGATTTGTGATGTTTTAGGCATTTATTTTTGCATAACTGTTAGGGAAAAATGACGTTGTTAAGACTTCAAAATTCTCACATCAAAAACATGAGATTGTTGGTAAGAATTTATGGTTTTTTTGCAACTTTTTATTTATTGTTTTTAAATTATAAAGTACTACTGTAATTTAAATATTGTGTTTGTAGAAAGAGGATTCAAAATTTCGGCCTCGCTTGATATAGAGCGATCCGCCTAGCCAATATATAATGAGATTTATGGAGAATTCTAGTTTTAAGTATGCGTCAAATATTTGTCAGTTTGAAGTCGTGCCATAGTTGATTAATAGGTTGGTGAAGCGTTGGAGACCAAAGATGCATACCTTCCACATGCTGTGCAGGGAGTGCACAATCGCCCTCGAAGATGTTGCTATGCATCTTGGTGTCCTAGTTTCAGGTAGTGCAATTGTTGGTCAAAATGATTATTTTGTATATGATTACTACTCTAAGTATTTGGGGAAGACTCCATCGGAGCATGCTGTTGATCGTAAACGTGTGAAGCTGACATGGCTGAAGAGTGATTTTCAAGTGGATGGAAATTCTACAGCGGCAAAAATTGAGTGCGTTGCTCGAGACTATATATTGCTCATTATCGGTAGTATGCTAATGCCGGAAAAATAGAGTTCTCTTGTGCACACGCAGTACCTTCTGTTCTAGGAGACGTCGTGGGTAGCAAAAAAATTTAGTTGGGGATCTACAATATTAGGTTTCCTGTACCGCGAGTTGTGCAAGAAAATGACCCCGATAGACATGAAGGGCATATTCGTGCACACAGATATTGGTGGGTGTGTGGTGCTGATACATTCATGGGCCTGGTATAGGCTTCCATTCCTGGCTCCTATTTGCGATCCTTTGTTTTCATTCTCACTCGCTTCAAGGTAATAATGTTAACTCCCATAATTGTTTTAATTTTTATTTACACAAACCATGATCCATCTATGTATTTATAATGTAATGGGCCTAAAATTCAAAAAGAAAGCGTTGGATGCAAAATTAATTATCATAAAAAGAATGATGATAGACATGTATTGCGAATAGCAGGTAATGCAAAATTGCTTTTAGATCAAAATTTTAAAATTTGAATTTATTTTGATCTAATTTTTTAGTTATGTACGTATTATTGCAGTTCCAATGGGTGCCATATGATGAGGACAATGATACTCGTCATATGATTCCAAACGATGCCTACGAAGATGTCGAAAATTAGTGTTCAGCAATTTAGTTGCTAAATTTTGGGATTTTCGAGATTTTTCACGACAATTGGGTTCTTAGGTAGTTCGGATAACACTAGCTTATTCCGGAGGACCCGATCAATATGGACGAGTTCGGAAAGGTGGACTTACGGGGTAAGAGGGAAGGGAATTGTCCAAAGAGATATTCTTTATACATACATGGTGGCTTGACAGGTCAAGCAGGTTGCCAGCTCGCGATCCTATTTCCCATGATTTCCATTTCTTGAATTCTGAGTACCGTCAATGGTTTGTGGCAAATAGAAAACCCAAGTTGAAGACCGAAGCCCAACGAGAAGCTTATGTTACTTTGTTTGAAATCCCAGAAGAGCAGGACCAGGAACCTAATCCGGAACCTGAATCCTAACTCGACATGGGAGCAAGGTCTGCAGAATACAAAAAGGTTTAATTATTTATTTGAGTTGAGTTCACAAAATTTGTTGTGTTTATTAATTTTAGATATTTTTCTTTTAATAAATTTTGGACCTAATGGTTTTTCTTTTATTAATAAAATTTTGAGTTTAGTTGACAAAAAATTGTTATGTTTGTTTATTTTTCTCATGTAACAAACTATGTAGACTGTTGTAACCGGTCGAAAATAATGAATTACTACATTTAGAATATTAATATATATTAGGATAAAAAAAGAAATTGACAACTTATTATACATTAATCCCCGAACTTTAATACATATGCTTGAGTACATGTAAATATTTTTATAGTATATAACAGATTCACTCAGTACCGCAATTCATTGATATGACTGACTACCCAATTATTTTTTGCTGCTACAGGGTTGTTTGTGAAAAAATGGGGTCAGTCAATATGGAATTTGACATGAAGTACCCCACATATGTCATTATGGATGCATATGAGCTACTACATAGAATAAAAATGGGTGCAACATTATGCCTACAAGGCCTGGTGGCAGCATTTGTGTTGTATCCTAAATAATGTAAGACCACGCAGTTTTCTTAGAAAACTAATGTTGTAAGAAAAAAATTTGTAATATCAGACAATACGACAGTAAATGGAGTTTCCATTATGATTTCTGGTAACCTCATTCCAAATAATGTATAACGTAATTAATGTAGTGGCGTCAAATTTGTAAATTTGGTTCGTATAAAAAATGAAAGATGGTTGTGGTATGGAAATGAATGCGTTGATTCAATAGTGTTATATTAATACTGGAAATGGAAATGACAGGGGAAACTCTAGCCTTTCAGCAGCGTTTTTAAAGAGGTCTCTTGGTAGGGTTTTCAACGTATGTTTCAGAGCAGTTTTTGAATGTTGGACCGAACAGTAAACGCGTAGTCGTATAGATAAACACTTTTACTTGATGTTAACGTAAAAAATTCAGCAGAAAAAACATCTGGAGGCAGCGTAAAATACGTCTAAACACCCATATGGGAGTTCTCTTGGTAGGGTTTCCAACGCATGTTTTGAAGCAGTTTTTGAATGTTAGACCGAACGGTGGACGTGTAGTCGTATAGATAAACACTTTTACTTGATGTTAACATAAAAAATTTGGCTGAAAAAAAACATCTAGAAGCGGTGTAAATCGCGCCTAAACACCTTTATGGGAGTTTTCTTGGTAGGGTTTCTAACGCATGTTTCGAAGCGATTTTTGAATGTTGGACCGAACAACAGACGCGTAGTCGTATAGATAAACACTTGTACTTGATATTAACGTAAAAATTTTCGGCAAAAAAAACATCCGAATGCGGCATAAAATGCGCCTAAACATCCATATGGGAGTTCTCTTGGTAGGGTTTTCAACGCATATTTCAGACCAATTTTTGAACGTTGGGCCAAACGGCAGAAGCGTAGCCGTATAGATAAACACCCTTATGGGAGTTCTCTTGGTTGAGTTTCCAACGCATGTTTCAGAGCGGTTTTTGAATGTTGGAACTAATGGAGGACGCGTATTCATATAGATAAACACTTGTACTTGATGTTAACGTAAAAAATTCAGCCGAAAAAACATCCAAAGGCAACGTAAAATGCATCTAAACACCCTTATGGGAGTTCTCTTGGTAGGGTTTCCAACACATGTTTCGAAGTGGAAGGTTTTTAACGCATGTTTCGAAGCAGTTTTTGACTATTGAACCGAATGGCGGACGCGTAGTCGTATAGATAAACACTTGTACTTGATGTTAACGTCAAAAATTCGCATAAAAAACATCTAGAGGCGGCATAAAACGCGACTAAACACCCTTATGGGAGTTCTCTTAGTAGGGTTCTCAATGCATGTTTCAGAGCGATTTTTGAATGTTGGGAGTTCTCTTGGTGACGTAAAAAATTTGGCCGAAAAAAATATTCGGAGGTGACGTAAAACGCGCCTAAACACCCCTTTGGGAGTTCTCTTGGTAGGGTTTCCAACGCATGTTTCAGAGCAATTTTTGAATGTTGGACCAAACGGATGACGTGTAGTCGTATAGATAAACACTTGTACTTGATGTTAACGTAAAGAATTCTGCCAAAAAAATCTAGAGGCGGCGTAAAACGTGCCTAAACACCCATATATAAGTTCTCTTAGTAGGGTTATCAACGCATGATTTGGAATGTTTTTTTAATGTTGGACCGAACGGCGAACATGTAGTCATATAGATAAACACTTTTACTTGATGTTAAAGTAAAAAATTCAACCGAAAAAACATCCGGAGGCAGTGTAAAATGTGTCTAAACACCCCTATGGGATTTCTCTTGGTAGGGTTTCTAACGAATCTTTCTCAGCGATTTTTGAATGTTGGGCTGAACAGCAGACGTGTAGTCGTATAGATAAACACTTGTACTTGATGTTAACATAAAAAATTCGGCTGAAAAAACATTCAGAAGCGGCGTAAAACGCGCCTAAACACCCCTTATGGGAGTTCTCTTGGTAGGATTTCTAACGTATGTTTTGGAGAAGTTTTTGAATGTTGGACCAAACAAAGGGCGCGTAGTCGTATAGATAAACACTTGTACTTGATGTTAACGTAAAAAATTCGATCGAAAAACATCTAGAGGCGGCGTAAAATGCACCTAAACACCCTCTATGGGACTACATTTCACATAGTAGGCAACGAGAGAAAATTCATAAAGTTATAATACGTACAAAAATTTATAAATTTAATAAACTTGTATTATATACAGCTTTCAAAGCATTAAAATGAGTATGGAGAGGTATGCATTTTATGAAATCTTTGTTAACATACCCCACCTAAACACCGAAAATAAAGAGATACAATGGGTGTTACACAGAGTTACTCAACATGGAATATGCAGTTGTCACTGATTCCGCAGAATGGGTGGTTTGGCCTGCTCCATATAAGAAATGGCTAACCATTTACAACATGATCTCCCCCTACTTGGTTAATGTTGTAAGGAAAACTTTGCTCGTGCAACTAGGCACCATTAATACATAAAATAACCCCAATTTTGAATGCATTTTCAGACACATAAAGTATAAAATTTTGAAATGGAGGTTTTAAACAATCGAACATCATGTTACCAATTATTTATAGTTGGGCATTCTAACATAAACTCGCTTTGCGTGTAAGCTGAGTTATACCCGTTGTGTCTCCGTAAATTATACTAGTTGAGCAGCAAATTGTGACATGACAAGCAAAACTCATCATCCATACTAGGCGAGTTAGGCTAAACTCATCATCTGGGCACGTCGAGTTTGGCTCATCATCTCATAATTTGCTGCTCAAAATTGAAATAACGTTGCAGGTTTACATTTCCAATATGAACGTAATTAACGAGGATTACATTAAGGGAATTCGCCATATATACATGGCAAGTTCAAAAACCCATTAAGTTTTTACCGGCTAATCTATTTCTCATTTTCCACAAATCTTAAACAAACCCCATAATTTCTCTTTCAATTCAAAATTTTCCCAATCTCAAACAAACATCATTTTACAATAACGCCAGTACCAATCTCAGCAAACGTATACTACGATGGCAAGTATATAAGAGGCAATACCACGGAAAACTTTGAGTTCGAATTTTTTTTGGTATAAATTCATTCACACCGTTATTTCGGAGGAGCTAGTAAAGAAGATCAGACGGCTAGTACCTGTCGGGTGTAACAGACCACTACAAGCTCCCTATTACATGTTCCAGACATCTTTGTTTCCAGTGACATACGGTACAATGAGAATTGACAATAAAGATGATGTTAAAGCAATGGTGGACACGCATACAGGGCACGGAGAGGAAATTTGCTACTTGTATGCATATTTTAGTGGAGAAATAGAAGGTGATAATGAAAACCGAGTCACAACTCAGGCGACGACATATGGTTTCAGCTCTTTGATGGAGGATTACAATCTTGGCGTTCTTGCTTATACCCTTGTGTTTCATAATGAACCTCTAAGTTCAACAGCACGACACTCATCCGCCAACTTCTTTGACCTAAACGTCGAACAACCATCAATTCAGTATTCCACCTTTAACCCATACGTTGATGGGCATCAGGCAAGACTTGGTGGATCAAGTTTTTCAGGGGGCCGACACTCTTCTGTTGCATCCTTCGATCTAAATAAGCCAACCTACGCTCCTCCTAATTTTCCTCGGGTCTAAAACTATGACTTTTGTACATGTCCATGCATTCACAGATGGTGATGAAGGTTACACATCCCCAGAAGAACCGATTTAAGAGCGCGACCCTGGTGGTGCTGAGGTTGGGTTATTCGTAGAGCCTAAATATGTTGATTTCGCCTCTAAAGCTAAAAGTGACACTAATAATGATGATGACGCCCCTGGAAACTTTAATGAAAATCAATTGGGACATGTTGCAAGTAGCAGTGCCCTAACATCGTACGAGCCTCCATCGCATATGCACAATATCGACTTGGCAGCAATGGACATACAAGAGTTCCCTGACGTGCCTGGCGTGGGGTTTTGACAGTTCTTACTTTGAAATAAAAAAAGATGACTTGTGGGAAGGGAGACAGTTCAGAACAAGCGATGAAGCGAAAGTTGCTGTTAACAACTATAACATATGTTATGGTGTGCACTCTAAGGTGACATACTCGACATCAAAGAAATAATTATATGAATTTAGATACAAATCGGCACATGGATGCAACTGGAAGTGTGGGTCAACAAGATGAAAATAAAAGACAACTTTTGGGAGATCACAGTCCACAACGACCAAACCTGGACTCCAAAATCATCACCAAGAGCATCCAAACATCTACCCAGGCAAGCCCCAAAGTCATTGTTTCTGCATTGTGGGCGTATATTACGATATTATACGATTACACGCTACAGTACAAAAAGACTTTAAGGGGAAAAAATAAGGCAATCATGAATTTTCATGGGGAATGAGATGCTTCTTACAATGAGCTCCTAGCTTGGATAAACATCATAAAGAAATACAACCCCAGAACGATCGCTGAATTGGAAACCGAACAATACTACACGAACGATCGCGTGGTTCCTGATGTTTGCCAATTCAAACGACTTTTCTAGACATTTTCACAATGTATGAATGTGTATAAGAACTACAAGCCCATCGTGCAAATCGATGGCACATTCTTGTATGGAAGATACAAGAAAGTTGCTATTAGCCATTGTTCAAGACGGCAATCGCAAGATAATACTCATAGTGTTTGCACTCGTGCTCAGAGAAGATACTGAATCATATAGGTTTTTCCTTAAGAAGCTACATCATTACATTATAAAAAAGGATCGAGTTTGCTTGATCTCAGATTGAGGAGGTAAGATCAAGTCAGCGGTCCAATCTTTGGGCAGAAAGTTTCAATCTTCAAACATTGAACAACGTTACTGTATACGCCACATTGTCACAAACTACCATTGCCGGTATAAGAAGGATGATGAATGCGGGCTCGTTATACGCATGGGTACGTATTAAGATTTGTTGTATTTATCACTACTTTCCCTATATCTTATTTGTACATTCTGTCGTGTCTCAGGATACGAACTAGTTCAACATAAATTTGAACAAATGCTTAAAGAGTTGTGGGGGAGGAATGATCTGTGCTACAAGTACGTGGCAAAAATTCCCAAGAAAGAATGGACTAATGCATACGATGGCTGTTTTAGATATGGTCATATGACAACCAACTTTGCTGAGGCAATCAGTTCTTTCTTGAAGGGGGTTCGAAATTTATCTGTGGCCGCCATCGTGAAAGCTACGTACTTTCGTTTGGGCAAGCTGTTCGCAACCTTGGGGAAAAAAGTTGTCGTTATGATGCAAATGGGTTATACATTCCACCCGAGGATACGAGAAAAAATTCAAAAAATCGTTGTTAAATCAAACGTGTTGCATGTGCTGCCAATGTCGCGTAACGATAACTTTTTCCGTGTCTCGGAGATACCACGACCTATGCAGGGTTTTAACCCAACATCGTACAAGGTGGATCTCCAAAACATGATTTGCGATTGTGGCTCATTCCAAACACTGAAGCTTTCGTGCGAGCATGTCATTGTTGCATGCTCCACTGCCATGATCGATTACAAGGGATACATGAATCTTGTATATTAGCTTCCATCAGTACTTAAGGTCTACGAAATGGAATTCCCACCTATCGTTAGCGAAACTGAATGAAATACTGAGCAGACTTGGACCACAATTTTACCTGACCCAACTCTGCGAAGGGAAAAAGTAGGACGTCCCAAATCCACAAGGATTCAAAATGATATGGATGACACACGTCATCGCGAGCATGAGCCTACCAAACAACCTATACTCTACGGGAATTGTAGACTTTCATGTCATAGAATGCCAAACTGTCCATCTTGAACATAAATATGTTGTTTTATTTTTATTAAGTATCTATGTTTTAACATAAAATATTAGTATGAAACTTCACTATACTTCATTTCAATCTAACTTTTCACCACTGCATAGTTCACCTAAAGGGTTATAATTTTTAAATTATATAATTCATTTCAACTTCTATATTTTTCTTTAAAACATTTTACAATTTATTAGTTATAATATTTGTGCATTCAAATAGAATTACAAAATGTTAGATAATTTACAACTTCTAGAAATTTATATTTTAGTAAAACACTTTTTCTAAACAGATTAAGATATAAATGACATAAATTAAAACCCAAGCCAAACTCCTTGTGTATACACGACGAGTTCAATCATTTAAAAACAACGTTATGCTTAGCCCCAAAACGTCGTTAAGTTAGAGGGAACTCGTCATGGCCATACATCGAGTTCAGTTTAAGATTAGGTTAATCTCGTGATTAATTTTTAAACCGGATATTAAAAAATTGAAACTCGCCATAAGTCTAAGGCGAGTTTGAATAAAAAAGAATATAATTACAGAACTCGTCGTAGTGGTGCAGCGAGTTCACTGTAAGGGTGTTAGTCTGAAAATTTAAGATTTTGGATCATGCTTTGATCAAAATAGGATCTAAAGATCCTATTTATGTCCTTAAGCCATGATCTTGTTGATTTTCTTTACATCAGAAGGCTGGAAATAAATAAATCCTATTGTCGTGATCTCATTCATTGGCTATAAAAACAAGGCATAAAGTCAAAAATAGCCCTCAGCGTTTGACCTTTTGGTCACTTTAGCACCTATTCATTGTTTTTACAAACAACCACCCAACGTTTCATTTTTGTTCAAAATTCACCCTCGTTGGATGGAAACCGTTAGTCAACTAACGTTCAACGTTATTCCCTGATGTAGCATGTCTACATGGCATGATTTGTTGATGTGTCATCACTGTTTTTTTAAATTAATTGTTATTTTTAGTATCTATTTATATTATTTTTTAACCAATCAGATGGTGACACGTGGCATCATCTGATTGGTTTAAAGGTTTAAAAGAGAAATGAATATGGGTTATTCTCGCCACGTCATTTATGGGATCAACTAATAAAAATCACACATCTCACTTGATAAAATATATTTTTAAAATTAATTTATAATAAATATGAATAAAAATTTACTTAATAAAAATATAATATAAAAAGGATAATTAGATAAATGATATTTTTTATTAATCAATCTCATGTATGACTTAAAAAAATGACACATAATATAACTTTTAGAAAGAGAGATATCTTGCCCAAAAGAGCAATATATCTCGTGGAAAATCAACAGTGGGACCTACCTACGAATTACCATTTATCCCCCTGATTTCTCTTGATCCTGCCTGCAATCACTATTATCCACGGTGATTCGGTTCGTATCCATATTTTCATTAAACATACGGTTTATATCGAATTTGAACAAAATATCAAAGGTAATTGAATTAAATCGATCTGATTCAGGTTTTTTACATTTAAAAAATATTTATTTATAAGATTACTTTTTTATACATAAATCGTATAAAAATCTACATAAATAAAACTCCTAAACAACCCCATCGACGGACTTTCACTGTAGTTTATCCATAGGAGATGGAAGTAAAATATGTTATATTGAAAATTATAAATTAGTTTAAAATGATCAATTCAATTTTAAAAAGCTTATGATATTTTAAGTTGTAAATTATGAATTTGTAATAACCCGTTTTGGGCCCTAAACTAAAATTGACCCAAACAAACAACCCAAACCCATTAACCCGACCCGATCCAAATAGAAACCCTAATGCTAACCCTAACTTATTCCTCCCGCCGCCGCCGTTTTTATTCCGGCCATCATCTCTACCACCGGCAAACAACTCGAAACCCTAAAATAAACCCTAAATCAACTGAAACCTCAAATCAACCCAAACTCAATCTATTCTAACCCTAAACCTAATCTGACCAGACCCATACCCTGTCATCCCTAAACCAAGCCATACCCAAACCTATCAACTACCCATTGCCACAATCCCAGAATTTCAGCTATCATCCAGATCTGTATCAGATTAAAAATAGGGAGTAGTTATTGGATTGTAAAATGGGTGTTATAAACCCAGGAAATCAGATTTGTAAGGGGTCGGATCTAAAAAATTATAGAGCTTTTGAAAAGGGGATTTCAGTTAAAAAAATTCTTTGTAATCTGAAAAGTTTGTCATGAAATCAATACAAAAGGAAAAATATTCTTTTGTTTTTTGATTGAAATTTGTTTGGGTTTGAAATCTTTTTTTTCCATTTCGAATCACAAACTAAAAAAAAAAACAAGAGGTAAGTTTCGAATCTTACTCGGGGGGGGGGGGGGGTTGTCGGAGACCCATTCTTCGCCAGGAGGGCCGCCACCATGAGGCTGCATGCCGATGAACGACGCGAAAACGGTAGGCAAGACGCTGCCATCGAGTGAGTGTTGAGAGAGTTGAGAGGAAGATAATTTTTAGGGTTTTCTTTAAACCTGGTTCGAAATAAAAATACCCTTATCTTAATGTTTTAAGCCGGCTCAACAAAACGGCACCGTTTTGGTGCCTAACCCGACGCGGTGACCCGAATCCGGGGAGGATCCGCGACTTTTGGTTAAGGGGGAAATTACCGTGACAGTCCCTAAAGTTTCAACCCGCTTATGTTTTGTTCATGGTCTAATATCAGTTTCGTTCCCTATGCTTTATTCCCGCATCCATTTTCATCTCTTTTTTATTTTAATCTTCCATCTCTAATTTACATTTTATTCAGTTCGGTCACTGTTGTTATTGTTATTATGTTTTTTTTTTATTTTCAGCCCTTTAACTATGGTTTGTTTGCATTTGCACCTCTTCATTTAACATGTTTTCACATTTATGCTCATGCATTTCACATTTAATTGCATTTTAGTCCTATTTTATGTTTGTTTTCTTGCCATGTTATTTAATAATTATGCATTCTAGACTTTGAATTTTATTTTAGGTTGCTTCATGCATTCCACGTTTTTGCCCATGCATTTTGTATTATTTTAGTCTTTATTTTTCTATTTCCATGTTGTTTTATGTATATTAGTATGAATCATGCATTATTATCGCATCATGCATTTTAATCACTAGTTCCTTTTTTATTTGGTTCACATATTTTAGCATGGTTATTATTATTATTGATTTTTTAAGTTAGATTAATATTTATGAATGTGTCAGATTAGCGTTTTATTTATGTTAGATTAGTACTTTATTATGTTAGTATTTATTTATATTTTTACTGCATTGTATTTATTTATGTTTGCCGTGTTTTAAAGTTACATTTCGAAATATAAATTGTCAATGCGGTGCCCTTTTATTCTAGCGTAAACGAGGCCAGTATCAAGCGTAGTGATGGTGGTTGGGCGTTTACTCTCGGATAACGGGGCCTTTAAAATCTACTCGCATTTATAACCAAATTTTAATTTAATTGTCACTTTAATATGGAAAGTCTAATATTAATAAAGCAGTAATTATTAAAGTACCAATTTTGGGCGGTGTGGGGATGCTAATCCTTCCCCATCCGTAACCGACTCCTAAAACCGACATTTTAGATCTCTGGTTTTTACTATGTCCGGTTCACCTTTAGTGGCCAGTGGCGACTCCATTTTTAAATAAAACACGATTTTTTGCAAAATCCCACGGAAGACATTATTTTTCAAAACAAGTAAAACCACATTTTTTTTAGCGAGATGGACATCGCTACAGATGGCGACTCCGCTGGGGACATTTTTTGTTTTTCCAAAAAATAAGAGAGTCAAGCTTTTCAAAAATTACCGCTTTATTAATATCGGAAATTTCGGATTAAAGTGACTATTAAACTAACATTCGGTTATAATTGCGCGTTTATTTTAACGCATTTAAAATTTGGCATATAAACTCGTATTTTTTAAGTGGGGGAAAACGCTAATACTTTCGTAAGGATATCATTCCTCCGTGTAGGCCTAGCAAGTACCTTCGGGGCTCGAGGACCTTATGCTTTCGTAAGGATATCGTTCCTTCGTGCAGGCATAAGTGAATGGGTCCCCCTAAATTGAACCCGGTTGAAAGGAGCCTATAATGGGTGATGACTGGGGGGCCTTGCTACTCTTAGTAGAGGACAACAAGGACAATTCGGGTACCTCTTAGCACCAAAACTGCATATAGTAAGCCGTAGGAGCTGACCCTTTAGAGCCATGTGAAACTCTGCCCGATTAGTGGTCACCCTATTTAGGCTCTGGTGCCTAATTTCTTGTTTATGTACAGTTTTTTTACTATATTTTTGCCATATTTATCATTTGGTTTATTTAATCATTTTATTCCGTACTAATTCGTTTCTTTTTTATCACATCGATTTCATCTGCATCGTTGCACAACATCATCACAATCTCACCTGCATTGCATTCACATAAATCATTTTGCATTTAAGATACATTTTGCATATAGATGCATCAATTTTAAAATCGATCCTCGGGATGTCCCGCGTCATTAATACCAGAGAAAGCAAAGTCGGCTAATTCAGCACCATTACCAAACCTCCACAAAAACTCAGTCTGGGGGCATCTCTCGACAAGTGCCAAATTCCAACACTCACCCTTCACTCTCCATCACCGAAATTAACCCACCACCTTTCATCCTTCAGAAATCATTCACACTCACCATTTCTAACCGAAAACACAATAAAGTTTTTTCCATCCCTACTACCATCGCTACCCATCAACCAAAATACTCGAACAGAGAACCTCTCATTTCACTGCCTGAACCCTTATGTTTGAGTCCTTTTGAAATCTCGACTTACCATCACCCGACAACCAAGCCCTTCAACTCTACCATTCTACCCAAAGCCATTCAAAAAAACTGAAAGCCGAGCAAACATTTGCTAACCTTCTTTTGGAATCATACATCCACATCCCAAATGCTAAACACCAATCGCCATCTACAACGTTTCACCTGATCTGAAAGTGATAAGCGGCCAGGAACCAACATGAAAAATTATAAACCCAACTTAAGAGGCAACGCAATGCGTTCACGGGAGCACTGAAAGTCATCCAAAAGGCGACAATGCAACTCAAAGTTGAAACATGCTACAAAGGCATTCCCAGAACAATATGTAAAAGTTTGGGGGCATCCAAACAGGAAAATGAGTCCAAAGAAGATGTTCGAAGCCGAAGGAGGTTGGGGCACCACCACAAAAAGGACCAAGATCCCGACATGACCAGTCGAGAGTCAGGGGCATCCCTTTGAAGACAAAAAAAATCAAACCATGTCGCATTCATGTATTTAGTTGCATTCATCTTACATTGAATCATTCTTGCATACATCATACATTTAGATTAGGTGCATACATTTAAGTCGTCATACATTTAGGATAGACACATGCATTTAGGCATAAAATTAGATGCATTCATGCATTTTCGCTTGTACATAACAGGTCTACGAAAGGGATCGAAGAGCCTCAGCCATGGGGGCAACAACACGACGGCCAACCTTAGTCTTAGAGGAGGCCAAACACAAAGAGGATGCTGAAACATCAATAAAAGGTAACCGTGAAAAATTTTGTGAACATTTACTGATTAATGTTTTTTTTTCATTTTCAGGTCATACCTCTCCGCTAGTAGAGCAACAGAAGTAGCCTTTTTCAGATCTTGCCTTCGTCATTGTTGATAGGCCAACATTTCCAGATTTTGCTTTACCGCTGATGGTGCAGCAGTATAGACATCCTGAAGATCTCGTTTCTCCTTTGATGGTGTAACAGATCCGAACTTTTCCCCAAGCAGATCAATTTCTATTCAGGTCTTGTTTCTCCACTGACAGTGCAGCCAGACCTAATTTTTTCTCGAGTTTTACTTCTTTGTACAGTTCAAGAAAAAAGAAAAAATCATCAAAAAATTGAAAATTTTTGGAAAAAAAAAGAAGAATTCAAAGAAAAATTGAAGAACAATTGAAAAAATCAAAAATGAAAAAAAATGAAAAAAAAATGAAATGAAAAGTCAAAAGAAAATTTATCAACTTTCATCGTCCGATCTAGTCTCTCCTCTGATGGAGTGGCTAGGTACAAGCTATCGTCGTCCTCAGATCCTGTTCTCCGCTGATGGTGTAGCCGGTTCCAGGTCGTCATTATCTGATCCAGCCCTCCGCTGATGGAGTGGCCGGGTCCAAGCTGTCGTCGTCCTCAGATCCTGCTCTCCGCTGATGGTGTAGCCGGTTCCAGGTCGTCATTATCTGATCCAGTCCTCCGCTGATGGAGTGGCCGGGTCCAAGCTGTCATCGTCCTCAGATCTTGTTCTCTGCTGATGGTGTAGCCGGTTCTAGGTCGTCATTATCCGCAGTCATTCGCTGATGGAGTGGCCGGGTCTAAGCTGTCGTCGTTCTCAGATTCTGCTCTCCGCTGATGGTGTAGCCGGTTCTAGGTCGTCATTATCTGATCCAGTCCTCCGCTGATGGAGTGACCGGGTCCAAGCTCTCGTCGTCCTCAAATCTTGCTCTCTACTAATGGTGTAGCCGGTTTCAGGTCGTCATTATCCAATCCAGTCATCCGTTGATGAGTGGCTAGGTCCAAGCTACTGTCGTCCTCTAATCTTACTCTCCGTTGATGGTGTAGCCGATTCCTGGTCGTAATTATTCGATCCAGCCGCTCCGCTGATGGAGTGGCAAGGTCCAAGTTGCTGCTATCCTGCTTCTCCGTTGATGGTGTAGTAGGGTTCCAGTTAATGTTCTGCTTCTCCGTTGATGGCGAGTAGGGTCCAAAATATTATTATTCGATCTTACCCCTCCGTTGATGGCAAGGTTAGATCCAACTTTACTGATTTTCAAGTTCTCTTTATTAATGTTGTAGCTAAGAAAAAGAAAAAATTCAAAAATTCAAAAGCAAAAAAGGAAAAAGAAAAAAAGAATGAAAAAAGAAGAGAAAAAAAACTCAAAGAAAAAAAGAGAAAAAAAGAAAAAAATCAAAGAAAAAAAGAACAAAAGAAAAAAAAGAAAAAAAGAAAAAAGAAAAAATAATGAAAAAGAAAATGAATAAGTTGTCAGTTTTCTGGTATTGTCTCTTCGTTGGAGTTGTAGTTGGATCAGACATCGGAACTTACATCCATCGATCTTGCCTCCTCGTCAGTGTTGTAGCTAGATCGAATTTTGTAGACCCTGCCTCTTCGTCGGTGTTGTAGCTGGGTCAAACTCTCTTCAGGTATTATCGTCGTCAATAATGTAGCAAGTTGTACTCATTTTGGCTTCCCCAACAAATAACCACCATTTTGAAGGTTTTGCTTCCCCGAGAGTGACAAGGTGGATCAACCAAGTCAAGAGAGAAGACTTGCATCGAAGAAAAAGAAGATCTACCAAAGAAAGAAGACATACGTCAAGAGTAGAGAAGCTCAGCCGGATCAGACAAAACGGGTCATTTTTAGTCTTTGCTCTATTGCCGTTACACAACAATGAGCAAAGAGGAGCAGTTGTAATAACCCGTTTTGGGCCCTAAACTAAAATTGACCCAAACAAACAACCCAAACCCATTAACCCGACCCGATCCAAATAGAAACCCTAATGCTAACCCTAACTTATTCCCGCCGCCGTCGCCATCTTTATTCTGGCCATCATCTCTACCGCCGGCAAACAACTCGAAACCCTAAATCAACTAAAACCTCAAATTAACCCAAACTCGATCTATCCTAACCCTAAACCTAATCTGACCAGACCCATACCCTGTCATCCCTAAACCAAGCCATACCCAAACCTATCAACTACCAATTGCCACAATCCCGGAATTTCAGTAGTCATCCAGATCTGCATCAGATTAAAAATAAAGAGTAGTTATTGGATTGTAAAATGGGTGTTATAAACCCAGGAAATCAGATTTGTAAGGGGGTCAGATCTAAAAAATCAGAGAGCTTTTGAAAAGGGGATTTCGGTTAAAAAATTCTTTGTAATCTGAAAAGTTTGTCTTGAAATCAATACAAAAGCAAAAATATTCATTTGTTTTTCAATTGAAATTTGTCTGGGTTTCAAATCTTTTTTTCATTTCGAATCACAAACTCAAAAAAAGAAGAGCTAAGTTTCGAATCTTACATGGGGGGGATTGCCGGAGACCCATTCTTCGTCATGAGGGTCGCCACCGTGAGGCTGTATGCCGATGAACGGCGTAAAAACGGTAGGCAAGACGCTGCTGTCGAGTGAGTGTTGAGAGAGTTGAGGGGAAGATAATTTTTAGGGTTTTGTTTAAACCTGGTTCGTAATAAAAATACCCATATCTTAATGTTTTAAGCCGGCTCAACAAAACGGCACCGTTTTGGTGCCTAACCCGACGCGGTGACCCAGATTCGGGGAGGATCTGCATCTTTTGGTTAAGAGGGAAATTACAGTGACAGTCCCTAAAGTTTCAACCCGCTTATGTTTTGTTCATGGTCTAATCTCAGTTTCGGTCCCTATGCTTTATTCCCGCATCCACTTTCATCTCTTTTTTATTTTAATCTTGCATATCTAGTTTACATTTTATTCAGTTCGGTCACTGTTGTTATTGTTATTATATTTTTTTTATTTTCAGCCCTTTAACTATGGTTTGTTTGCATTTGCACCTCTTCATTTAACATGTTTTCCCATTTATGCTCATGCATTTCACATTTAATTGCATTTTAGTCCTATTTTATGTTTGTTTTCTTGCCATGTTATTTAATAATTATGCATTCTAGACTTTGAATTTAATTTTAGGTTGTTTCATGCATTCCACGTTTTTGCCCATGCATTTTGTATTTTGTATTATTTTAGTCTTTATTTTTCTATTTCCATGTTGTTTTATGTATATTAGTATGAATCATGCATTATTATCGCATCATGCATTTTAATCACTAGTTCCTTTTTTATTTGGTTCACATATTTTAGCATGGTTATTATTATTATTGATTTTTTAAGTTAGATTAATATTTATGAATGTGTCAGATTAGCGTTTTATTTATGTTAGATTAGTACTTTATTATGTTAGTATTTATTTATATTTTTACTGCATTGTATTTATTTATGTTTGCCGTGTTTTAAAGTTACATTTTGAAATATAAATTGTCAATGCGGTGCCCTTTTATCCGAGCGTAAACGAGGCCAGTATCAAGCGTAGTGATGGTGGTTGGGCGTTTACTCTCGGATAACGGGGCCTTTAAAATCTACTCGCATTTATAACCAAATTTTAATTTAATCGTCACTTTAATCTGGAAAGTTTAATATTAATAAAGCGGTAATTATTAAAGTACCAATTTTGGGCGATGTGGGGATGCTAATCCTTCCCCATCCGTAACCGACTCCCAAAACCGACATTTTAAATCTCTGGTTTTTACGGTGTCCGGTCCACCTTTAGTGGTCGATGGCGACTCCATTTTTAAATAAAACGTTATTTTTTGTAAAATCCCACGGAAGTATTATTTTTCAAAACAAGTAAAACTACATTTTTTTAATGAGAGGGACAACTCTACAGAATTAATCTGAATACATGAAACAAATAATATATTATTGACAAATTCAGATAGAATCAAATCAATCGATTGAATTGAAAATCAACTATTCAACTGATTTTATAGGTGCATATAAATCAAATTAGAACACCGATTATTAAATATTTTAATTTTTATTTAACTATTATTCAACCAATGATTGAATCAGTTCGAATAATTAAAGAAAAAATATTATTTAATCGATTCAATTATAAATCTAATGTTTATAATATTCAAATAATAAGTTAAAAATAAATACTAATATTGTATCGAATCGAAATTTGTATATTAAAATAATATTAATTTAGGTTTAGAAAAAAAAAGGAAAAGAAGAAAATAAAAGTGGAAAAGACAAAACAAAGAAGGATGTTGGGGCGAACCCTGTCTGTCTGAAGCATCAACAAAAGCCGAGCCCGATTGCGTGTATCTTGTCCCTCTCCCTCTCCCTCTCCCTCTCCCTCTCCCGCTTTCACTTTACACGTTACCCAATAAAATTAATCCTCATTCCCAAAATTACCATATTACCTTACTTTCCTTTTTTCCCCATTCCCACACATTTCCCTTTGATTTCCGCCATTTTCACTTCTACAATCCAAACAAAGAACTGAAAAAAAAACCCAGAGAATTATCGACGGTAAAAAACATGTCGAGATCATCGTCGGCGACGGTGATGGCGCCGTTTCCAGCTATCAAACCGGAAGATTACAAGCATAGTCCTGTTCACTACGCTGTCGTTTTGCGTGATCATGCCACCTTGGCTCGATTAGTTTCCACTCTGCCAAAGCTAGCAGATCCTGCTCAGATCCACACCGAGAGTGACTCACTGAGTCAAGAGAGAGTAGCTGACAAAATCTCCGCCGTTCTCGACCGACGGGATGTCCCCTTCCGTGAAACTCCTCTCCACCTTACTGTCCGATTAAACGACGTCGTTGCTGCTAAAACACTCGCTTTATCATGTGCTGACGTGTCGCTACAAAACGCTGCGGGTTGGAATCCTCTTCAGGAAGCACTCTGTCGCCGGAGCTCCGACGTTGCGTTGGTGCTATTGAAACTCCACCATCGTTCCGCTTGGTGTAAGTGGCGCCGCCGTTTACCTCGCGTAATCGCCGTTCTCCGCCGAATGCGGGACTTCTACATGGAAATCTCTTTCCACTTCGAAAGCTCTGTAATTCCGTTCGTCGGAAAAATTGCTCCTTCCGATACATACAAGATCTGGAAACGCGACGGTAACCTTCGAGCTGATACTTCACTAGCTGGCTTCGACGGCTTAAAAATCCAACGCGCTGATCAAAGCTTTCTCTTCCTCGGAGACGGTGATAACCGCCACAACATCCCTTGCGGTTCATTGCTAGTCCTCAACCGGGACGATCGAAAAATCTTTGACGCGTTCGAAAATGCCGGGGCTCCGATGAGCGAATCCGACGTTGCCGGTTTTTGTTCCCAAACGAGTGTTTACCGACCCGGAATGGACGTAACCAAAGCAGAACTCGTCGGAAGAACGAACTGGAGACGCCAAGAGAAAACAGAGAGCGTTGGTGAATGGAAGGCCAAAGTTTACGAAGTAAATAACGTGATTTTCAGCTTCCGGTCTCGAAAAGTTGTGAATTCCGTAAACGACGTCGCCGGGAGTGAACTAGTGTTACCCTTAGAGCTCGACGAAGACGATGACGGTTTCTTGGTCTGTGAAAACCCGAATTTCGCAATGCCTGATCGGAGAAGGCATAGTAGCTTTGTGAGAGAAGATAGAGAGTGGATTTCGGTAGGGAGGAAGAGTGTGGACTTTTTCCCTTCCGCTGCGGCGGTTCCTCCTAGGAGATCAACGTCTTTCCCGACGCCGAAAACGGTGGTGCCGCCTCCACAAACGAAGGAGAAAGAGTACGTTCGAAGTTTGCGGCCGGCTGTTTGGTTAACGGAACAATTCCCATTAAAAACAGAAGAATTGTTACCTCTACTTGATATTTTGGCTAACAAAGTGAAAGCTGTTCGAAGAATGCGAGAGCTGTTGACAACCAAATTCCCGCCGGGCACATTTCCGGTTAAGGTAAGATATCAATTTATTAATTTTTGCTATGGTTAAATTATGATTTTGGTCTCTATGCAATGCTCCCTATTTAACCTTCAGTCCTATCTTTTAATTTGACATAGTTTGATATTGTTTATTATAATATGATGTTAGAATTTTGACCAAAATAGTTAATGGAGAGTTAGATATAAGTGGTTAAATTTTCCGTGAGCATTTCCTAGGTTCAATACTCAATATAGGAGCATTTTCTCCTACTCCCCTACCTAACCTTAGGTATTTTTAAAGAATTATAATTATGAAACTGAATTTTAACTTTGAACACATAGCAGAGGGACCAATATCAAAATTTGTCCAATTTTATTAATATCTGCTTCGGGTGTGGGGTCCACGTGAATATCTGTCTCCTTATTAGGGTGTTTCTTTTGGGTCTTTCGATGCGTAGGAAGGTCTGACCAATGACAAAAGGAAAAGAAGTGTTGTGTTTTGAGTTTTGTTCTCTGATTAGTGGAGAAGCTTTTTTTGTGGGTCCCCGCTCGGATTCCCCGACGTAGACTTATCCAAACGGTGTTTTTTTAGATCCAACGATGATTCCCACATCATCCGAGGTTCTTTTTCTCATGAGAGTGGGACCAATGTTTTATGAGTTGTTAGCCGTCGAATTGTCGTTTCCGGTTTGATTTATGATTTTCAGACAAGGCTTGGTCTTTTAATTTGTTTGTTTTGATTATTTGTTTGGTGGGGGGTTTTGCAGGTCGCGATTCCGGTTGTGCCGACGGTGAGGGTGGTGATAACGTTCACGAAATTCGTCGAACTCCAGTCGGAGCAGTTCTTCACCCCACTCTCAAGTCCTAGATATTTTTCCAATGGCGGAGTCGGAAGAGGCCGAATAGAGGAGGAAAAGAAGTCAGATAAACACAATTCATCGTCGCCATCTTTGTCGTGGTCATCGTCAACAGCGGCATGGTTGAGGCGAAGCAATAGTCAATCAGTGTCGACTAGCAAGCAGCAGCAGCGGAATTATACGACGGCACAACTAGCGGATCCTTTTGCTATTCCTAGTGGATATACTTGGACCAATGTGGATGATAAGTCTGGCAAATTGAAGAAATCCAAGTCCACAAGGAAATCAAAGTGAAAAATAAATAAATAATTCAAAACACACATAATCGGGTTAAATGAATTCCTCTATCTTAAACATTTGGTTTTTTGCAACTTGCAAAGATTTTGCTGCTGGAAATCAACGGTGCTGAGAATTTGGTAACTAAATGTGGTTAATTAAGTATGTTGTTCAACATAATTTTGTAGTATCATTTTTTTTTTACTTTTGATCTTACCATATTTTAGAGGAAATAGTGTAAAATTGGTGATGAATTTTGCTATTAGACAATGGTAGTAAATAATAATGAGGGTAATGAGTGAATCATTAGTTAGTTGAATTTTGACTAGTGGTTATGGATGCTCGTTTATTTCACTTTGTGTGTGGGTTTGAACCTAAAATATTTATCTTGAGAATATTATTACAACACTACTTAATAAAATATTAGTATTAGTTCATGTAAATTGCAAGTTTAGTTATATTCTCTTTTGATATTTTTAGTTTTTGCACTTTTTAAAATTTTAAAAAAATATTTTGACATGAATGATAATCCATTAAACATGATAAGTCTAATTATGCTATTAGTCATATACTATGTAAGTTGTAGATTTGATTTTTATTTTTAAATTTGATCATATTAATCTTTATAATTTAATCGTATTGTTCATGTATCGTTTAGGTTATGATTGAAATTTTAAATTTCTCCAAGTACAAGAACTATACACTAGTTCAATTGAAAATATAAAGAATAAATTTACAAGTTACCCATAGTATAATTTCTAATGGAAAAATGACCCTTTTAGTTTGGCAAACAGATGCTAGCTAATGCCTATGCTGCTGCAATCTTGAGTCTTAACCACTAAAATCTTATGCTTACATGTGATTTAATCGAAATCTATGCATAGAGATTTACAACTTTTACTGGTATCATAAAAGGGGGGATTACAGATTTACCCACAAAAAGTATCTCATAAGTTGGATATGCTATGAGTATTTAAGGAGAATAAAGTAATTTTAAATCCTTCAATTTACTTTTTTTTAATCTGGTCTCTATAATTTTTGTTATATATATTATTAATTATTGAATTTAAATTATTTATTTATTTTTAGGCTTTTGATAAAAAGACATAATTTTAAAGTGTCAAGTCATTAAAAGAATTAAAATAATAATATTTATCAAATTTATATATTAAAATCGAATTGAAAGATTAAATTGTGAAAAGTTGTCAAGTTCGGAGATTAAAATTGTTTAATCTTAGTATTTAATGTTGTTTTGACAAACGCTTACTAATATGAACAGAATTCTTCTGCCCCCACTCCATGTCCCCATTGGTGCCCCACCACTAATACAATGACACCTGTATTATTTTATTAATTCATTTTTATAATTTTTTTTATTTTTTGTCATTAATAAATCACCGTTAACATACGTTAACGTTAAAAGGATTTCAAAAGGAAAATAAGATGATTCCTAAAAATAAATTTTCTGAAAAAATTGCGACCTTTCTCAAAATCAAGAACCCATTCCTAAAATTACCTTCTCTAAGAAATTGTTTTATTTCTCAAAATCAACGAGCCCTGATTAGTTCAACCATTGAAGTTCTTATCGGTAAAGATGGGTTCGGAACTGAGAAGGGATTGATATCTTAATCGGCATGTTTGACTTTTCTTTTCTTTTTTCGTTATATTTTAATTTATTTAGAGGATGTTCATCTTGATTGGTTTTCTGTAAGATCTATTATTGATGTATTGTTTTTGAATGAAAAATTAGAAAAATATTTTTTTCTGATCCCTAATCTTTTAACTGAGCAATGTTAAAATTCTTGAAATTATATATTTTTGGGTTTAGGGTTAGCCAAATTATACTTGCTCTATTGATAATTTAAAGAGATAAAATTGTTCAAATTATTGAAGTTTTGTCATCTGTTGATATTTTAAAGCAAGCTTTTAAGAATCGTTATAGTTTTTGAAATTTAATTTATGCTTTGAAAATTAAAGATAATTTTATAGATTAAGACTATGCTTAGGGCTATTCCTTTTGATCGTCAATTATTTCCAGGGAGTGAGGTCACGAAGAAAGGAAATTGAGCTAAAGAAAAACAAAAGAGATGATTGGTGTTCTACAGAAAAAAGACCGGTATTAACGTGATTAGTAAAACAGATTGGTGTTCTAGAGAAAAAGAAGATAAGAATTTGATCTCTTAATATCCTCTAAATATTAATATTAGTGAGTTTATTGGGAATAATACTAGTATCAAGAGTTCAAAATTTCATACAGCTTTATTGCTTTGTATAACTTAAAATTCATGGAAAAAATAACACGGTGGATCATAGCTTCAATGGCGTCATTGCATGCTAAGTTGCTAACTTAGGAACAAGTAATCTTATTTAAATATTTCTTTTCTACATCTCATAATCTACCTGGTTCAGGTATAAAATACTATCAACATTTTCAAAGTAGGAATATTATTTTATGTGTGCTCTGTCTTATGTAGTTTAGTAAGGAATATGTATATATTTTCATATCAAAATTTTATAACCCAAAACAGTAGTTGTTATAATTATCTCATCCCAACTTATTTATAATTTGACTGTGCTCTAATAATACGGTGGGTAAATATTAAATAACTTGAGCAGTTGAGAAAGGAATTATGAAAAAAAAAAAACTTTGTTTAAGAATGATTCCTTACCAATAAATAGAGGGTGACACTACAAAAAAAATGTACATATACCGACGCTTATTTATACCGACGGACGAAAGTCGTCGGTATACAGTACATATACCGACGACAAAAGAAGTGTTGGTAAACGTTCTGATTTATACCGACGGATAAATTTTTCGTTGGTGTAGACAGCATGTATACCGGCGAAAAATAATGAATCATCGGTATAGATTTAGTTTATACCGACGCACTACAGCATCCGTTGATATAGGTATATCATATAACGACGGTTGATTTTTTTTGTTGGTATAGGTTATAGAGTATATCGACGGTTTAAATGGTTTGTTGGTATAGGTATACTGTATACTGACAGTTATTGTGTACGTCAATATAGGGTGGTTAAAAAATTACGCGCTATAGGATTTACCCAAAAATTGAAATCCCTAAAATTTAAAATTATATTTCTCATGCTCGACTCTGGTCCCTCCAGATAGCTCTCCTCTCTCGCATCGACTGCTCCTCCTCCGGCTGGTCGCTCATCTCGACTCCAAACCTCCGACGGTAAGAGTCCTTTGGCTTTCGTTTCCAGGTATACTGCACGACTGCTCCTCCTTTGTCCTTCAAAAATTTTCTTTGATTTGTAAGAACACTAGAGGTTTTCCTTAACCCTAAGTTTTTCTTGAGTTCCATCTTCTTTCTTACTTGTTTATTCAGCCTTATTTCTTTTAATTACTGTTGTTTTTCTTCTTATCCACATCACATTGTCTCCTAGATCAGTTATACTACCTAATTGAACCTAGATCCCTTTTACATGAATTAAAAAAATGTGATAATAGTTTGCACTTAAATTGCTATCTAATTACTGTTAGTTTCACTATTGAATATAAAGGACGATTCTATAAACTATCCTAGTGTAACTTTCTTCCTAGTGTAAAAACAAGTTCATAGAATTAAGATTTTGAAAAAATGAAATTTCTTTCATCTGTTAGCTTCTTAGCAGGCTGCAATACAAAATTAAACCTTAGTTGAACATCATACATACATATATACACAGATTATTGAATGCTTCTTTTGTTTCTTTATCCTAACAGTTCATACTCCAATGTGCGAAACAATTGCCTCACAAGATTCCATTGTATGGAACATTGGTATGGACTTGTTTTGCAAGCTTTTTAAATAAAACTAGCTATATTGACACACCAGTCATGGTGTCCTTTGATGTTTTTATTTTTATTTATTAATTGACAGTGTCAGCTTTGTAAATAAACTAGCTATATTGACACACCTCTCATGGTGCAATTGTTACAATAAAGTTTTTCATCAACGGACTTGTTTTCTATCATAGATAATGTATAAATGTTGCCGCTAATCCCGTAGAAAAGATGCTAATTTTTGCAAGAAAAAAGTTGTATTTTAAAAAGTCAATACAAGATTTCCTGTTGGACAGGACTTTCCATCTATGTTTAATGTATAAACCTCCGTTATCAATTGATTTATATTCATGGATGGTCCTTTTCCCCTCTTGCATATTTACTAACAGTGCCTACATATTTTAATAAGTGATTAAATTGCAAATGCTCTGCGATGTTTAATTAAAAATTAATAAAAAAATTATTATATTAAAAAATCAAAATTTTAAAATTTTATTAAAAAATTATTTAACAAATCTAAATTATTATATTAAAAAATCAAAATTTTAAAAATTTATTAAAAATTTATTTAACGAATCTAAACAATAACACATATAATAAAAATTTAAAATTTTATTTTTTAAAATATAATTTAACATATATAATAATTTAATTGAGATTTTTTAATTAAATTAAAAATAATAATTCGATGATTATATATGTGAAATTAGAAAAAATTAATGTAAAAAACAATAACACATATATTAAAGCTAGTGAATTATAGCATGAACTTGGCTTGGTTGCCACTACCTTTAATGCCACCTTACTCGGGTTTGATTCTTGCCCAACTTAGGATTGAGTTATTTTGTTTTTCTTCTCTAAACAGGTGGTGACACGTGTCGCCACCTATTTGGAGGAAAAAATAAATTTATTAAATCAAATATAAATAATTAAATTCGTCCAATAAGGTGTTGACATGTGTCACGGTCTAATTGAATGTTTAGTTTATTTTATTAAATTAAAATTAGGACCAAATTGAAAGAATGGGTAAATAGAAAGGACCAAATAGATAATTATACCCCTATTTTTTTAACTACCACGTCACCCTGCCGTTAACCTCTAACGACTGGTGGTCACATTGATACCATTTAAATAGTTTGGTGGTTTAATTGCTTAGAGAAAAAGTAATGTGGTCAAATCGCAACTTTATCAAAAGTATGGTGGTCACTTAAGTAGTTTACCCTATATAAAATTATTAATAATTTATCATTCTTACCTCTTTTTCTCGTACACTCTTTCCTGATTGTTCACCTCGACGATTCCTTTTCTTTGTGGCTTTTTCTAGAGCATTTTTTGGTCGAATCAACGATCTATCTCCTTTCATCCTGGGTTTACACTTGACTCCTTTAACTTTTTTGCCATTATTCTTAGTTTGTTTAGTCTCATTAGCTTGAGGAATCTTGTTTTTACTACACTTGTTCAAAGATTCTTCGATCGATAATTGCTTCAGGGTCGTCTCAACTTTACTTAATGTCTTTTCTCCATCACTCATAGCAATATCAAATGATTGTTCACACATTGCTGCTCGGGCCGCTAAATGAGAATACCATCTAAGTAAAGTTTTGTACCGTGATCCTACATCTACGTTAGGATCATTTGATCTTGTAGACATTGAAGAATTTCTTGTAACTCCAACCTTTGCTTCCTTTATCCATCTTTCCAAAATGTATAGGTTTGGAATTCGTTTGAAATTTTGAAATGAAAGCACCTTCCAAGCATGGGAACATAAAATGCCAACAAATTCAAATTTCTTGCAACTACAATTGATTGTAAAATTTGAAGAGTCAAATGTAACAGTATGGTGACGAGCTTTTCCTGAAGAAATGACTTCATAACTAGTAATAGTCTATGTAGTTTCAATAGTGTCCATCTCACAGTCCCAAGTAAGCCATATTTATTTCGAAAAATCTTTAAATACTGTTAAAGTATACATATCTGCGACATGCTTCAGCACCTCTACAGGGTATAGAAGAGATGGTTTACTTTGATTGTTCTTAAAATTAGCTTTCAGCTCTTCATAACGTCTATCAGCCAGTAACCTTACCAAAGTGGTGAAAGAAACGTAGTAAATCATAGTTATAACCAATGTACATCTTTATTTGATTATTCATACTCTCACTTCTTTGAGTAGTTGACGTATCTGCACGGAAAGTTTGTCTTTCGTAGACTAAAGCCTATTTTTCTCTCAACTCGAATTGTTTTTGCAACCAACTGTTATTCTCCTAATTGTATTTTACAAGCATTTGATCCCATGCACTTAAAAAATCTTCCTCTTCATCGTAATCATAAACACAACTACTAAAATCTTTAGTAAAGCTGCTAAATCTCTCATACACGTCACTAAGATGCTTAGCTGCATTTTGATACATATGTCACACACATAATCGATGACATGTTTTCAGGCCATTGTGAAGCAAGTGCTTTCGCCATTGCAGCATCTTGATCCGTAAGAATCGTAAATGGTTTTTTCCCTGGCATTGCTTTTGAAAACGAATCAAATAACCATATAAAGGTATCGAATGTTTCATCATAAAACAAGGCCACACCAAAGATAACACTTTGCTTATGATGATTAACACCAACAAATAATGAAAAATGCCTACCCTCTTTATTTTTTTCTATATGTTGTATCAAAACACACCATATCTCCAAAAGATTTGTAATCTAATTTCATCCTACTATCTGTCCAGAAAATATTTGTTATGAAATCAACAAGATCAACCTGAATGGCATACGAAAAATTTGGATCACCATGTTGCATATTTTGTAGATACTTCAATACCCCGCCAGTATCTCCAACTTTAATCTCTTTCGTTCTTCTAGTATGTAAGTAATTGCTATAGTCTTCAGGAATAAAACCAAGATTCTCGATCCCACCAACTTTTCTAGCTAAAAATACAACACTTTCTTTTGGTGCTAGTCCTGGGCGATCATCGATTTCAAGTTCTACAACTTGGGCAAGATTAATTTTCCTTTGAGATCTAAGAAACATACGCTTAGAAGGAGAAGCCAATGCATGAGTATGATCTGCAGTAAATTCTGTAACTCGAAATTTACCATTAACTCGTGAAACTTTTAATACAGCCAAGCACCCAAATCTTGTTTTTGGTCGGTGACATTTTACATCATCATCTTGTTTATCCTTTATTCAGATACCTTGACAAGAACAACAAAAAACCCTGTTTAACCAATGACCATGCGAATCTTTATGCACTTTGCTTTTTTTGATACTAAATCCCACCTCCTTGGCATACTTAGTATAAGAGTCAATCTCACTCGGACCCTTATTTTGTCTGAAAATTTGTTTATCCAACGGTTCAATTGATGAAACTACTTCTGCAAACTCTAATCTTCTGCACAATTGATTTTTGATTGTCGCACTTATATCTCCGTCCATAACCTAAAATAACAAATTTAGTTATTTTTAAAAGTATTAATAAAATTATTTACAATAATCACAATATAAAAAATGTCATATAACTTTACTAGATTAAATATTGTTTCTTATAATCACAAAAGTTTTTAAAAGAAGAAATTTGACAAAAGAAAATAAAACGAAGGTAAATAAAAACAAACCGTACTAAACAGTCATCGAATACTCTTACCTTGAAACTTTTTTATCGATATTTGAGAGCAGTTTGGAGAGTTTTTATCAATAGTTGATGACACCTTTGAAAGATCTAATCGACAATAAGCAGTGAATTTGAACAATGGTAATGGCATTATGAATGTCTATTTTTATAGGCATCAAGAGACTTTTTAGGGTTTGACGTGCAAAAGAAGTAAATCAAATATTAAATGTAAGTAACAACTTTTTGGGATTTAACGTGCAAAAGAAAATCAAATATTAAGTGTAGGTATCAACTTTTAAGGATTTGACGTGCAAAAGAAGAAACACATTAATAGACTTGTCAAATAAAAACAATTGTTACTGAAGATGCAAATCCAAGTTATATTTAACCCCAAAATTAATATAGAACAACACATATATTCACCAAACACTCCCTCAAGTCAAAGTTTTAGACAAAATCAACGTTTTACTTGAACCATTGAAACACACTATCGATAGGCAGTTAAATTTGTTGGCCAACTACCTCTTCTAAAAATTGTAGACCTCCAAATCCAATGAACGTCGAGAACCATGATCCTCCAAGTACACCATAGCGACAACCCAACTGCTCAAGAATAGAACATCCACATCGATTAAGTATGTCATATAGCCTTGGTCAATGGAAGTTCTAACATTGCAGAAACAAAGAACATAAATCGATGTATCTAGAAAAATCAAAATAAACAAGATTCATAAAACTTCAACCCGCACATCGCATTGACGCATAGTGCAAGGACAAATCTGCACGCACATCGTACAAACACACCACCGCCAAGATTCGCCAAAACAAGGATGCCTAAACAATACCCCAAGATCCAAACATCCCAACAATTCAGAACGATATGCCATTGAAGAAGATGCCTTATTACAGTAAGTAATCATTCTTAAGCAAAGTTCAATTCATCTGACATTTACTCATTGTTTTAGAGCACAATTAAATTATAAATAAGCTTGAACGAGGTAGTTATAACAACTACTGTTTTTGGTTATAAATTTTGATTTCAAAATATATATATTCCCTACTAAACTACATAAGACAAAACATACTTGAAAACATTTTCTGGTGTGATTTTATGTACTGTTCTTTCTAATTGGATACACTACAACAACAATGTAAAATTTTCAAGTTTTAAACTCACTTTGTTTTATACCTTAACTAGGTAGATTATGAGATGTAGAAAGGAAATATTTAAATAAGATTACTTGCTCCTAAGTTAGCAACTTAGCATGCAATGACGCCATTGAAGCTATGATCCACCATGTTGTTTTTTCCATGAATTTTAAGTTATACAAAGCAATAAAGCTGTCTGAAATTTTGAACACTTGATACTAGTATTATTCCCAACAAACTCTCACTAATATTAATATTTAGAGGACAATAAGAGATCAAATTCTTACCTTCGTTTTCTCTAGAGCACCAATCCGTTTTACTAATCACGTTAACACCAGCCTTTTTTCTGTAGAACACCAATCATCTCTTTTGTTTTTCTTTAGCTCAATTTCCTTTCTTTGTGACCTCACTCCCTGAAAATAATTGACGATCAAAAGGAATAGCCCTAAGCATAGTCTTAATCTATAAAATTATCTTTACTTTTCAAAGCATAAATTAAATTTCAAGGACTATAATGATTCTTAAAAGCTCGCTTTAAAATATCAACAGATGACAAAGCTTTAATAATTTGAACAATTTTCTCTCTTTAAATTATTAATAGAGCAAGTATAATTTGGCTAACCCTAAACTCAAAAATATCTAATTTCAAGAATTTTAACATTGCTCAGTTAAAAGATTAGGGATCAGAAAAAAAATATTTTTCTAATTTTTCATTCAAAAATAATACATCAATAATAGATCTTACAAAAAAACAATCAAGATGAACATCCTCTAAATAAATTAAAATATAACGAAAAAAGAAAAGAAAAGTCAAACATACCGATTAAGATATCAATTCCTTCTCAGTTTCGAACCCATCTTTACCGATAAGAACTTCAATGATTGAACTAATCAGGGCTAGTTGATTTTGAGGAAGAAAACAATTTCTTAGAGAAGGTAATTTTAGGAATGGGTTCTTGATTTTGAGAAAGGTCGCAATTTTTCAGAAAATGTATTTTTAGGAATCATCTGATTTTCCTTTTGGAATCCTTTCCTTCTTGTTTTAACGTTAACGTGGGTTAACAGTGATTTATTAATAACAAAAAATGAAAAAAATTGTAAAAATGAATTAATAAAATAATACAAGTGTCACTGTATTAGTCATGGGGCGCCAATGAGGGCAAGGAGTGGGGGCGGAAGAACTCTGTTCTACTAACATACGTTAGAATAAGTGGTCAGAAGCTTAAAATCCCATAAATAAAGTCTTGCATTTTATTCTCGTGGATGGAAAAAAACAACACTAGAAAAAATTATATCTCGAAATGAAATTCAATTTTCTATTCGAATTAATTGAGACTCTTGTATACCAAAAATACCAAACCAAAAGGAACAAAGAAGCAACTTCCAATTATAAGGGATGGGGAAATCCTTGGAACCGAAAGGTGAAAGTGATTAAACAAGTCAAATATTGTTTTGCAGCAAGCTGTTGAAATCGGTGGTCACATGTACGAAAGTGGAAGAGAATCTGTAAAAGGAGAGAAACCATTGATTTGTAAAGCCAAGGCAGCTACTCATAGACAAAGGAGAGTCTAAAGCAAATTGGGATATCAAAGACAATGCCATCTTACAGGTGGTCCTTTCCACTGCGGGGAAAAGAAAGACTCCATTATTGTTCATCTTTTGCTTTTCTTCAGGCACATGCATTGTCAAGTACATTTTGTGGAGAGTGTCGCATGTCGTGCTATATCATCATGTAACGTTGTTACTTCAAATTCATTTTATTCCGACTCTAAGTTTATTATTTTTAAAATATATCTTACTTTGCCCTGGACTTAATTTTTTTTCTATAAGGTCGGGTCGGAACTCATCAAGTGAGTAAATTTGTGATCTGAAATATAATTTTATCATTGCTTTAACTTGTAATTTTATGATTTTTGAAACAATTAAATTAAAATTTTATGATCTATGGGTCAAAATGTATTCATATCATGATCTTATCTTAAAACTTTAGAATTTAAAGGGATTAAGCTAATAAGTTTACAATTTATAAGGGGTCAAGGTCCACCGAACTTTCACCCTTGTTTTAAATCATGCATGTAGTGAAGTGTGGACAGTATTCTAGACTTCAAGTATTCTTTATTTTTTTCCCCTCAAATTTATAGTTTATGGTTTCTTACACATAAACCTTTTCAAACAAAATATAATTAAATGATGTTATTTGTATCAACGTGTTGAGATGGCCGAGTTGGTCTAAGGCGCCAGATTAAGGTTCTGGTCCGAAAGGGCGTGGGTTCAAATCCCACTCTCAACAAATATTTTCATTTTAAAACACTTCTAAATTAGATATGAGCGCCTTGCGTCCAACTTCCGTTCTCAACAAATTCGGCTTAATATTGCTTTTAAATTGGAAATGGGCTACTCTCAACAAATTTTGCTATATATATATATATATACGTTTCTAATTGAATAAAATCTTAATTTATTAGGTGTGAATTGCTCTAAGTATAATTATTGTAAGTTTTATTTTTTATTTTTTATTTTTTTTGTTTGTTCGAAAGATTCGAAAGAAAAGGGTATTTTATTTTTTGAAACTATATATTTTAAAATAATTGCGAATATATTAATAGATTTTTAATAAAAATGAATTTGAAATTCTTATCAACCAATTAATTTGTAATTAAATTTTTATTTAGGCTTAATAGTCAGAAAGGTTTTTCAGTTTGGTGCTTAACGTTTTTTTGGGCTACTTTGGTGCCTAACGTTTCATTCCGTAATTCAGTTTGAGTTTTTCCGTAAACAACCGTTAAAAATTTTCTGTTATCCAATAAAAACATGCCACGCGACCTATTTTATCTATTTATTTAATTTCTCAATTTCTTTAAAAATATAAACTTCTTAAAAAACTCAAAAGTTTTAATTTTTTTCAATCAAATTCTCAAACCACATTTTCCTCGCCATCCGGCATCCCACACACGCCGATAGTTCACCTTTCACCCTCAAGTGTCGGGCACCTCACCGTTCAACTTT
This sequence comes from Hibiscus mutabilis, assembly GCA_019671005.1. Taxonomy (NCBI): domain Eukaryota; kingdom Viridiplantae; phylum Streptophyta; class Magnoliopsida; order Malvales; family Malvaceae; genus Hibiscus; species Hibiscus mutabilis. Next base: position 83,162,059 of record CM033714.1, read on the forward strand.
TCCCACCTTCTAGCCGTCGATTAGAAGCCCAATCGATCTCTTTTTCTTTATTTTTAGATGTTCGTCGACAAAGTAATCGCCGGTTTTCGACGACGGGATGATGGGAGTTTCGGTAGTGAGAGGCCGACGAAGGCAAGGGTGGCCAGTAGTAGTTGAATCGGTGGTGGAAAAGGGAGAATTTAGGGATCTAGGGTTTGGATTTGGGGGTTTTAGAGAAATTAAAGGTTTTGGGGTTTATAAAATTAAAGATTTTCTGATTTTTAGAAAAATAAAAATTAAAGAAATTACCAGAATATGCCACGTGTCGCATTTTTAATGGATAACGAAAAATTTTAACGGTCGTTGACGGAAAAACTCAATCTAAATTACGGAATGAAATGTTAGGCACCAAAGTGGCCCAAAAAAACGTTAGACACCAAACTGAAAAAAGGGTATAGGTTGGGCACCTTTCTGATTATTAAGCTTTTATGACCTCGTTCTCTTTTTTTAATTCAAACCAAACATTCTTTAGGTTTTCTATTCTAATAGTATTATATTAGTATTATATTTTATTAGTATTAGATTAGTATTATATTCTATTAGTATTAGTTAGCGATTCTGGCTCAGTGAGTCATTTCTTCTGTGATTAACTGTTGGTGTCAGTCCTACATTTTGTCTCTGCGGACCGAGAAAAAAGGGGCTCAACGGGAAGAGGATTGTACCATGAGACAATCAAGAAGGTCAACCTTTTTCAAATATACAACATTATCCCGGCAATGTAATGAAGTTGGGCTTTCATGAGGATCCGAATTATATATATATATATTAAATTTTAACGTTTTCTAGATTTTATTACCCAACTACGTTAGGTTTTAATTATTTTGATTAATTAATGATAGTATAAAAGTAGAGATATATCGAATTAAAATATAAGGACTATAATTTAATAAATGAAAACTGAGTCAATATAATTTGGAGCAAATGATTAAAGACTCATGTTGACATTTAATTCCTTCCTTTTAAGTTTTAAGTTCTACTCTAGTAGGAACAATCTCCTCCTTTTCCCTTCCCTAGGTAGAAAATGTAAAAAAAAAAAATAAACATTTAAAAACTGAATCACATAACTGATGAGGTCTTTGATTTGGTGCTAATGAGCAAAGCCTTAAAAACTTTTGAGGTTTTAAGTCTAAATCTCACATCATTTGAATTTGATTCAAAATGTGTCAATGTAATTATCATATTTTAAAATTTAATCGATTTTTGTGAAATAAAAAAAAATATGATTAGAATTTAGGATTAAAGATTTAAACTTTAATTTTTAAGGAATAAATACTAAATAAGCACATTTGTGTAATATCTTTTGCACATATGTATAAAAATTATTCATAGTATAAAGCCCCACTAAGTCTAATCCAATAGGCTTACTTAGCACTTTGCTTATTTGTCTACCCATAAATAATACTTCATATGTCCGATTGGAACCGTCTCTGATTAATATTTATTTGGTTGAAAAAAATTAATTCTGATTTTTTATTATTTAAAATTTATTGTTAATAAAATATAAATAAATATATTTTAGGAACATACAATCATGTAGTTTTTAAATATACATTTTATAAAAATAGTTATTTTAAATAATTATGATTAAAGTTAAAAAATCAATAAAAAGTCAATAAAAATAAGGATTTAATTTTGATACACATGCTGCAAAAAATTTTATTTTACACAAGCCTGCATATTTATGCTATAAACTCAAATCCTAAATTTCTAAACTTAAACCCTAAAATACTAAACTACAAACTCTAAATCATAAACCCTAACTTCTAAATATTAACCTTAAATTCTAAACACTACAACCCATGCCCCTAAACTCTAAACCATAAACTAAACTTTTAACTCCTAAAACTAAAAGGCTTGTGTAAATTAAAGTTTATACATCATGTGTATTGAAATTTTTCTCTAAAAATAACTTTAATTGGGGTGAAAGAAATATATTATTTTATGTTAATTAAACTTTTCTAAGTAATATGGAATTAATTAAATTAATAACACCAATGTGCCTAGTTTTTAATGTGCAAACTACAAAGAAGACAATTAGCTTAACCTAGTAGAAAAAGCTAAAATCTTTTATGTTTAATTGGTTATTCATGTAAAGTCCGACTTTTTTAAAACGATCAAATAGAGTGCATATTTTCATTTTTCGAACATGTTTAAATAAAAGTGTCGAGTAAGAGTCTAATATTTTTAAGTTTGATCAAACAAGGATTTAACGCTTTTGAGCATGCTCAAATTGAGAGTCCTTATTTGAAAACATTTTCAAAATGTTTAGTATTTATTTGAACAAATTTTAAAAGGCTAACTCTTATTTGAGCATATATGAAAATATTAGTCCCTTAATAAATTGTTTTGAAATTTAACTCCAATATATGTAAAAGATTAGGGCCTTATTTGAACATTTAACCATATAAAACACATAAAGTCTTCCACTGATTAGAGTGTTTAATCTTATCCATCTATTTCACTTATTCTTGGTCATAAATTAGTGTAAACTAATTGAATTTTATATAGTTTAAGTAGATCATAACATATATAGAGAGTGCACGAGAAATAAGATCCTCCTATACCATATAAAACATGAAAATTTTATATTTTTTAGACCTTTGGATGCAGATAAATAGATGAATGAAATTAACATTAAAAAAATATGAATATTATCATTTATTTAACGTCGCCCAATGATTTTAAAAAGATGTAAAAGTAATTGAAACGAGCAAACATTAAGTAGGGAGACGAGACAACCTGCAGAAAAGCCAGAAAGCATGTAGTACAGTGAAAGCCAGTGGCCCATTAGGTATCCCCATTTAATTACCTTCTGCTCGGTTTACTGCAAGTAATCTTACTGCCATACCAACCTTCTCTGCGCGTGCAACAAGTCTTTAATTCCGGTCACGAATTGCATGCAAACGGATGATCAGTTTCCAACCATTACCAAGAAGATGAACAAATACTGCTTCTCTAGTGAGGAAGAAAAACATACGATCAAACTCCAAAGGAAGATGGTTTTTAACCATAGCCCAGGAACAAAGGTACAAGTTTTACCATATTAATGGAGCTGCGTTATTATTACGTTACTTTGTTGGCAGGAAAAAAGTACTGACCTTTAAAGCTCTCTCCGGCCTACCCCGGTTGTGCATTAACTTCCTTCATAAATCTGTGCCGTGATCTTTAAGTATCAGACTTTTTGAGTTCTACTTATGTAGTTCTTGTATACTCCTATATGACGGCTAGCTGCTTCTTCAATTCTTAATCAATTGAAGTTGAGGAAGAGACAAAACTTATATATATAAACCCTAAACCATAAATTCAAAACCCTACAAATTAAACCCCTAAACTCTAAGATCTCACTAACAGCTACAACAGAAATTGGCAACATGTGTATTGAATAGTTTTCTATATATGTGTGGGTATATTGCAGGGTTTAGTACATTAGCAGGGTTTTCACGGGAAAACAGTCATTAAAGTGGGGCAGGTTTTTTCTTTTTTGATGTAAATGATGTGGGTGTTACAGATGAATGCATTAATTCACATGGGGAGAGGGACAGATCATTGGGAGTATCAAGTATGCTGCATGCATAATATACATATACATATATGCACTCACTCAAGGATAGAACTTGGATTTAATTGTTTAACTTTGAATATGAAGGGTCCTAAACATTAAATCAAAAAAGTTAAGGGATTAAATCTTAATTTTACTAATTCCAAAACCAACAGATTCAAATAATTAAACTAGAAAAGTTAAGAACATGGTTTAATTTCATTAATTTTAAATCTGAGAAAATCTTGAAAATAATTAAACTTGTATGCCTTTTTCTCTTTTACATTTGCACTAGGGGGTTACTGTAGAATTGCTTTTGTATTGAATCTTTGTTCTTTTTTAACCGGCAGTGCTTTTATTAGGGGAGCAATGGTTGAAGCATAACCACCATTGTAGAACATGGGTTGTGTCAGTCACAACTGAGAAACCACTGCCCAAATCTAACCTAATGGGCTGCATTTATTAACCTTTTTAGGGCCATGGGGTCTATCTTCACTCATTTTGTTTCTTACCCATTTCTTAATAGTGCTTTGGTGATACGGTCTGCACTTCAACCCTGGAAGATGAGAGCGACAAAGGTTTTGCAGAGAGGACGAAAGGTCAATGGGGTTGGAGTTGCCACACCAAGATGCCCTTTGATATTAAGCCAATGGGGTCGGAATTGGTACATTAAGATTCTCTATGATCGGGACGGAGTCAAGATCAAATTATGAGAAGCAAGTTGATTACCTTTTAAATAAATAAGATTCTAAAAGGTAATTAAATCATAAAAATTAAGGAAATGACGGTTTAGTTTCAATAATTTTAAAATTAAAAGGTCTTAAAAAATAATTAAACTAGAAAAACGAGGATTCATAGTTTAATTTCATTAGTTTTAACTTAGAGAGTCTTAAAAACAATAAACTAATTTTTTTTGAGAGGGACAAAAACTTAACTGCAATGGTTTTACAACTACTAGTGACCTAAAACAATTAAACCCATTCAAAATTGGGGCAATTGCCCCTCCTACTCTCCATGTGGCTCTGTCCCTGTCTCTAATATTTAAGTCACAAAAAAATTAAAATCATTATACGATAATAATAAAATTATTGAGTAAGCGCATGTGGTCGGTTGGTCAACTCATCTTTGTTCTCTCATTTCCATTACGTCATGGGTTCTAGACCTACTAGGAACATCGCTTCTCTCCTCAAAAGTCACCTTTCCCCTCCCTTTCAGGTGGAATTAGGATTAAAATTAGGCTTTATAAAAATAAATAAATTTGGTAAATAACATGACTCGCTCGATTACGCAATTGTAATAATTATTTTTCTATAGATTAAATATAATGTTTTGGACCCTAACTTAAATTATGCAACTTTGAAAATATTTGTTGTTTAGACTTGGTGAAATGGTACAATTGTTTTTGTTTAACCTCTTTTGATTTGATTTTTTAGTCCTTTAAATAAATAAATAACTTTTTTGGTCCCTCCTAAAAATAATAATTCTATTTGAGCTATTTTAGCATAAAGATTTTTTTAAGCTTCGGCCGGTTTGTTTTTTTGTTTATTTTTTATCTCTGTTTTACTGTTTATATTTTGAGTTTGTGGCTAACTTTCTTATCAATATCGTTTTTAAAATGCAATATTTTTTTGATTGCCTTTATGGTTTTTTATATTGCCATAATTTTTGACCTTTCGACGCTTTAATTTTACCAATGAATCAACAAGATTTTCTACATACATAACGATCGAACTGAATATTTTTTTAAGAGCGCTACCACTTAAACCAATATAATTGAAATATATTTAACCACGGTACCAACACAAATTTCAAACTTCACCCTTGAATGTAACGCTCAATTAATCAAAACCCATTTGTGGTCCAAATCATCATCGTGATTTCTTATATAAAACAATCAAATCCATGAAATGCAAACCCCAGCTGAACAACCAACATTTAAGGATCAATATACTTATTGTTTGCCCCATTAATTGCAAAAACATATTAATTATGTCCTTTGAAACATCATTTCCCATGTGCTATATGTTGGCTTTTTACACAAGATGGTTATATAGCTTTGCTAATATTGCATAAACATTAATTTGATGCAGAAGTGGTTTCTTAAATGCCAAAATCTGGGTCTCAGAGATATTATTGTATGGTATACAGTCTCACAACACCTAAAAAATTTAAGTTCACCAACCAAAGACTTTATTCTCTTGTTTTGAAATTCAAATGGTATTGGCACCACAACAAGGCTCTTCCACCTCATAAATGCATAGAATTGAAAGCTCAAGGGTTTGTTTCAGTGAGAGCTTTCCCCTTATATTGTGTCTCCACAACTTTATATTTAAGAAACCCACCCCTTTTTTGTTGTTGGGTTGGTGGCAAATTCAATGCTCTTGCCATTTGCTTTTAGGCTTCACCTCTTTGCTTATCTCTCTCTCTTTTTATTGCATTTGGTGTGTGTGTTTGCCCCCTCTTTCTTTCTAAACCATTATTCTCCCCCTCCTTCTCCATTAGTCTCTCTCTTTTATACCCAGCTATCCTCTTCTTTGTTCTTCATTTTCTATCATCCATTGAAGTTGAAGGTAAGTATACACACACATATATGTATATGTGTGTGTATGTATGTGTATGTTGTTGGTGGTGCTCTTCTTCATATGTATGTGTTTGTATCATCTTTATGTACTTGTAATTCTTCACTACATCAGATGTTATCGAGATATTGGTGCGGTTCAATTCGAGAGCATCACTCTAAAGGCCTAGAGCTATGTTATCTGATTGAGCCGTGCCAATATCACGTAACCATTACTCTTTTGCTTTTAAGTTCAATTGTGTGTGAGCTATGTTATCTATTTGTATTTCTGTATATATTAAATACGAGACTTTGAAGTTTTTATTAACCACTTTGGAGGGTTGGATGCATGGGGGTGGTGGCTTGAAGAAAACCCGGATAAGAAAGCAAGAGCTTTGTGGGATATTTTCAAGGTGTATTGTTGTTGAGTTGCCAACTTGTAGTGCAGGGAGATTTCCACCAAAACAAGAGAGTTGCCAACGTCAAAGTTATTGTTGTATGTGTAGCTTTTGTTTTTCCATCTTGTTTTGCTGTCCGAATGGAAATGGAACAACTTGGTTGGAATTTCAAGAGAGAAACTTTTGTTTGGTACGTTACATGGATTTAATCAATACAATTGAACTTTTGTGTGTGCGCGCATCGGTTACTTATACGTAAGGTCCACCACTTTTTTTGACAAATTGATTTGGGTAGTTGACAAGATTCTTATTTCCTTTAAGGCTTCTGTAACATTTTCAAATGAAAAATAAAATAATGTTATCTTAAGAATTCAGGTTCGAACAGTTTTGTCAGTAAGATATGTATGTATTATTGAATAGTCAAAAAAAAGTATGAATAAATATTATATTGTATTTATAATTACCTTAAAACTATTCAAAAATATTTATTTTTCTTTTTGCTAAATTATTTTTAAATAGATAAAATTTAAGTTTAGGAATTCAAGATGTAATTTTATCGGCGTGTTAGGTTGCAATTTCGTGATTTTGCAAGGTTTAAACTGATTTTTATTATTTTTGGGGCCGAAATATAGTTTAGTTTCAGCATCTCATCAGCTTAAAATTTTGAATATTTAAATGGAATTAAATTAAAAAATGTTTTTTTAAACGTTAAAAAAGGTTTTTACATATTAATATGCTTTTAGAATATTATAAAATCCTTAAGAAAGACGTTTAACTATTTTCTAATATTAACTTTCATACACATCGAAGCAACTCACAGACATGACAAAACCCTCTCTCTCTTGTCTCCATCGTATCAGTAGCTTAATTTATAGTAGGGTAAATTACATAAAATGTCACTAAACTTTAATTTTTGTATCAAACATACCACTAAACTAAAAATTGATACTATTATACCATTGAATTATCGCAAACTACACGAAATGTCACTCGACTGTTAAATTGTAACGGACCGTTAAATGCAAAACGACGTCGTCTTGGTATAATTTTTTTGATGTCTAAAATAGGCCAAAACGATGTCGTTTTGTTAAAAAAGAATTAAGAAAATGCTACATTTGGAGAGACTTGAACCAAGAACTCTAAGGATAAAAGGTTTATAATAAACCACCAAGCCAACTTAAAGACTTGATATAATCCTAACTAAAATAGTATATAAATAATATTGCAATTGAACTTAATTTCATTTATCTCATGATATGATTTTATAATATTTATAATATAAATTTATAAATATATTAACTTTATAAATAAATATTATTTATAATTTATATTACTAAACTAAAGCATTATTCATAATATATACAACTAAACCCTAAACCTTACATGAAACTAATTAAACTACAAACCCTAACTATATATGATTAAATTTGAAATCCCAAACCTAAACCTTAAATATATAACTAAATCCTAAATCCCAAAACCCTAAACCATACATGTAACCAACTAAACTACAAACCCTAAACCCTAAATATATATAATTAAATCAAAAATCCCAAACCCCAAACCTTAGATATATAACTAAATCCTAAATTTCAAACTCAAAACCCTAAAATTAAAATATTGTTTATAATATATTAGGATTTGTAATAAAAATTATAAATAATATTTGGGGTTTTGGGATTTAGGATTTAGTTATATATTTAGAGTTTGAGGTTTGGGATTTTAGATTCAATTATATATATTTAGGGTTTGTAGTTTAGTTAGTTACATGTATGGTTTAGAGTTTGGGGTTTAAGGTTTAGTTGTATATATTATAAATATATAAATTATAAATGATATATATTTATAAAATTATATTACAAATATTATAAAATCATATCATGGGATAAATGAAATTAACTTCAACTGCAATATTATTTATATATTATTTTCGTTAGGATTATTTTAAGTTTTAAAGTTGGCTTGGTGGTTTAGTGTAAACCTTTCAACTTAGAGGTTATTGGTTTGAGCTTCTCCAAATGCAGAGTTTATTTAACTTTTTCTAACAAAATGACGTCGTTTTGACATATCTTAGGCATCAAAATAGCTATACCAGAACGACGTCGTATTACATTTAACAGGTCCGTTACAATTTTTAGTTTAGTGGTATGTTCGATATAAAAATTAAAGTTTAATCGCGTTTCGTGTAGTTTAGCCTATATATTATCAAATCCAAATGGATGTAAGAATTTTGTAGTTTTTCATTTATATGTGAACCATATATGCATGCAGCAGCTTGGGCTAAGGCATCCATGGCCGCTCACTTCCATAATATTCACCACTCTTGTGTAGGGATGGAAACGGGCCGGATATGGATTGAATCCAGCTGTACCTAGGTTTAGATTTATTTTTATATTTTGGATTCAGATCCGTCATGGATCTGCGGGTTTAGAAAATTGGGACCCAAATTCAGATCTAACGGATCTCACAGATACGGGTCCAAAACGAGTTTGTTAAAAAAAAACCATTCGACTTATTTTTTAACATAATAAAATTGTCATTGACTAAATTCACATCACATCTCCAATGGAATAAAGATTAATTTCAATACAACTAGTAACAAAATAAAAAACGATAAACTAAAGACTAAAAAAAACTCCAACACAATTACATAAATGTCTTTTGAATAATACAAACATTAAAAAAATGTAAATCATGAAACATTCCATTGTCGCAAGCTGAGTACCGTACTTCTACCTCTTTAGAGTGTTAGTTTTCATCACTACTTAAATTATCAATATCTTAAAACAAACAACAACCAACCAAAGAGAAAAAATTGTTTAATGAAAATAATATATGTGAAATTTAAATATTAATATTAAGGTTATGTAATATAATAACTTTCTTATATATATTTTAAAACCTATTATGTCACTTATATATATTTTAAAACTAAAGATGAGTTTTTTTATAAACGGGTAAACAGATCCAAGTATGAATCTTAGTTTCAGATCCAAACTCATATATGTGCTTTAACCAGAGGACCCAAATCTGGCACGGATCCGAATTTACAGATTCGGGTCGGGTCTAAAATCTATTGTCATCTTCTGTTGCAACTGCAACATTAGTTTTTCCATAATATTCACAAAGCATGGCTGACCTTTTAAATATCGGATTCTAAGTTTTTTTAATGTAATGCCAATCGAGTGATTAAACAAATTGTGATTTATCAACATCTCTTGCGTCCATAGACACAAAAGCGTGATGTCCTTTCAAATAAAGTTTTGAAGATGAAAAAAATAACTATGATAACTTGCCTTTTAAAATAGAGATTCGACCATAAATGACTTTAAATTTAATCAAAATCATTATGACTATTGAATACTGAAGATCTCTTAGTAAAAATGATAAGTGATTTTAAGCGTAAAATAAGAGATTGTTTGAGCTTATGTCTAGAGATTGGGATGCGTCCATTTCTCATGTGTATCATGAAGCAAACAAACTGGCTGATAGTATGGCGAAGCTTGTGAGAAATAATTCGCGGAGCAATCAGGTGTTTCTTAGTCGTCTGATATGATTCTATCCATTTTACATGATGATTGTAGTGCATAAGATTTCGATTATTTGATCTCCTAACATAATCCACTCTCTTTATTCATAAAAAAATGTTTGAATTGTTGACATTTTATGATTAAATCAAGTTGTAATTGAGTTAGTAGGATGGAGTTTCGGTTTGGGAGAGGCTTACCAAACCCAAGAACATGAGCCTGCTTATTACAATCTAGGCTCTATGCAGGGTTCTGTATTTGTTTTTGCTGCAGATCATATTCCATGATTTTTAATTTAGGAAGCTAAATTGCTAGTAGACTCGACTTAGATTCACCAAATTTCGTATCGAAAAACTTCGGAGGTGGTCGGCACGAATAAAGCATTCGGCAGTCGAATCCCAAGTCCGATCTCAAAAGCTAACTTGCAAAGTCTCGAGCCTAATACGATAGAATAGATACATCATAGAATGAATCTACATGAAAGAAAAAGGGCCCTCTCAGCAGTTCCATAGAATGAGAAGCCAAACTCCTCTTAGTTCCGATTCAACAAGTCAAAATAATTCTTGCTTGCAATACATCGTAGCCGACTGGAGCAAGCGAAACTCGTTCTCAGGCAGCCGGACAAGTATTATACATAGTACGTACAAGGGGAAAATAACATACAAAGATGGCTAAATGTTCTTATTTTTCGATTTCAAAACACATTGCAAATCTCATTGTGCATAGAGTTAGTTAGCATTTGAGAATTGCAATGCCAAAAAAGGATCATATCTGCATGATTGTTCATAAACAAGTATATAGAAATGAATAAGGAAAATACTCATAATTTAACAATTCTTTTTAGTACCTACAACGAAACACAATCAGACCAAAGCATTGGCACCTGCAACAATCTCCAATATCTCCCCAGTGATCTTGGCTTGACGCTGCCGGTTGTAGACGATAGACAAGGTCTTTTTCAGTTCCTGGGCGTTATCGGTAGCATTGCTCATGGCACTCATCCTAGCTGCAAGCTCACTAGCTAATGATTCCTGCAAAGCCCTTAAAACCTGACTGTTGAGATAAAGAGGCAACAAAGCATCGAGAATCTGGACTGGATCCTGCTCGAACTGCAAAATCGGAGAGAAATCGGCCGTCTGGGTCCTAATAACATCTCTCTCGACTGTCAGTTTCCCTTCCTTGGTGGTCAATCTGAAGAACTCATCCTCAGCAGCATCAACACAGACACCGTTCACATCACAGATTTCTCCCTTTGGTGACAGAGGAAGCAAAGTATGAATCACCGGATCGGACTTAACCAACGACACGAATTTCGTGTATAGAAGCTCGACTTTATCGACTTCTTCACTAACAAAGAGTGAAAAAACATCATCTGCAATTGCCTGAGCTTCTTTAGCTGTAGGAAGTGAGCTACCATCAAGGAACCGATCCACCGGAATATAAGGCCTGCGGATGAAATACGAATTACCCTTTTTCCCCACACTGATTATCGTATAATCGAGTCCGAGCTGCTTCAATTCTGCAATTCTGGCTTCAGCTTTCTTGAGGATAGCATTGTTGAAACCTCCACAGAGACCACGATCACCAGTGACAACAACCAAGGCAACTTTTTTGACAGGCCTGATGCTAGTAAGAGGAACATCGACGTCTTCAGTCTGGAGCTGTTCATTGATGTTGTACAGGACTTCAACAAGAGACTCAGAGAAAGGTCTACCATTGACAACAGCTTCTTGTGCTCTCCTGACTTTAGCAGCAGCCACGAGTTTCATCGCTTCGGTGATCTTCTGTGTGTTCTTCACCGATTCGATACGGTCTCGAAGCTCACGTAGACCGCAGTGAACCGTGGTCGAAGACGAAGAGGACCTTGAAGGGTTACAGGTAGTTGGACTCTGAGATGGGAGCTGAAAAGGGGTGACAAAAGAACGGAAAGAGAGGGAAGAAGTGTCCGAAAGAGAAGGTTTTGAAGACACCCACATTGTCAGATTTGAGCAAGACATGCTGGAACAATGGAGGATTGAAAGAGAATTACTCTAAAGAAAGCAAGAGCAGGGCTTTTTTTTCCTACAAGGGATTGTTTTTGTCTTTGTAAAGTCTTGCCTTTTGTGTGTACGAGAGTGGTTTTCTTCCGGTATGGAGGAAATCATTGAGAAATGAGTGGAGGGGATAGGAGGGAATGGATGAGGTTTTGAGATAAGGATTTTGAACAATTTTGATTCATTGATTTTTCATGTGGGGCCTAGTTGAGGTGGCAACCTCTGAGTGGTTGTGTTTTGGATCTTAACTTGATAGGCTCCCTGCTCTGAAAGGCATATACCACTTCATGGATTTCGATACTCTTTCAAGTTTCAACAATGGCTACTGATATTTTACTTGATGCTACCGTGTCTGGGTTAATTTCCAGGTTTTCTGTGTGGTAAAAGTTCAAAGTAAAAGTTACTTGTAAAAGCCACTATTGTCAGCGTTCACCGACGAGAAAAGTCATAGACTTTTATGTGTAATTACTTATTTTTGTCCGGCTATGTATATAAATATTTAATGTTATTAAATCTATATGTTATGTGTATGTATATATATATATATATAGGTGTTATATATGAGTGTATTAATATGTGTATATTATGTACTTGTCATTATTATATGTTTAATGTATGTATATTTATCATCTATTTAGGTATAAATGTATGTTTTTATGTGTATGCAAGTATGTTATATTATATGTATTAAATGGGTCATAAGTAATAATGTAAAATTGGATCTGTTTTACAAATATAATATTTGATTAAATGTCCAAGTCCATTTACATTACATAGCCCGATAGGCTCAAAAAAATAAAAACCATAATCTGACTTTTTGTTTGGGCAGCCAAGATTCGACCATTAGATCAGATTTGATCCAATGATCTAGATCGAACTGGGAGGACCTTCTAGAAGGTGCGTGCACCCCACCGCCCAGCCGCTCGACTTCCTCACGCGCCAGGCGCATCTCGATCAAAGTTGTCTTCGTGGTAGAACTGCCAAAGATCACGCTGCCACCGTACACCGCAGTCGATATCAGCCTACAAAAAGAAGCATAAAAAATTAAATATTTCATATCTTTGTACCAAACAAAATAAGATCCAACAATAAAGCTAGATAGATTTCATAATTTCCTATAAGCTATGTAAAAATTCGATTATATACCAGGAAATCTTTGTAAAATTAGGAGATTACGAATCAATACAAAAAAAATCAAGATTTCAGGATGTATTCCTTTATCTTTCTATTTCTCTTGCATTATCGTAAACACAATAAAAAGAAAACAACAAATAGTAAAGGGTTTACCTTTAAGTCGTTCAGACATCTCGTCGTCTAGTGACAAGCCTCTCGGCCTCCTCTTGAGCCTTACATGGTGAATCGGGCGATTAAATTTTAAGAAGAAGGACATTATTTTTTTATAAAAAGGGATTAGGGGTTTGATTTTAAAAAATTCAGTTTAAATCCGATTTAAGGGTGGGAAGAGGTGATTTTGGTACTCGCTGACGCCGACTAGTGATAACCGACGGCGGTTGACACGGCGAAAGAACTCGTTGAAATATGAGTTTATCCCAAATTTTCAAAGGATTATAAGCAAAGGGAGATTTGATCGATTTTGTTGAAATGGAAATAAGAGAAATCTGTTTTTAAGTTTGGTTTATATACATGTTTCAAAAGTTGGGTTTATTGCGTTTTTAAGGACCTCTGCCCCTTTTAATCCTTTCTGCCATCCTTTGTGTTTTCATAATCTTTCAATTCGGTCACTGATTTTCATAGTTTTAAACTCTTTGGTTTTGTTCTGTTTCAATTTAGCCCGAGACCTACTTTATACGGTATAGTTTATGGTCTTTTATGTTATATATAGTATATATTATGGTTTTAATCCTATCATATATATATTGTATTGAATGTATATTTGGTTTCCTTGTTCATAGTCGTACAATACATATATATGGGATTTTACCTTCTATATGTTATATATTTATACTTTATTTCCTTTTTATTTTGCTGCCTTTATTTACTTGTTTTGTAACTTCGTATTAATTGCATGTTAATTTTCCTTAATTTATTACCTTTAAATTCCATTATCATTGCATTCAAATCCATGTATATTTTTAGTGTTTATTCGGTACGTTTTTTTGGTAACCGTTTTTATTATATATATATATATATTATCTTTTAAGGTTGCTTTGTTTACCCAAATGCGGTGTTATTATTTTTGGTATAATTTATATGTATATATTGTATTTTAATTTATGATAATCTTTTTAGGGTAAAATTTTGATACACAGGCTATGTAAAATTAATTTTACACAAGTCTGTGTATTTACACTATAAAAACCTAAATCCTAAATTTCTAACCCTAAAAAACAAAACCCTAAACCTTAAATCCTATACACTAAATTCTAAACACCAACCTTAAATTCTAAACCCTACAACCTAAACGCATAAACCTTAACTCTAACCCCTAAAACTAAAAGGCACGTGTAAACTAAAGTTTATACGGCATGTGTATCAAAGTTTTTTTTTTCATCTTTTTATATTTTTTTTTTGCTTAAATATGGTCCCCTATTGTATTCTATATGTATACGCATCTTATATTTATTAGAATAAACTTATATTTTCTAAAAGTTTACTTCCTTTTTATCACATTATTATTAGAATATAATATTCATGCTTATTCAATTTTATGCTTTGTTTTAATTTTACCCTTTATATTTATTTGTTATCTCTTTTTAATTATTCATTCATTTAATATGTTGCATGTAGCTTAGGACTTATTGTTCTAGTATGCAAGTGGGAGTGTCATCCCAGTTTCTGGGTGTCATCTTTTTAGGTACGTGAATACCGAGGCAAATTCATATGTTATCATGCATGCATCTTAGGGATTAAAATTTAAATTAAACCGAATTTTAGATTTTCTTTGCATTTGCGATACGAACCCTTAGGTACTAATTTTGGGCGTTGTGGGGTGCTAATCTTTCCTCACACGTAACCAACTCTCGAACCCTTTTTTTAAATCTCTGGTTTTTAATTTTTCGGTGTTTGGTCTACATTACCCAAGTGACCAGTGGCGACTCCTAATTTTATTTAAAAACGCGAGCTTTTTTTCCAAAATTCCCCCTTCAATCAATTTTTTTTATAAAAAGTGGGAAACCTTCGGAAAATTTTAGTCTCTATAACATGACGACTCCGCTGGGGACAAAAAATTGTTTTCAAAAACAAAATGAGAATCAAGCCTTAGTTTGGGTTCGTATCGTATTTATGAAGAAAAAAATAAATTCAGTTTAATTTAATTTTTAATTCCTAACCTTGTTTGTTTACCGCTTTATTTTGTACGATGGTTGATATAATTTGTCATCATACATTAGTTTTAGAACCATTAAGTGGGATTGATTACTTTGCCTCGTAGGATATTCACCTTCGTATGGTGTTATAATTCACTTCTGGGATTCGATCCTTATATTTCATGGGGCTTACACCCCCGTATGGTATATGGGTCGTATCTCCCTGAATCGATGTCCTAGCGACAATTTGGGTACCCTTTACTTTGGAACCTAATCACACATAGTGAATCGTAAAGCTCACCTTTTAGAGCCATGCTGGAACTCTGTTCGTTTAGCGATAACCCTTTTAGGTCTTGTTTGACATATTTTTTTTGCCTTCGTTTGCTATATGTATGTTATTTAAGTGCTTTTAATTATTTTAATTTATTGCTCTATTTATTGTTCATCATTTAATTTATTTATTCGACTATATCACCGTACTAACTTGGTTTTTTTCAGTGTTTGCTCTTTTTTCTTTCATTTCTTTTCCCGCATTTATTTTTGCATCATGTCATAACGTAGTGCTGATTCAAGAACGGTCCAATTTAGAGGGCATTTGAGATAGGAGAGAAGTTTGTGATGCCAAGAGCAATAATGCTACAGTATCAAGTTCGGCCGAACGAAGACCAAATGACAAGAAAGACAAATTGACGATACGCGTCGAAGGCAGAAACGATATATCTTGGTTGCAGAGGCGGATCCTCATTGAAGCCAATGGGGGCCACAACACTCCGAAGTTTGAAAACTTCACATTTACCCCATTAAAAATTCAGAATTTTTAAATTTGACCCTTCAAAATTTTTAAAAATTATTTTTATATTTCAAAATTTTCAAATAATTTCATTTAAATCCCTTTGTATTTTTTTAAAAAAGGGACCTTGTTAAGTTTCGTTTTTTGTGAAAATTTTAAATTAAACCCTTCAAAATATTTGGAAATTTTAATTCAAGCCTTTAAAATTTTCAAAAATTTTAATAGGCCCTTTCAAACTTGATTGTCAAGATCCGCCCTTAGAGAATAAACTCTTGTCCACCATTCTGCCTGCACAAGTTAATGATCTTTCTAAAAGCTCCATAGTATATAGATTACACTGCCACAGACCTTTTGAGCAGTATAAAAAGAGAACGGCGAGATCTCCCCTTATTCCGAAAACGGTGTTAAGACATGGAGTGTGAGCCTTGCTTCATGAAGTCGAGATGTCAAGACGAGAAGCTAACCGTTATCTGTAATTCATTATTTCAGCTTCTTGTAATAAAAAATCTTCTCCGTTAAACGAATGTCTGTTTGCGAATCAACACTTTATTTGCATTCATTGCATTTTATTTTTTATTGTTTGCCTTTTATTTTTTTAGTCATTTATGACACATTTTCATGCATTAATTAATTAAATAATAAGATTCTTGGGGTTCGATGGAGTAATTCGGGAATCATTTGAAGCTTTGTCATGGATGAAAGAATTGAACAAACTTAGAGATCTCGAGCAGTTAGAAAATATATTCGAGAAAGGTCAGGAAAAGAGGAGTTGATGCTTTCAATACAAAAGAGCTTTGCCTAGTCCCTGATATAGGAGCAGTGAAGCATTCCACCAGGAAGTGTAGGCCATTGATGGAAGAGGTCAAGAAGCTAGTTGGCAAGGGAGTCCTGACACAAGAATTAATCCAACAGTGGAAAGGAAAGAAGGCGGGGCAAACTTACAACGCGCTAAAAAGGCTAGAATGATTTAAAGGTCCGTTTCGGTTTCTCATCTCTTTATAAAGATTTTAGTTTGATTCCCCTACATTTTAGTTTCTCCTTTTTTGAGAATAATGCACAGAATAAATCCTATGGCTTAAGCTCTAAAGTAGTAGAAATATTTTGTAATGACACAAGTCTATTTATTTTGTTAGAATGAAAAATAGCATTTTCTTTATTTTTATTCAGAGAACATTTTTGTATTCTTTGATTTTTTTAAACATTTTATTCATTGTTATGGGGTAGTTTTGTTCTCCCATACGCATATACACATTTTTGATACACATGTATATATTTGCCTATTGGGTCTCCGTATATCAATTGCATAAGAGACATTATTTTTGACCCTAATAAGGATTTCGAGTGGCATGTGTCTAGCAGAAATTGAAGGCTGCAGAGATGACGAATATATGCTTACATTCCGAGTTAATTTGGTCAGTCATTAATGACCACACACAAAAATAATTTAATGTACTTGAGAACATAATGAAAAATCTTTCACAATTAAAAGAGATCAAAGGAAAAGAGAAATGAAAAGAAATCCCGAGGTATAAAAAAGTACTCTTATGTTCGAAGCTTGGTAATAGGTATGTTTGAAGCCTGGTAATAGGCATGTTCGAAGTCTCTTAAAGAGACATTTTCAGATAAGAGTGTGGTAACTTTGGGGCACTCCGCTGAAGTGATGGGGCAAATAAGGTTGCAATGCACCATCCAAGTCTAAACCCTTAGCTTCATGAGTGATGGAAATATTTTCAACTCATGACAATGCTGAGTAATTCGAGGTATTGTTGTTTGCTCCATCATTATTCTCGAGTCAAAAGAATGTGATAAGTTGAATTCCCCAAACGAGAAAGAAATGAGATAAAGAAATAATAATTTAAAGGTGAAGCCTAACCCAGTGTAGTTCTAAATTTGTTAAAGACCAAAGTAACTCAGAAGGTACCTTACATCTTCAGATATCGATTTAGTTTTTGAAGTCTCCTAGACATAGGATATGCTGGGGGCAATCATCAGAATTATTTTAGTGTCGGTCCTGCACTTGATACTTGGGGCATTTAATCTGGCTTGATATGTACGTACATCGCCACTAATATTTTCTAAACATACGTTTCATTTGGGTTGGTCTTTGTCAACTAAAAGAAAAATTGTCATTGTATTTGATAGTGTGGAGCAAACATTGGTTTTTTAAAAAAATGTTTTTTATTTTCCCCAAATTTTGATTTTAAAGATATTTTTTCAAACATTGTTTTTTGAAATGTTTGGCAAATGACTACCATTTTTCAAACATTGTCATTATTTTTCTTGTATTGGAACAAACACAAGTAAAATACCCTTTTGCATGATTTTGTACTGAGATTTAAAGCATGAGGACTTGAAGTTGGTTCCTCCAAATGTTTCGAATGAGTTCAAACAAAGAAGATTGAACTTAAAGATGAGTTCAGGAGTTGAGGCATTTTGCTCGCCCTGATGTGAAGATAAATGAAGACTCTGTGTGTTGGGTCAAAAAAATAAGAAATGGGTTGAATCAAAAGTGAGTGGGACATCATTGTCTGTGAAAATCAAGATCTTTTGCTCACAAGAATCCAAGTTGAGTGAGGCATCATTTCCCGTGAAACAAAAAAGATCTCCTACGCATAGGAGTTCGAATAAGAATAGACCAAAAATGGCACAAAGATAATAGAATTTGACTAATGAAGAAGTCAAAGGATTTTTCTTAAACGAAGAGTTGATATCGAATGAGGTCACTTGGTTTGAAGGTTCAAACAGAGAATGGACAATAAAATTTTAAGGGCAAATTTTATTGGGGCACATGAATGAACAATGGTTGTAGTCTCAATGCAAAGCTTACCTACCTCAAAAAAAGAAAAAGAAAAAGAAGAAAAAAAGCAAAAAAAGAAAAAGAGAAGAAAAAAAAAACGTAACAAGAATTGCATGTAGCTTTGCATCCTTAATGCGAACACAAGTTTACATGAAAATGTTGCACCTTTGCATCATAAAATATGCTCATGCATCATCTAGACATTATCATAAAGCATTTAAGCAGGAAGTCGGGCAAGCAGTATCCGAAAAGACGACTTCGACAAGAACTTCGTGCACCTTTGCATCGACCAAGAAGACGTGTTCTCGAGTGTCATTTATGTTGTTACAATGCATTCCAAAGATTTTTTTTGGTAGTCTTAAAGTGAGGTACCGTTTTTATTAAAATCAGATTTCTTAGCCTTCGATCCTTACCTAAGGATGTTATCCTTAATTCATAAGGATTCATTTTTCATAAAATGAGATTTTAAATTCAATATTTCCTTAAGGATGTTATCCTTAATTCATAAGGAGTTGTTTTTCATAAAATGAGGTTTTAACTTCGATCCTTTCCTAAGGATGTTTTTCTTAATTTAATCATTTTATAAGGATCTGTTTTCTGTAAAACAATATTTTAACCAAATCCTTCCACAATGATATTTTCTCCTTTTGGTAGTCTCAAAACAAGATACCTTTTTATTAAAACAAGACTTCTTAATTTATCCTTCCATAAGAATGTTATGCTTATAATAAATTCCTTAATTAATCCTTTCATAAGGATGTTTTTTTTTAAAAACCAAATTTCTTAATTAATCCATTCATAAGGATGTTTTCCTTAAAACCAAATTTCTTAATTTCTAAATCCTTCCATAAGGATATTTTCCTTAAAGCCAAAATTTCTTAATTTTTAAATCCTTCCATAAGGATGCTTTCCTTAAAACTAAAATTTCTTAATTTCTAAATCCTTCCATAAGAATGTTTTTCCTTCAAACCAAATTTGCTTTATTTCTAAATCCTTCCATAAGAATATTTTTCCTTCAAACCAAAATTGCTTTATTTCTAAATCCTTCCATAAGGATATTTTTCTTAAAATCAATGTAATCATTCCAAAAGGATGTTTCCTTTAAAATTCGAATTTCTTAATTTGATCATTTCCTAAGGACGTTGCCTCAAGACTAAGAGTTAGACGCTTGTGGCTTGAAGAACTGGCCGAGGAAAAATAAAAAGTTTCAGAAGAACTCGCGATTTTAAAGCCAGGAACAGGGAAGTAGGATAAAAATAAGTGCTTATGGTCTTTGTTTTGTTCTCGTTTCACAAGAACAAGCAAAGAGGGGTAATTGTAATCACTCATTTTTGTCCGACCATGTATATAGATATTTAATATTATTAAATATATATGCTATGTGTGCCTATGTATGTGTATATAGGTGTTATATATGAGTGTATTAATATATGTGTGTATATTATGTACGTGTCATTATTATGTTTAATGTATGTATATTTATTTTCTATTTAGGCATAAATGTATGTTTTTATGTTTATATGTGTATGCCAGTAAGTATGTTATATTATATGTATTAAATGGGTCATAAGTAATAATGCAAAAATAGATCTGATTTAAAAACCCAATATTTGATTAAATGTCCAAGTCTATTTACATTACATGACCCGATAGGCCCAAAAAAATAAAAACCTTAATCTGACTTTTTATTTGGGCAACCAATATTTGACCGTTGGATCAGATCTGATCCAACGGTCCAGATCGAACTGGAAGGACCTTCTAGAAGGTGCGTGCTCTCCACCGCTCGGCCGGTCGACTTCCTCATGCGCTAGGCGCCTCTCGATCAAAGCTGTCCTCGTGGCAAAACCACTGGAGATCACGCTGCCACCGTACGCCGCCATCGATATCAGCCTGCAAAAAGAAAAATAAAAATTAGATATTTCATATCTTTGTACCAAACAAAATCAGATCCAACAGTAAAGCTAGATAGATTCATAATATCCTATGAGCTATGTAAAAATTCGGTTATATACCAGAAATTTTTTGTAAAATGAGGAGATTACGAATCAATACAAAAAAATTAAGATTTCAGAAGGTATTCTTTTGTCTTTCTATTTCTCTTGCATTATCATAAACAAAATAAAAAGAAAACAACAAATAGTAAAGAGTTTACCTTTAAGTCGTTCAGACATCTCGCCGTCCGGTGACAAGCCTCTCGGCCTCCTCTTGAAATTTGCATGGTGAATTGGATGGTTGAATTTTAAGAGGAGGAACACTGTTTTTTTTTATAAAAAAGAGATTAGGGGTTTGATTTTGAAAAATCTAGTTTAAATTCGATTTAAGGATAAGAAGAGGTAATTTTAGTATTCGCCGGCGCCGACTAGCGATAGCCGACGACAGAAAAACTCGTTAGAATCTGTGTTTATCCCAGATTTTCAGAAAATTTTAAACAAAGGTGATTTGATCGGTTTTGTTGTAATGGAAATAACATAAATCTGTTTTAAGTTTGGCTTATATACATGTTTCAAAGATGGGTTTATTGCGTTTTTAAGGACCTCCGCCCCTTTTAATCCTTTCCACCATCTTTTCTGTTTTCATAATCTTTCAATTCGGTCACTGATTTTCTTAGTTTCAAACTCTTTGGTTTTGTTCTGTTTCAATTTAGCCCGAGACTTACTTTATACGGTATAATTTATGGTCTTTTATGTTCTAATAGTATATATTATGGTTTTAATCCTATCATATATATATATAGTATTGAATGTATATTTGGTTTTCTTGTTCATAGTCGTACAGTACATATATATAGGATTTTACCTTCTATATGTTATATATTTATACTTTATTTCCTTTTTATTTTGCTGCCTTTATTTACTTGTTTTATAACTTCGTATCAATTGCATGTTAATTTTCCTTAATTTATTACCTTTAAATTCCATTATCATTGCATTCAAATCCCATGTATATTTTTAGTGTTTATTCTACATTTTTTTGGTAACCGTTTTTATTATATATATTATCTTTTAAGGTTCTTTGTTTACCCAAATGTGGTGTTATTATTTTAATTTATGATAATCTTTTTATATTTCCTTTTTTCTTAAATATAGTCCCCTATTGTATTCTATATGTATACGTGTCTTATATTTATTAGAATAAACTTATATTTTCTAAAAAGTTTACTGCCTTTTTATCACATTATTATTAGAATATAATATTCATACTTAATTCATTTTTAAGCTTTGTTTTAATCTTACCCTTTATATTTATTTGTTCTCTCCTTTTAATTATTCATCCATTTAATATGTTACATGTAGCTTAGGTCTTATTGTTCTAGTATGCTAGTAGAAGTATCATCCCGATTTTCGGTTATCATCTTCTTAAGTACCATGAATACCGAGGCAAATTCATATGTTATCATGCATGCATACTGGGGATTAAAATTTAAATTAAACTGAATTTTAGATTTTCTTTGCATTTGCGATACGAACCTTTAGATACTAATTTTGGCATTGTGGGGTACTAATCCTTCCCCACACGTAACTGACTTCCGAACCTTTTTTTTAAATCTCTAGTTTTTAATTTTTTTCGGTGTCCGGTCTACCTTACTCAAGTGACCGATAACGACTCTAAATTTTATTTAAAAACACGAGCTTTTTTTTTTCCAAAATTCTCCCTTCAATCAATTTTTATAAAAAGTGGGAAACCTTCGGAAATTTTTAGTCGCTACACAAGGTAGCAAAAACAGCTTTTAATCTCTAAAAAAGTAGCAGAAGAAACCAAAGAGTTGAGCTTTAGAATTGTCAACACCTGCGGAATTGAAGGGTAAGACGCCTGATACCCTTTTAAATCTCAAGTTCAAATATTGTGAATAAAAAAGAAAAACACTTGAGAGAACTTTACCCCAATTTAAGGGGTCAAAGTCGACTAGATACCAGATATGAGTTCAGTCCAAGTCGACTAGATACCAGATATTAACCGAACTCATGTGACTACCAAACACCCGGGTCTTAGACAAGGAAGCTTTATAATTTGAGTCTCCACCTATATTTCTATAGAAGAGGATCAAAATATTGCATTTTGCTGGTGTGCATACCCTGTAACAATAAAAGATGATGAAATTTCAAGGCCAGACAACATGGATAGATACATTATTGGTCAGTGTTGTGCAGAAGATCAAATTCAGTTTATCAGGATGAAACATTTGCATCAGAACCGAAAATGCTCGTATCAGTGTTGGACGAGCTTTGAACTTTCAATGCCTAATTGTTCTTCGAACCTATTAGACTTAGAGTTATTAGTAATGAGAAGGGGAAGAACAGGCAGAAAATAAAAGCCCGGACCCGAACCCGAACCGTAAAGTCGAAGAGGGGATCCTATCAATATGCTAATTCAAGAAGGCTCCTGAATTCTTAGGAGGCCATGTTTGATTATCTATACAATTTCAGAAAGGAGACATACTAGCACAATTGGCCACAATCCACACAATGTGTGAAGCCGAAACCTCTATAAGTATATATTTCACATAAACAATGCCAATTGTTCTAACATGAGTAAGAAAATATAAAAAACTAAACTCCTGTCTGCTCATTTTCCTCCCCGAGAAGGGGGCTAACAATAGCGCGGTATGTCGGTCTGTAAGGAACCGCTCCTTTAAGCACCATGTAGTCATGTAATTCAATAACTTCATGTGGACTACAGTTCTTAGCAGAAGACGTAATCAGTGTCGTGTATGTTATAAAATCCGGAATCAGGCCCTCTAGAACCATTCTCTTCATTAGTTCTTTTGCTTGTTGAACGCACCCACACTTGCACAGAAAGTTTATCAATGTGTTGTAAGTTACCGTGTTTACTAACCTTCCTACCTTTTTCATCTCCAAGAATACAGCAAATGCCTTGTCTATATTACCGTGGCCACAATAACCGTTAATGAGGGTGTTATATGTTATAGAATCAGATAAACCCATACTTTTTAATGAATCTATCATCCGTCCTGCAACATCCACTGACATCTCGTTGCACAATCCATTAAGAATAGAGTTATATATCACTATGTTGGGTTCTTGTTCCACCTTCACCATTTTCTCATAGACCTGCACAGCACTTTCTAGCTTCCCTTCCTTGCAGTACCCATCGATTAAAGCACCATAGGTGACCAAGTCGGGAATTAAACCATGTATAAACATGCTACCCACGAGTTGCATGGCTCCTGGTAAATCATTGCTTTTACAAAGGTAATTGATGAGAATATTGTATGAAAACGTGTCTTCAATGACATTCTTTTCCAGAACCTGGCCATGAAATCTAAAAGCTTGGATCACATATCCATTTCTGCAAAGCCCCTTTATGAGAGTGGAGTAGGTGAATTGATCAGGGAATACATGCTTGTCAATCATGTCAGATAATACCAAAGAAGCTCCCCCGATATCACCTTCCGAGTAAAGCCAATGGAGAATTGAATTATAAACAACTGTATTAGGCGTCAAGCCCCTTTCAACCATTTCATCACACAGTCTTAATGCCTCCTCAAAACACCCTCTTCGGGCATAACCATCTATCATTGTCGCATAGGACCTTACATCAGGCTTGACACCTACCTTAATCATTTCATTAACCACTTCTTCCGAAAATGCCACTTTCCCTAATTTGCAAATCCCATTAATGATGGAATTATAAGTTATGGTGTTGGGCGAAATAGAGTACTCGGACATTACTCCCATTTTCTCGACTAGCTTCAAGGCAAGCTCTATGTCACCCATCCTACATGCTCCATCTATTATCATGTTGAAAGTAACAATATTAGGCTGAATCCCACTCTTCAACATCCGATAAAATGTCAAAATAGCTTGCAGTAGTTTACATTCCTTGCAAAGAGCATATACAATCAAGTTAAAAGTATTCACATTCTCAATATACCCGTATGAAATCATTTCCTTGTACATGTTCCAAAACCTAACAATCTCATTTAACTTCAAAAGTTGACTCAAAAAATTGTTCCAAGCATGAATAGTAACAAGACGACCCTCCATTCTCAGCTTCTTAATGACCAAGTAAGAGCCTTCAGTAGCCCCACATCGAGTGCAAGCTCTAACCAATGCATCGAAAACCGCAGGACACGAGTCACGGAATTCATAACTATCCAACAAACCATTCAAAACTTCCAATGGAGTCATTCCATTAACATGTATTAATTTCTCCATCAGAGATAACACATCATCGAATCTCCTGAACTTGACCATCACATGAATTAGAGCACAACAGGATGCCAATGAGAGTGGGAACCCTTTTTCCTCCCCAACCCAATTGTAGAAGTCCAAGGCTAACTGAGGCGAGTTCCGAAACTCGCCGACAACACGAGTCACCAATGCATTTGTGAGATTTGGGAGCACTTGTTCCAAGAATTTCCATCTCCTATGTCTTAAATTAACGCAGACTGCTTTGAATACAATGTCCTCACTACTTGGGCAAGAAAATTGCTTACCTGCCACATGCAAACCTCGACTGAAAAACCAACTACTTTTGGACAAAAGAGAGCTCAAAACCATAGAAATATCGATATCCAATTCATAAAAACGACACTTGTTTCTGTACAAAAGATTAAAACAGAGAAAAACCCAAGTCACTATAGCAACATATGAACATAATATCTGCTGAACTTACAGGAGAGACCAAAAATGAAACATAACAAGAAGAAAGAGATTAAGTAAGCTAAGTAAGTACCTTTCAAAGTTTAAACGGCTTCAAACAGGAAGTGTATTGAAGAAAGACGGCAGGGGAACTCAAATATGAAAGGAAGTGTCTTCGAGAAACAGGGAAGCGTCTTGAACTTTACACGCTCCTATGTCGGCAGCAACTCATGAACTCGCTCACGGGCTTTTGTGGGTTGTGGTTCCCTCGGGTTAATTTGTCTAATATTTTTCTTGCTGGGCTTAATCAATCATGGACCGGGAAAGATAAAGAGAAAGAAAACACATTGAAATAAGGAGGGGTAGAACACTAACAAAGTTTAAAGCTAACATATCGGGGGAAAATATTATACAGCGCATCAAATAATTTCACATAGGTTATCGATGAGAAATATTTATAGGTAACTATTTCGTGCATAAGCACTTGTATGAAATAAAAATTTTACAAGTATTTTATTTTTAGGGTTTAGAGATTTTATTTAAGATCTAGTATTTAAGGATTTAAGTGTATGAGTTTTGAATTTAAGGGGTGTGCTTAGAATTTAGTTTTATGTTTAAAATCTAAGGTTTATAGGTTAAAATATAAATCTCTAACATATTACCTTAAATCTATTTTTCTAACCTCTAAACCTTAAATTTTAACCATAAAACTTAGATTCTAAATTTATACACTTAAACATTAATTTGTCCCCTAAATCATAAAACTAAGGTACTTGTAAATTTTTTTTTCTACCCTCAGATATTTTCTCAGTATGTATAAAGTTGAGAAAATTGAAAAATATAAAAATTTAAAATTATTATTACCTTTTAAATTAAAGGGAATTTTTAATGATTAAAATGTTAATATTAAAAAACGAGTAAAAATTTTAAAACTCACAACCAACATAGACACGTGCCAGATCACAATCTACATCATTACATTCACACATCAACACTATCCTCACACGTGTCAAAGATGACTTAATAAACAAAGTACGGACAAAAGGAAAAAATAAGAAAAAAACTTTGATACGCTGTTCGTGTAAACTTTAATATATACGTGCATTTTAGTTTTAAGGGTTATGGTTTTAGTTTAGGATTTAAGGATTAAAGGTTTAGATTATATAGTTTAAAATTTAAAATTAGTGTTTAGGGTTTAGAGTGTGAGGTTTAATTTTTTAAGATTAAAATTAAAAATTTAATATTTAAATTTTTATAGTATAAATACATAAATTTGTGTAAAATACTTATCAAAATTTTACCAAAAAATAAAGGCTATTTTCAACATAGCGTTAATGCACTCAAAGGCAAGTGGGCGAGTTTATCTCCGAGTATTCAATTCAATCGTAGGGTCTTCTCTCCCTCAAGAGGACAGCTATTTTCATTACTCCACACTGCTTTCGCTTTCCTCTTCCTTTTAGTCCCCAGTCCCCACCACTCTTTGAACCTCATTCATGGCTTCTCTGCCCTCTCTTCTCCCCCTGTCTTCCTCCTGTCCTTCCCTAGCTTCTTAACCATTGCTGGGTCTTTGTTTTCTTCTTCTTCTTCTTGTTTTGGTAAACTTATTTTCAAGTGAAAGAAGGTTATGAGTGCCGGGGTGTCTATCGAGCACAGTTTCAGCATGTTGTTACTCCTCGAGCTGTTTATGTTTCTTGCCTGTCGGTGGTTTTTTCAACTTGTTTCCTTCTTTGGGTTTTGTTTATTTTAGCATGATCTGTCAGTTTTATGAAATTGGGTGCTTGGGTCATTGTTTTGGTTTGTATTTTTTGAAACCTAGGGAAATTGATTCTTCTTGGATTTGTATGGGTTCTTAAGCTTTTTAGTGTTTGAAAGCTTGAATGTTTTGTTATTTATGTTGAATGTGGTATAATGCTATTAGGTTTAGGCAATCTCTTAGTTCCATTAATATGATAAAAAAGGAAATGAAATGGAGTGGGAAATGGGAATGTATGGTTGTGGTTAGAAGATTATAGTAATTAAACTGTTTGCTACTTGCTAGTGATTTATTTTAGTTTTTAGCCGGCTTTTGCTGATGAATTCTTGCCAATTTGAGTTCTTGTAATTGTTCCCCAACTAATTCTTATATGTGTTTACATTTTTCATAAAACCTGTTTAAGCATTTAAAATGAAAAATGCTTATTGAACAAGGATATATCTACCTTAGAGAACTGTTTGAGGTAGTTTAGCAAAACCAGTGCTTAGAAATGTATGATCTTGATTTTGGTATGCCTCCACATTACACCATGAAGATGTCTGAGATCTCTTGAGGCTTGACTAATTGTGAATGGCTTTTATTGATGTTAACTAAGAATGAGAGTGATAGATAGGTGGGGAAAAAGTGGGAACTGTTATAGCTTGACATGCGAGGAACAGACACGAGACACGTCTTATCAATGTCGTTTTCATTGTGACCAATGCAATGCGGTAGTTTAAGGTGTAAGCATTAGCTGTCTGCAAGTTATGATCTTAAGTGTAGCAATTCTCAAGTATTGACTATGTTTTATTTTAGTTTTTTATTGTTTTTCTTTCCTTTTGTGGTTGAATGTTGGCATGTTGTAGACACCTTTTGCCGTCGGGAACTTGTGCGCTAAAATTATCTGTACTAGTGAAAAACCAGAAATTTTACATTTTATTTGTCGGGTTATATTGGTAAAGAGTATGATATGTTTGTCCTTGCTCTCACTTCAGGCTTCCATGAATGTTCATCCACCCAGACGGATCATTTTAAAAGTTATATGTTAACAGAGAGGGGAGCAGATGCTTTTTTACCTGAAATTACTCCGAGTGCATCTCCTCAGCCATTTCTTCCTCTTCTTGCTCCCTCCCCATTGACACCCTTCACAAATAGTACTATTCCGAAATTATCAGGTATGTTTTACATAGTTAGGAACATTGGAATCTGAAGAAGTTGCGATTCAAGTGTCTAATTACATTTTGCGCTTGGCCTTTTGTAGGAGACTGTATGCTAAATTTCACTGCTGCAGAGAACTTGATGACCATGACCTCATTGTTTTGCCGCATTTGCTCCATTGTTGGCAAATGTAATATGTTGTCCGCAGCTACAAGCAACTCTCGTGATACTTGTTGGTCAATTAAGTAAAGAGACTGGTGCGCTTGCTCTAAACAGAACCCTTGCCAAGCCTTGCCTCTCAGATATTGAGCAAGTCTTAGAAGGCCAGGGTGCTGGTGAAAATCTCAAGCAGGTTTGCTCAATTCATCCATCAAACCTCACTGAAGCATCTTGCCTGGTAAAAGATGTTGATTAGTTCGAGAACACTATAAATTCGTCTGAGCTTCTTGCTTCATGTGAAAAGATTGATCATGTGAAAGAATGTTGTGACCAAGTTTGTCAAGGTGCCATATCATCCTTTGAGCATGGATGGGTCCCACGTTTTACCTGAGCACTCGACAAGGGTAAATGATTGTAAAACTGTTGTCCTTCGGTGGTTGGCAAGTAAACTTGACTCTTACCGTGCAAAGGAAGTCCTTAGAGGACTAACCAATTGCAATGTTAACAAAGGTGAGTTATTAAATGTAATACATACATAGATTAGGATTCACCACTTACCATCTAATTGATGCATCTAGGAACATCCCGTTGGATATCAAGTAGCATAGAAGTTTTTGTTACCTCTTTGACCATGTTGTCTTTGGCTTCAGTTTGCCCTCTTGTTTTCCCCAATATCAAGCATGTTGCAAACAATTGTGGAAATGGATTGAGTAACTCGACGACTTGTTGTGATGCTATGGATAGCTATGTCTCTCACTTGCAAAAGCAGACCCTTGTCACCAACCTACAAGCTTTGAATTGTGCTACATCCCTAGGGTTGAAGCTGCAGAAATACAATATCACCAAAAATGTTTATAGCCTCTGTCACATAAGCCTCAAGGATTTCTCCCTTCAAGGTTGGTTTTGTTTTTTGATGTACCTGTAACAAGCAAACTGAAGTGATCTTGATGTGACAATTTTATACTGGTACTAACATTTGATTTCTTTTTGTTGTTGTCATGATCGATTCCGATACCGGTTACCAACAACCTGTATGCAACAGTTGGAAGTCAGGGTAAGATGCTTACTCCACTCATAATTGGCTGCATAATTTGCATGTAGATACTGGGAATTTGTTCCTATTTCCTGTACTTTAAAGTAGTTCAAAATCTCTATCATTTATAATGGTAACTTATAGTTTCTTTATCTTGGCTCTTGAATCTAGTTGACGGCTCTGCTTGAAAGCAAATAGCATTGCTCATATGGTCTAAGATTATCTTACACACGCTTTATCATTTATAATATTATTGTATAACCATGTATTTTTCAACTCCTTTAGCATCTGGATGTCTTCTTCCAAGCTTGCCCTGTGATGCGACATTTGACAACTTCTCTGGAATCAGTTTCATTTGCGATCTGAACGATAACATTCCAGCTCCATGGCCAAATCCATCACTTCTACCAGCTTCGTCATGCAATAAAAGTATGTACTCTCAATGGTAGTCCGTATTATAGACCGATTTCATATGATCATGATACTTCTTCTCTTGTCATCTTTTATTTATTTATTTATTTCATCTGGACTTTGGTTTGCAGCTGTAAGAATCCCTGCACTACCTGCAGCAACAAATGCTCAAAGTGGTAAGAATTGGACTGATTTACTCGAATAACTGTTATCGGTTTGAGATGAGCGGAATTTGTAGATGTTAATCTTTCCATGCAGACTTCAATTGTTGAGCTGCTGAGTCATGTTGGTCGAACATTGGGTTGACAGAATAATAATAAAGTTAAAACTCAAACTTTAATTATGATCTTTGCCTCTCTCTCTCTCTGAGTAGCCATTCTCTCTTTTGCAGGTCTTTACAATGAATACGTTGCAATTTATCTTCTCACCGTTTCTTTGATGACCATGATGATGCTTTTACAGTTCTAGTTTTCGAGGCAGATTCAATCTTTATCCATATCTGCATGATATAAATATCAGTCCTCTTTAACCAAGGACAAGTGGATAAAATCTTCTCAAGTTTTACAGTGATACGAGCATGATCCCCCTGTTAATGGAAAGTTTAATCAGTGGCGATGCTCAACCAGGTACCAACTATTAATTGACGATTCTTGCATGTTGTCTGTAATAATATTTTGTAAAAAAGCAACTTGTATCTATACAAGTATTTGAGTATACCATGTAAATTTTGAATGGAGATTTTATGAGAATTTTATTCCATTGCTTGAGAGCTATGTGGCCTATGGAACATGTTGGATTAGTTCAACCAGCTTTGTTTGACGTTGGCATGAGCTCATAGTGTACATAATTACTGCATGCATGAAAGGGGAACAAGAGTTCGACATCTGAGGGTCGGCTTCAGACAGCATCTGAGGGTAGGCTGGTTTTGTTGTGTCCTTGGATTGGGTGTGGTTGCAGACTTATAAATGCTGTTGGGCCATGCATCAATAGTTCACGCCCGTTTCACATTGAATGTGCAGTTCACTGTCTGCAGTTGTGGAAGTGTAACCCTTTCATTTTCACATGGTCGTTTTCAATAATACCAAGTGATACTAATATGTGAATGTTTTGATCCGAATGTATATCCAAAAATTAATATTTGTTGGGTTAAGTGGTAAGGAGCAGGGACGGAGCCATGCCATGCATCTCGCCCCTTCCAAATTTTTTTTGGTGTAATGATATTTGAGGTCGCAGTAAAATAAGATTTTTGTTTTTTTAATTTTTGATTTAAAAATTTAATAGACTTTTGTTCCTCTCAATGTTTGATCTTAATTTTTTTTGATAAAGATTTCAATAGAAGTTCATCTTTTACTTTGGGGTTTGTTTCGACTTGATTTTAGATTTAATCGAGATTTGAAGGCAGCGGCAGACCCAAGTGTAGGCTTGGGTGGGTTCGTGTTCACTATGAATTTTTTAAAGTTTACATATTTGATTTTAATTTTTTAAAATTTTATGAATTAATTTTTCAATTTTTTTTTTAATTTTTATGATATGTGCTCACCATGAAATTTTAAAATTTTTTATGACTTGTAATATCTTCAAATATTTTAACTTGTTTCTACTCTAAAAAATATTTTTGAATCTGTCATTATTTGAGATTTAGAATAAATTAAATAGAATAAATAAAATTTTGAATTTGAATTTGAAGGCTTTTTTATTTCCCAACTTCTGTGGTGTGATCAAATTTGAAGAATCAAAATGACACATTTTTTATTATCAAATTTGAACCTTTCGAAGTATAAGGGTAACGAACAATATGAGTCATCAAGATGGAACATTTTACCCTCTATCATTAAGATCATCCATTGTGTTCTTCAATAAATTATTTTACATGTTTTTGTTTTTGTTACTTTTGTCCTTTACAATAGATTCCAGAAATTGTAAATTATGATGTATTAAGTTAAGTTGGATCGGATTTATAACAAAATTTTAGATCGAATTCAAGGCACAAAATATTCCTAAAATCGAAGTTGTGTTGATTTTAATTTAATAGAGATAATGTTAAATTAGAATATGTAAAATTAATATTTGATTTTGATATAATAAAAATTTTAAAGATTAATTTGTAAAATTGAACAAAATTTCAAGTACTCAAAAAGACTCACAAAATGACAAGGATTCGAACTTCAAATTGTTTCTAAGTCAAAAACTAACTCCAAATATTTTTTTAGTGTTTTTGTACTCAACTAGCCAAGTTTGGTCCATGCATATTGATACGCCATTGACCGTATCGATACGAATTTTAGCTATTGGAAAACGATTTTATAGTAAATGGTTATTGGGTATCGATGCACTTGTAGCCGTATCGGTACACCATTCATACCTGGGAAGCAAATGACCTTTGAGTATCGGTACGGCTTTATGCGTACTGATACGAGGTGTTTAGATTTTCAAGATCTTTGATAATAAATTTTTGACCATTGCCTTGTTAGTTTATTGGAACCATAAATTTGAAAAGTTTATGTCATACTGATACACCCTTAGGCGTACCGAAACCTTTTTACATTCACAACTTTCTCAGATTCCAGTGAGCAACATCGGTATCGATACGACTTAGCCCGTACCGATACCTCTTTATAAAATACAATCTTCATACTGATATTCCCTCCCGCGTATTGATACCCCTTTGTACAACGACTTCTTATGGCATGTACCGATACACCTGTTCGCGTACCGAAACGCTTGGCTACCTAACAACATTTATTGCGGGAAAAATGCAGCCCAACTGCTATATTGATGATCTCAACTACCCAAACAGTTATAAATCAATGAGGGGGGTATATAATCAAGTCTCCAAAGCTACAACAACAACGATTGAACAAGTCTTAAGCATTCAAGCACAAATCCAACTATCTTGAGCCTATTAGAGTCAAATTCTTGTAACCCACTTGAGATTGCATATTTGTAATCTTTTTATTCAAATATTGGGTTTCAATGAACTTGTATTTTGGAAAACATATCACCTTAGAGAGGATTTTCAGTTTGCTAAACTTTTTCTTGTAAAAGAGAGATCCTCTCCAAGCTTTGGGTTAGAAAGCTTTGAGTATGTAAAAGGTTTCCTCTTCAGCCTAAAAAAGGGAAGAAATTCTTAGTGAATTTGGAAAATTCCTTAGTGGAAGCTAATGTAGTGGATGTAAAACCTTGTTAGAATGTTGAACCACTATAAATCTCTTGTGTCCCAATTTTTCATCTTACATTTGTTTCCCTTTATTTTTTAAATTGCCAATTCACCCCCTCTTGGCCACACACCATCGATTGATCATCTTAACAATTGTGTCGCGACCATTTTTAACCAAATGTGTGTAAAAATAGCCTGTCGATTAGGGTTTTGAAAATTAAGGTTTTTATCCATTTTGATTCATTTAATCTTGAAAATAAGGGTTTTATATTTTAATTATTGAAAATCAACTTGGAGTCGCCACCGGTCACTTTGGTAGATCGGACACCATAAAAATAACCATAGATTCTTTTTCTTAAAATTTAGGTTCGGGAGTCGGTTACGTGTGGGGAAGGATTAACACTACCACAAATGCCTGTTATCAGTACCTTATTAATTTCACGTGACATTTTGGCTTTTCATATAATAATTTGAATTTAATTAAAACCTTAATTGTTAACTGAATTTCATTTCGAATGGAAGTATCCTTTTGTAAGAAAATACATTTTTAGCGAATATAAGTTTTGAAACATCCAATTACTTTAGGATACTTCAATTTATATTCGATAATGTATCTCAACACAAAATGTTTTTTAATGCATGTCCATTTATTTTCTTGTCAATTTTAAGTTCAAACTTAATTAGGCTCCAATTGATTAAGTTAATTAAGAAACTATGAATATCATCAAATTTAGGGGTTTATGTGATAACACCCTAACAATTGGGCACTATCCATATTAGGCCCTAAATAAACAATATTCCTAATTATTCAATGATTCTATCTATTTGAACCTAAGCTTGATTCAGTTTTAATTAAATTAACTATGTGATTACATATTATAGGTTTAAATGAAATATTAAATGCTTCACTAAAATGCCCCATTTGATTAACATCTCATTACAATGAGACATTAATCAACTTAGGGTATTAAAGTGTCCATTTAATAATCATTTATTTTCTACAATGATCTTACTAA
The DNA here is from genome assembly GCA_019671005.1 of Hibiscus mutabilis. Lineage (NCBI taxonomy): Eukaryota > Viridiplantae > Streptophyta > Magnoliopsida > Malvales > Malvaceae > Hibiscus > Hibiscus mutabilis. The sequence continues at coordinate 83,196,272 of CM033714.1, forward strand.
TTTGAATTATTCAAATCAATTAAAGAACCTAAGTTTAAAGGCTCTAATTATTTAAGCTAAGTGATTTAGTTGTCTAAACAATTATACTATATGCCTTATTTTAAATCATGCAATATACAACAATTAACAATCAAATTAAACAATTAAATGAATTAACATAAAAAGGACTAAATTGAACTATTATTAAGATGTTAGTGCCAAATTACAAAAACAAGTGACCAAATTGAAAGAGATTACAAACATAGGGCCAAAACCAGAATAACCCGCAAAGAAGAGCGCGAGTCAGATAACCGACTCGAGTTCAGAGGCACAGATCCTCCTTGACCCGACCTCTAAACGACGTCGCATTGCAATGCCTATAAAAGGCCTCATTCGATTTCAACTCGGTCAATTTTCTCTCCCTCACTCATTCTTTAACTCGAATAACCCTCAGATTCTCTCCCCACAAACACAACCGAACCCAGAAATTCCTCTATTTTGGATCAAAAACATACTTTTTAGATGGTGTTCATCGAGTGTTCTTCACTTTTGTGAAGAATACGATGAACTCCGCCACTAGCCACTACCATGTCTGTTGTTTAAATCCTTAACCGCCACTCTCCGGTGACTTTTAGCCGTTCGTTGACGACCGCAAAATTTCTTTGATCACCCCTACCTTACTCCGGCCACTGTCTTCTGTTGTTGACGATTTTCGGCCACCATCCACTATCGTCTAAAAAACCTAAAAACTCTCGATTTTCTGATTTCAAGCCTTAAATCTAGATATAGGCTCGGATTCATGAGAATCCAAATGTCTCCTCCCGTTTCCTACACTTAGCTACTCGAACCAAACACCCCTTCTATAATTTTCGACTCCGTCAGATCCCTAAACTCTTTGATCTCCGAAATCTTCCTCGACCACACTCAAATAAACCTCAATACTGTTTCGAATCTAATTTTTGGCTTAGATTTATGATTGTTATATTTTTTAGACCTATTTGATTATTGTCTTTAATATTCAGACTTAGATATAATGTGTTTGTGTATTAAATCTCCAAGAAATGAAATCGGGAAGAAAATATTACCTCCGGTAACAGACGGCGATGGCCCGACTTCCTTCTCCGACAAACTCTTCGATTTCTCGGTGACTTTTCAAAATTTCCTGGTGAGCTTCTCTCTCCTCTTTAATAATTGTGCAATTATTACCCCATATTTAATTTTTCTCTCTCTATTTGTAGCAGGTAACGAAGATGACGTCAGCGGGGCTTTAATCTGAGTGAATCGAAACGGGCCACGTAGCGCTTTTTGGCAGGCTGAGAAAACACATATGGGCCTTCTGTGTTTGTTTAGCCGATTTAGCCTATAAATGGGCGAGAAAAACTTTATAATTGGGCTTGATATCATTTTTGTGGGCTTTTTGGATTGTAAAGGGTATTACATATTGTAAATGGATTTTTACTATGTAAAATGGACACTTAAATTGTGGCTATTTATTTATATGGGCTGACTTTTATTTATTTATTTTTATATCATGTATATTTATAGTTTTTATTTATTTTTATTTTCGGTCATACTTATAGGGAATATAGTATATATATGCAATCAGACAAAATTAGGGTATTACAGTTGTCCCTCTTTGCTCATTGTTGTGAACAGGAATAGGGCAAAGACTGAAAAGACACGAATTTTGTCCGAACCATTTGACCACCGAAGTTTGAAGCTGTTCTTCTGATTAAGAAATTCTTCAATCTTTGTTAATCCATCTCTCTGTAAAGACGTCAAGCAAGCTCTTCTCATTGTAGACTTCCTCATTCTTCGAAGGGATGAACTCTTCTCATTAGGAATTCCTCATTCTTCATCAAGCGGGTTATTCTCATCAGGAACCCTGGAACGAACTCTTCTCCCCAGGAATTCTTTGGCGAACTCTTCTTATTGGGAATTCTATCTTCGCTGAGTGAACTCTTCACATTAGGAGCTCTTTCTTCACTGGGCGAACCCTTTACATTAAGAGCTCTTTCTTTGTTGGACGAACTCTTCACATTAGGAGCTCTTTCTTCTCTGGGCAAACTCTTCACATTAGGAGCTCTTCATTCTTCGCTGGGGATAAACTCTTCACATTAGGAGCTCAATTTCTTGTCAAAACAAACTAAAGTGTTTGAATGAGGGTTAGTATGACCCTAATTTTCTATATGATGCGTGAACCGTGACTCATTGAGATTAATCAATCATTTTCTGCTCTCTGAGGATCCATTTTGGTGCTTATTTTCTATGCTTCTTTATGTTTCTTTGATATCTCATCTCACATTCAGGATTGACCATCAGAATCCTCTTTCTGCGTTTCTGGCCCTTTGCTCTAAAGCGCCATTTCGGGTTTTCACTTTAGTTTGCTTTTCTCAAAGCACCCCTTTCGAGTTTTCACTTTAGTTTTTCTTTTTCTTTTTTAAGACGCCCTTTCAGGTTTTCACCCCGTTTGTTTTTTCTCTTTCTTTTTTTCCTTTTCCTTTTCTTTTTCTTTCTCTTTTCCTTTTCTTTTTGGAGAGCTCAAATTGACCATATCAATGTCTTGAAAATCAACAACTCAAATCCCCTTTTTTGACAAAAGAACATGGAGCTGCAGATCTGAGAAACTGACAACAATGGCTCCTCATATGGAAATATTATCATAGCCCATCAATGCCTCCGAATATTCTTCAAACTTCATGAACTATCCCAACTGAGATACTTGTGGTTCCGATTATCTCCACATAAGTACAGAGATAAAAATCGTTATTATTTGGGTGATAGACTTTGTTGTCAATAATAATTTCATGTTAATTTGAGAACTTCTGCTAAAGCTTATCATGACATTTTTCTGCAACAACCCCCATGATCTTTGGATTCCAAATCTTTAAAGCCTCCTTATCTCTGAATTCCTGCCAATGTAGGATTCAATACCATCTTCACTTTATACACTCTTCTTCAATAACCCAGAGCGTTAAAGTTCATCTGCATCTTTCAAAACATAGAATACCAAGAAATTATCCATTTTTATTCATTATATCAGCCATTTCATGATGCTTTAGAATTTAAGAAAGCTCGGAAGAGAATTCATGAGTTTTATTGAAGCTTATAAGTAGAAATACAATAGAGTTTTTGAAAAAAAGTCATGGCAAAATAAAACAACAAGATCAAGAAACAAAACCAGATCTTCGGGCATCCATAGGATGAAGAATTCAACAACCTCATCAACCAGATGTAGCCTTGAGCTTGAACCCTTATCTAACAGACTTCAAACACTGTCAAGATGTTTACAGATATGAAATCCCTTCTGAAATCCTAGGTGTTTGAGAGGTTATGATTACTGGATTCCTATGAATAGCATTTCTGAGTTGTCCTTTGCGAGTTTTCATCCCAGATCCTCCTTTGGTTTCAAGATGCCTTTTGCGGGTTTTTATCCTGAAACCCTTTTTTCTCTTCTCTTATTTTCTTTTTTTGTTTTGATATCTAAGGCGCTCTTTTGGGTTTTCACCATAGATATTTTCATTTTGCGAAGTGCCCTTTTTGGGTTTTCACTCTACTTTTTCTTATCTTTATTTATTTATTTTCAATCTCTTTTTGAATTCTTCAAGATAATATTTCTTAACCGAATCTGAGTTCACTGGCTTGTGCAACTCTTCACCATCCATTTCAGTTAAGATCAATGCTCTTCTAGAAAAGGCATTTTTGACAACATATGGCCCCTCCCAATTAGGCATCCATTTTGTTGAGTTGAACAATTGATGGCAAATCACCAAGAGGGGGTGAATTGGTAGTAAAAAAATGAAGGGTGCAAAAAGAAAATTGGAATTTGAAGACATAAGGATTTTAAAGTGGTTCAAGCTTCGAACAAGCTCTACATCCACTACCCGAGCACCCTACTGAGGATTTCAACAATTCACTAACTAGAATTCTTCCCCCTTTTTCGGTTTTGGGAGGAAACTGCTACAAACGATCAATCTTTCTACCCAAAGATTGATCCACTTCACTCTTTACAAGGAGAAATAGGCAAACAATAAATAACTTCTCAAATAGGTGGATTCTTTTCCCAATTACAATAAATTACACTCCCTAAATTGACAAAAGATAAAACAATAAAAATACACTCAATTGGGGTTACAAGTATTTGACTCTTTAGCTCAAGAAGGTTTAGATATGTGCTTGGATGTTGCAAATAAGTTCAATAGTTGTTGCTGAGGCTTTGAAGACATGCTTTTATACCTTATCATTGATTTCTAGTCGTTTGGGTGGTTGAAGTCATCAATATAGCCGTTGGCTCCTCTTCTTCCCACCATAAATGCACTTCTTTAACTACCTGTATCGGTACACGAACAACTGTATTAATACCTGTCTCAAAATAGAAAGAGCCATTATGTACAATTTATGCAAGGGCGTATCGATACGCGAGGAAGCGTATTGGTACGTTCTCAGTGTAAAACAAAGGGACGTATCGATGCAATTTTGCTCTCTTGGGCTACTGGCTGAACCTGTATCGGTACGCCTTGAAAGGTGTATCAATACGGGTTAACTGAATTTTAAAAATGCATGTTCCCAATAACTGATAAGGCAAAAATCGAATCATAAATAAAAAATCTCAACAACCGTATTGATACGCCAATAGCCGTATCGGTATGCCATTCTTAAATCTTAAACCCAGTATGAAGGCCGTATCAAAACGAATGAAACCGTATCGAAATTCCTGAGTAAAATACTTAGCCCATATGAAGGCCGTATCGATATGGATAAAACCGTATCAAAACAGATGCTTACAGTGGCCTTCTAATTTAAGCCTGTATAGAAACGCCTAGGCGTAAAACTTGAATTTAGCTTAAAAACACTTAAAAAAATTTATAGGGTTAAGTTTTTGACTTTGAAAAATTTTGTACTTGAAAAATCCTTGTCAATTGTGAGTCTTTGAGATACTTAAAAATTTATTTTCCTTTTCAAATAAGTCCTTAATCAATTTGCTATATCAAAATCAAACTTTGGTTTTAAAATCTCCCCCTTTTTGATATAACAAAACTAAGTTAAATTTTTAAGTCTTTGTGAAAAACTCCCTCTTACTTTAAGATAGGTTTCAAAAACGTTTTTTTTGAAAATTTAAGCTCTTTCTTCTCCCATTTTTTGTTAGATCAAAATCAACGTATAACAAAGTAAAGGCACAAACAAGATTAAAGGAAAATCAACCATAATATTCATGAAACGTTAAAGCAATAAGTTCAAGCAAACATAAATAATAATGCAAACTTCAAGTCCTAATAACATAATCATAGAATTAAATTCAAAATAACATAGGTGCTTATAATAAAAATCCTAGAATGATATGACATGAGATGCAAAGATCTAGTCGTCCTCATCTTCATCTTTATCTTTATCATCATTGTTCCTATGGGATTGCTTCCACTCACTATGGAAAGCGGTGAGCGAGATATCCATAGAAGTTTGTTGAGTTGCAATTGATCCCACTTGTTCATCAATGGAATGTACTCAATTCTCGATCACATAAACTCTTTCTTCCAAACATGTGAAGCGAGTGTCAATAGCGGCAAAGCTGGAGTTCATGTCCATTTGCAAACTCGTGAATTGCTCGGTTTGAAAAGCCATAAGAGCTTTATTGTTTGGTTGTGGAGCAACTTGAGCTTGTGGAGCCACTTCCGGTTCCGGATGCACATCATGTGGAAGATCTTCAAGACGAAGCCACTTGCCATTGATGTAGTGAAATTTTGAGCGTATAAGAAAGCGCTCATCAATCGGATCCTTGAGGGGCTCGTGAAAGTCTTGCGAGCAATCAATCTCCAATTGAGTAAACAAGTAACTCAAAGCCGTCCCATAAGTGAAGGAAGAGACAAGATCGGTGTGGCGATGTTGGATAAGAGAAACCATCTCCGCAAACATGATTTGGCAAAGATTAGAGCGAATTTCTTCACGGAAGCACCAGAGCCAAAAATCATCTACTTGGCGGATCATGGAAAACTTCCCACCGGATGGTCAAAACGACCAAGTGACCAGAAGGTATAGAATACGATCATGAGCATCGAGTACTTTAATGAAGCCACCAAGAACATGAACTAAAGAGCCTTCATCATCAACATCGGTATCCTCAAAACCAAAAACATTAACTAAAACTGAGGGGTCAATCCGAAATCTCTTTCCCATTATATAGGATTCAATAGCTATGACTTTGGTTCGATCGGAGTTAGAGATACACCGAGAATTAGCATAAAAGAGTAAAACAAGGTTACGAAATAAGTAGCCGGGTATGCTCAAAAAAAGGATAAACTTCCAAAGCCTCAAAAGATGTAGATATTTAAAGTGAAAATTTTCAGAATCCAGGAATGGAAGATATGTTAACCTCACACAACGGATAGCATGGTCTCGGTAAAGTTTGAAATTGTTTGTCGCGTTGTTGTTGGAAAGACAGTTTTGATATAAAAGAGTGATGTTAGGGCGAGTAATTTCTTCAATGTTTCGAGCATGAGAGCCCTCACCACTTTCTTCGTTTCTCAATCTCTCTTTTAGGAGTTTCCATATCGAATTTGAAAATAATTTAAGGCACAACACATATGTATGCATAAATCATCAAATTCAATCCAATATATGATCCAAAATTCAAGGTATTAATGAAAAACTATACAATATAATTTTAGAAAGATTTTGGTAAAAAGAAATATGGAAAAACAGATTTAAAAATATATGGTATATTTTTATATTCGAATAAAAAATTTCGGATTTTGAATGAATTTTTTGCAAAAACTTTAAAACCCATACTATATGTATAATTTTTGTACAAAAATTAGTTAAAAATAGTATACGAAACTAAACGAAAAAATAAAAAGAAAAAGAAAGAGTTTATACCTTGATTTGAGGAAATTGGAAGAATGGATGGATGATAATGCACCAATTTGATGAGAGATCTTAGACTTGTTTTGTTGAACAAAAACCCTCAAAAATTTCTGTGAAAAACAAGAGGATTTGATGGGTATTTATAGTTGAAAAACTAGGGTTTCAGATGAATAAGAGTTTAAAAGTTTGATTTAATGTTGGATACTCATTAAAGACTCATTTAAAGAATCTGTGGTCACGCGTATCGATACGCCATGTGGCGTATCAAAACAGATGTACTTGTACCGGTACAGGAAGAGTTGTACTGAACCACAGTTGATGCCCGTATCGAAACATTTTTAGCTGTTTCGATACAAATTGCCAGATAGGATTGATGGTTTGAAGCCCGTATCGAAATGTGTATGCCTGTTTCAATACGCTTGGGCAGATGAATGCATTTTTGGGAAATGCTCAAGCAGGCTATATCGAAACGACTTCACCCGTATCGATACCAAAATGCCAGAAAATGCATTTTTGGCCACATTGAGTTTAAAAAATCAATTTTAATCGATCCTATATGCATGCCAATGATATATGAACAACATGAAGCTTAAGAATAGAGACAAGCTCCCTCTAACTAAAGGCATAGATGCATCAAGAGGCAAAATTACATAAACATTGCAATCAAATAAATTCAAGCAAAATTTTTGGCCTTTTGGGACTCTAAAGGGTCAAGGAAGGCTTGTTAAACCTAACTCTCTCCTAAGGGTCTAAAAACGTTCTTTATCTAAAGGTTTGGTAAATATATCCGCTAATTGGTTCAATGTATCGACATACTCTAGAACTACATCGTTTTCAAGACATGATCTCTAATGAAATGATGTCTTATTTCTACGTGTTTGGTTCTAGAATGTTGGATGAGACTCTTAGTGAGACAAATGGCACTAGTGTTTTCACACTTAAGGGGTATGGTATCTACTTCAATACCATAGTCTAAGAGTTGTTGCTTCATCCAAAGGACTTGAGCACAACAACTCCCTAAGGATATGTACTCTGTTTCGGTGGTATATAAGGCTATGCTATTTTGTTTCTTAGAGAACCAAGATACGAGCATACTACCTAGGAATTGGCATGTTCTGGAGGTACTTTTCCTATATATCTTACATCCCCCATAATCCGCATCCGAGAAGGCATGAAGAACAAAGGAGGAATCTCTAGGATACCAAAGACCTAAACTAGGTGTATCTCTAAGGTATCTAAAGATTCTCTTAATGGCTACTAGGTGCGATTCTCTAGGGATAGCTTGAAACCTAGCACACAAGTAAACACTAAACATGATATCGGGTCTACTTACGGTAAGGTAAAGCAAAGAGCCAATCAATGAACGATAAAGCTTAGAATCGACACACTTACCTCTTCCATCTTTGTCAAGCTTAATAGATGAGCTCATTGGAGTGGCTTGAGGCTTTACGTTCTCAAAACCAAACTTCTTGAGAATATCGTTGATGTACTTGGCTTGATTAATGAAGGTGCCATCATTCCTTTGCTTGATTTGGAGCCCCAAGACAAATGAAAGCTCATCCATCATGCTCATTTCAAATTCACCCTGCATTAGCTTAGAAAATTCTTGAAAATAAAACTCATTAGTAGAACCAAAAATAATATCATCAATGTAAATTTGAACTACTAAGATGTCATTGCCATATCTTTTAATGAAAACTATAGTATCCACCTTGCTTTTTTCAAAACCTTTTTCAATTAAAAAGTTTGAAAGCTTTTCATAACAAGCTCTAGGAGCCTATTTTAAACCATATAAAGCTTTGGTGAGTTCGAAAACATGATTTGGAAATTTTGAATCTTCAAAACCAGGTGGTTGTTCTACATACACTTCTTCATTTATAAAACCGTTTAGAAAAGCACTTTTTACATCCACTTGAAAAAGCTTGAAATCATGAAAGCATGCAAATGCACGAAGCATCCTAATAGCTTCCATCCTAGCTACGGGTGCATATGTTTCATCGAAATTTATTCCCTCTTCTTGAGTGTAACCTTGAGCAACAAGTCTAGCCTTGTTTCTCACTATGTTACCGCTCTCATCTAGTTTGTTTCTAAAGATCCATTTACTTCCTATTGTAGATTGATTACTAGGCCTATCAACTAATATCCATACTTTACTTCTCTCAAATTGATTAAGTTCTTCTTGTATGGACAATATCCAAAAATCATCTTTTAATGCTTCTTTGATATTCTTAGGCTCAATCCATGAAATAAATGCAAAATTATTGATAATTTTGAGAGAGGATCTAGTGGTTACCCCTTTGGATGGATCACCCAAAATTTCACCACCTTTGGCATAGTTGAACTCCCTTGGGTAGGTGACCTCATTTTCCTCAAGAGCCATGTTCTTCAAGGCTTCAAGAGGTGGATCTTGTGGTTCCTCTTCTTTGCTTAGAATCTCACCCACCTTTGATGTTTGTCCTCTATCAATGGCTTCAATGATCCCTACATCATCATCATCACAAGAATCCTTCTTCGAAAGGAGGTTATCATCGACAACAACATGTATAGACTCTTCTACAACCAAAGTTCTTTTATTAAATACCCGTTAGGCTTTAGAGTTTAAAGAGTAACCTAGAAAAATAGCTTCAATACTTTTGGCATCAAATTTACCTAAATTATATTTTCCATTGTTTAAAACAAAACATTTACAACCAAAAGGGTGGAAATAACTAATATTATGCTTTTTGGATTTTAAAATCTCATAAGATGTTTTCTTCAAAATAGGCCTAATCATTACTCTATTAATTATATAGCAAGCCGTATTAGTGGCTTCCGCCTAAAAATATTTCGGTAAGTATTTTCACGAAGCATGGTCCTAGCCATTTCTTCTAAAGTTCTATTTTTCCTCTCAACCACCCCATTTTGTTGAGGAGTACGAGGAGCCGCAAAATTGTGGCTAATACCATTTTCATTACAAAAATATTCAAAACCTATATTTTGAAATTCGGTTCCATGATCACTTTTAACATGTGAAATTTTAAGATCAAGATCATTTTGGGTGATTTTTGAAAATGTGATAAATTTTTCTAAAGCCTCATCCTTAGTACTTAAGAAGAGAACCCAAGTGTATCTAGAATGGTCATCTACTAACACATATGCATATGACTTACTACCCAAGCTCATAGTCCTAATTGGTCCAAAGAGATCCATATGGATCAATTGTAAACATCTATTAGTAGAAACATCAGTAATGTTTTTAAATGAGGTTCTTTGTTGTTTACCCTTAGCACATGCATCACAAATTTTATCTTTAGAAAAATTTAGCTTAGGTAAAGCTCTTTCTAGATTTAGGGAAACCAATTTCTCTAAAACACTAATGCTAGCATGTCCTAGTTTCCTATGCCATAACCATGTATCATGTTCATTATGTGCCACAAAGCATGCATTGGATGTATGTATGTATGTCATCTAAATGCACCATGTAGATATTACCTATGCGATAACCTATGAACATTATCTTATTAGTTTCAATGTTCATGATTTTACACCCATTAACATCAAATAGAACATTAAAACGCTTATCACAAAATTAACTAATGCTCAACAAATTATGTTAAAGACCGTTTACATAAAGTACATTTTCAATAAAGATTGATGAGTGATTACCAATAGAGCCAATGCCTTCAATGTGGCCTTTGGAGTTGTCACCAAATGTCACCACTCCTCCACTTTTTGGTTTGAGCTCCAAGAATATACTCTTGTCACCGGTCATGTGTCTTGAGCATCCACTATCAAGGTACCATGTGTTTTTGCTTGAAGCTTTGGCCTTGTAACAATGCTCCCCTACAAGCAAATAATTAATTATTGACTTTTGGTACCCAAATCATTTTGGGTCAATGAGTATTAGCTCCCAAAAACTTGGTTCCCTTAGGAATCCTAGGAGCAATAGCATTCATATTATTAGAAACAACAAGTTCCTTAGGAACCCATACACTCTTAACTCTTTTAGTTCTAGATTGCTTTTGAAAGCTTCTTTGTTTGAGGTTAAAAGGCTTTCTCTTAACATATTGGGTTTTTGAAGAACTTTTTTTTTCAAAAACACTTTTCCCAATAGTAAGAGAAGTTTTAAGATTATCCACCTCCTTTATGTGATAATCTTAAAAATCGAAAAGAAGTTTTTCTAAATCGAGATTTTTCTTTTTAAGCTCATTTGAAAGATTTATCAAATATAAAACTTTATTTTCCAATTCTGAGTTAGCTTTTAAAAGATAATCATTTTGAGTTTTTAAATCGGAAGTAGTTTTCTTGTTTTTCAAAATTGATTCTTTGAAATTTTCAACTAACTTATCGTAAACATCTTGCAACTCATCATATGCATCATACAATTCATCATAAGTAAGATTAAGAGATGATAAGTTACAGTTTACCATTTGGTCATTCTCAAAGGCAATGAGGCAAAGATTGGCCACCTCTTACTCCTCCTCCTCAGATGATTATTCATCACTCCAAGTGGCAAGTTGGGCCTTGAGCTTCTTCTTCTTCACGAAGCTCTTCTTTTTGAGTTGGGGACACTCGATTCGGATGTGCCCCGGCTTCTTGCACTCGTAACATATGAGTTGGCCATTCTTTTTTTCTTTGTCTTTGTTCTTGAAGTATCTCATTTGTTTGATTTCCTACCATGGTTGGACTTCATGAATAGAGTGAAGCGCTTGGCTAGCATGACCATCTCTTCGTCTTCCTCCTCGCTTGAATTGCTCTCATCAAAGGAAGCTTCGAGAGAAATTGCAAGCTTCTTCTTTTCACTCTATTTATTCTCCACTTTCTTCTCTTTTTTCTTCTTCTCTTATTCCCTTCCTTGCTTCATAATCTCATGAGTAAGGAGGGTTCCAACAAGAGCATCAAGCTTGAGAATCTTCGAATCTCTAGCTTTGATGATTGTCGTTCTTTTGCTATCCCATGATTCTGAAAGAGAGTAGAAGAGCTTCCGAACTAACTTGTCTTCGGGAATGATCTCACCGAATCCCTTGAAACCATTTATGATAACGTAAAAGAGGTCAAACATCTTCGTTATGCTCTCATTGGCCTCTATCTTAAAATTCTCATAACTAAGATTGAGAAGCCCGATCTTCGTCTCCTTGACATCGCTTGTCCCTTCATAGGTTGTCTCAAGTGTGTCCCATATTTCTTTTGTGCGTGAGATTGAGGACACTTTCGAGTAGATGTACGGTCTAAGAGAGCAAAATAGAATGTGCAAGGCCTTTTCATTGACTTGCAATATTTTTGATCATCTTCACCCATTTCCACCTTTGTCTTTGGAATGAGTCTTCCTTCTCCATCTCTCTTCATAGGGATTGTTGGTTCATCTTCTACCACATCCCAAAGTAAGTAATCGTTGGACTTGATCAAAAGGTAGCGTCCAATCTGGTGGAACGACAATGGGTGCCGAGGCGAGCTTTTCCTTTAGGGTTTCAAATGCTTGGGTGCAAGAGTCATCAAAATTGAATACTTTATCCTGTTCAAGCAAATTGCACAAGGGTTTAGTAATCTTAGAAAAATTATGAATGAACCTCTTGTATAAACCTGCATTTCCAAGAAAGCTTCGAATTCCTTTAACCGAACTTGGTGGGGGTAATCTCTCGATCACGTCCACCTTGGCTTTGTCTACTTCAATTCCCTTGGATGAAATCTTGTGGCCAAACACTATTCTTTCATCTACCATAAAATGGCACTTCTCCCTATTAATAACTAAATCGGTTTCTTCACATCTTGCCAACACCTTCTCTAAATTGCTGAGGCAACTATCGAAGTCATTACCAAAAACGGAAAAATCATCCATGAAGATCTCAAGGAAGTCTTCGACCATGTCTGAAAAGAGTGCCATCATGCATCTTTGGAAGGTTGCTGGGGCGTTACACAATCCGAACATCATCATTCGAAAAGCATAAGTACCGTATGGGCATGTGAAGGTTGTCTTTTCTTGATCTTCTGGTGCTATGGCAATTTGATTGTAACCTGAATAGCCATCAAGAAAACAATAAAATGGTTTACCTGCAAGACGGTCAAGCATTTGATCAATAAAGGGTAATGAGAAGTGATCTTTCCTAGTGGCTTTGTTTAGCTTTCGATAATCCATACAATCCCTCCAACCGGTCACAGTCCTGGTTGGAATGAGTTCATTGTTTTCATTACTTACCACCGTTATACCTCCCTTTTTCGGTACACATTGTACCGGACTTACCCATGCACTATCAGAGATAGGGTATATAATGTCGGCGTCAAGGCACTTGATGATTTCTTTCATTACAACCCCTTTCATGGCATGATTCATTCTCCTCTGGGCCTCAACCAAAGGTTTGTGATCATCTTCCAACAAAATCTTGTGCATGCACACTGCCAGGCTAATTCCCTTCAAGTCGGCAATTGTCCACCCTATTGCCTTCTTGTGTAGCATCAACATTTTGATCAGCTTCTTTTCCTGCTCAGGCTATAACTTAGAGGAAATAATTACAGGCAATGTATTATCGGTTCCCAAGTAAGCATATTTTAGTTGCCCTGGCAATTGTTTCAACTTAAGAATCGGTGGTTGTTCAATGGAGGGCTTTTCGAGTTTACCTTCCTTACCTGAGTAATCCAGTGGTTCAAAGTATGTACCTGGTCGATTGACTAACCAATTTGCCTCTTTTTGTTGTTCCTCATCGATCGGTTCTTCATACTCCTCAGGTTCCTCTTGATCGGTAATGTGGTTGCCGAGGCAACTAAATTCCTTGTCGAAGTTAAACTCTGCCGTGGCATGAAGAAGTTGGCATTCTTCTGGATTATCGGCATGCCTTAGTGTTTGGAACACATTTAGTTTAACTTGCTGGTCATTCACCCTCATTGTGAGTTCTCCCTTTTCAATATCGATCAAGGTTTTCCCTGTTGCTAGGAAGGGTCTCCCGAGAATGATAGGTGCATGCTCATCTACTTCACAATCCAAAACAATAAAGTCAGCGGGAAAAATAAATTTATCAACTTTTACCAGTATGCCTTCGATTTTTCCCTCTGGATGCACATAGGATCTGTCGGCTAGCCATAGCATAACTGTTGTAGGTCTCGCCTTCCCGATTCCTAGTTTCTGGAAAATAGATTTAGGCATCAAGTTTATGCTTGCTCCAAGGTCACATAATGATTTCCCGACACAGTGGTTTCCAATGGAACAAGGTATTGTGAAACTTTCGGTATCCTTCAACTTGGGTGGCATGCGATTGTGCAACATGGCCATGCATCCCTCTGTTGCGGCAATTGTTTCAAACTCTCCTAGCCTTGTTCTCTTGGACACAATGTCTTTAAGAAACTTGACATAGTTAGGCATTTGTTCAATTGCTTCAACCAATGGCAAGTTGATGTGGACTTGCTTTAGGATATCAAGAAACTTCTTGAATTGATATTCTTGTTTTTTTCGCTTCAACCTTTGTGGGAATGGTGGTGGAAGTCGGATATCTTCGATCCTTTCATTGGTCTGGAACCTGATTGACGGCATTGCCAAGGTATCTGAAGTTGTCGAGGCATTATCAAATGGGGTTGCCGTGGCATCCTTATCGCCGGTTGCCGAGGCATGCTTATTGCTGGTTGCCACAACAATTCTTGGTTCAGCATCTGAGGCTTTGCCGCTGGGTTCATCTTGATCTTTTTGTGGAGTTTTGTTTGGTGAGCGAGCTTGAGCCTCTTTAAGTTGTTGGCCACTTCTAGTGGTGATCGCCTTACATTGCTCATGGCCAGTTCCTCTTGCGACTTCAGTATCGCTAGGTAAACCTCCTTGCGGTCTAGTATTCAGGTTTTGAGCAAATTGTCTGACTTGATTTTCCAATGATTTGATTGCCGCCTCTTAGTTTTGCAATCTCATATCGGTCCTGTTAATAAAAGCATCAGTTCTTTTTATGAAGTTACTGTTCTTAGCCATATAAGATTCGATTTTCAACATAAAAGCATTGAGAGAATTTTCCAAAAAACTAGATGTTGTCGGTTGTTGCTGCGGCAACTGTTGCCGTGGCATATTCTATTGGAATCCCGATACTTGTGCATTCTGATAGTTCTAGTTTAGAGTATTGTTGGGATTACTCCATAAAAAATTTGGGTGCTTCTTCCAAGCTGGATTGTATGTGTTGGACATCACATTGTTGTTCTGGTTGTAATTCCCCACATAAAAGCTGGATTTCGGATTCTGCATACATTCAGAAGAATCATGGTTACCACCACATAACTCACAAAAGGAATCAATTACCTTGACCTCTGTGTGTTGTTTGGTTTTTGCATGTTCTGGGCCATCTTGGTTAAAGCGGCCAATTGTGCCGAAATTGAGTCTGATGATCCTAGTTCATGTATTGTGGCTTGGCGTCTAACTCCCCCTCTTCCAGCAGAGGGGAATTGATAATCATTCTTGGCAAGCCTGTTTAGAATTTGCAATGCTTCCTCCGGAAACTTATCTAGGAGTATGCCATTTGCCGAGGTATCTAGCATCATCCTTGTTGGTGTATTCACAGCGTTGTAAAACATTGTTACTTGTGTCCACACTGGGAATCCATATAGGGGGCATTTGTGTAGAAGTTCTCTATATCGCTCCCAAGCCTCGTACATGGATTCATCATCTACCTGCCGAAAAGAAGTAATTTTGTTACGAAGCTTATCAGTCAAATTTGTAGGATTAAATCGAGTAAGGAAATCACGACAAAGATCGGTCCAAGATCCTATTGATCCAACAGGAATACTATTCAACCATGCTTTCACCCTATCCCTCAGTGAATAGGGGAATAATCTTAGTCGTAAAACATCGGGGGTGACTCCTTGTATTTTGAACGAGTTGCAAATCTCGAGGAAAGATTTAAGATGTTGTCGTGCATCTTCAGTTGCTGAGCTGCCAAATTGACCAATTGTGTTGATCATATTAAACATCACCGGTTTCAACTCAAAGTGGTCGGCTTCAATTTTAGGCGCAACAACTCCTGGATTAAGTCCATCAAGATCTTCTTCAAGATAGTCTTGAATAGTTCTGTTTCGTGCAAGAATCACTCCTCCTCCTGCTGGAACATCTTGATTCATATTACCGTCTTGATTAGCCATTACTACTCTTAACCTTCGTCTAAGTCTTTGCAAGGTTCGTTCGATTTCTGGATCAAAGGGATATTCTGGTGTAATTGGTCTTGCCCTGGTCATATACCAATGCAAAACCAATGTTTGTTAACCATTTGAATCTTAAACAAGAAAAGTAAAAAAAAGTGCAAGAAAATAAAAACAAAGTTGCTATTGACAATCCCCGGCAATGGCGCCAAAAACTTGTTGCGCGTAATAAGTGCTCCGCAATTGTGCAAGTGTACATGTCGCAAGTTATAGTATAAAAGATATCGTCTCCACAGTGACTGGTGCCACTTCTAGAATCTAATCTCTTGCACTGTAAAAAGTAAAAACACAAGTAGAAGATTATATGAGTTTAACTAATAACTAAACTAGAAAGCAATAAAGTAAAAGATGATGTAATTAAATGAGAGAATAGGCCAGGTTATCATGAGTTGAGGAGTGATAGCCGATTGATCGTCTTGGTAAAAGAGTGCAAGGGCAACTCAGTTGCCGTGTCAACTTGCACAATGGAGTTGCCTTGGCAACTAATCGATGGTTGCCTGGGCGACTAGCTGGGCAACTACTTGGGCGTCTGGGCAGCAACTTCAAGGTTCGGCAGAGCGTTCTTCATTGGTTTCTTCTTATCCCTAAGTCGAAACTCTAGCTACTTGTGCATGCCTTGATAATACATCCCCGCGTGAATCAAGGGTGAACAGCAACCAATCTTGCGCTCCTCTTAGCCGTTGAAATCCTTAACTTATTCCTAAGCCGGATTAATCTTCATCATCAATAGATCGAATAAAGAACATACTCATTTGTTTCTTGAATCTAACTCTCTTGATATTAGATAAATAGATGAAGTTACGAGATCCTCTCCCCATTCACTCGCAAACAAGAATAAGAACCAAGAATGAATAAACCTTGAATAGAAAAGTGCAAACTCTTATTACCTAAACAAAATCCAATTGTTTCTCACAACCACAAAACACAATAACCTTAGCCAAATAGATTTAGTTCATGGGTAGGTTCCAAAGAAACACAAGAATAAGAATTCCTAGCATAAACCTAATAGAACAAGGAAAGAAAAAGATGAAGAATGGATGAAGCCTTGTTGTCGAGATCTCCCCCTTTGATCTTATCGAAAATTCTCTCTTCTCTCCCCCTTGGAGTTGACGACATGACCTTTAATTTATAGGGCTAGGTCAAAGTCTTTTTTGAGGAGGAAGTTAAGCTGGAATTAAATTATCTTTAAAGAATATAATTCTTTATTATATTTAAATTCCTTCTAGAACTTCTCTTATCTTCTTGGGATTTAATTTCTCTTTAACCTCTTCATGGAAATCAAACTCCTTTGGGATTTAACTTTGCTCCACGTCATCTTGGGCTTATCTACTCATCAATTTCGACTACCATATCATCTTATTCCTTGTCGAAAATTGCCTTGGCAACTAGCTCAGCATCTCCTTCATGCATTGCCCTGGCAACTAGCTCGACATCTCCTTCATGCATTGCCCTGGCAACTAGTTCCAGCCTTGTTTAGGCAAGTGATTCTGCACACACACAAAAGCACACCAAAGCAGCATTTTTTTCCACAAAAATCACCAAGTTATGTAATCAAGCTCAACGGTGGAAAGAAACATGAATTAATGCATGAATGACTTATTATGCAACTAATATGAGCATGAGTAAAAAGGGTAATAAAAATATTACTTTTGAACACTTATTAATCGTGCCCCTATGAAACGGGCACACGATTCTAAATTAATCACATTAATTTAGCCTAATTCTAATATAAAACTAACCCTATTAATCTAAAGCCCAAACCCACTAAAATTAGGTCCAAAAACTAGAAGCCCAAAACCCAAACTACTAAAACTAAGAACTTGGCCAAGCCCATGAGAACAAGAACACCTAATATGTTAATAAAATATTATATAGATTAAAACCAAATTAAGTATATTAAAAGAAAATGTATATTACACAAAATATTAAAACCTTTTAGTACATATATACTAGAAGATATACATATTATAGATTTTAAAGAATTAGATACTTTTGAAAATTATAACCCCTTTTTTAATTAAACATAAAATATATTGTGAAACATATATTATATTATGTGGAAATTATGGGCTAAATGTATCATAAAAACTTTACGTTAAATATATTATATACATGGATATTATATGCACTTTATATAACTATGCATGTGTTATAAACCCTTAAAACATAGCTATATATATATGTATCATGTATCATCATAAACATTACATAAAACACACATCGAAAACAACCATTCCAAATAAATATTTACCAAACATACCAAAACAACAAATTTAAATAAATATAAACAACAATAACATGTGCCAATTATTAAAATTAAATGCATGAAAATATAGGGATTAAACACTGGAAAGGACCGTATTGAAAAGAAATAAAATTTCGAGGCTCGATTAAAAGGAAAAGGGGACGTAATTGTAAGAAAATACAAAGTTACAAGGTCTCGAGTTGTGATTAAAGAAGGCAGAATGGCCTCGGGCCAATTTCTGGAACGCGGAAGGACTATTAGCGTTATTTGGACTTGCAGAAGGGCTAAACCTGTGATTAAAATAGGGTGGAAGTCCTTATTATGCCTTTTCACCATTTTTAAAACGTAAAAACTTTATAAAACCCTTTTATTTCAGATAGTTACCCTTTTTGTCAAAAAAGGACTAAACTCTTATAAATCATCCTTCTGGTTCATCTGGGCTCATCATGAACCCAGATTCTGGTTGTACTCCGCCACAATTCCCAGAAACCGACCACTGAGCCATCGTGCCAGCCATCGTTCAATGGTGGCCGGCGACCTCAAACCTAGCAAAAACTCCATTTTCTCGTTTGAAAACCAAATCGGAGACCAATCTCTCACAAAAACCTTGAAAAACCTTTTGATTTTAAAAAAAGAGGCCCTAACAAGACTCCCTTTGATCTTTTCTCTCTCATCTCACCGTGTCGAACCCCGAAAGGATGACAGGCTTATCGACGAGGAATAAAAATCTAGCCTGAGAGTGACTCTGTAGGTAAGCCAATCACGACCCTAACCTATTTTTTTAATATGCTATGATACTGAAATATGAAAAAGAAGGAGATTTACCTCAAATCGAGGGTTTTTTGCTGTGTATTGATTCTCTGAAATTTCCCCCAGAATGCTTCATTTTCTCCCTAGGGTTGCAAGGTTGGGGCTCTGATTTATATAGCCCGAAATTATATGCATTAGAAAATAATAAAAACTCTCAAAATCCCTATTGGCTACTGCATTTTGTGTTTGTATTCATACGCCGATTCTAAAATGTTTCCTTGTCCCCTGTATTTGCTAATGATTCTCTGATTTTTCTGATTTCTTTGTTGCATGTGAACAATCGATTGAGGAATGAGGGATCAGAGGAGGGGACCAGAGGGCTAGCTGGTGTGGCTGTTGAAGTGGCCCTGATGTGGCGAGGCAGCGGTGAATTGGCAAATACATGACCTTGCTGCGGCCATCGTGGTGGTGAACGTGGCATGGAAGAAGCTGAGAGATGGAGCGGTTGAGCTGCACGCACACGTGGATGATGCCAAGGGTCACGCATGAGGTGCGTGGGAAAATTGGATGGACACTCCTTCAATTGTGGGTCGTTCCATAAGATCTGGATCCAACAGTGAGGATGTTGGCGACTGCAACCAAGGGACACCAGATTAGGGCTAGGGTTTGGTGTAATTAAAAGAACTCTAGGCATTTTCTTTTTAAATGTAAATAGACTGTATAATATAAAGACTTGGACCATTTTATTTATTTAGTGGGCTGTTGCTTATAATTTCATACTGGTTTAAATAAAAAATGGGTTTTTATTTAACTGATTAGTTTACATATGAGCTTTTAGTTAACTGATTAGTTTATATATATATATGTTCCTTGTATTTCAGTTATAATATATAATATAATAACTTAAATGATAGATATGTTAATAACATTAATGGTAGTAACAATATTGATAACAGAAAAAAAACACTAAGAAGGATAAACCAAAATACATTAATAATGTTTTGAATTAAACAGCTCATAAAAAAAACATAACTTAGTAACTTAATATAAAAAAATAGTACTAATAAATTTTGCCTTTTGTCTTTGGATATGACTTAATAGTCACATACATACTAAGATTAAAAAACCCCGCAATAGTATATAAGCCCATTATGAAACGAAATAGAAAGAGTTATCCCAAACAAAATTAGTGATTACAGCTGCCCCTCTTTGCTTGTGCTTGTGGAGCAAGAATAAAGCAAAGACCATAAACACTAATTTTGTCCTACTTCCCTATTTGAAGGTTGTGAGCTGCGAGTTCCTCCTATATAGAACTGTTCACTCTTCCTTTCCCTATAGTATGGAGCTATGAGTGTATACCTCTTTTGCCCCTAAAGTCATTGAGATGCGGGTATTTGCCCCTTTTCGCTCTAAAACCCTAAGCAGTGAGTATCTACCTCCTTTGCTCGATGGTTCTAATACGGTGAGTTTGAATTCCTTCACCTTCTTCAATTTGAAAACTCTGAACTATGAGTATCTGCCTCATCTGCTCGGTAGTTCTAATATGACGAGTTTGAAGTCCATCGCCTTCTTCAATCTGAAAACTCCAAACTATGAGTATTTGTCTCCTTCGCTCGAAAAATATAATATGGCGAGTTTGAAGTCATTCCCCTTCTTCAATCTGAAAACTCCGAACTATGAGTATCTATCTCATTCTCTCTGAAACTCTAATATGGCGAGTTTGAAATCCTTCGCCTGAAATCTATAAAAAGAGATGAGATACTATGATGGTGTAGGTTAGCATGCTCCTATCTTAGGGATGTCTAGTCTACATATGATGCATGACTGACGGGATTTAATCACTTTTCCCAAAAGCCTTCGCTTCCTCGACTAATCCTTCTTTGATTTCTTCTTTACTTCTTTCTTCTTCTTCATGCCTTTTGCAATGAATGGTGCTTTGCCTCATACTTAGGTGCTACCATTTATGCCCCTTTTTTATTCTGATCTTCTGGAATCTCCTCGTTTTAAAATGCCTTTTCGGGTTTTCCTTAGATTCATTTTTCCCAAAGTGCACTTTTAGGTTTTCACTTTGGTTTCCTTTTTCTTCTCCCTTTTTCTTTTCTTTCTTTTTCTTTTCTTTTTCCTTTCTTTCTTTTTCTTCTTTCTTCTTTTTTCTTTCTCTTTTTTTTCTTTTTTTCTTTCTTTTCCTTCTTTTTTCGGTGCCCATTCGGGTTTTTACTTAGGAATGGCTTTATCCTTTTGCTTCCCTGTGACAGTCTTGAAACCTGATGTGGTCGGGACTTGTTTTTCTTCCTTGGCCTAATAAATGGAGTCTCCTCTTGGTTCGGCCTCAACACCTCTTTGCACCATCTGCATTTAAAAGGTTAGAGCATAGTAATGCCAAGAAACCTTTTGCTTTTCATAAATCTACGTTAACCTACTTGCAAGATACTTGTAAAAGACACGAGAAGGTATGAAACAATACTTCATTAATATTTCAAAATTTTAGAATGATTTGAAAGTCATGGAAAACATAGAAGAAAAGGAAAACAAAGCATGATGATGCATCCCAATCATTGACTGTATGAATGATGCGAGAGCCCATTGACCAAAATAGATCTCTTGCTAGAAATTCTCTACTGAAACTTCTTAACTCATGAGAGGGTTCCTTCTCTTGGATGCCTGGGCTTTGACGATCATCTGAGCTGCCCTTTTCGGGTTTTCAACTCAAATCCTATGTTGGTTTCAAGACGTCATTTTTTGGCTTTCATCTTGAACCCCCATTCGGTTTTTCTTTTTTCTTTACTCTATTTTTTTAATAACCAAAGTGCCCTATTGGGTTTTCACTTTAGGTATTTTCATTTTGCGAAGCGCCCTTCCGGATTTTCACTCCGTTTTTTCTTTCTTTTTTATTTTTCTCTCTTCATGCATAGTACCTCTTGACCGAATCTGAATTCATCGGATTGTTTAACACTTTCCATCCGTCTCTGTTAGGATCAATGCTCTTCCGGAAAAGGACATTTAACGACATAATGTCCTTCCCAATTAGGTATCCATTTCCCGTGAGAATCTTTTTGAGTCGGTAGGATTCTTTTAAGCACTAGATCCCCCTCAAGGATTGGTGCCACTTCAAGGATCTAGTCTCTTGCACTGTAAAAAGTAAAAACACAAGTAAAGGATTATAGGAGTTTTAACTAATGACTAATCTAGAAAGTAATAAAGTAAAAGAAAAGATGAATTCAAATGAGAGAGAGATAGGCCAGGTTATCGTGAGTTAAGGTGTGATAGCCGATTGGATTGTCTTGGTAAAAGAGTGCATGGGCAACTCAGTTGCCGTGGCAACTTGCACAACGGGGTTGCCTTGGCAACTAATCGATGGTTGCCTGGGCAACTAGTTGGGCAACTACTTGGGCGTCTGGGTAGCAACCTTCAAGGTTCGGCAGAGCGTTCTTCAATGGTTTCTTCTTATCCCTAAGTCGAAACTCTAGCTACTTGTGCATGCCTCGATAATACATCCCTGCGTGAATCAAGGGTGAACAACAACCAATCTTGCGCTCCTCTTAGCCATTGAAATCCTTAACTTATTCCTAAGCCGGATTAATCTTCACCATCAATAGATTGAATAAAGATCATATTCATTCGTTTCTTGAATCTAACTCTCCCGATATTAGATAAATAGATGAAATCATGAGATCCTCTCCCAATTCACTCGCAAACAAGAATAATAACCAAGAATGAATAAACCTTGAAATAGAAAAGTGCAAACTCTTATTACCTAAACAAAAACCAATAGTTTTTCACAACCACAAAACACAATAACCATAGCCAAGTAGATTTAGTTCATGGCTAGGTTCCAAAGAAACACAAGATAAACAATCCCTAGCATGAACCCAATCGAACAAGGAAGAAAAGATGAAGCTTGTCGAAAATCCCTTGCCCTAGATGCTTGTCGAAAATTCCCCTTGCTTTCTCCCTTGGACTTGTCAAAAATTCCCCTAATGCTCTCTCCATGGATGGTCGAAATCTCCTTGCTATTTATAGGGCTAGGCCAAAGTCCTTCTTTGAGGAGGAGTTTGAGTTGGAATTAAATTATCTTTAAAGAATATAATTCTTTATTATAATTGTATTCCTACTAGAACTCTTCTTGGAATTTAATTCTTCTTTAATCCCTGCATGGAAATCAAATTCCTTTGGGTTTGGGCTTTGCTCCACGTCATCTTGGGCTTGTATAGTCATTAATTTCGACATCCCTATTGCATTTTCTCTTTGTCGACAATTGCCATGGCAACTGGCTCGGCGTCTCCTTCATGCATTGCCCTGGCAACTAGCTCGGCATATCCTTCATGCATTGCCCTAGCAACTAGCTCGGCATTGCTTTGGCAAGTGATCCTGCACATACACACACAAAGCACACCAAAGCAGCATCTTTTCCACAAAAACTACCAAGTTATGTAATCAAGCTCAACGATGGAAGGAAACATGGATTAATGCATGAATGGCTAACTATGCAACTAATATGAGCCTAAGTCTAACAATAATATGAGTAAGAAGGGTAAGAAAAATAGTACTTTTGAACACTTATCAACCTCACTTAGAATTCGAAGTAATGGAATCTCTACTTTGATAGGTAGCACCACCTCCGTGCCGTAGACCAATGAGTATGGCGTTGCCCCCTTAGAAGTACGTACTGATGTGCGGTAGGCGAATAAAGCAAATGGCAAACTTTCGTGCCAGTCTTTGAAGGTGTCCGTACTCTTTGCTATGATATTCTTGATATTTTTGTTTGCCGCTTCTACTGCACCATTCATCGTGGGGTGATAGGTGGTGGAATTATGGTGTGTTATTTTGAATTGCTCGCACACCTCGTCTATCATTTTATTGTTTAAGTTGGAAGCATTATTGGTAATAATCCTTTCTGGCAAGCCGTAACGACAAATGATCTATTTCTTCAAAAACCTGTAAATTGTTGCTCTTGTAACGCTGGCATAGGATGATGCTTCTATCCATTTAGTAAAGTAATCGATGACAACCAGAATGAAGCGATACCCATTGGACGCCTTGAGATAAATCTGACTAATGACATACATTCCCCATACAACGAACGAACATGGTGAGTAGAAGTAATGGTGGAAAATGGATTTTGTTGGCATATATTTGACACTTATGACATTTCTTTGCATAGCCAATACAATCTCCTTTCATGGTTGACCAGAAATATCCATACCTCATGATTTTTGAGCCATCGAGAAACCATTGGCATGTGTCCCACAGAGCCCATCATGTACCTCGGCCAATATGTTTTTTGCTTCTTGAGCATTGACACACCTTAACAGGATTTGGTCCTTACCATTTTTGTATAAGATCTCCCCGCCTAAAACATATCTTGCCGCCACTCTTCTGATGGTTCTCTTGTCATTTTCATTGCCCCCTTGGGCTAGGTTTAGAACTTGATATATTGAAGGATGTTATAGTACCATGGGTTACCATCTGCTTCTTCTACCAAACTACAACAATGAGCTGGTATCTAAAAAAATTTCATCTCGATTGGCTTCATTTTGGCCTCGGTACTTACTTTAAACATTGTAGCTAACGTTGCCAAGGCGTCCGCCATTTGATTGTCTTCCCTTGGAAGGTAGGTGAAGCTGACTCTTTCAAAGCTTTTGATTAACTCTTGGATCAATTCGTAATACTTGACCAACTTCGGATCTCTTGTTTCGCACTCTTTTCGTAACTGATAGATTACCAAGGACAAATCCTCAAAAACTTGAAGCACCTTGATTTTCCTTTCAATGGCTGCATTTAAACCCATAACACATGCCTCATATTCAGCTATGTTATTTGTTCAAAAGAATTCCAATCTACTGGTGAAGGGATAGTAGACGTTTTCTGGAGAGATTAACACTGCTCCAATTCCATGGCCTAAGGCACTGGATGCCCCGTCGAAGTAGAGCTTCTACAATTTGTCATCTGGAGTAATCTCTTCTTCGACTCATATGTGCATTAATTATTCATCGGGGAAATTGAAATTCAAACATTTGTAGTTGTCTGAGGCGCGGCTTGCTAGGAAGTCTGCTATAACGCTCCCTTTTACTGCCTTATGACTCACATACAGTATGTCGAATTCAGACAATAGTATTTGCCACCGGGCCAACCTTCCGTTTATTGCTGGTGCTTCCATCAGGAACTTTAGAGGATCCAACTTGGATATCAACCACGTGGTGTGATACAACATGTATCGTCTGAGCCTTTTGGTTGCCCATACCAGAGCACAACACAACTTTTGAATCGGCGAGTACCGTGTTTTACAATCAGTGGATTTCTTGCT
The DNA here is from genome assembly GCA_019671005.1 of Hibiscus mutabilis. Taxonomy (NCBI): domain Eukaryota; kingdom Viridiplantae; phylum Streptophyta; class Magnoliopsida; order Malvales; family Malvaceae; genus Hibiscus; species Hibiscus mutabilis. Next base: position 83,221,540 of record CM033714.1, read on the forward strand.
CAGATAGTAAATCGCATTTTCTTTCTTCTCGGACTCATCATGTTGTCCCAAAACACAACCCATTGAATTTTCAAAGACGGTTAGATACAAGATCAATGGCCTACCTGGTACCAGTGCTACTAGAATTGGGGCGTTAGTCAAATATTTCTTGACCTTATCCAGAGCCTCTTGACACTCTTCATCCCACACTCCCAGATTATTCTTTCGGAGCAATATGAAGACGGGATCATATTTGTTGGTTAACTAAGAAATAAATCGAGATATATAATTTAATCTTCCCAAGAAACCTTGAACTTGTTTTTGGGTCTAAGGTGGAGAGAGACTTTGGATAGCTTTCACCTTATCCGGGTCAATCTCAATTCCCTTTCGGCTAACCATGAAGCCTAAAAGCTTACCGAATATGACGACAAAGGTGCATTTTGCCGGATTGAGTTTTAATTGATACTTTCTTAACCTTTGGAAAATATTCCTCAAGTTTTGAATATGCTCCTCCTCCGTTCGAGATTTGGTGATCATGTCATCTACATATACCTCGATCTCGAGTATCATGTCATGAAAAAGGGTTACCATGGCCCTTTGGTATGTTGCTCCAGCGTTCTTCAATCCGAAGGGCATCACCTTATAACAGAATGTTCCCCACATGGTTACGAATGTAGTTTTCTCTATATCGTCAGGATGCATTTTGATTTGGTTGTACCTCGAGAAACCATCCATGAAAGAGAACCACGAATGTCCTGTAATGTTATCAACCAAAGTATCAATATGAGGCAGAGGAAAATTATCTTTGGAGCTTTCCTTATTGAGGTCTCTATAATCTACACACATACAGACCTTTCCATATTTTTGGGAACATGGACTATGTTTGCCACCCACTCCGAGTATTTAGAGACTCCTAAAAAACTGGCATCGTACTGTTTCTTTACTTCTTCTCGAATCTTCAACAACATTTCTGGTCTCATCCTTCTAAGCTTTTGTTGGACCGACTTATATTCTGGCTTGATCGGTAGCTTATGTACTGCAATGTCTGTATCCAGACCTGGCATGTCTTGATAAGTCCATGCAAAAACATCATTGAATTCTAAAAGCAACTGAATCAATTCACGCCGGGTCTCAGACGAGAGGGAAGTACTAATCTTCACTTCTTTTTTTTCGCCTTCCGTGCCCAAATTGAGAATCTCTAACCTCTCTTGACGAGACAAGATTTTCTTATTTTCACTTTCCATTAATCGGAGTAGTTCATATGGGATCTCAACTCCTATCTCATCATTATTTTCCTCGATTTCTGCCAAACACAGGGTCGTTCAAAATCTATCTCGGGATTGGATTCAGAATCCTTTATACAATTAATAATAGAGACCCTAATACAATTTAAAAATGAATATGTATCGGGACAAGAAATGAGTACTCTTATGGAATTAATGAAAATAAAATAATAAAGAATAGTGAATTTAATGAATGAATGTAAAAGACAAAAAAAAGCAAGGTGTTTGCTATTTGAGAAAATAACGGAAAGCATCTTTTTATTGAATTAAAAGCAAGAAGATTAACATAGGAGCCCTTTACAAAAGATCACTATTACTCGTGGGCAAAACGAATAGGGTTGGTTCTGAGCATTACTCTGATTCTGACCTAAAAACTATTGGCAGATCTACAACGGTCCAATTGCTGAGTGTTTCCCCGGGAAGCAAGGGCGGATTCCGGCCGAGTGTTTGCCACTCTTTCCCTCTTTGGTTATCATGTTGACATCCATTCCCTCTAATGCCTCATCGAACCTTTCCTCCTCGCTGAACTTGGAAATTTCTAGACTGGCTTTGTTTATCTTTTCCTCTATATTGATTATCCCTCTAGACACAAAAAACATTCTTTAAGTGAGGGAAAGTCATTGGTTCCCACGAGACGTCTTCACCCTTGAATCTGGCTTTTCTTTGTTCTTCTCTCTTCCTCTATTCTAACTTCCTCTGATGAAAATTAGGTTTATGACCGAGCCCGAATTGATCATTTTTTCTGATGACACTCTTGGCGCGCAAGCATCCTTGTAAACTCTTTCCGGGCCCTTTGCCCTTCTTGGCTCCTCGCCCTAGAGTCTGCCATATTGTCATCTTCGTGCAGTTTGATAGTCTAGGGCGTGAGATCTTTCTTCCATCTGCTACAAAGGTAGCATTCACGAATTCTAAGGCCCTAAAGGAGCATTCAATAGCATCTTTGTCGATTTGGACATAAGGAGCGTTGGTGGTTACAGAAGCAATAATGTCTTGCTCAGCTCCCACACTCACCAACTTTCTATCAATAACAAATTTCAACTTTTGGTGCAAGGATGAAGGCACAGCTCCGATCGAGTGAATCTATGGCCTCCCCAGTAAACATTTATAAGTGGGTCGGATGTCCATTACCACAAATTTGACAACGTACTCGGTAGGACCAATTAGCAACGGTATCTCTATCTTCTTGATAACATCCCTTTTGGTCTCGTCGAATGCCCTAACGGAGTTCTAACACGGTTTCATATGTGAACTATCCACTGGAAACCTTTGCAGGGTCGCCATCGGTAATACATTTAAGGCAGATCCGTTGTCATAAGCACTCCCGGTAAGACATGCCCCTTGCAGTGGGTAGTGATGTTCAAAGCCTCAGTTGATCCCATACCTCCGTCGGGAATTTTGTCATCACTAAAGGTGATGTAGTTATCTGTAGCAATGTAATCCACTATTCTATCTAACTTGCTTACTGAGATATTGTCTAGGATGAACGTCTGATTCAATACTTTCAACAATGCATCACGGTGGTTTTCAGAGCTTAACAACAACTCAAGTACCGAAATTCATGCTTGCTATTTTTTAAGCTACTCAACGATGTTGTATTCACTGTGCTTTAGGAACTTCAAAAATTCTTGCGGCTGACTCTCTGTCACTGGCTCATGAATTTTGGGGGGAGGTTCTTCTCCAAGAATCTTTCTAGGTTCGACAGTTACCACTTTGCCTTTGTCTCTCGGCTCCTCTAACGCCTTTTTCGTCTCTGGTGAATAGCATTTGCCGCTTCGGGTAAAATGTCCCACTTTATTTACCATCTCGGCGTTTGATTCTACTGGGTGCTCATTCTTTTCAGATTCTTCACCGGATGGTTTCTCCTCTTCTTGTAGTTCTGACTTCTCTGGTATAGAGATGTGGGTAGTATAACTCTACGGGACCTTCCGAGCATCCTTAAACGGAAAGGGAGTTGGGCCCAAAACCCTTATTTTTGGAGTTTCTTTAGAGCTCTCATCTTGGGATGAGCTTTCTGGATTTGGCTTGAGTGACATGATGAAAGGCCTATCTACCACATACTTGATCTTGGGGGTATCCGATGTGCATACATCTGAATCCTTCCTTTCTTCATCATTCTCGAAGAATTCAATCTCCTTATTGTCCATCATTTTCTGAATCACTTGCTTGAACCTCTCACATCATTGAATGTCATGTCCTTCCTATTGGTGGAACTCACAATACGGTCCGCTTCCTTGCTGCACAATCCCCATGCCCCGGTTGATTAGGCATGCGATACATAACTGCTGAAACACCCACCTCAGAGAGGATTTGACCTCAGACACGTTCGTCTTGGCTCTCTTAGTGTACTCTTTTTCGATTGTATTTATGCCACAACCTCTGTGATTTGGTAACGGGTTAGTGGCTTTATTCGGCTTGTCTAACTACAACACCTTGGAATTTATCATGTTTTGTACAAGCTTCTTGAATGCAATATAATTCTCAATTGAGTGTCACAAGACACCACCATGATATTCACAGTTTTCTTTTTCATTGAACCACACAGGGAATGGAGGTTTGAAAGGAGTGACATAATAAGTCTGGACCAAATCAGCCTCGTGCAGTTGCGAGTATAGTTCGACATATATTTTCCCTCTTCGGGGCCCTAGTTTCCTTCTTGTTCGAGCCTTGCCCTCCTCCGGGTGCGGCTCGTGGCAGAAAAATAGTGAAACTCTTTGGGGTTACGTAAGTTCTCGTATTGTTCACATTCTTATCTCTTTTCTTGTAATTCTTACGAGTGTTATCTCCACTATCGATCATTTCGCTCTTTATCGCTAATTCGATCGATTCCCCGATTCTCACTATATCAACAAAGCTTTGGGTAGTGTTCTTTATCAAACAATCAAACAATGTCCCCCTTAGAGTATTGACGAACATTGGTGTGATTTTATGTTCGAGGATCGATGGCTGAATTTGAGCGGCCACATCACGCCATCTCTGGGCATATTGGCGTAGATTCTCATTCTACCTTTCCTCCATCCCTTATAGCATAATTCGACTAGGGATCATGTCTGTTACATGCTTGTAGTGTTCTATGAAGGCCTATGACTTGATATTGGTTCGACTGAGCATGGTGTACCACCGAGTTGCAGATCCAGCCAAACTCTCTTGGAAGCAGTGGATAAGTAACTTCTCATCCTTCACGAAGGCAGCCATCTTTTTGCAATACATGGTGATATGTGCTGATGGGCAAGTGGTCCCGTCATACTTGTTGAAGTCAGGAACTTTGAATTTGGGTAGGAGAATCAAATCAGCCACTAAACTCAAATCACTTGCATCATTTTCATGTTCATCGGCCCCTTGAATGGCTTTTAGCCTCTCCTTGAGCAGACGAAATTTCTCCTTCATACTTCTTCTCCATATCGACACTAATTCTCTTCTCGACTTCATCCATCATGCTCAAGTCTGGCACTTTATTCTCGTATCTTACTCCCAAATCAACGGGCTGATTTGTTGGAGCTCCCCCATGGTGACTTGTAGATGCCCCAATAGCAGGGTCAGCAGAAACTCCTACGAGATTAATGTAAACCCTTTTTCTGGGTTCTGGCATATCTGGTTGTACCTTCGCATGAGACAAAACACCTTATTGCTCATCAAAATTTGGGCTGTTGATGGAAATTCCCTCTTTTCCCTTCATCATTGCTAACAAGCTAGTTATCCGAGTGATGACAGCATCTTGTGACTGAGCTATCTGGTCCCTAATATCTTGGCCGATCCCATCCAAACGCGTTTCAAGGTCTTTTTGCCCCTGTTCTACCTTAGCTAGTCTATCATCCATCGTTCGGGATTGTAATCGGGTTCCTTATTGGTGTCGAATGATTGAAATTTTAAGAATTAAAATACTTTCTGAAATGAAAAGTCCTTTAGTTAATTTTGGTAATTAAATGAGGTATGCAAATAAATGTATTATGCATGAATGCAAAGAGCAACACTGAATTCGAAAATATCACTGTTAAACGAGTTTCATTGATGGAAACATTGTCCTGTTACAATAACTAGAGAAAGATAACTACACATATGGTTTCAAGGTAGTATCGAGGTCGATAATCTCTCTCAAAATCCATACAATCCTCTCTCTTTCATCGGATTCATCATCGGCACAATCATGAAGCTCGATAGCGTCATCGGCTAGAAATTGTACCTTCCGGGCGACCTCTTGCATCTGAGCCCCCCACCATGCCAATTCTTGCTTGCCTCCAAATCGTATAGGCAGCAAAGTATAATTACTCTAAACTCGGAGTCGAGTGTACTTGAATTGCCCCTCTCATGCTTGCTACATGATCCTTGAGCTGCTGAACCTCGGCTTCAACTCTTTGACACGTGTCATTAAAGCTTGATTTTCTGAGTTGCTAGTTTTTAACTTGCTAGTCGCGCCCTTATGTTTGAAAATAGACTTTTCCAAACATTTTACTTGATCTCTCAAGGCTTTGCTTTGGTGTTATTCTTTTTCAATTTGTCTTGAATGAGAGGTTCGCAGATTCTTCATTTCTTGGGTCAAAGTGAGCACTCGATCTTTGTGCTCGAGAAACATCCCACTTCATTTCTTTTTCAATTTCTCTTCCTTGAGACGGAGCTCCAACCCGTGCTTGACCCTCCTTCTGCGACTCTCTTGCTTCTACTTAACCTCTTAAGCTGTTGAATCTCTTCTTTTTCCAACTTGAGTTCGAGTTCTAGCTTATCTCTCCTCTTTTGTAGGTCTTTGACCACTCATTCGAACTGCGTCTTTTCTAACTTGAAGTCGAACTTCTCTTGATGAGATTTCTCCTCGAGCTTAAGGTATTTCTTTCGCTCTTCTTTAAGTTGTTTCCTCATCAGATCAGCCTCGGTAGGGAGTGTGCCAATCTTTCTTCTAAAGATCTCCTGCTATCAGGGGTTAAACACGGAATATTTTCGTTGACACAGTTAAAACGCCACACCTCATATTCAAGAGTAACCATGTATGGAGCATTCATGATCCTAACTCATCTTACACTATTCCAGGTTCAGGAAGCGTTGTATACCATTGCCTTATAGTCCTTTTCCTTTGCATAATCCATGTTGAATTCATTCAGCCCCTTGGTGGCTGGCACGAACTATTTTGAACCATACTGTCTCAGAACTAGCAGAGGTGCATAAGTAGTATGCCCCCAAAGGCCAAGTAGCAGTACCCACAAATACTCTCCGCATCTATAGAGAACGTTCTTTGCCAACGACCACAGTGCTCTCCAAACTATATCCTCCTCCTTTAGGTTCCAGAGAACGTCCTACCATACCTCCTCGGATCTCCGAGTCGGCCAGTCATTCTTTCGTAAGAACTCTTCTAAGGGTGAGAACTTGCCATCGTAAAGGGGCCTGGAGAAACTGGGATTGGTCCAAAGGTGGTTGTAGAACCAAACCATTAAAAGCTGCGAGCATCCATGGAAGTTTCCTCTACCATTCTCACGATAGAATCTCAAGGATCGGAAAGTTTCGGCCAAAATTACAGGTACTGGATTAGTCCCACTACTCAAACTTTCAAAAAGATCCAAAACTGACGAGTCAACGAGGCCCATTACTCGAGGAAATAGTACCAATCCATAGATCAATAACGCAAATAGGTTTCACTGAACTCGACCCACAAGACTCACAGAAGCCAAGGCCAAGATCCCCTCCCACTTAAGATACTCTTTACCGTTCCAAGTGGTGACATGCTGCTCGACCCAAGACAGTAATGTATCTGATATTCTAACAAGCTTACCCTAAAAGGCTTTGTTCTTACTTGGCTTAGAATATACTCAATCCATATCAACCCTTTTGCAGTTTATAAGATCCTGGTATTCTTCAATTGTAGGAGTGAGATCCAAGTTACCAATTGTAAATCAGCTGTAGGCGAAGTTCCAAAAACCTACCAAGGTTTGCAGTAGTGCTTGACCGGCTGGAACCTCTAGCAAGTACGCGATGTCACCATACTCTTCTTTGAAAGATCTATTTGTTTCAAAATCCCAACTGTTCCATACTAACTTCAAATCAGACACATCATTAAATCTGGTGTTCATGAATGTCGTAGCTGACATGGCTGATCTGAACCCCTCGGCAATACTATCTCCCTCATGTAATTGCTCCCCTTCCGACCATATCTGAACATTGGAATTCTTTTCATCATTGCTGCGAACTAAATCTCCCATCGATATAGTCTTTAATTTCAAACTATTCCCAGACTCAGTGTGCTCTTCATAATTATGACATAATATGCAAAATAAAGATAAAAAGGACATGAAACGAGAAAAAAGGTTAGTCATGAGGTGAATAATAAACTTGCAAATGAGAAGAGGCAAAATTAAGTAAGTTAAGCGAAGAGCAAGCATATATAAAAGAAAACCCTAATCACAAGAATTCTAATTCGCTATGGTTATCTGCATGGCTCTATTGAGGTGGACTTCTTAGATTCACACACATGAGTTCGGTTCTAATTGGGGTACCCGAACCTATCTTATCACCTGCTAAGGCAACAAGAACCCCAATTCTGGCCCATTACAAGCTTGTGAATTGGTTTCAGTTCGAGGGAAAGCACGACCTAATGATCTGGAGGGCTGCTCATGTGTCAAGAGGCATGGATTCCGGAAGTGAATTACTGACCCGTGGAGGGCTACTCACGTGGGTATGTGGCGTTTCACTCCCACTTAAGGGACAGAGCTCGGGTATAGAGCTTGATGAGATGGTGCAACATGTGTCAGTGATTCCTTAGAAATTAAATAAAAAATTAATTCAAAAGCCACCAATTATCAAAGCCCGTTCAATTGTAGTTACACTTTTCAAGAAAGGGTCCACCTTACTAGAATCAATTGAAATTACGACAATTCATCATTAATAAAAAACAAATATCTTCTTCGCCTAACACTCTTTTTGTTTTTTTTAAAACAAAAATCGATCCCCAACGAAGTCGCCAAGCTGTAGAGACATTTTTTTTCCTTTTTGGCTCCTTTATAAGTATGGATTAAATCATTTTTGAAATCTTGGCTTAATGGATTTCTTTTGGAAACTCTTGTCCTTTTGAAAACGATTTAAATTTTGGGTCGCCACCGACCACTTGGATAAGGTAGGCCAGACACCATAAAACCAGAAATTCATTATGAAAGGGCTCGGGAGTTGGTTACGTGGGGAAGGATTAAAACCCCCATAAATATCAAAAATCGGTACCAAAAATATTTGTTGCTTTTAATCAAAGGAAATTGTCAGTATTTGAAAGGAATTTAACTCGGTGACCTTAATTAAAAATTAACCTTAATTAAACGGTCTTTATCAAACATGTGAATTTAAATTAATTGGACATTTAATTAATAAGGTTGACGATACATCAGACCATAGATTAAACTGACATCGAATAAGCCTGATTGCCGTGTTAATTTATGGTTTGAATCCCGCACGTCACCTTTATGCACGAGGCAAGTAGTTAAGGAATGATGTAATGACTTTGTCAAGTTTTAATTCTACCTTGGGTCGGTAAGGATTAATTCAAATATTTAGTCAACATCCTTTAAGCTTGGACTGTTACGACACAAATATCTGAATTAATGAATACCTCCCATTTTATAATTTAAATTAATTAACGTACAATCAAGATATTTAAAGTCACATGAATGACAAGTAGGGGATGGAAAACAAAGGCATAAAAGATAAGCACACAAAGCCCACCCCAAGACCTAACCTATAAGGGCCCAAATTATTGAAAGCCCAAGTAATGTTCTAATTATTAACTAAGTGAGTCTAATATTAACTTATGATCAATTAAACCCTAAAAACTAGCAAAACCCTAATAAATTATAGATTATCTTGTATCATAAGAATTAATTTGATCGACTTTAAACTAGTATCTCAATGAGCCAAGGGTACTATTTAAAATGAATCGAATTAATTGAGCATGATTTTTAGTTTAGATGTCCATCTAAGTTCAAGGTTAATTTTACCCTAAAGAGCAATTAAGAGGCACTCAATTAACTTAATGAATTAAACATTTACCCTAATGACCCAAGGGTAAATTTAAATTCATTAAACCAATTTAAACTTTAATCTAACTAAGGCTCCAAACTAAACCTAAATTAATCTAATTAATTTAATGATCGTGCCCCTATGAGACGGGCATACGATTCTAAATTAATCACATTAATTTAGCCTAATTCTAATCTAAAACTAACTCTATTAATCTAAAGCCCAAACCCACTAAAACTTGGTCCAAAAACTAGAAGCCTAAAACACCTAAACTAGGCCCAAAAAAGAAGCCCAAAACCCAAACTACTAAAACTAAGAACTTGGCCAAGCCCATGAAAACAAGAACACCTAATATGTTAAGAAAATATTATATAGATTAAAACCAAATTAAGTATATTAAAAGAAAATGTATATTACACAAAATGTTAAAACCTTTTAGTACATATATACTAGAAGCTATACATATTATAGATTTTAAAGAATTAGATACTTTTGAAAATTATAACCCCTTTTTTAACTAAACATAAAATATATTGTGAAACATATATTATATTACATGGAAATTATAGGCTAAATGTATCATCAAAACTTTACGTTAAATATATTATATACATGGACATTATATTCACTTTATATAACTATGCATGTGTTATAAACCCTTAAAACATAGCTATATATATGTATCATGTATCATCACAAACATTACATAAAACACACATCGAAAACAACCATTCCAAATAAATATTTACCAAACATACCAAAACAACATATTTACATAAATATAAACAACAATAACATGGCCCAATTCTTAAAATTAAATGCATGAAAATATAGGGAAATGACCATATTAAAAAGAAATAAAATTTCGAGGCTCGATTAAAAGGAAAACGGGGACGTAATTGTAAGAAAACGCAAAGTTACGATGTCTCGGGTGGTGATTAAAGAAGGTGAAATGACCTCGGGGCAATTTTTGGAACGCGGAGGGACTATTAGCAATATTTGGACTTGCAGAAGGGCTAAACACGCGATTAAAACAGAGTTGAGGTCCTTATTATGCTATTTCACCATTTTTAAAATGTAAAATCTTTATAAAAACCCTTTTATTTCAGATAGTTACCCTTTTTGGCAAAAAAGACTAAACTCTTATAACTCATCCCTCTTGTTCATCTGGGTTCATTATGAACCTAGATTTTGGCGGTTCTCTACCATAATTCCCAGAAACCGACCACTGAGCCACCATTTGATGGTGGCCGGCAACCTCAAACCTAGCAAAAACTTCCTTTTCTCATTTGAAAACCAAATTGGAGACCAATCTCCCACAAAAACCTTAAAAACCCTTTCAATTTTAAAAAATGAGACTCTAACAAGACTCTCTTCAATCTTTTCCTCTATCGTCTCACCGTGTCAAACCCCAAAAAGACGACGGGCTTATCGATGAAGAATAGAAATCTGGCCCGAGAGTGACTCTGTAGGTAATCCAATTACGACCCTAACCTCTTTTTTGAATATGCTATGATACTAAAATATGAAAAAGAAGGAGATTTACCTCAAATCGAGGGTTTTTTACTGTGTATTGATTCTCTGAAATTTCCCCCAGAATGCTTCCTTTTCTCCCTAGGGTTACAAGGTGGGGGCTCTGATTTATATAGCCCAAAATTACATGCATTAGAAAATAATAAAAACTCTCAAAATCCCTATTGGCTACTGCATTTTTTGTTTGTATTCATGCGCTGATTCTGAAATGTTTCTTTGTCCCTTGTATTTGCTGATAATTCTCTGATTTTTCTGATTTCTTTGTTGTTTTTGTTGTATGTGAACAATCGGTTGAGGAACAGGGGACCAAAGGGCTTGCTGGGGTGGCTGTTAAAGTGGCACTCATGTGGCAAGGCAGCGGTGAGTTAGCGTTTACGTGACCTTGCTGCGGCTGTCGTGGTGGTGAATGTGGCACAAAAGAAGCTGAGAGGTCAAACGGTTGAGCTGCACGCGCACATGGATGATGCCAGGGGTCGCGCGTAAGGCGCATGGGAAAATTGGACGGTCGCTTCTTCGACCATGGGTCGTTCGATGAGATCTGGATCCAAAGGTGGGGATGTTGGCGGCTGCAACCAAAGGACATCAGATTAGGGCTAAGTTTTGGTGTAATTAAAAGAACTATGGGCCTTTCTTTTTAAATGTAAATAGACTGTATAATATAAAGACTTGGGCCATTTTATTTATTTAGTGGGCTGTTGCTTATAATTTCATACTGGTTTAAATAAAAAATGGTATTTAACTTGGCATGATTCTTCATCTGTGATACATCGCCTCTACGAAGACTGTCTCTCTTCTTATGCTGAGTTTGTTCGGGCCATGTCTAGACAGCGGTATTGTCTTCTCCTATCTGAAACCCTCTAGCCATACTGAATACTTCCAAATCAACGGATTCCCGAGCTGATGCCAAATCAATGCAAAATGACATGGTTTATTTAAAATAATAAAATTGAACAACCACAAAGAAAAGAAAACAAAAGAAACTCATGTCAATATTGTGAGTTAATATGAAAAGCAAATAAATCTAATATTAATACAGAAGAATCATGCAATATTGGCAAAGAAAATAACCAGAGAAATGTATTTAAACCAGCAACACCTATCCTAGGTCCCTGTCTGGCTCTAGTAGGGCAGGTTTCTAAATAACAACATGTGGGTTGTGTTCTAGACTCTGGGTTCCCGAACTGTCATTACTCTACTGTGATAGCAAGACATCGATTTAAGTAGTATAGGTACCTTATAACAGAGGCGTGGGCCCCACAGTGCATAAGGTTAGTATATCGGAAGAAGACAAAATTCTGAATTCAGAGGTGGAGAGCCTCACGTCGGATCATGTCTTTCTCCCACTTAAGGGTGAAAAGCCTGGACAGAAGGTTATGCATGAATGATAGCTATATCATACAAAAAAGCTACCTCTATTTTTCCTGAGAATTTATCCAACAATTATTAGAAAAATTAAATTCAAATTATTGTTCAAAATTGTCGCAACCCTTTTTAGGAGGCTTCGACGTTATTTGGAAAACTTAAGAAAACATGGAGTCACCACCAATCTTTTTTGAAAAAATGTGTGATTGGATCACTTTTAAAACAATGGTTATTTTAGTAAAAAGTTTTATTTATTAAAACTACAATTTTGGTCCACGAAAAATAAAAGAAAACAGGTTTGGGGGTCGGTTATGTGTGAGGAAGGGTTAGCACCCCCACAACGCCAAAAATTGGTACCTAATTGATTTCAAAAAAGTATTTTCAAAATTGTAATTTGCAAGTTCACAAGATTTCGCTTTATTTGTCCGCTAAGTGAATATAAATTTATTTTAACGGCCTTATCGCCCGAGAAATAAACTTTAATCACCGCTAACACTCCTAACGCTAACCCGTCATTCCCGCTTGATAAGACACCACATTAATTAAGTTTTCACTTTTTAAACAAACCAACAAAGAAATTTAAGTATGTTAGAGTTTTTATTAAAAACCTAATCAGTGATTTAACCCTAGAAGAAATGTTTACGTTCATTTTAACTATTAATATTTAAATGTATTTAAGTGTATTTTATTTCAAGATATGAAGGAAATCTTATTGCACATATGTCTCTATACTATGTTTAAAAGATCCTATTCCTAAGGTTTTACATTCATACATATGTACATATAAAGACAAAAAGGAACTAGGTTACTTAAATTAAATTAATAATCTAAATAATTGCTAAAATAAAAGAAAAGGGTAATTACTTTTATTTAAAAGAAAAAATTGTATTGGGGACTAAATTGAAAGAAAAAAAAATGTGAAGGTTAATTCGAAAGCAATTGTAAATCTGGTGCTAAATTGAGAAGAAAAAAGGCAAAATTGAAAGGATTGAGAACAAGAATGTTGCAGTACAAGAACCGAGAAATAAGGGCGCGGGTTATAGCCGGGTACGGGTCAAGTCATCGAGTTGGTTTATAAAGCCTTTATCAGAAACAAAATCATTTTTTGCTTCCGCCCAAAGAGAATCAAACTCAGTTCCTCCAAATTCTCTGAACACATTCAACTGTGTTCTTCATTTGTTGAAGAACACGGCTGGGATCCGTCGTGCCGGTCACCATCCACCGGTGCTGGCCACCGTTGCCGATGGTGAAATTTTCCAAAAAATCCCTAATTCATAGATTTCGGTGACTCCCAAATTGTATTTTTTCGCCAGATCTACGTCAGAATCAAATCACAGCAGTGTTTTCAAAAAATAGAGGTAAAACAATCCCTTTTCTTTATTTAAAAACGAAAATGAACATAGAAAGAAAGAATTACTAGAAAAATCTGCTTTTATTCCCCTAGAAATGCTTGAATACACTTGCTGAATTGCTACAACTTCTAGATTTCCGAATCCTATTTGTATATTGCGTATAAACTGTGTATGTTTCGAATGATTCTTGTCTGTTAATTCGTATGAATCTGGTCCCTTTTACATGAATTTTACAATCCTATTTATAGTACAAGAAATGCTTGAATTCTAAGCACAAATCCCTTATTTTTTTCCTCTGAATGCTTGATCTTTGCTATGGCACCATTTTAGGGATCGATTATTCCCTTTTTGCTTCTATTCTAATCTCGTTTTCTAGCTAATGCTTTGATTTAGGGATTAACTGCTCTTGTTTCTTTGTTTGCATGTCTCTAATGACTTGAACGATGCCGGCGAGGAGCAATCGAAGTGAGTGGAGAACCGAAGAAGACAAAAACACTCGGTGGTAACTGGAAAGTCGAGGGCGTAACTACCACGCGTGAGTGATGATCCGCGTACTCTATTGCTGAGCACCCTAGGCTGTTGGATTGCTTTCTGATCTACGGTCCAGATGACGAACCATTTGCCTTCCTCCAGCTGGATCCCGTGTATAAATCGTGTGCAATTCTTACCGTTGGATCTGCTCAATCCAATGGTCCTTTAGTTGTACAGGAAACAAAAAGGGGATAGGGCCTTTAGGATTCAATTGTAACCGGGCCGATCAGGCCTTATATTTTAGAAACAATGGGCATGCAATTTTAAATGGGCTCTTTCTTTTTGTAAATAAATCTATATACTATTTCTATAAAGGACTCTATGTATTTTTAATGGATATTTATAAATATAAATGGGCTGTTGATTTTATATTTTGAGTTTTATATTAACCAATTACACTAACAATTATACTAACTATAATACACTAAGCATATTAACAAAATTATATGACACCTACATAATACTAACACTAATTACTATATTAATATTTTATTATACTAACATATAGCAAATACACTAATTATGAAAACTATAACACTTATAACAAAGGTGAAAAATTAGTGACAACAGCTGCCCCTCTTTGGTTATTCCGGTGAAATAGGAATAGAGCAAAGATCAAAGGACAATGATTTTCACCGATTGCCAAACATGTCGATGTTAGAACGAACTGGCAGGCTATGCTATCCTCTGTTTGAATGGATAAGCACGTTCTATTCTTCTTAAGCCTGAATAGATAGGTGAGTTCTATTCTCCTCGTGCTCGAATAGATAAGCAGGTTCCATTCTGCAAATGCCTGAACAAATAGGCGGGTTTTATTCTCCTCACGCTCGAATAGATAAGCGAATTCTATTCTTAAAATGCCCGAATAGATAGGCGAGTTCTATTCTCCTCATGCTTGAATAGATAAGCAGATTCTATTCTCTAAATGCCTGAACGGATAGACGGGTTCTATTATCCAGGTGCTCGAATAGATAAAAAGGTTCCATTCTTCAAATGCTCAGACGGATAGGCGGGTTCTATTCTCCTTACGCTTGAATAGATAAGTGAATTTCATTCTCCAAATGCCCGAACGGATAGGTGGGTTCTATTCTCCTCATGCTCGAATAGATAAGTAGATCGAAAAAGGTTCCATCCTCTTTATGGTTGGATGGATAAGCGGGTTCCATTCTCCAAATGCCCGAACGAATAGGCAGGTTCTTTTGCGGAAAAAGTTTTCACACCTGTAAAAAAATTGACATTTGATGCAATTATGATGATCATGCCCCTAAGAATTTCTAAAACATGAATGCATGTCTCTTTTGCTTTTTATAATCCTTTTATCAGAATTAGTTTTCTTGAATCATATCATCTCAAACATTTTCTCAATTCTGCCAACAGATGGTAAGTGTCTATTCTGGTCTATCCCATCAGAAGAAGCAGTATGACTTCCTTTCATTTCTCTACGCTGAAGGGCTTTGCACCATGTTATTAGGATCACAATGAGCAAGTAAGTTTGCACCAGCCCATCTTTCAACACTAGTTGACTTCACCATTTTTCTTGTTGTTAAAATTCCATCGACCATTCCTTGAAAAGTAATCTTCACCATTGCCCACTCTTAACTTCGGGAATTGTAGGACCCGTCCTTTAATTGGGGTAAAATTAGAGTTCAACGAAGCACCACCATGTTGTACTAAGGGTTTAACGCCATAGCTACAGATATGTAAAAGATTAGACAATGCATTCATCTTTTCCTGTAACTTCTGCCTTGATTTTCAACCAGGGAAACTTTTTGCAAAGTGTTTGAAGCTTTCATATAGCGTTGCTAAGATACCAAAGAGTGAAACTCCGTGGGGATTTATGCGAGATGTTTTGGCTTGCCAATATTAATGTGTTGGAAATCATCTAAATATTGCGATGGTTGACAAAATAATTATAGATAGTCATCTTCATCATCTCTGCTTCACCATTTTAGTACTTATTTGCTTCATAAAGAACATATGATCCTTGTACATTTGCTTGCTCAATCCATTTATCTTATACTCCTGGTTGGAATGACTAACTTTATCCTCATATTCTTCAACACTCTTTTAGCCTTTGTCAAACTTCCATTGTAGTTGATACATCAATGTTAAGTGACAAGCTTCCTAGAATCTTGATGTTCTCCCAATGTTTGTAAAATTGCTCTTATTATCACGGAAGAGACATTATGATGTCATCAAAATTCAATGACAGGTCTTTTTGAGTGGTCTTGAATGAAAGTACCTCGTATCCTTAGCTATTTCCTCTAATGTCTGTAAAATTGTTCTCATTGTTATAGAAAACAAACTTCCTTGTGCAAGCATCTTTGTTTTGTAACATGCTGCCTTAGGGTAATGTCAAAACATCTCTTGAGGGTTCCCTAATTCCTGCCTCCACAGAGATCTTTGAATGGAAATCTTTGCAGCAAAACCTATTTCCATCTTGAATCTCTTCATATGTTTGTTTCTCTTTATTCCCTAAGCTCCGAACTTAACCACGGAATACCTCATTGTTCCAATACCCTTTTAAAACAAATTTCAAAGTAATGCCCAAAAATCTTTAGTATGTTTTAAGTAATGTCAAATTTATTAATTCTCATTTCAATGCAAGATGCTTATACGAAAAAGGGAGATGGTCTAAACAAAGAAATAAAGGCTAAGAAACAAAACTTTATCAATATTGTGACAAACAGAAAAGAGATTACAAGCGTTCAAATATCAATGACGAAAACTCCTCATGTCGAAACGCCTTGGGATGTCCTGAGTGTTACCCATGCTGAGTAGACTTCGATAATGGTGACAATGCGAGAAAGTATATAACTCGTATGCGTTATGTTCCTGAGAGAATTTCACTGGTTATCAACTACCTAAGCCGCCCTTTTTGGGTTTTCAACTTAGGTCCTCCTTTGGTTTTAAAATGCCATTTGCGGGTTTTCATTTTGAACCCGCCTTTTTTCTTCTTTCTTCTTTCTTCTTTCTTCTTTCTTCTTTTTCTTTTTTCTTCTTCTGACATAGTACTTTTTGACTGAATCTGAGTTTATCAGACTCTAAAGTTCATCTCCATCCATTTCAGCCAAAATTAATGCCCCACCTAAAAAAAAACTTTTGTCACAATATAAGGCCCATACCAATTAGGTGCCTATTTTCCCCGGGAATCACTTTGAATTGGTAGTTTTTTCCTCAACACTAAGTTACATTCTTTAAATTCTCTCGGGTGAACTTTCTTCTCGTGAGCCCTTATCACCATTCTTTGGTACATTTGCCCATGGCACAATGCTTTCAATCTTTTCTCTTCAATTAAATCCAGCTGATCATATCTTGCTTGAACCCATTCTGCTTCTTCCAACTTTGCTTTCATTAAGACACGGAGTGATGGTATTTCAACTTCAATTGGTAATACAGCTTCTATTCCGTACACCAATGAAAATGGTGTTGCCCCAGTAGAGACTCGTACTACGGTTCGATAGGCGTATAAGGTAACAGTAGCTTCTCGTGCCAATCTTTATAGGTATCAGTCATTTTTACAATTATCTTCTTGATATTCTTATTCGCGGCCTCTACTGCCCTATTCATCTTTAGGTGATATACCACAGAATTATGATGTTTGACATTGAACTGCTCACAGACTCCACTTATCATCTTGTTATTCAAATTGGAGGGGTTGTTGGTGATGATACTTTCAGGCAAGCCATATCGACAAATAATTTCCTTTTTCAAAAACTTGCAAACCGTAGATCTAGTGACGTTTGCATAAGAAGCTGCTTCTACCCATTTTGTGAAATAGTCAATGGCTACCAAGATAAAACAATGCTCGCTTGACGTCTTGGGGTGAATCTGACCAATGACATCGATGCCCCACATGGAGAAAGGCCAGGGTGCTGACATAACATGAAGAGGTTGAGGTGGCGTATAAACCTTGTCAGCGTAGATCTGGCATTTATGGCATTTGCGAGAGTAGTTGATGCAATCACCTTCCATGGTCAACCAGTAATATCCAAGACGCATGATTCTTCTAGCCATGGTGAAGCCACTGGGATGGGTTCCACAAACTCTTTCATGAACTTCTTCCATAATTAATTGAGCTTCCTTCGCACCCACACATCTCATAAGCAACTGATCATGACTTATTTTGTATAAAATTTCTCCATCGAGGATATACCCTGATGCCATATTCCTGATCATTTTCTTTTCATTCTCTGTAGTTTGTGGTGGGTACTGCTGAGATTTTACATATTGCAAGATATTATGGTACCATGGCAGTCCATCTATTTCTTCTTCCACATCATAATAATGGGCTGGGGAGTCTAGCATATGTAGCCTGATGTGCATCATCTTAGAATCTCCACTTGCTTTAAACATGGCCGCTAAAGTAGCTAAAGCATCAGCCATTTGGTTATCTTCTCTGGGGAGATATTTGAAAGTGATCTCATCAAATTCTTTGGTCAACTCAAGGACCAACATGTGGTATTCTATCAAATTTGCTTCTTTTGTCTCTCATTCGCCACATATCTGATAAATGACCAATACAGAGTTCCCTAAACTCTTAAAGTACGGACTTTCCTTTGTATAGCCTCTCTTAGACCCATTATACAAGCCTCGTATTTTGCCATGTTATTAGTGCAGAAAAATCTTAATCGACCGGTAAAAGGGTAATAATCTCCTTTTGGAAAAAACAAAATTGCCCCTATACCTCGTCCTAATGCATTTGTTGCACCATCGAAGTTCATAACCCAAGATTCTGTTGCAGCCTCATCATCTTCTGGGATACACATCAAGTATTCATCAGGGAAATTAAAATTCAATGCTTCATAATCATCACAGACGCGACGTGCCAAAAAATCAGCTATGACACTCCATTTTATTGCTTTTTAGCTTACATATTGGATATCAAACTCTGATAGTAACATCTGTCAACGTGCTAATCTTCCCGATAAGGCTGGAGCTTCTATCATGAACTTTAAGGGATCCAATTTCGAGATTAGCCATGTAGTGCGATATAACATATATTGCCTAAGCCTTTTAGCTGCCCATACCAAAGCACAACATAGCTTTTCAATTGAGGAATATCTGGATTCACAATCAGTGAACTTCTTGCTCAGGTAATATATCGCATTTTCTTTTCTTCTAGTATCGTCATGTTTCCCTAATACGCAGCCTATAGAATTTTCATGCACCATTAAATAAAGGATTAATGGCCTCTCCGAAACTTATGGTACTAATACGAGAGGGTTGGTTAACTGATCTTTGATCTTTTCTAAAGCCGTCTGGCATTCTTCATTCCATGTCCATGGGTTATTCTTTTTGAGTAGTCTGAAAATTGGATCACACTTATCAGTTAACTGGAGATAAAATGTGCGATGTAGTTTAACCTCCCTAGGAAACCCCAAACCTCCTCCTTTGTTTGAGGTGGTAGGAGCTTTTGTATGGCCTTAATTTTGTCCGGATCAATCTCAATTCCTCTCCTGCTCACCGCAAAGCCCAATAATTTTCCTGATGTGACCCCAAATATGCATTTGTTTGGGTTAAGCTTTAGCTGGAACTTTCTCAGCCTTTGAAAGAGTTTCTTTAAATTCACCAAATGCTCATCTTTAGATCGGGATTTGGCGATCATATCATCTACGTAGACTTCTATTTCCCGATGCATCATGTCATGGAAAAGAGTAACCATAGATCTTTGGTAAGTTACCCCCACATTCTTTAGATCAAAGGGCATTACTTTATAACAAAAGGTTCCCCAAAGTGTTATGAAGGTGGTCTTTTCCATATCTTTTGGGCATATTTTAATCTGGTTATACCCGAAAAACCCATCCATGAAAGAGAAAAGGGCATGTTCAGCTGTGTTATCCACTAACGTGTCTATGTGTGGTAACACGAAATTGTCTTTGGGGCTTGCTTTATTGAGATCCCTATAGTCAATGCACATGCATACTTTTTCATCCTTCTTGGGAACTGGGACAATGTTGGCCACCCATTCTGGATACTTAGCTGCCTCTAAAAATCCTGCGTCAAACTGCTTCTTTACCTCATCCCTAATTTTTAGGAGATATATGTTTTCTTTCTCCTACGCATCTTCTTTACAAGCTCGCATCCTAATTTTATTGGAAGCCGATGTACAACGATATTAGTGTCGAGACCCGGCATGTCTTGATATGACCAGGAGAAAATATCCTTGAATTCTTTCAAAAGCTCGATCAAGCTTTGTCGAGTATGGGTTGTAATGGTGGTGCCAATCTTCACCTCTCGTTTCTCTTCTTCAGTACCGAGATTCATTCATTATTTCTAACTCTTCCTTATGCAAGAAAATCTATTTTTCCTCTCCTTCTACCATATTGAGCAATTCTCTGGGCAAGTCATATTCTTCTTCATTATCAACATCATCAACTTCTTCTAAGCATAAATGTAATTCAAAGTCAACTCCAGCGTCGGACTGAGAGTCATTTAAGTTATTGATATCTGAAGACCTACAAAGAAAAGGGGCAGAGATATATACAGATAAAGGAGATGAATGAATGTTTTTAGTTTTAACTTTAAGTTTTATTTATGGTAAGATTTTGCCACACAGGATTTGTTGGAAGAAAGATAATGCATCTTTATTGAAATTTAAATTATAAAGTTTGACATAGACCCTTTACATAAGATCCCTAAATGCCTTCGGGTCTAAAGGCAAAAGGGTGGGTTTTGAAAATTACTCTGAAACTGTCTTAAAGACTACATGAATTTCTTCAGCAGTCCAGTTGTCAAGTTCAGAGCAAGGGAAAATCTTAGACAGGTATTTGTTCTCTTCTTCCTCGTATGTTACATCATTGATGCTTAGCTTTTCAAATGCTTCACACAAATCATTCTTTCATTTCTCTTCCTCATAATTAGGGGCACTTGGATCCAGCAGGCCCCCGAATCTGAAGTTATGGCTCGGGGTGGAAATACCACCGTTTCCATTTAATTTCCTCTCCTTTCAGCCTTGTTTGTCTTCTTTCTTGGCATTCCCTTATTTCTGCCTTCCTTTGCCAATTGTTGGGCTTGAAACCCAAGCCAAATCGATCATTCTTTGCTGGGATTACCACGAGATACAACCTTCATTGTTGTCTCTTCCCAAATCCTTTTCCGACTTTAGCTCCTTTTCCTAGAGTTTGTTTAACTTGCACCTTTGCGCAGCCGGATAGTTCTGGTTCAGGCACCTTACTCCGTTCAATGGCAAAGGTCGCATTGACTAGCTCTAGTGTCCTAAAGTGACACTCGAGCGCATCCTCATCAATCTCGATAAAGGGTGCACCAGTAGTTACCGATGCAATGATTTCTTCCTCTGCACCTACGGTTATCAATTGGCCGTCCATCACAAATTTCAAATTCTGATGTAAGGTAGAAGGGACCACTCCTGTTTTATGAATCCATGGGCGCCCAAGCAAGCAGCTATAACTGGGCCTAATGTCCATGACCACAAACTCAACATCAAAGGTTGATGGTCCGATCTGCAAAGGCACTTCAATTTTACCCAACACATCTTTTGAGTTCTATCGAACGCTCTTGCTATATTTTGATAGGCTCTCATATGAGAGCTGTCTGTAAAAAGCTTCTTTAGCGTTGCTAATCGCAGAACATTCAAGACCGGCCCGTTATCAATAAGAACACCCGACATAATATATCATTTGCATCTTGTAGTGATGTGTAGAGCTTTGCACGACCCTTTTCCTTCTCCAGGTATTTCTTCATCATTGAAAGAAATAAAGTTGTTGACAACAATGTTACCGACTAACATATCCATCTTTTTGGTTGTGATCTCCCATGATACGAATGTTTAGTTCAAAATATTCAACAAGGCCTCATGGCGGCCCTCAAAACTTAATAGCAGAGATAACATGAAGATTCGAACTGAGAGCTTATAGAGTTGCTCTACCATACTGTACTCGCTGTGTTTTCAAATCTTCTAAAATTCTTGAGCCTCTGACTCATTCACTGGCTCGTGGTTTACTGCTGGCTTTTTTTTGAAGAAATCTCTATCATCTTCTTTTTTTGACTTTTTAACAGCAATTTTCCTTTGTGCTGCATCTCTATCTTCTACTATTGGCTGGGAATAGAGCCTTCCACTCATCGTAAAAGCTCACTTCATTGGCTGGTTCTTCTTTTGTTTTCACTTCAACAGATGATCCTTCTAGGGCCGCCACTGTGCAAGCATAATTCCATGGGACTTGCTTGTTGTCCTTGTATAGAAACGGGGTTGGTGCCTTAATTATAAGTCACGGGATTACACCCCTTGCAGGCTCACTAACTCTTGCTTTAGACTTAATAACTAAAGGCTTCATTCCGAAATAATCTCTTCTAGAGGATGACTCCTCTGATGTGCCAATGTCTAACATGCACTCCTTATTTTCGTTCTCATAAAACTCTAGTTCTTTTTCATCCATCTTGTCTTAGACCAACTACTTGAACTCTAAGCAACGTTCGATCTCATGCCCTATCTCCTTGTGATACTCACAATACAACCCATCTTCAATTTCCAGATCTTAGGATTCTCCTTCTAATATCTAGCTGCCTCCATTTGAGCCCATACCCACCTCATGGGTGCTCTGACCTCAACAACATGTTTCTTAATCCACTTGTTTTCCTCATCCATGATTGCATTAACTCCTGCTTTTTGGTGATTTGGAAAATGGTTTCCCTTATCTTCCGAATTAGCAAATGACAACATTCTAGACTTTCTTAAATCATCTACCACTCTCTTGAAAGCGGTGCAATTCTCAATGGTGTGCCCCCTAACTCATGCATGATATTCACATTGTGTCTTCTCATCGTACCATGCTAGATATGGTGGTGAGAAAGGAGGAACATATTTTGGCAGCACCATTTGGGATTTAACCAATTCAGCAAACAATTTAGCATACGTCATTAGAATTGGAAGGAAATATGGTTTTGAGTTCCCATGATATCTTTGTTCTTCCTTCGGTGGGTTTGTAATTGTTGGAGCTACAGTCGAGACATTGGTCTTGTTAAAGACCACACCCTTTGAATAATTGGGATTTTAAACATTAGTGCCATTAACTTTGTTATCCCTCTTTTTATAGGGTTTCTTTGTTTCTCCGTTATCCAACTTTCTGTTTTTCATAGCTGCCAGAATCAGCTCTCCATTCATTAACATATCTACAAAGCTCTTAGTTGCATGATTGAGCATGCAATCATAAAATGAACCTTTTAATGTCTCCATGAACATTGGGGTAACTTCATTCTCTAGTAATTGTGGCTAAACTTGAGCAGCTACGTCCCTCCATCTCTACGCATATTGGCAGAAACTCTCATGATGTTTTTGTTCCATCCCTTGCAGGACCAATCAGGTTGGAACCATGTCTGAGACATGCTTGTATTGCTCACTAAAAGCTCTGGATAAATCCTTCCATTATCTGATGTTAACCCGGCTTAGCTGCGTATACCAACGTGCAGTTGATCCTATTAGACTGTCTTGGAAGCAATGGATGAGCAGCTTCTCATTATCAAGATACATCGACATCTTTCTACGATACATAGTTAGATGTGCTTACAAGCATGTAGTTCCATTGTATTTCTCAAAATCTGGAATTTTGAATTTCAGAGGTACTACCAAGTCTGTCGCCAGGATCAAGTCTTTGGCATCCACACCGCCATGAATACTTCCTTCTTGGGAAGACTTAATCATTCCTTCTAACTTCTTATAATGGTCTTCCCATTTCTTCTCAGTTTTAGCCTTATCAGCAATCTCATCTAGGTCGGGTACTTCATAGTTGTGAGCTCTTTCTGTATTAGCCTTAAACTCATTTCGGACGGAGGACTCAACAAAATGGGGAGTCAACTTAGCCTTTGGTGTTGAAGCTTCATTTTGTATTCCAGGATGAGCGAAAATCATTCCCTGGAATCGGGGTAGAGCATTGGTTTCCTCTCCAACTTCTGTTGCATTTGGGTCCTTGAATCCCAGCATTGCCGTAATCGAGCTAACTGTCTTCTGGTGAACTAATTCCATTTGTTGTTTCAGGTCCGTTTCCAGCTTGTCTAACCTGTCATGGGTACTTTTGTAACTAGTTCCCAAGGCCACCACTCTATCTTCCATCGCTCTGGCTTGGGATCGGGTACCGTACTTGTGAGTTGTTTTTGCTATTTTGAATTTCTCTCATGTTTTTTATTTAAGTTAGATTCTTATTATGTTATGGATGCATGCGCAGATGTAAACACACAAATGCAAAGTAAAGCAACAAAATAAAAAAATAGATGCGATGCAAATGCATGAATGCAAGCGAAGGGCCATCAATTCTATGAAATATCTGCTCAAGAAACAACTCTTTATTGAATATAAAAAGGTACTTATTACATATATTTTATATTTTCTACAAATACTTTTCTGCGCGAACTCATAATTCCTTGATTTCTTTGATAATCCACATAAGTCTTGGTCCAACCTTCCCTACTAGTTTGATGTACTAACAAAGAGCTACAGCTTCAGTGGCTAACATTGTTACATGTCAAGCCACATCCTGAACCTAAGTCATGACGGTCTTGTCGAACTCATCCCGCTCTTGAAATCTTCTAGCATTGTCTCTAAGATGGGTGAACCAGCAATCATTTCCTCCATCAACTATATCTTCAAGGACCAAGATCTTAGTTCTGTACTCCTGAATGATATTATCCATTTCTTCCACTTGCTCTCTCAGGGAGTCATTTTCATTTAGGTTGGCCAAGAGTTTTGTGTAAGTATGATGGTTCTGAAATTCATGCAGCGAACGGTTTAGGTCATCTACCTTGACTTGTAATTCAGCAACACAAGCTCGTCTTTGCTTCAGCTTTTCATTAGTCTTATCATATGTTGTCTGTAACTCAAATAAAAGGATCTTGTTGTCGTGGGCCTTCATTTTCCATGCAGCCACACTTTTTTTCTCTTTTTCGAGAACCCATATGCCATTTCAATTTTTAGATGCCAACTTACCCTTTTTCCTTTCTTCAGCAAAGTCTTGTCTGTACTTCTCAACTTCCCGCTTTCCACGCTCTTTCTCCTTTCCCACAACATGCTCGATTTCCTGTTTCCACTGTTCTGGGTTTTTCTCAGATCAGCATTTCGAACAATAGTCTGAAACTTGAGGAAATCAACCATTTGACTTTCAAGCTTCCTTTCTAAGTCTTCATATAGTTTTATCACTCGCTTCGTCTCCCCTTTATACTTTTCCACATCAAGGCTTGAATCAAACCTGTCCCGTTGGTTTTTCTCTCATAGGGCTTCTAGTTCCATCTTGGCCCTTCTCATCTCTTCTCTTAGGATGTCAGCTTCTATAGGAACTACCTTCAAGTGTTCCTCTAAAGACTTGGCATGTCTGGGTATAGGTGCCATGACTCTGCCATTCACTCTTACGCGCATCCAGATATTGTGATTAGAGGTGCACATGCAATGTTTATCAGATTCTAACTCCATATGATAACAATGATTCCATGCATCACTGATCGTCTGAACCTTCTGTCTGAACTCTCCTTGGAACTCAAATTTTGATGAGCCAAGACCAGTAGTGAATGGGATGATCTGTCGAGACCCGAACTGACGAGATACCAGCAAAGGAGCACATCCAATTCATTCTCAGAGACCTAGCAGCATCAAGAAGTTGAAAACCCCACACTTGTAGAAAAGCTTAGTATGACCCATCCAAGGAACCCTCAATTTGATGTCTTCGTCACGGCGGTCTTTGAAATTTTCACTCCACTTACTTTTCTTAGCAACTGGCCATTGTTTTGCTAGGAACTCGCAAAGATGAGAGAAATTTGGAGAAAATACATTTGATAAGGCCAATGTTGGGCATATCCAAAAGTGACTAAGAGCCCAGACTTGTAGAAGCGGAGAACACCCTCCAAAGTAGACGCCTTTAACTTTTTGATAAGCATTAAGGGAAATGAAGGTTTCAGCAAGTACAGCCAGCATGGGGTTGACTCCTCTTTTCAACTACTCAAAGAAATCAAGCAATGCCATATTGATGTTCCCTAAAAATTTTGGAAATATGACTAAACCATAGATTGTAATGGCTAGGATGTCAACTCTCTTTTCTCTGTCAGGGTGGATTGAAATTATATTTCTGATGCTTGACCAAGGAAAATTAAAGTTGCCTCTTCTCTTCCGTATCAACCCTTTGACCCAACCATCACTCATACCAGCGAGAGCTTGGAGCCTTGAGTGTGGGTTCTTGTTTTTAGGAGGTTTGGCATAGACACAGTTCTTCTTCACCTTGCGCAAGTTGAATAGAGCCATGTATTCTTCAAACTTGGGCATCATATCCTCTCCATTGAAAGTGAAGCAGCAATACCCAGGATTCCAGATCTGAACCAGGGCTTTGAGAAACGGCTCGTCTACCTTCACATAAAGGAGATATACTATATCACGATAGACTTCATGGAACAATTGCTTAGTCTCATAATCACAATGCTCCTAAATTTCCTGCAACTCTTGCATGTTATTCTGTTTGATACTGATGTAGGCAAATTTTGAAGTCTATGTCTCATTATCGGCTGTTAGACTGTCCCCAAATGTTTGCTGATTAACCTCAGACCAATATCTCACTTTTGCATTCTCATCTTCACTTTTCAGGATTCTTCTAACCATGAATAGAGATTTTCAAAGTTGAGCAAATATTTTTTAAGAATCAACCCCTTCTGATATATAATGATGTTGCATGAATGAAAATGCAAAACAGCAAAACAAGAAGGAAAAGTATTATAATTAAGAGAACACAAAGAGACCAAAATAATTTCACGAACAATTCTGGGCAGCACATTCCAACACCCCAGGACATGTCTCCACGGATTATTCGCAACAATTTTGACTATACTTAAAACCCAAGGTTTTTCGCATAGCTCTATTGGGGTAAGCTTTAGATTCTCAAACTTGGTTAGGCTCTAAAAGGTACCCGAGCTGTCTTTGTTGTCCCCTACTAAGGGTAGCAAGGCCCCTGGTTCTTACCCATTATAGGCTTCAGACGAACCAAGTTTAACTCAGGAGGACTCACTTCCTATGTCTTCTCGAAGGATCAGTATCCTTATAAAGACATGAGGCATATGAGTCCTGAAGGAACTTGCTAGGCACATACGGAGAATCAATATTCTGACATGAGCAAACCGTTTTCCCTTCACTTAACAATCGGGACGAAGCTTGGGTTTAGAGCTTTTTGCAACAATTTTAAAATGCGTAAAATAGAGTAACATTCATTAAGTGAACAAATAGATTGAAACCTTTGTGAACATGCAAATTCCTTTTTTTAAAAAAATTGAAAACAAATTGTGTCCTGGCCCTTTTTTTGTAAAAACAAAAATTTCCCCATCGGAGTCAGCAAGCTGTCGCAACCCTTTTTAAGAGGCTTCGATGTTATTTGGAAAACTTAAGAAAACATGGAGTCGCCACCAATCTTTTTCAGAAAAAAAATGTGATTGGATCACTTTTAAAACAAGGGTTATTTTAATAAAAAGTTTTATTTATTAAAACAACAATTTTGGTCTACGAAAAATAAGAGAAAACAGGTTCGGGGATCGGTTACGTGTGGGGAAGGGTTAACACCCCCACAACGCCCAAAAATTGGTACCTAATTGATTTCAAAAAAGTATTTTCAAAATTGGAATTTGCAAGTTCACAAGATTTCGCTTTATTTGTCCGCTAAGTGAATGTAAATATATTTTAACGGCCTTATTGCCCGAGAAATGAACTTTAATCACCGCCAACACTCATGGCGCTAACCCGTCATTCCCTTTTGATAAGACACCGCATTAATTAAGTTTTCACTTTTTAAACAAACCAACAAAGAAATTTAAGTATGTTAGAGTTTTTATTAAAACCTAATCAGTGATTTAACCCTAGAAAAAATGTTTACGTTCATTTTAACTATTAAGATTTAAATGTATTTAAGTGTATTTTATTTCAAGATATAAAGGAAATCTTATTGCACATATGTCTCTATACTAAGTTTAAAAGATCCTATTCCTAAGGTTTTACATACATACATATGTACATATAAAGACAAAAAGGAACTAGGTTACTTAAATTAAATTAATAACCTAAATAACTGCTAAAATAAAAGAAAAGGGTAATTAGTTTTATTTAAAAGAAAAAATTGTATTGGGGACTAAATTGAAAAAAAAACAAAATGTAAAGGTTAATTCGAAAATAATTGTAAATCTGGTGTTAAATTGAGAAGAAAAAGGAGAAAATTGAAAGGATTGAGAACAAGAGTATCGCGGTACAAGAACCAGGAAAGAAGGGCGCGAGTTATAGCCGTGTACGGGTTAGGTCATCAGGTTGGTTTATAAAGCCTTTATCAGAAACAAAATCATATTTTGCTTCCACCAAAATGAATCAAACTCAGTTCCTCCAAAATCTCTGAACACATCCAACTGTGTTCTTCAATTGTTGAAGAACACGGCCGAGATCCGTCGTGCCGGCCACCATCCACTGGTGCCAGCCACCGTTGCTGGCGGCAAAATTTTCCAAAAAAACCCTAATTTCCAGATTCCGATGACCCCCAAATCATTTTTTTTTTCATTAGAGCTACGTTGAAATCAAATCACAGCGGCGTTTTCAAAAAAATAGAGGTAAAAACAATCCATTTTCTTTATTTAAAAACGAAACTGAACATAGAAAGAAAGAATTACTAGAAAAATCTACTTTTATTCCCCTAGAAATGCTTGAATACACTTGTTGAATTGCTACAACTTCTGGATTTTTGAATGCTATTTGTATATTGCGTATAAACTGTGTATGTTTCGAATGATTCTTGTCTATTAATTCGTATGAATATGGTCCCTTTTACATGAATTTTACAATCCTATTTATAGTACAAGAAATGCTTGAATTCTAAGCACAAATCCCTAATTTTTTCCTCTAAATGCTTGATCTTTGCTATGGCACCATTTTAGGGATCGATTATTCCCTTTTTGCTTCTATTTTGATCTTATTTTCCAGCTAATGCTTCGATTTAGGGATTAACCACTCTTGTTTCTTTGTTTGCATGTCTCTAATAACTTGAACGACGCTGGTAAGGAGCAATCGAAGCGAGTGGAGCATCGAAGAAGACGAAAACGCTCGGTGGTAACTGGAAAGTCAAGCGCGTGACTACCATGCGTGAGTGATGATCCGCGTACTCTGTTGTTGAGCAACCTGAGCTGTTGGATTGCTTTTTGATCTACGGTCCAAATGACGAACTGTTTGCCTTTCTTCAGCTGGATCCCATGTATAAACCGTGTGCAATCCATACCGTTGGATCTGCTCAATCCAATGGTCCTTTAGCTGCGTAGAAAACAAAAGGGGGTTAGGGCCTTTAGGATTCAATTGTAACCGGGCCAATCAGGCCTTATATTTTAGAAACAATGGGCATGCAATTTTAAATGGGCTTTTATTTTTGTAAATTGACTCTATATACTATTTCTATAAAGGACTCTATGTATTTTTAATGGATATTTATAAATATAAATGGGCTGTGTATTTTATATTTTGGGTTTTATATTAACCATTTACACTAACAATTATACTAACTATAATACACTAATCATATTAACAAAATTATATGACACCTACATAATACTAACACTAATTACTACATTAATGTTTTATTATACTAACATATAGCAAATACACTAATTATGAAAACAATAACACTTATAAAAAAAGGTGAAAAAATCAGTGACAACAGAAATGTCGAAATACCACGTGAAATTAATTAATTAGGCCTGACTCTCGATTTTAGGTCCCCAGCAGAGTCGCCAAGCTGTCACGACCATTTTTTAACCGAAGGTGTGTAAAAATAGCCTAATGATTATGGTTTTGAAAATTGAGGTTTTTTTTTCCATTTTAATTCATTTAATCTTGAAAATTAGGTTTTATATTTTAATTCTTGAAAATCAACTTGGAGTCGCCACCGGTCACTTTGGTAGACCGAACACCATAAAAACAACCAGAGATTCTTTTTTCTTAAAATTTGGGTTCGAGAGTCGTTTACGTGTGGGGAAGGATTAGCACCCCCCCAAACGCCCGTTATCGGTACCTTATTAATTTCACGTGGCATTTTGGCATTTCGTACAATAATTTGAATTTAATTAAAACCTTAATTGTTAACTAAATTTCATTTCGAATGGAAGTATCCTTTTGTAAGAAAATACATTTTTAGAAAATATAAGTTTTGAAACATTCAGTTACTATAGGATACTTCAATTTATATTCGACAATGTATCTCAACATAAAAGGTTTTTTAAAGCATGTCCATTTATTTTCTTGTCAATTTTAAGTTCAAACCTAATTAGGGCTCTAATTGATTAAGTTAATTAAGAAACTATGAATATCATCAAATTTAGGGGTTTATGTGATAACAGCCAAACAATTGGGCACTATCCATATTAGGCCCTAAATAAATAATATTCCTAATTATTCAATGATTCTATCTATTTAAGCCTAAACTTGATTCAATTTTAATTAAATTAACTATGTGATTACATATTCTAGGTTTAAATGAAATATTAAATGCTTCACTAAAATGCCCCCTTTGATTAACATCTCATTACAATGAGACACTAATCAACTTAATGCATTAAAGTGTGCATTTAATAATCATTTATTTTATACAATGATCTCACTAATTTGAATTATTCAAATCAATTAAAGAACCTAAGTTTAAAGGCTCTAATTATTTAAGCTAAGTGATTTAGTTATCTAAACAATTATACTATATGTCTTATTTTGAATCATGCAACATACAACAATTAAACAATCAAATTAAACAATTATATGAATTAACATTAAAAAGGACTGAATTGAACTATTATTAAGATATTAGTGCCAAATTAAAAAAATAAGTGACCAAATTGAAAGAGATTAAAAACATAGGGCCAAAACCAGAACGACCCGCAAAGAAGAGCGAGGTTCAGATAACCGACCCGAGTTCAGAGGCGCAGATCTTCCTTGACCCCGCCTCTAAACGACGACGCATTGCAATGCCTATAAAAGGCATCATCCGAGTTCATCTCGGTCGCTTTTCCCTCACTCACTCATTCTTTAACTCGGATAACCCTCGGATTCTCTCCCCACAAACACAACCGAACCCAGAAATCCCTTCGTTTTGGAACAAAAACATACTTTTCATATGGTGTTCATTGAGTGTTCTTCACTTTGTGAAGATCACGATGAACACCGCCATTAGCCACCGCCATGACCGCCATTTAAATCCTTAACTGCCACTCTCCAGTGACTTTTAGCCGCTCACCGGCGACCGTAAAATTTCTCTGATCACCCCTTACCTTGCTCCGGCCACCATCCTCTACCGTTAGACGATTTCCGGACACCGTCCACCGCCGTCCAAAAAACCTAAAAACTCTCGATTTTTTCTATTTCAAGCCTTAAATCTAGATCTAGGCCCGAATTCATGAGAATCCACCCGTCTCCTCCCATTTCCTACACTTAGCTACATGAACCAAACACCCCTTCTATCATTTTCAACTCCGTCATATCCCTAAACTCTCTGGTCTCGGAAATCCTCTTCGGTCACACTCAAATAAACCTCAATACTAATTCGAATCTGATTTTTGGCTTAGATTTAGGATTGTTATATTTTTAGACCTATTTAATTACTGTCTTTAATA
This sequence comes from Hibiscus mutabilis, assembly GCA_019671005.1. Classification (NCBI taxonomy): domain Eukaryota; kingdom Viridiplantae; phylum Streptophyta; class Magnoliopsida; order Malvales; family Malvaceae; genus Hibiscus; species Hibiscus mutabilis. The sequence continues at coordinate 83,253,161 of CM033714.1, forward strand.
TTTAGACTTAGATCTAATGTTTTTGTGTATTAAATCTCCAGGAAATGAAATCGGGAAGAAAATATTACCTCTAGTAACAGACGGCGATGGTTCGGCTTTCTTCTCCGGCGAACTTTTTTATTTCCCGGCGACTTTTCAAAATTTCTCGGTGAGCTTCTGTCTCCTCTTTAATAATTGTGCAATTATTACCCCCTAATTAATTTATCTCTCTCTCTATTTATAGCAGGTGACGAAGATGACGTTAGCGGGGCTTTAATCCGAGTGAATCAGAAATTGGAGAATAAGAAGGTGCCACGTGGCACTTTTTGGTGGGCTGAGAAAACACAAATGGGCCTTCTGTGTTTGTTTAGCCGATTTAGCCTATAAATGGGTGGGGAAAACCTTATAATTGGGCTTGATATCATTTTTGTGGGCTTTTTGGATTGTAAAGGGTATTATATATTGTAAATGAGTTTTTACAATGTAAAATGGACACTTAAATTATGTATATGAACTATTTATTTATATGGGATGACTTTTATTTATTTATTTGTATATCATGTATATTTATAGTTTTCATTTATTTTTATTTTTGGTCATACTTATAAGGAGGATAGTATATATGCAACCGGACAAAATTAAGGTATTATAAATTGGTATTAGAGCCACACTAATTAGAAAGACTAACATCTTCTTGAGACGATCTGAAGGTGATTCATTCAACAAAAATTCAAACCATGTCCTCAACTTCTGAGAACAACCTCTATGAGTCTCAATCCATCTCTAAATTGTCCTATTTCAATAGGGATAATTATCCTTATTAGAAGAATCGTATGAGGCTCTTCATCAAATCCAACGACTACCTCCTTTGAGATTTGGTAGAAGATGGACCAATCATTTCGATGAAGAGAGAAGGAGATCGGCTCGTTTCCAAGTCCAAGCAAGAGATGACCGATGAAGATTGGAGGAAGTTACAAGTAAATAACAAAGTTATGCACATACTCTTTTGCACTCTTGGACCAGATGAGTATTTGAAGATGTCTTCTTGCACAAGTGCAAAAGAGATATGGGAGAAGCTCGAAGTTACATAAGAGGGAACCAATGATGTCTATGAGACCAAGATTGGAGTTATGAGAACTTCAAAATGGAACCGAATGAGAACATTATCAAGATGTTCGATAGATTCTCTTTCATTGTCAACAGACTTAAAGGATTTGGAGAAGTCATTCCGGAGGATAAGCTTGTTCGAAAGCTCTTATGCTCTCTTCCTAAGTCATAAGATAAAAAGAGGACCGCCATCATAGAAGCCAAGGATCTCAAGACCTTGAAGCTCGATGCTCTTATGAGGTCTCTTCTCACTCATAAGATAATTAAGAAATGAAGAGAATAAGAAAAAAATAGAGAAGAAAAGAAGGTAGAGAAGAAGGAAGTAGAGAAGAAGAAGAAGATAAAAATTGCTCTCAAAGCTTCACAAGATGAGAGCAATTCTAGTGAGGAGGAAGATGAAGAATTGGCTATGCTAGCCAAAAGGTTCACTCGGTTCATGAAATCCAACCTGGGAAGAAAGTTCCATCGAAGAGGAGATTTCAAGAACAAGAACAAGGAGGAAGAGAAGGATCAAATAATTTGCTATGAGTGTAAGAAGCCGGAGGAACATCAAGATCGATTGTCCCCAATTAGGAAAGGAGCTTCGGAAAGAAGAAGCTCAAGGCTCATGTTGCTACTTGGAGTGATGAGGAATCATCCGATGAAGAGGAGCAAGAAGTGGTCAATCTTTGTCTCATGGTAGTAGAAGATGATCCTAAGATAACATCTAACTCATGTACTTTGGATTTTACATTTGATGAGCTTCAAGAAGCTTATAATGAGTTATAAGAGGATTATGACGAATTAGTTTTGAAATATAAAGAATCTTTTTTTGAAAAATAAGAAAACAATTTCCGATTTGAAAAATCAAAATGATTATTTATCCAAAACTAATTTGGTACTTGAGAAGAAGGTTTTGGATTTACAAACAAAACAATGTGAGTTTGAAAAAAAATCAAGATTTACACAACCTTCTCTCCAAAGTTCATGGTGATCAACAAAGGGAAGTTGGTGAGCTCAAATCTTCCTTAAGAAAAGTTGGGAAATCTAGTTTTGAAAAAGGAACATCTTCAAAACCCAACTATGTGAAAAGAAACTTTGGTGGCTACAAGCAAAAAAGCTTCCAAAGGCCCTCTTATAGTAAAAGGATTATGAGTGTTTGGGTTCCTAAGGAACTAATCACTTCTAATGAGATTAGTGCTATTGCTTCTTGGATTCCCAAGGGAACCAAGATTTTTGGAGCTAATACTCATGGACCCAAAAAGATTTGGGTACAAAAAATCAAGACGTAATTATTTGTTTGTAGGGGAGCATTGCTACAAGGCCAAAGCTTCATGTGCAAATATGTAGTACCTAGATAGTGGATGCTCGAGATACATGACCGGTGACAAGAGTCGGTTCTTGGAGCTAAAACCAAATAGCGGAAGAGTAGTGACATTTGGTGACAACTCCAAATGCCACATTGAAGGAATTGGTTCCATTGGTAATCACTCTTCTATCCTTATCGGTAACGTCTTATATGTCAATGATCTTAAGCAAAATCTTTTGAGCATAAGCCAACTTTGTGATAAAGGTTTCAATGTGTTTTTTGATTTAAATGGTTGCAAAATTATCAACATTGAAACTAACAAAATTGTTCTTATTGGTCATTGCATCAGAAACATTTACATGGTGCATCTAGATGACATTCATATTTCCAATGCATGTTTTGCTGCTAAAGATGAGCATGATTCATGGTTATGGCATAGAAAACTAGGGCATGCAAGCATGAGTGTTTTAGAAAAATTAATTCCAAATGATCTTGTAAGAGGTTTGCCAAAAATAAAGTTTTCATATGACAAAATTTGTGATGCTTGTGCAAAAGGCAAACACAAAAGAGTTTCTTTTAAATATATTAATGATGTTTCTACAAGTAGAGTTTTACAATTGATTCACATGGATCTTTTTGGACCTATTAGAATAATGATTTTGGGTAGAAAATCATATACATTTATTTTAGTCGATGACTCCTCTACATTACTTGGGTTCTATTTTTAAGTACCAAAGATGAGGCTTTAGAAAAATTCATCACATTTTCAAAAGTAACTCAAAATTGTGTTGGTAACACTATTTCTCATATTAGGAATGACCATGGAACTAAATTTCAAAATTTAGGTTTTGAGGCATTTTGTAATTCAAATGGGATTAGTCATAATTTTTTCGCTCCTCACACACCTCAATGAAATGGGGTTGTTGAGAGGAAAAACCGAACTTTAGAAGAAATGGATAGAACCATGCTTTGTGAAAATAATTTTCCTAAGTATTTTTGGGCGAAAGCCACTAAAACCGCTTGTTATATTTTCAAACGTGTAATGATTGGGTCGATTTTAAAGAAAAAACTCTATGAGCTTCTTAAAAGCAAAAAACCTAACATTAGCTACTTTCATCCTTTTGGATGTAAATTCTTTGTTTTAAACAATGGAAAAGACAATTTAGGCAAATTTGATGCTAAAAGTGGATGAAGTAATTTTTCTTGGTTATTCTTTAAACTCTAAAGCATATCGAGTATTTAACAAGAGAACTTTATTAGTAGAAGAGTCTATACATGTGGTTTTCGATGATAACCTCCTTTCGAGGAAGGATTCTTGTGATGATGATGATGTATGATTTTTTTATGCCAATGATGGTAGAGAACAATCATCAAAGGTGGATGAAGTTCCAACTAAAGAAGAAGCACAAGATCCACCTCTAGAAGCCTTGAAGGACATGTCTCTAGAGAAAAGGAAGGTCACCTACCCAAGGGAGTTCAACTATGTCAAAGGTGGTGAAATTTTGGGTGATCCATCAAAAGGGGTAACCACTAGATCTTTTCTTAGAAATACATGTAATTTTGTTGCATTTATCTCATACATAGAGCCTTAAAATATCAAAGAAGTATTTGGATATTGGTTATGCAAAAAGAGTTAAATCAATTTGAGAGAAGTAAAGTATGGGCATTAGGTGATAGGCCAAGTAATAAATCAACCGTAGAAACTAAATGAGTTTTTAGAAAAAAAAACTAGATGAGAGTGGTAACATCATGATGAACAAGGCTAGACTTATTGCTCAAGGTTACACTCAAGAAGAAGGAATTGATTTTGATGAAACTTATGCACCCGTGGCTAGAATAGAAGCTATTAGGACGCTTCTTGCACTTGCATGTTATCATGAATTCAACATTTTTCAAATGGATGTAAAAAGTGCTTTTCTAAATGGTTTTATAAATGAAGAAGTGTATGTAGAGCAACCACCCGATTTTGAAGATCCAAAGTACCCAAACCATGTTTTTAAACTTTTAAAAGCTTTATATGGTTTGAAATAAGCTCCTAGAGCTTGGTATGAAAGATTGTCAAATTTTTTGATTGAAAAAAGTTTTTACAAAAGAAAGGTGGATACTACACTTTTTATTAAAAGAAAAGGCAAAGATGTCTTAGTAGATCAAATTTATAGTGATGATATTATATTTGGTTCTACTAATGAATTGCTTTGCCAAGATTTTGCTAAGTTGATGCAAGGTGAGTTTGAGATGAGAATGATAGGGGAGTTCTCATTATTTTTGGGGCTCCAAATCAAACAAAAGAATGATGACATCTTCATCAATCAAGCTAAGTACATCAAGAACATGCTCAAGAAGTTTGGCTTGAAAAATGTGAAACCTCAAGCCATACCAATGAGCTCTTCTACAAAGCTTGACAAAGATGAATGAGGTAAGTGTGTTGATTTAAAGCTTTATAGATCAATGATAGGATCTTTGCTTTATATTATCGCAAATAGACTTGATATCATGTTTAGTGTTTGCTTGTGTGCAAGATTTCAAGCTAGTCCTAGAGAATCACACCTTCAAGCTGTTAAGAGAATCTTTAGATACCTTAGAGGCACACCTTGTTTAGGCCTTTGGTATCCTAGAGATTCCTCATTTAGTTTGCATGCTTATTCGGATGCAGATTTTGAGATTATAAGATACATAGGAAAAGTACCTCCGATACTTGTCAATTTCTAGGTAGTATGCTCATATCATGATTTTCTAAGAAGCAAAATAGTGTAGCATTATCTACCACCAAGGCAGAATACATTTCAGCCGGAAGTTATTGTGCTCAAGTCCTTTGGATAAAGAAACAACTCTTTAATTATAGAATTGATATAGGTACCATCCCTCTAAAGTGTGATAATACTAGTGCCATTTGTCTTACTAAGAATCACATTCAACACTCTAGAACCAAGTACATGGAGATAAGGCATCATTTCATTCGAGATCATGTCTTGAAAAATAAGGTAGTTTTAGAATATGTAGACACCTTGAACCAATTAGCAGATATCTTCACCAAACCTTTAGACAAAGAGCATTTCTGGTCTCTTAGGAGAGAGTTAGGGCTTACTAGCCTTTCTTAAACCTTAGAGCCTTTTTGGTGTTTAAAACTTGCTTAAATTTGGTTGATTTCCATGCTCTTGTGTTTTTGTGCCTATATGCATTTATTCTTGTTGCTAGGGGAGTATGCATCTGTTTTTGCTCATACATGATTATCTCATATCATTCACATGTATATTGATTCGATTATGTTCAAATTTTTTAGCTCCTTATTGCCAAAAATGACATTTTTGGCTCAGTGGTATCGATACGAGTTACTGCATATCGATACGGGTATTATGAGGTGGTGTTTCGGTACAAGTAAACATGTACTAGTACGTGTTAGGGATTGGTACGGGTACAATCAGTACAGGTACACGATTTTGGTACGCACCTTTAGCGTATCAGTACGCGTAGCCACTGGAGCCTTAAATAAGCATTAAAAGAGTGTTTTCCTAATTTAACTCAAAATCAATTTTCTCTCTTGTTGAAATGATCAATCGATGGAAAATGGCCAAGAGGGGGTGAATTGGCAATTAAAAAATTGTAGGGACAAAAAAGGAATGATAGAAATGAGACACAAGGATTTTAGAGTGGTTCAAGCTTCTAATAAGCTCTACATCCACTACCTTAGCTCCCTACTAAGGATTTCAATAATTCACTAAGGAATTCATCCCATTTTCTAGGCTTAGGAGGAAACCGCTACAAATCAATCAAGCTTTCTACCCAAAGCTTGATCAAGATCACTCTTTTACAAGAAGAAGTGACAAATGAAAATTTAACCTCTCAATACGGAGATGATTTGCCCAAATACAAATGTACACTTCCCAAACTTGAAATAAAGGATTACAATGAAGATTACACATGTTTGGTACAAGGATTTGACTCTAAAAGCTCAAAAGTGGTTGGGTTTTGCTTGAATGCTTTGGACTTGTTCAATTGATGTTCAATCATTGTTGCAACAGCTTTGGAGACTTGATTTTATATCCCTTCATTGATTTCTAACCGTTTGGGTGGTTGAGATCATCAATAGAGTCGTTGGGGACTCTTTTTCCTGCAATAAGTGCTGTTAGGTGACCAACCGTATTAGTACACGAAGACCCGTATTTGGTACCTGTCAAAAAAAGAAAGGGCCATTGTGCATATAGAAGGAAAATCATATCGATACGTGTGGAGGCGTATCGAAATAGACTCAGTGTAAAATCAGGGCGTATCGGTATGAATTTTGCTCACTAGAATCTGAGTTGAAAAATGCATTGATACACCTAGGGGCCGTATCGGTACGGATAAACCACTTTTTGAAGTTGTTGATTCCAATAACTAACAAGGGCAATGGTAACTTCATTTAATGAAAAGATTTGAGAAATCTGAAGTACCGTATCGATATAGTGAAATTTGTATCGGTACACAAAAGCAAATACTTAAATCCAGATGAAGGTCGTATAGATATGGGGACATTCGTATCGGTACCTTTTAACGACTAAAAATTCCAGTAGTGAAAAATTATATCGAAATGCATAAGGCGTATTGATACGCTTGGACGTATTTGAAGAATTTGGCTTTGAGATGTTTAGAAAATATTTTGGGTTTAAGGTTTTTGACTTAGAAATAATTTTGGTTCAAATCCTTGTCATTTTTGTGAGACTTTTGAGTACTTAAAAATTTATTTACTTTTTCAATTTGGTCCTTAAACTGTTTATTATATCAAAATCGATTATAGGTTTTACAATCTCCCCTTTTTTGATATAACAAAACCAAAGTAAATTCTTAAGTAGTTTTAAAAAAAATGCCCCCTTACTTTAAGATTGAAAAACTTTTGACTTTTAAAAGAAAAAAATTTAACTCAAAAACTTTTGACTTTTGAAAAAAAAAATTAACTCAAATTTAACTCTTTACTTCTCCCCTTTTTTGTTAGATCAAAAGCAATAGATATAAAATTTAAGCAATAGATATAAACACTCCAAGCATTAAAGGAAACAACATAAATATGCATTAAAATTCAACGCATAGTTCAAAGCAACATAATTCAAAGTAATCCAACTTAAATCCTAAAACGACTTAAATCAAAACATAGGTTCATAAGCAAATAACATGGGTGCATAAAACAAATCCTAAAATGATATGAGATGCAATGCAAGATGTCTAGGAATTATCTTCATCGTCTTCATCTTCATTTTCATCATTATTATGGGCATGTGTTCCATGAGATTGACGTCATTCGCCATAAAAAACCGTAAGAGAAATATCCATAGAAGCTTGGTGATTTTCAATGGCATGTAATCTCTCCTCCAAGGATGTGAAACGAGTGTCAACCGTGGCAAACCTGGATGTCATGGTTGTATCCAACAAAGCAATATTTATACCCAAAGAAGTGAATTGCTCGTTGAGATAAGCCATGAGAGCATCAAGATTAGGTTGGGCCACCGGAGCTTGAGGAACTTGAGGAGCCATCGGAGCGGGTTGAGCATCTTGAGGAAGATCGGCAATATGAATCCACTTTCTGTTATAATAAGAAAACTTACAACAATGGAGAGAATGTTCGTCGATAGTCTCAGTGAGAGGCTCGACAAGATCATGTGAGCAATCAATCCCCAACTTGTGGAACAAGTAGCTTAGGGCGGTGCCATAAGTGAAGGATAAACAAGGGTGGTGTGGCGATGTTGCACAAGATAGACATTTTACGCAAACATAATTTGAGCTAGGTTCGAACGTTTACCCTCGTAAAAGCACTGGATCCAAAAATCGTCAACTTGATGGATCATTGAGAACTTTCCACTGGATGGGAAAAACCACCAAGTGATCATGAGGTGAAGGATGCGGTCTTAAGCATCAAGAACGGTCACAGAACCACCAAGGACATGTCCCAAGGAATTCTCATCATCAATCCCATTATTCTCAAACCCAAAAACATTGGCTAAAGTTGTTGAATCAATTTTAAATTCTTATCCCATAAGGCATGATTGAATCGCAACAACTTCGGTTTTCTCTCGGTTATAAATACATCGGCATTTGAATAAAAAACCAAAACAAGGTTGCGGTATAAAATCCCAGGTAAACCCAAAAATTGCATAAACTTTCATTCTTGCATAAGCCCAAGATATTTGAATTGAAATCTTTCGATAGATAAAAAGAGAATCGAAACGAAGCGCTCACATCGAATTTTATAACTTTGAAAGATTTTAAAACGTTCAATGTCATTGGCATATTTTGGGATATCAAAACACTTTTGAAGAATATGGGTTAAGTTTGGTTTGTTACCATTGGTTTTTAAATTGGGATTTGGAGAATTGGAACTAGAGGCAATGTCTTTTCTTACACGTTTCTTAGGTGCCATTAACAAAACCTGAAATCAAATCAAACCAAAAAAGAAAAATGTATGCATAAATCATCACATTCGTTCCAAAGAATAACCTAATGATCAAGGTATTGATAAAAACCTATATTTTATAGTTTAAAAACATATACACGTATAAAAATAATTTTTGGTAAAATAAAAATTGAAAAACAGTGTTGAAAAGTATATGGTATAAATCTATATTAGAATATAAAAAATCAGTTTTGAAAAAGTTTTTACAAAATATTTAAAAATCATGTTATATACAAGCTAAATACATAAATTTGAAACAAAAACAAATTATAAATGTGAACGAAAATAAAGAGAAAAGAAAGAAAGTTTATACCTTGAATATGAGATTAAGGGTGAATGAAGAGATGGTGATACACTACACTTGATGATTTTGATAGGGTTTGATGAGAAACCCAAAAACCCTCAAAGAATTTGAAGAGTTGTGTGAAGAAAAAAGAGGGATTTTAGCAGTTTTATAGGGATTTTTGTATTAGGGTTTTAGGAAAAAGAAGGGTGATTAAAATAAAGTGAAAATTGCTCTTTCATGCCCATTTAAACTCCCAGCGACGGTGCGTACCGATACGCTATGTGGCGTATCAAAACACTGTATTGAAATGGTTATTATTCGTTTTGATACACGACACCGTATCAATATGATTGTGCCAGAAATGTCATTTTTGACAACAAGAAGCTCAAAAATTCGATTTTACTCAAATTGAAATGCATATGTATGATGTATGATGTATGATCAACATGTATGGACTAAAACAGATACACACTCCCCCTAGCAACAGGCATAGATGCATATAGGAGCAAAATTACATAAGCATGTCAATCAATCAAATTCAAGCACATTTTAAGACCAAAAAGGGCCCTAAAGGTCAAGAAATGCTAGTTAGACCTAACTCTCTCCTAAGGGACTAAAAACGCTCTTTATATAATGGCTTGGTAAAAATGACTGCTAGTTGATTCAAGGTTTCTACATATTCTAGAACTACATTTTCAAGATATGATCTCTAATGAAATGATGCCTTATTTCTATGTGCTTGGTTCTAGAATGTTTGATGGGATTCTTAGTGAGACATATAGCACTAGTGTTGTCACACTTAAGAGGGATGATACCGACATTAATTCCATAATCTAAAAGTTGTTGCTTCATCCAAAGGACTTGAGCACAACAACTTCCAAGCGATATATATTCTGTTTCGATGGTAGATAAGGCTACACTATTTTGTTTCTTAGAGAACCAAGATATGAGCATACTACCTAGAAATTGACAAGTACCGGAGGTGCTGTTTCTATCTATCTTACAACCTCCATAATCCGCATTTGAGAAAGCATGTAAATAAAAAGAGGAATCTCTAGAATACCAAAGTCCTAAATAAGGTGTGTCTGTAAGGTATCTAAAGATTCTCTTAAAAGCTATAAGGTTTGATTCTCTAGGATTAGCATGAAATCTAGCACACAAGCAAACACTAAACATAATGTTGGGTCTACTTGATGTAAGATAAAGCAAAGATCCAATTATAGAGGGATAAAGCTTTAAATCAACACACTTACCTCCTTTATTTTTGTCAAGCTTTGTACAGGAGCTCATTGGTGTGGCTTGAGGTTTCACATTCTCCAAGCCAAACTTCTTGAGCATATCCTTGATGTAATTTGCTTGATTGATGAAGAAGTCATCCTTCATTTGCTTTATTTGGAGTCCCAAGAAGAATGGAAGCTCCCCCATCATGCTCATCTCAAACTCACCTTGCATTAACTTAGCAAATTCTTGGCAAAACAACTCATTAGTAGAACCAAAAGTTATATCATCAACATAAATTTGAACTACTAAAATGTCTTTGCCATTTCTTTTAATAAAGAGTGTAGTATCCATCTTTCCTTTGTTAAAACCTTTTTCAATTATAAAACTTGACAATCTTTCATACCAAGCTCTAGGAGCTTGTTTCAAACCATATAAAGCTTTAAACAGTTTAAAAACATGGTTTGGGTATTTTGGATCTTCAAAACTAGGTGATTATTCTACATACACCTCTTCATTAATAAAACCATTTAGAAAAGCACTTTTAACGTCCATTTGAAAAAGCTTGAATTCATGATAACATACAAATGCAAAAAGCATCCTAATAGCTTCCATTCTAGCTACGAGTGCATAGGTTTCATGTGCATAGGTTTCATCAAAATCGATTCCTTCTTCTTGAGTGTAACCTTAAGCAACAAGTCTAGCCTTGTTCCTCACTATGTTACCACTCTCATCTAGTTTGTTTCTAAAAACTCATTTAGTTCTTATGGTAGATTTATTACTATGCCTATCAACTAATGTCCAAACTTGACTTCTCTCAAATTGATTTAATTCCTCTTGCATAGCCAATATCCAATAATCATATTTTAATGCTTCTTTGATATTTTTAGGCTCAATGTATGAGATAAATGCAACATTACTAGCAAGTTTAAGAGAATATCTAGTGGTTACCCCTTTGGATGGATCACCCAAAATCTCACCACCTTTGACATAGTTAAACTCCCTTGGGTAGCTCACTTTATTTTCCTCTAGAGACATGTCCTTCAAGTCTTCTAAAGGTGGTTCTTGTGCTTCTTCTTCTTTGGTTGGAGCTTCATCCACCTTTGATGTTTGTCCTCCATCAACGGCATCAAAAGATCCTACATCATCACCATCACAAGGGTCCTTCCTCGAAAGGAAGTTATCATCAAAAACCAAATGTATTGACTCTTCAACAACTCAAGTTCCTTTATTCAATACACGATAGGCTTTAGAGTTTAAAAAATATCCTAAGAAAATAGCTACATCACTTTTAGCATCAAATTTGCCTAAATTGTCTTTTCCATTGTTCAAAACAAAACATTTGCAACCAAATTGGTGAAAATAGCTAATGTTAGGCTTTTTGGATTTTAAAATTTCATAAGGAGTTTTTTTTTTAAATTGGCCTAATCTTTACTTGATTTACAATATATCAAGCCATATTAATGGCTTCCGCCTAAAAATACTTAGCCAAATTGTTTTCACAAACTATGGTTCTAGCCATTTCTTTTAAAGTTTAGTTTTTCCTCTCAACTACCCCATTTTGTTGAGGAGTGCGAGGAGCAGAAAAATTATGACTTATACCATTTGAGTTACAAAATTTCTCAAAGCCTAGATTTTGAAATTCGGTTCCATGGTCACTTCTAATGTGAGAATTATTTTTGACCAACATCATTTTGAGTAATTTTTGAAAATGTGATGAACTTTTCTAAAGCCTCATCCTTGGTACCTAAAAATAGAACCCCAAGTGTATATAGAGTAATCATCTACTAAGACAAATGCATATGATTTTCCACCCAAGCTCACAGTTCTAATAGGACCAAAGAGATCCATATGGATCAATTGTAAAACTATACTAGTAGAAACATCATTAATAGGTTTAAAAGAAACTCTTTTATGTTTGCCTTTTGCACATGCATCACAAATTTTGTCAAGTGAAAACTTTATTTTAGGCAAAAATTTTACTAGATCTTTTGAAACCAATTTTCTAAAACACTCATGCTTGCATACCCTAGTTTACTATGCCATAGCCATGAGTCATGTTCATCTTTTGCAAAAAAAACATGCATTTGAAATATGAATGTCATCTAAATGCACCATGTAAATGTTTACTATGCGATGACCAATGAGCAATATTTTGTTTGTTTTAATGTTTAAGATTTTGCAATCATTTACATCAAAGAGAACATTAAAACCTTTATCACATAATTGACTAATGCTCAATAAATTATGTTTTAGACCGTTGACATATAAAACATTATCAATGAGAATAGAAGAGTGATTACCAATGGAACCAATTCCTTCAATATGGCTTTTGGATTTGTCACCAAATGTCACTACTCATCCACTTTTTTGGCTTTAGCTCCAAAAATCTACTCTTGCCACTGGTCATGTATCTTGAGCATCCACTATCAAGGTATCATGAGTTTGCACATATAGCTTTGGCCTTGTAGCAATGCTCCCCCTACAAACAAAGAATTAAGCCTTGGTTTTTGGTACCCAAATCGTTTTGGATCCATGGATATTAGCTCCCAAAAACTTAGTTCCCTTGGAAATCCAAGAAGAAATGGCATGAAATTATTAGAAGCAACTAGTTCCATAAGAACCCAAACACTTCTAATTCTTTTATCTCTAGAGGACCTTTGGAAGCCTCTTTGTTTGTGGTTACCAAAGTTTCTTTTTACATAGTATGGTTTCGAAGATTCTCCTTTCTCAAAATTAGATTTCCCAACTTTGTTCAAAGAAGCTTTGAGATCATTCACCACATTGTGGTGATGATCATGAAACTCAAAAAGAACGTTGTTCAAATCAATATTTTTTTCAAAATATTTTTGATTTTCTTGTAAATCTAGAACATTCTTCTCAAATTTGGAGTTTGTTTTGGATAAAGAATCATTTTGTATTTTTAAATCAAAAATTGTTTTCTTGTTTTTCAAAATTGATTCTTTAAATTTCTCCATCTACTCGTCATAAACCTCTTGAAGCTCATCGTAAGCTTCTTGGAGCTCATCAAAAGTAAAATCAAAAGACGATGAGTTAGAGGTTACCTTTTGATCATCCTCAAAATTCATGAGGCAAAGGTTGGCAACTTCTTGCTCATTTTCATCCGATGATTACTCATCACTCCAAGTAGCAACGTTAGACTTGAGCTTCTTCTTTTTCCTGAAGCTCTTCCTTTTAAGTTGAGGGCAATCGGCTCGAATGTGCCGCAGCTTTTTGCACTCAAATCATATGAGTTGATCCTTCTTATCTTCCTTTTTCTTATTCTTGAAGTCTCATCTTCTATTGAACTTTCTTCCCCGATTAGACTTCATGAACCGAGTGAATCTTTTGGCTAGCATAGCCATCTCTTCATCTTCATCCTCACTTGAATCACTCTCTTCTTGTAAAGCTTTGAGAGAAATTCCAATTTTATTTTTCACTACCTCTTTCTTCTACATCTTCTTCTCTTCTCTTCTCTTCTCTTCTCTTCTCTTATCTTCTCTAACGTGCTTCATAATCTCATGAGTAAGAAGATAACCCATAAGAGCATCGAGCTTCAAAGCCTTCAAATCATTTACCTCGATGATAGCAGTTCTCTTTCCATCCCAAGACTCGAGAAGAGAATAGAGGAGTTTCCGGACATGCTTGTCTTTGGGGATGACTTCTTCGAAGCCTTTGAGACCGTTAACGATAACATAGAAACGATCGAACATCTTTGTGACATTTTCATCAGGCTCCATCTTGAAATTCTCGTAGCTCAAGTTGAGGAGTCCAATCTTTGTTTCCTTTACATTGTTGGTGCCCTCATAGGTGGTCTCGAGCGTGTCCCACACCTCATTTGCACTTTTAGGTGAAGATATCTTCAAGTGCATATCCTGTCCAAGTGCACAAAAGAGCATGTGCAAGGCCTTGTCGTTCACTTGAAGCTTTCTTCTTTCTTCATCCGCCATTTCTTGCTTGGCCTTAGAAACTTGCCTATCTTCCTCTTGCTTCATTGGAATGGATGGCCCGTCTAAATGAGTTAATCGTTGGATTTGATGAATAGTCTCATCCGATTCTTCCAATATGGGTAGTTGTCCCCATTGAAGAATGGTGGTTTGGTGATCGATTGCGACTCGTATAGGTTTTGGCCAAAGGTAGATATCATGACTTGATTATCGGTTGATTTGATCACTTCTAAGAATGTCTCAAGTGGATGTTAATCCCTCAATGATTTAGGCTCTGATACCAATTGTTGAAATAATCAATCAATTGAAAACGGCCAAAAGGGGTGAATTGTCAATTAAAAAATTGTAGGGACGAAAAAAATGATAGAAATGAGACACAAGGATTTTATAGTGGTTCAAGCTTCTAATAAGCTCTACATCTACTACCTTAGCTCCCCGCTAAGGATTTCAAATATTCACTAAGGAATTCGTCCCCTTTTCTAGGTTTAGGAGGAATTCGTTACAAATCGGTCAAGCTTTCTACCCAAAGCTTGATCAAGATCACTCTTTTACAAGAAGTTGTAGAAAATGAAAATTTAACCTCTCAATACGAAGATGATTTGCCCAAATAAAAATGTACACTCCCTAAACTTGAAATAAAGGATTAAAATGAAGATTACACAAGTTAAGTACAAGGATTTGACTCTAAAAGCTCAAAAGTGGTTGGATTTTGCTTCAATGCTTTGGACTTGTTCAATTGATGCTCAATCATTGTTGCAGCAACTTTAGAGACTTGATTTTATATCCCTTCATTGATTTCTAATTGTTTGGGTGGTTGAGGTTATCAATAGAGCCGTTGTGGACTCTTTTTTCTGTAATAAATGTTGTTAGGTGACCAACCGTATTGGTACACAAAGCCCGTATCGCTACCTGTCAAAAGAAGAAAGAGTCGTTGTGCATATAGAAGCAGAGTCGTATCGATGCGCATAGAGGCGTGTCGAAATGGACTCAGTGTAAAATCAGGGGCATATCGATACAATATAGCTGTATCGGTACGGATTTTACTCACTGGAATCTGAGTTGAAAAAATGCATCGATACCCTTAGGGGGCGTATCAGTACGGATAAACCACTTTTTGAAGTTGTTGATTCCAATAACTGACAAGGGTAATGGTAACTTCATTTAACGAAAAGATCTGAGAAATCTGAAGTACCGTATCAATACAGTAAAATTTGTATCGGTACACGAAAGCAAATACTTAAACCCAGATGAAGGTCATATCGATATGGGGACGGTCGTATCGGTACCTTTTAACGATTAACAATTCCAGTAGTGAAAAATTGTATCGAAACGCCTAAGGCGTATCGATACGCCTGGACGTATTTGAAGAATTTGGCTTTGAGACACTTAAAAAATATCTTGGGTTTAAGGTTTTTGACTTATAAATAATTTTGGTTCAAATCCTTGTCATTTTTGTGAGACTTTTGAGTACTTAAAAATTTATTTACTTTTGCAATTTGGTCCTCAAACTATTTATTATAACAAAATCGAATATAGGTTTTACATCTCTAAAGCCCTAGGTCAGTTTTTTACCTATTTAAACCCTTCAAACTCTTTGTTCTTCTCACAAATCATCAAAATTTCTTTGGGTTTTTAGTTTTCAACATCAAACTAAGCCTTTATCATCAAGTTTGTGCAACATCATCCCCAATTTATCCATTCATCCATATTCAAGGTATAAAACTTAACTTTCTTTAAAATTCATTTTTCTTTATATTTGTCTTGCGTTTTTGTTTCAAAATCTTATATTTTGATTGTATATATTATGGGTTTCAAAGTTTTTACAAAAATTCTTTCAAAACTGAAATATTTTGTTTGAATATAAAATTATACTCGTATATTTTTTACACTATTTTTCAATTTTTCTTTCACCTAAAATTCTTTTTATACTTGTATGTGCTTTTAAACTATACAATATAAGTTTTCAAAATACCTTGATCATTGGATTGATTTATTGAATTGAATGTGATGTTTATAAATACATTATTTTTTTGTTTGATTTCTTTCTCAGGTTTTTAAATCCAAATCCCAATTTCGGAAACAATGGCACAAAACCAAACTTAAACCATAATTTTCAACATTTTTTAATGAACCTCAATACCCTCACTCCATGGATCGTTTTAAACAATACCAAAACTTCAAAATTCATTATGAGCGTGTTGTTTCTATCCCTTTCATGTTACAACCAAGACAAATCCGAGGTTATTGCTATAGATTTTTACGTTATGGGACAAAAATTCCAACTTGACTCTTCTTCTATAGCAAATCTTTTGGGTTTAGATGATGTGCGAATAGATGATGAAGATTCTTTGGGACATACACATAGTGGCTCCGTAACCGTTCTTGATGCTCATGATCGCTTTCTTCACTTTCTTACCACTTGGTGGTTTACACCATCCGGTGGTAAATGGTCCACAATTCGGAAAGTCGATGATTTTTGGCTCTGTTGTTTTCGTGAGGGTAAGTGTCCTCGCCTAGCTCAGATTGTGTTTGTTGAGATAGTCTTCCTTGTGCAACATCGTCATGCTACTCTTGTGTCATCTTTCGCCTACGATACCGTCTTGAGCTACATGTTCCACAAGATGGGGATTGATTGCTCCTATGACCTTGGAGTGCCTCTCACCGATTCCATTGATGAGCGTTCTCTCCGTCGAGCAAAGTTCACTATCTACAATGGAGAATAGATTTGTATTACGGATCTTCACAGTGATGTTCAGCCGAGCACATGGAGAATGTTCTAGTTGATCCAGTTGCTCTACCTCGACCTTCTCTTGATGCTCTCATGGCTTATCTTGATGGGAAGTTTGCTGCTTTGGATGCGAGTATGACTTCCGGCATCAAATCTCTTGATACTCTCTTCACATCCTTGAAGGCTAGAGTCACTTCTATTAAGACTCATCAAGCTTTGATAGATATGACTCTCACCGCGTTTCATAGAGAGTGGCATGGACATTCTCTTGGTAATAATGCTATGGAAGAGGATGAAGACGATTCTCAGGCTTATTGCATATCATACACGATTCTCATGCTTATTGCATATCATATTAGGATTTAAGTTTTATGCACCTATGTTCTTTATTTGGATTCCTATGATTCTTTATGTTATTTGTTTTGGATTATGTTTTAATTTAAAGTTGAATTATTATGTTGTTTTGAACAATGCTTTGAATTTATAATATTTATGTTGTTTATTTATGCTTGGAGTTATTTTATTACTTTATATATTGCTTTATTTACCCTATTGATTTTGATCAAACAAAAATAGGAGAAGAAATTGAGATTAAATTTTAAAAAGGTTTTCAAAATAAACTATCTTTTATCCTTAAAGAAAGGGGGAGTATTTTTCAAAAGGACTTAAAAATTGGCTTTGGTTTTGTTATATCAAAAAGGAGAAGATTGTAAAACTAATATTTTATTTTGATGTAACAAGGATTTCAATGACCAATTTATAAAATTAGATAAATTTTTAAGTACTCAAAAACTCACAAAATGACAAGGATTCAAACTTCAAATTGTTTTTAAGTCAAAAATTAAAACCCCAAATATTTTTTAAGTGTTTTTGTACTCAACTAGCCAAGTTTGGTCCAGGCGTATCGATACACCCTTGACTGTATCGATACGAATTTTAGCTACTGAAAAACAATTTTATACTAAATTGCTATTGGGTACCGATACGCCTGTAGTTGTATCGGTACGCTATTCATACTTGGGAACCAAATGGCCTTTGTGTATTGGTACGGCTTTATGCGTACCGATACGAGGTGTTTAGATTTTCAAGATCTTTGATAATAAATTTTTGACCATTGCCTTGTCAGTTTATTGGAACCATAAATTTGAAAAGTTGTTATACCGTACCGATATGCCCTTAGGCGTACCAAAACCTTTTCTCATTCAAAACTTTCTTAGATTCCAGTAAGCAAAACTAGTACCGATACGACTTATCCCATACCGGTACCCCTTTATAAAATACACTTTTCGTACCGATACACCCTACCATGTATCAATACCCCTTTGTACAACGACTCTTTCTTCTTATGGCAGGTACCAATACACATGTTCGCGTACCGATACGCCTGGGTACCTAATAGCATTTATTGCGAGAAAAATACAGCTCAACGGCTATATTGATGATCTCAACTACCCAAACGGTTAGAAATCAGTGAGGTGGTATATAATCAAGTCTCCAAAGCTACAACAACAACGATTGAACAAGCCTTAAGCATTCAAGCACAAATCCAATCATCTTGAGCATATTAAAGTCAAATTCTTTTAACCCACTTGAGAGTGCATATTTGTAATCTTTTTATTTAAATATTGGGTTTGAGTGAACTTGTATTTGGGCAAACATATCATCTTAGAGAGGATTTTTAGTTTGCTAAACTTTTTGTAAAAGAGAGTTCTTGTCAAAACTTTGGGTTAGAAAGCTTTAAGTTTGTAAAAGGTTTCCTCTTGAGCTTAGAAAAAATAATGAAATTCTTAGTAAATTTAGAAAAATCCTTAGTGAGAAGCTAAGGTAGTGGATGTAAAACTTATTAGAAGGTTGAACTATTATAAATTTCTTGTGTCCCGATTTTTCATCTTTCATTTGCCTCATTTCATTTTTTAAATTGTCAATTCACCCCTCTATGGGCCACACATCATCGATTAATCATCTTAACAGAATCAAAACGACCAAAAGCTCGATCCGTCCCACCCCCGACTATCCTACTTCAAACTAACATTTGAACCAACAAATATACTACTTGAACTTATATTGTAACTAACTATGAAATATTAGGTGTGTAATATCTTTTTTCCATGTTTTGAGCTTTCCAATGGACCCAATTCAGGCCCATTCATTGTATTCCAGACCAATTACACTATCCCGCGAACCAAACAGCAACTCCAAAGAGTATCTGGATGAAAATTAGTAATGAAATCAGTAAATACTGGGTTTTGCTTATAGATCTCACCGACACCACCCATTATTTTTCACTCAGGTAATTCCGAATCTCCGACAAAACAAAGGTACCTTATCCTTTATTCCTTTTTGTCTTTTTTTCCAATTTAAAAGACTGTAGCTTTTAATTCTTCTTTTTTAATGGGAAAAAAGTGGAACAAACACAATGGATTTTCTGTATGTTTTGATGAGAGATTTGAATATAGGATTGTGGGTTTGCCGTTTGTTCATAATTTAGCTGAAACCCTAAGATCTATTAGTCTCTTTTGAAATGTGTCAAAAGGGTGTCTTTATTTTCAACCCTGCCCACAAATTTCTTCATATTTGGCCTACTTTTTATTCCAACATAATCTGGTGTTGTTGTAAATGGGAAAGTTGTCTTGTCCCCTTCAAATGTATAAGCTGCTCTGCACTGTTTTATAGATCGGTTTCGGGTTTTCTTCTGGTTTGATATACCCAGATTTTACAACTGTCAGCTTCATCCTCAGTTGTTACTTGTGATTTCCCCCATAAATAAATGAGAATATTGTTGTCAGCGGCGGATCCAGAAATGTTTTTCAGGCAGTCCAGAAATATTGCTGTCAGGGTGTACGCATTCAGTAAAATGGATAACTAACTAACTAACCGAAGGAAATTCAGATTTCAGGGTGGACACTTGCTTACCCTGAGTAAAACGTGGATCCGCCACTGATTGTTGTTCTCTCAAGTCTCAATGTTGTTCTTTTAGAGTTGGCAAGAAGGTCTTACAAGATTCTGAATTTCTGATGTTCATAGCTTGCCTTTGTTCCAAAATGAAATGTATGTGGTGAGATAAACTAGGAAGATATGATGCCAACATATATCATGAATATGTATTGTCTGCTTATAGATCTCCAAATTATTGGGATGCATCAATGCATTCTGTAGACGATCTTTTTGATATGCATATCTTAGTTCATCGGTAGCTCTTTCGTATCAGCTGTTCAAATCTAACCCATTTCTAGTATCACGATTTTATGGACATATCAATATCGAATTTTTAGACCAGAATCTGAGTCTACTTTGATTATTGTTTATAATAGTTCAGAGGGTTTCTTGGTATAGTTTGTTATACTTTGATTCTTGTTAAATATGGTTGAGTAGTAAAGCAAAAGTAGTATCTTGATTGATCAACTACAGATTTGTACCGTTTTTCTAATGCACTCAGTTCTTGTGCGGCCGTTGATGATCAAAGTTCTAATTATTTTCAGGGTGCATGTAAACTCGAGAAGCTTATTGCAGAAGGAATTAAATACGATAGTTTAAGTTGTGTATCCATCTTTGCAGGATGAGCTGCCAGAACCAAGGGACTAGCTTATTTTCCTCTGCAGACCCCCCTGCAAAGCTGAAGCGCAGGCATCCATGCAAGGATGAGAGTGTTCAAGGGGGCAACACACCTGCGACACCTGAATCTGACAATGTGAAGAGAAACAAGCAAGGTGTGCAGGTCGGTGATCCTGCCTCTGACAACATGTTAGGTCAGATTGTTTCTGGTTTTGTTGAAGGATCATTTGATGCCGGGTATCTTCTTAATGTTAAGGTAGGTGATACCAATGTGCATCTCAGAGGCGTTGTTTTTCTACCGGGACTATTCGCTCCCGTTACTGGTGCAAACGATGTGGCTCCACATGCTAAGATGTACAAAAGAAATGACATTCCTATCCCGTTTGTAAACAATCAAGGTCATGTCCATGTTGCGAGTCCTCCATCAGGGAAAAGCAAGAAGCCCATTGAGAAAAGAAATGGCGCATCTAACCTTTCTGACCAAGGTCTACATATTGGGCTTCAGCCTGGTGCCTCGGTAGCTAGTAACTTGGCGATAAATGAATCTGTTCTATCCCTAGGACAAAAGGTCATGCAAGAACAAATCTTTGATTCAGGGTTGCATACTGAGAAAGCTGTTGAACAGCATCCATCACTGCAGCGATTTGAAGGGCCAAATGTTAATGTAGAAGCTCCTAAAGCATCTGAGCTCGCATCTGCAAAAATTGCTACTAGTTTGTCAGCTACTGAAACTATAAATCTGAAGCCTCAAACTGAACATCAAGCCCTGAGTTCTGTTCTTAAGCCACAGGAATGGTTCATGATGATGTGAAAAGCCTTGATGTTGATAACAACAAAACTCCCGGAGTTTCTGAACCCGAACAGCAATCCATGGCTTGTTACACCGGAATCAACATGTTCGACAAACAGGCTTCACCAAGGCAAGATATTGATTTTTCCCAAGATACGCATTTTGAGCTTGCTCAGAAGATTCTGAATGGAGCTAACCCGTCTGGCATGGATGGATTATCTGCAACTGATGATATTACAACCACTGCAACAGCTCCATTTTCTGCATCCCTGACCAGCCTACCGGTAATGATATTTGGGGCAGAAACTATTCCATTAGAACCCGAGTCTGCTGCTGAAGAATCCATTCTTCCGACAATGGTTGTCCGGAAGCTGAGAGTTCCCTGATGACTGACAACACATACAGTGTGGAATCTAGTGCCAAGGATGCCATTCCACCACCACATTCTTAAAGAAAATTAAAGGCAGAAATAGGATGGGCTTGAAAGATAGACTGAGAATAGTTTAGAGTTCAAATCAAATGCTTAATTTAGATACTCATTGTCCCTAATTTGGATTTATTTGGGATGGATAACTCGTTGCAGTTTACCTTTTAACTTCTGGCTTTCATTTATACTTCATTCTCTTGCTTCTGTTAGATGGCAAAATTTAGCAATCAAAACTCAATTATTACAAGGGAATAAACTCCCAAAACAGGTAACTTGATTCAACGTGGTGCAATGAATTTTTGTTAAAAAGTAGGGATGGTGATAGATCAGGTTGAGCTCTGGGGACCAACCCTCATCCAATCTGAAAATTCAAAACATCCTCAAAATTCAATATAATCCTCCATCCAACCCAAATTGACCTAAATTTTAAGGTAAAAACTCGATTTGACACATAAAAATCATTTTCCAGTTTATCCAACAAAATGGAGGGAAAACTGAGAAAAAAAATATTTACAAATTTAATTCAAAAAATTAGAGATATGAATTACTAAAAAAAAATTATGTTAGATCAGGTCGGATATTTTACAAAAATTATCAAATTTTTATCCTCTATAGAACCCATTCAAATTCAGATTCTCAAAAAAAAAAAAAATTAAAACTTGTCCAGATCAAATGATCATCCTTATTGATGGTACTATAGAGTCCCCACTATACATAATTTCATGGGCCAAGACCAGAAGATGTTATGAAAACGAACCCCCTAAAAGCCCAGATGACTCCTTTTAATTGAATTCCCTCCTTCAAAATTCAATGTTTTTAGAATCCTAGTGTGTCTTTGGTTAGATATTTAGTTTTTTTTAGGGTTAAAAAGGGTTAGAAATTTAGAAAATTATTTCGAATAATTAATAAATTCAAGTTGTTTAATTTTTGACCTTAAATTTTAACTATTAAATCGGTTAACTAATTGATGAGTTAACCGAAATATTCAATTTGGTTCGGTTCGGATAATAGTTTATTAACATAATGAAAAATAAGCTAGAATTTAAATTTTGAAATATTTGAAAAATAAAAATATTAATGTATGAAAATGAGAATAAGAAATAATTGACAATTAAGGTTGAATTTTCTACTTCCCAAAGTAAAATAAATTCGCTAATATTTGAGAGAGAAATATATTAAAAATTACTGCTAATTTTTTATTTCTAAAACAATAAAAATATTTGGGGAACAGAATAAACTAACAATAACTTTAAAATTTTATCAATATAATTATATAAATATGCATATTTTTATATATTATATATTATGTAATCGGTTCTGTTTTTGCTCAAAACTAGGAATTGTATCTAAACTGAAATTATACTTTTTCTAAAAAAAACTATCGAAACTAATATTTTCAGTTTAGTTAACCATATTTTTGGATTGATATTTTCGAATTTTGAGTTTTATCGGATTTTTTTTGCATAGCCTTGGTTTCCGAAACTTCAAAGAACAAATCCATCGAAGTTAACATCCGCAAAATATTCGCATAAGATTTGGGTTTCTGTCGAAGAAGATGGGCATCATCTCCCAATTACAAGAACAAGTGAATTCGATAGCAGCCCTAGCTTTCAACACTTTTGGTACACTGCAACGAGATGCTCCACCCGTTAGACTCTCCCCGAATTACCCAGAACCGCCTCCCAATCCGACGGAAGATCCAGCCTAATCTCGCCGAACAACCTAAGCTCATGAGTGCCGCTCTTGTTAAGGCTGCTAAACAGGGCAGAACGGGTATTTGATTTATCATTAGTTTTGGGAATCAATGATTAAATCTTACGCAGGAATGTTGTTAATTGTTGCTGGTATTCTTTTTCCCTCAGTTTGATGCATTGGTTGCTGCACTGCCCCCTTCGGAGGGAGGTGATGAAGCTCAGCTTAGAAGGATTGTTGAGCTCCAAGTAAATATAATTAATAGGGATCTAATAAGTCTTTAATCCAAAAATTGAGCCTTAAAAAGGCTTAATTTGTCGAATATTCAAACGGGCAGTACTAAAAGTGTCGAATATAGTCTCCACTAGCTTACTAAAAGGGCTCGGCCCCTTCCGTTCTCTTAGTATCTCCGTCCCTGTATACTGAGATTTCATTTTTTGTTTCCTTTATTTGTTGTCCAGGCGGAAAATGATGCAGTAGGCCAAGAACTTCAGAAGCAACTGGAGGCCGCTGGTACTTCATTTTTCCCATCCTTTGTTACATTCTTTTGTTATTCGAACTTGATTGTGAGAGTGTATTGGATACCGGTAGGAATCCTACATGGGTATTCCGTAAGCACCTTAAGAGAAAACGAATAGTCCTAGCAATACAGCCATCTTCCATGTTCTTAAGAGATTATAAAGAGGACTTTATTGAAATGACCAGGCAATAGTTGCTGAGGTTTATTAGATTCTGGCATTTGTTATATATAAGGATGATGTTAGCTTCATGTTGGTTGTTCTTACATATATCTTGGAAGTTAACAGTATGTGTAACAATGAAATGACGCAAGTCTTAACTATCCATATGATGTTTACTTGTTTTTGTTTCCAGAGAAGGAATTGAAACAGGTTCAGCAGATAATTGTATGAACTTGAAGAAACCAGATTGAACTGTTCCATCTGGGCATTGATTCTGCACTAGAGTTCAAATTGTATCTTTTATGTTTTATATAAAACATATTTCCATTAGCATTGATTCTGCAATGGTTCTCTTTTAAATTTTGTATATCAATATTAGTTAATACCATGATGCACGGACCAGTTTTAAGATAAAATGAAGCTATGCTTGCCCAGTTGCAGCTTTATATACAGAATGGGACTGCATCTCAATTCAAATCATTTTCATTGCAATGAATAGATTCTGAATCAGTCACATAAAACACAAACTTGCACATTTTTTAAACTGATCCAAGATTCCAAAAACCACTATATCAACAATTGCAAACAGATTTGATGATTACTGGATTTGATAACCATTTGTTATCAGTTTAAGCAGTTGGACTGCCTCCTTCAATCTTCTATCTGTGCTCTCTTTTAGGGCAACAGTACGAGGTTTCCTGTTGGATAAGGAACATAACATAAGTTGTGGGTCATAAA
Organism: Hibiscus mutabilis; assembly: GCA_019671005.1. Lineage (NCBI taxonomy): Eukaryota > Viridiplantae > Streptophyta > Magnoliopsida > Malvales > Malvaceae > Hibiscus > Hibiscus mutabilis. Next base: position 83,278,014 of record CM033714.1, read on the forward strand.
TCAATTCACATTCCATATGTTTGTGTAGATAATTGTTGTGTAAATAGAGATAATTCATTTGTAAATATCTAAGTAATTTAGTTATCCTATAACTCTAATCTCTTAAAGTAGTTTAGATAGCATATAACTCTTATCTACTAAGTAGTTTAGATAGCATATAACTCTTATCTACTAAGTAGTTTAGATAACCATTATATCTTATCTTATAAGATCATATTTTATCTAGACTAGTTTGAATTTTATTAGAACTCCCTGTACTAAATCTATAAATAGTTGGCTTGTATGTACTCTTCAAATCAATTCAAGGAAAAACAGTGAATCAGATTTATCACTGACCAAAATTAAACCTATGTTCTACATGGTATCAGTCTAGGTTTTTCAGATCCTATCCAAAAAAATCCTTGGTTAATGGCTGGCGAAAAAACATTCGAGATTAGCTCAAAAGCTAGTCCATCCCCACAGCCACAGAGGGACAATCAATCACATTTGGTCACCTATGTAAGAAATATTAGCGGCCAATTTAGCAAGCAACATGGAGGTAATCTTTCTTTTGCAAATATTGTTGACAACACAAACTTCACTACTTGGATTGTCGATAGTGGAGCCTCTGACCACATGATAGAAGATCTAAGCTTATTTACAAAATTCAGCCAGCTTGGGGCCCAATCCAATGTAAAGACGACAGATGGTTCCTTAGCAGCCATTGAAGGAAGTGGAACAATTCGAGTAAATCAGGATATCGAATTGAACTCCGTGCTTTATGTTCCAAAATTAGCTTGCAACTTGTTATCTGTTAGTAAATTGTCTCGTGACTTGAGATGTTATACTAAATTTGATTTACATGGCTGTGAATTTCAGGTACTGGATTCAAGGAAGATAATTGGCAATGCTAGGTTGCACTGTGGACTCTACATTTTTCAAGGTTCTTTGTCTTCACCAAAACAAGCCTATTCCAGTTGTATCTCCGAATCTATTTCCACATCAGAACCTATTTCCAATCAGATTATGTTACTACACTTTAGACTAGGTCATCCCAATTTCTTTTATTTGGCCAAGATGTACCCAGATTTGTTCACCAGTAAAAAGATCAAATCCTTTCATTGTGACATCTGTCAATTTGCCAAACATCAAAGAACTACATACCATCCATCCACTTGTAAAACTTCTCACCCTTTTTCCATCATCCATAGTGATATTTGGGGCCTTTCCAAAGTTAAAAATCTTAGTGGATCTAAATGGTTTGTAACCTTTATAGATGACCATAGTAGGACTATTTGGACCTTTCTTATGAGGGAAAAATCTGAAGTTAGTGAAATTTTTAAAATCTTTCACAATATGGTCAAAAATCAGTTTCAAAGTAAAGTTCACATTTTTAAAACTGATAATGGGAGTGAATATTTCTCCAAGAGTCTAAGATCCTATTTTAAAGAAAAAGGCATTGTTCATAATAGCTCTTGTGTTGATAGTCCTCAACAGAATGGGGTTACCGAGAGAAAAAATAGACATCTTTTGGAAGTAGCTAGGTCTCTTTTATTATCTTTCAATGTTCCTAAATATTTTGGGGGGGAAGCTGTACTAACTGCCACCCACCTTGTTAATAGGATGCCTAGTCGAACACTAAAGTTCCAGTCTCCTAAAAATGTTCTTCTTAAAAAAATTCCTTGGTTCAAATCTATGTCATGTGATCTTCCACTAAAGATTTTCGGGTGTTCCACTTTTGTTCATGTTTATCAACAACATAGGTCTAAGTTGGATCCAAGGTCACTCAAGTGTGTTTTCTTAGGTTACTCATCCACTAAGAAGGGTTACAAGTGTTATTCCCCAATTACAAAAAAGACTTACATTACTATGGATATTACCTTCTTTGAAAATAAACCTTATTTCTCTAAAATCGAAATTCAAGGGGAGATTCAAGATGAATTTCAATTTCAGTTTTTTGATAACTTTCAGAACTCGTCAAGTTTATCATCACAATCGACTTCTAATTCACAATCCATTTTTATCCCACAACCCGTGCTTTCATCTCCTTTACAACCATCTCTACATTATTCTCCTACTAGACAAAATTCCAACCCTGTTAAAACTCCACAAAGAACCTATCCATCACCTTCCAAAACTCCTCAAAAGACCCAACCAGAAGGGAGAGAACTTAGCGTCTACAAAAGGAGGGAGAAGTCCACCTTGCAACCTAGACGCTGCCAAGAATTGGAACTGGGTCTAATTACCATGGAAAACTTGGAAGGTACGGATTCTCCTCTTAATGAAAATCTTATTTCTTTTGTTAATACTGATGATTTGTCGATTGCTCAAAGGAAAGGTGTGAGGAAGTGTACTGCTCATCCAATAGAAAAGTATGTTGCTTATAGCCGTTTAATGCCATCATTCAAGGCATTCACGACAAAGATTGATGACATTCAGATTCCAAGAACAATAGAGGAGGCTTTAGATGATCCCAGGTGGAAGAAGGCGGTCGAGGAAGAAATAAATGCCCTTGAGAAAAATGAAACCTGGACTCTGACAGATCTACCTCAAGGAAAGAAGCCAGTGGGATGCAAATAGATTTTCACAGTAAAGTACAATTCAGATGGCAGCATTGAAAGATTCAAGGCCAGGTTTGGCTAAGGGATTCACACAGTTTTATGGTATAGATTACCAAGAAACCTTCACTCCAGTTGCAAAATTAAACACAGTAAGAGTTTTACTGTCTCTTGCCGTGAACCAGGATTGGCCACTTCATCAATTAGACATCAAAAATGCCTTCTTGAATGGCAATTTGACAAAAGAAGTGCACATGGAAATTCCGGAGGGCGTCAAGAGAGATTCGACAGCTCACAAAGTATGCAAATTGAGAAAATCCGTGTATGGCCTAAAGCAATCCCCAAGGGCTTGGTTCGATAGATTTGCCAAGGTAATTATTGGAGTGGTTATAAGCAATGTCAAACCGACCATACCTTGTTTATTAAGGTAAATCAAAATGGTAAAAGAACAATTTTAATTGTTTATGTGGATGATATAATAATCACTGGATGATGTTGAAGAATTAAAGAGGCTAAAAGATTCACTAGCCAAGGAATTTGAAACCAAAGACCTCGGTAGTCTTAGGAACTTTCTTGGAATGGAAGTGGCAAGATCAAAATCCGGTATAGTTATCTGTCAGAGGAAATACATTCTTGATCTTTTGACAGAAACTGGCATGCTTGGTTGTAAACCAGCCGAAACCCCAATGGAGCCCAACTTAAAGTTCAGAAAAGATGATGAAGGTGTTCCAGTAAGCAAAGAGCAGTATCAACGATTGGTTGGTAAGCTAATTTATTTGTCCCTTACGAGGCCTGACATTGCTTTTTCTGTTAGTGTTGTTAGCCAGTACATGAATAATCCAAGAGAGGAGCATCTTGATGCCATATATAGAATTTTACGGTACCTTAAAATGACTCTGGGACATGGCTTATTATTTAAGAAAAGTGAAGAAAGGTCAGTAAGAATTTTTACTAATTCAAGTTGGGCTGGTGAGTTAACTGATAGAAGATCAACTAGTGGGTATTGTGCTTTCGTGTGGGGAAACTTGGTCACTTGGAGAAGTAAAAAGCAAGCCGTGGTGTCTAGGAGCAGTGCAGAAGCCGAGTATCGAGCACTAGCATTTGGGATTTGTGAAGGCATGTGGTTACAGAGAATGTTGACCTAAATGGGATTAGGTCACTACAAGCAGTTTGAGTTGCAAACTGATAGTCAATCTGCTATTATTATTGCGAAAAATCCTGTTCAACGCGACCGTACCAAACATGTGGAGATAGATAGACACTTTATCGCTGAAAAAATCAGCAATGGAGTTATCAAACTCGGTTATGTTCCTACAAAGCAACAGTTAGCCGATATTCTTACCAAGGCTCTTCCAAGAGTAGTTCTTGACGATCTTAAATCCAAGCTGGGAATCTACAATATGTATTCACCAGCTTGAGGGGGAGTGTAGATAATTGTCATGTAAATAGAGATAATTCTTTTGTAAATATCTAAGTAATTTAGATATCCTATAACTCTAATCTCTTAAAGTAGTTTAGATAGCATATAACTTTTATCTACTAAGTAGTTTAGATAACATTTATCTCTTATCTTATAAGATCATATTTTATCTAGACTAGTTTGAATTTTATTAGAACTCCCTGTACTAAATCTATAAATAGTTGGCTTGTTTGTACTCTTCAAATCAATTCAAGGAAAAACAGTTGATCACTGACCAAAATACTTTTCCCTATTTTCTACAGTTTGTAAGGAAAAATCTAACCTTTTTTCAATGTTTAATTTCCTTGTAAGGTCTTCAACAAGATTATGTAGTCTCTTCAAAAGAGCAGGCAACTTGTGTACAGCTTTCACACCTTTCGGATTTGAACATATCTTCTTCAAGATCTCGGAAGCAATAAAGTAACCTTCTTCCTTGTTCCTGGAAATATAAATTATAACCGAATCAGAAACAAAACGTAACAGTGTAGCAAAATCTTCAAGTGGGAAATAGAAAACCTGAGCATCTCCCAAAAGATCGTCTCTACTGCTGTAGGAGAGTCGATTAGCACTTCAACCACATGCGGATAACGAGCAAGGTTTCTGAGCGTTGAGAGTGCATGCTTTAGAACCTGCTGATCGGGGATGCTTCGACTGGCTGAGCGAATCTGTTTTAATAGAATGCCGATTGCACCCGCAGCCACAAGTTCTTCACAGCATTTCAGAGAATGGGCTGTTGCCATGTCTGCAATTTAGTTGTTGTCAGAAGTACGTAGATTCAATCTCATTTTAGCTTTATCAAACTAGCCTTTACTCATTACAAGGGGTCCTTTACATGGATCATATTATTCCACTGTCTGAAATCTCCAAACATTTTACATTCTTTAATTGCATCGGCCATCCCACATCATGATTATAACATTTTCATCTTTGATCCGTGTCCAACACCAGTGTAGAACACGTCCTCAGATATACTAAGTATGAACTTTGTAGAATACAGCATGCTCACTTACCTAAGGTCTCACAGTGGTGAAGAATACCACTGACGCTTTTCATGCTTAGTAGTTCTGAAAGTGCTGACAAAAGCCTGTTAATAATACGCTTGCTATCGTCGACATTCTTAGCAGACTTCTGCATTCTCAAGCGCAAATCCTTTAGCTGTGCTCTCGATTCTTTCCGAGCAACATAACCTTTCCAATATGACTACCGGATTTCACAAGGGAAAAATATTAAAATAAATTTACATAAAATTGAGCAGATATGCAAGTGAACATTCAATGCAATATTAAGAACATTAGCAAACGGAAGAGGGTTTAAACAAATGCAGCATAATACCAATTAAAAGCCAAGCGAATATTTACAGCAAGTTTATTTTTAATAAGCAGAGAACATCTTATAGAGATAAGTGACAAGAAATGCAATGGTTATCTGAAATTCCAAACAACATATCAGTTTGACCATCATATCAAGGTAGCTTAGGAAATATAAGGAAGCACCATAACATAATCAATTATGGAAAAAGCAACTTACTTGGATCATAACAATACGATACTTGTATCTCCAAGCTTTTCTCCTCGCTATCCATCCACGCACATAAGATTGAATGATGATAGCTGATCTGTTGGCATTTTCACATTGTTTAGAAGCTCTCAAACATTTGCGCCGCTGGAAATTGCTTTGGATTTTTATTATTGCTTGCTTCTTCTTCATAAAACTTCTTCTCAGCTGCCAAGCACGGAACTGACTCTGAATTTTGGTTGCAGCTAGTGTTTGATTTTGAAGAGATCTACAGGCAAATTCCTTCCTAGCAATCTGAAAGGCCTTGTAGCATTTCAGTCGTCGAACATTACTTTGAATCTTTATCATTGCTTGTTTCTTCTTCATAAAACTTCTTCTTAACTGCCAAGCACGGAAATGACTCTGAATTTTGCTAGCAGCTAATGTCCGATTTTGAAGGGATTTACAGACTAATTCCTTCGTAGCAATCTGAAAGGCCCTCCAACATTTCAGTCGTCGGAAATTACTTTGAATTTTTGTTATTGCTTGCTTCTGCTTTATAAGCCTCCTCCTTAACCTCCAACCCCGAAAACAACTCTGAATTTTAGTAGAAGCGAAAGTTCTTTTGGATTGAGATCTGTGAAGAAAATCCATCCATGCAATCTGAATCTTGGTTGCGGCTTCTATTTCACTATTACGTAGACCCTTCACTTGGCACTTAGGAGATGCATTCTCAATATGAGCATGTCCAAGAATGTTGTGTGACCTCTCTATCCAACCACGAACATATTTCTGAATTACAGTGGCAGCTTTAACTAGGTTCCGATGCGATACATCCTGTCTTTGAGCGATATAAATCCTTGCAGCTTGCTGTATGAGCAACACTGATCTTCTTAAATTAACAAAACTGTGTCTCTCAACAACAAGCCTTACAACTCGCCTGAGTTCTTCTGGCAAAGCAAAGATAAAAAATTGAAGTGAGAAACCAGAAATGAAAAAATGTGTATAACCAAAATGCTTACAAGAACAACTACCAGATGCAAATTCCTGAACACTGGCAAAATTGAATTTGTTGAGCTCTGTATTTTTCTTTACAGTCAACCACGCGCGTATAACAGCTTGGACTAAACCGATTGCTTTCATCATCTTCAGAAAATTGCGACGCTCTATCAATCGCCTATAATGAGACTGTATGATTATTGCAGCATTTTCTGAAGCATTATGCAGGAGTGGAAAGGTTAGAAAATGAATATTACTTACTGCTGAGATGCTATTCATGATGAATGCAAATGAAAGGTCAAAGATACCATAGCAAGTTTGAGCAAGCCATAAAATCAAGACAACCTTAGAGAAATGCATAATTTTTCAAGTTTAGTTTCAGAACCAAGTGATTGGAACTCGCTGTGAACAGATTTCCCATGAGAACTTGGAATAACAAGAACGTGGCAACAATCACCAGATATCAAAACTAAATAGCCTAAGAAATCAACTAAATAATACTGAGAAAAATTTAAACCAATTGATATTGAACTCCTACTTAGTGTTGAAAATACAGCAACACTTACCTCTTAAAATGTCAGAGCTTGTGTTCTGAGCTGGTGAACTATTCGAAGCAGAAGCAGCAGGTCTTACAGCACTCTTGTAGTTTTGTTCTGTCATATCTCGCCACCAAGCCTGAATGGCCTTTAACTTTTTAGCAGCATCTGCATGAATGAAATGTAAGAGGAAGTGAAAAAGACTAGATTTTAGTGCCCGATTCTGAAGGTTTGAACATTTAATGTTTTGGAAAATGCATAAACTTCACACGATAATTTCCTTAAACTAATCACGTCGAAAAAGTAAATAAGCATACAAAAATATAAACTTTGCAAATGCACACCACACAAACAGTGTATATAAAAATAAAAAATGCCGTGTACACTACTAACATTAAAAGCCACGTTTTACAAAATGAATTAAAGGATCAAACCAAATAATGCTGTGGATTGACGAGAAACATAGCATGAAATTATGAAGTGTATGAACCATGGTCCATAGAACAAAAAGGAGCTTCATGATTTGTTAAAGGAAACAATAGAGGAAGTTTGGCAGATCCTACAAAAAAAGGCCATAACACCAGTTGTCTGGGCAATTCAAGGATTAATTAACATCTATTTTTTGGGGGAAACCCATATAAAAAAGACAATGGAATCCATGAAGTGTACCTACTATAATAAACATAGCTAAAGCATATTTCTTCTGTATGAAGAAACTGCAGCCAATTCTAGCTTATTTTCCAGTAATCCAGTTTTCCCCAAGAAGCTAGGTTCAATAAGAATGATTCATATACACTCACAGTTCCATGCTTTTTTGTAGGATGTGATTGTGTTTGGTCTTTGATTAGCACAATTCAACCACATAACTGCATATACAATCAAAAGAGATCTATATGACATGCATACCTTCAGTGATATCCATGTCTCTTTCCTTCTGCACAACAGCTTGAGAACTTGCTGACTGTCTTCGAGTCAATGAATGCTTCCTCTCTAGGTTTTGGCAATTGCAACCCAATAGTTTATGGAAATTCAACTTATCCTGGCAAAAGATAGAAGAATTCTTGAACCGTTTGCAGCTATGAAAAATCAAATAGTTTATAAAACAACATCTGAGATCACGCATTACCACATTTTTCTTGACAACAAGCTGGGACAACAGGAAAACGAGCAAAATTACCACACTCTGATCACTGACTGCACCATTATGCTCAAGTAAGTCGCTTATTTGCAGAATCTGTACAACACAGCAGGCAAAGAGTAAGATGTATAATGAAATTGTACAACTTCATTATCTAATTAATAACATGCACAATCACCATTTAGATCATAATTTATCATTTAACACTGTTTTGTTTCTCCCCAAAAAATTAGCTTTTAAAAACATTAGCAGCATCTCTCACATCTCACATTACATCGGTTATAATTTTTTTTAAATAAACCAGAAATATAAAGTAAATAGTACATAATCAATTAATAAGCATCGAACTGAACATTACCTCAGGAAAATTTCCCAATAGTGTTATCAGTTTCTGTGATAACATAAAATTGTGAACTGCATCTGTGTAATCTGTAGTAGACATGATTGATTCTTCTCCTCTTGGGTCATGAGAATCCTGTTAAGACATAACAATAAGATGATAATACATATGACTGTAGAAAAGAATGAAAACATAGGGCCAGAGAAACTGTACCACCTTGTTATAACAAGAACATGATAGTTCTCTGCGGAAATAATAATCAAGCAAGCACCATATGGCTTTTCCATTATCCAGTGAAGAACAGCTGTCAATCTTAAGATCATACTTCTCACAAATTGCCTACAAATATTCATCTATATTGTTATTAACTGCTATGAAAGGAATGAAGATGCAATTTAAATGAGTAAACATGCATAAAATGAAAATTCCCCAGGCACAACTATTGATTAACAAGTATATATCAGAAGAAAAGATATAAATAAAAGCTGGAGAAGAAGAAAAAGCAATGTTGCTATGAAATAACAGAATACCTGAATCCAGTTTAAAAGCATTCCCATAAGAGTGGAACTGGTTACATTCAAGTTATCCTGTAGTGAGCATAGAAAAATGAAACAGAGATTATGAACGTTAGGAAACCTTAATATACAAAATAAACAAATATTAAAAACAGGAACTTAGCCTAGCTTTTTTCTTACTTAAGCATAAAACTAGTTGCTACACTTCCTACATGCACTTTTTCTGTAATGAATAGGAAAACTAAGTCAATTATCCAGCTTTCCCTGTTCCCCACCTCCCCCACTTGTCACCCCCATTTTCACAAGAACTCAAACGAAAGTCTGAGGCATACCATATTAAAGCCACCTATTTTGGATATTTCATCAGCAATAGTTGTTTTATCAATCAGAAGAGGCAGCTGCAAGTTCAATGAAAACAGAAGTGAGAGATAAAGGATTGATATTTGCAAAATTTCTGAAAACCATTAACTTCTATAAATTTCAGACAAAGATAAAATTAGCAGACCTGTAAGTGAACAAATATATTCCACAGCAAGGATACAGTGAATTCCTTATCTCCACCAGCAACATCATCTCCTGTAATCTTCAATCCATCTTCATCACATAGCATGACACCAGCCTGTTCCAAATATTGCAGGGCAGCACCACAATTGGCCAAATTCTTTTTTTGCGTGTCTGAAGGAACTACTATTTTCTGCTAATGCAGCAAGCAGCTAAGTTAAATTACATTCCATGCGCTGCTAAAAGATAACTAATTCATCCCGATATTTCAATTTAGAATACAATATAAATACCAACCATGAGGATAGAGGGGTCGTGTCGCAAAAGTTGAATTACTCTACATAGCCTCACCCCGTCTTGAAAATCCAAGAATAAATCTGATACTCTGAAGTCAAACTCAGCAAGGGCAGACTGCATCAAGGTAAATGTTTGGATGTTAAAAAGAAGAAGAAAAGGAGCTGAACTTATAATTCCATACTTCCAAGATGATATATAGAGTTAATGTATAATCATCAGCATAAAGTGCCTCAAAATTAAGTTGCGAGATTAGAGATTAGTATTAAACGATACAAGTGGTGTATGCATATGCACCCACAAGCACATTATATATGGACTAAACATAAACCACATACCTGCTGATGAGAGACTTTGTACCCTACAACCACTAGATGTGCTAGAAGATTACCTTCTCCATGCATAACATCCGATGATAAAAAATCTAGTTTTACGTCATAAACAAGGACAAAGTTAGCCCAAAAAATAGCACATATAGCTTTAAATTTTGCAACAAAAACATTCAAGCAGGGAGGTATACAATTACCATTTAGAAGTTGCCGACTTGATTTTATACTTGATGAAACTGTGAATAGAAGAGGAGAACCTCCATCCATTCCATCAATACCATACTTAAGAGGAAGACTGGTCTGAGATTTAGCTCGATCTAGGATAAGTACAAGCAACAAAATCCTCTTCAATATAACATTCCCCAAATTCTCATAGTATCCCGGTCTGTACAAGCCTTCAACCTTCTTGTTAAAAGCATAAGCCTTGGCAAGTCCAGGGTGCGAGAAAAACTGCTTTTCTAGAACCATCTTCAAAAATGAAATATCTTGCACAGAACTATCATCTCCATCAGATGATAACAGGGAATCACCGCCAAAAATAATATACAACCCGATTCGGAGCCAAATTGAGTTGTAAGACATAAGAATTTTACAGGCATTTTCCTTCATTCCAACATCAGTCACTATAGGACAATGTGCCTTCATTTTTAACCTCCCTTCATCTATATTCTGAAATTTAAGTAACAACAACAATAAGACTCCAATGTTATCACTAACTAATTAAAAATATAGTTTTAATATGAGTAAACTATCACTAATTTAAAACTACTATTCGCACAAAGAAATCCAAAAGGATAACAAAAATTAGAGAAGCAAAACCTTAACAACTTGAGTCATGGCATTGAAAATCTCTTTACAACTCCCCAAACTCAAATAAATCCGCATCCGCTGCTTCAAATCATCGAAACTACAAACTTCCTTCAACGAAGACCTCAAAATGAAATAGTTCGAGCTCGAAATATCCACGGCTACGTTCTCCTCCGATTCATCCCCTCTCCACCGCAACTCCCTCATCCGTTTCGGGCTTCTCCAGGCACTATCCACTCGAACAACATTCCTATCATCACGGCCATTGATGGACAGATCACACCCGCAAGACTTAGGGTTCTGGAAGAGGAAATTCAACCAAACGGTAAGAGATTTGGATAATGACTTGAGCGACTGTTCTTTCTTGAGCTGCTCTTTCCTAGCCGACTGAGATTGCTGGAGCTCGAAGGCTTTGAACTTGGCAGCGGCAGCGGAGGCTTTGGATCTGGATCGGGAAGATGAAGGGGCAAAGGAAGGTCGAGAGCGGTAACGAAACGAGGATGAAGTCCTCGGGGTTTGTTTGGAAGCAGTAAAGTACTGAGGACACGGTGAGTGGAAAACGGGAGGCTTTGAAGGGCGTTTTGGGGTTTTGAAATTGGAGATATCTTTGAAAAGTAAAGAAGACGACGTAGACGTAAAAGGTTCTTCCTCCATTTTAGGGCTTAAATTTGATCAATGGATTCGATTTTCAGTGAATTAGTTGGGATTTTGCAGCGATAGAGTTGAGTTGAATGAGTGAGAGCGGTGAAGAAGAGAAGAGGAAAAGTGAGGTTTCTTAATTTGAATTTGAAAATCAAAGAGCCAGCCAGTGGCGCTTCTAAGTTCTAACGTTACGATGAAGTCGGATGCTTAGACACGTGTGGAAGCCGGCTAGAAGTTTGCACACGTGGGGTTTGAAATAAAGCTCTAGTAATCGTATCGACGGGACGATTTTTTGTTCTTTTCTTTTCTTAATGATTCTTAAATTATTCATCAACAGTCTTAAACAACAGGATCCGTGGCGCTGGTAGCGCGTCTGACTCCAGATCAGAAGGTTGCGTGTTCGATTCACGTCGGGTTCAAAATCCCGTTAATTTCAGATTGTTATTTTTTCATTTTCTTTGTCGAATTCTTTACATTCGACACTTCAAAAAGTTTAAACCCCAAAAAAAAAAAAAACTTCCGTACATCCTCTAATAGAAGCATTTTCATGTTTGAAACCAAACTCAGCATAATGCAAGCCATCCGCATTGAAAACTTGTCATAATCTCTTGAAATAGAGCTTAAACATCGGTTACCAAATTTTACAAGTTACAGTTTCAAGTATACTCTAAAAGCATGCTTTCGACAATCGCTGTATTTTTTTTATTACAAGACGGTGCAGGCCATTTACAAGTAACCGATAAGCTCCTTGGGTTCATGAACTATTCCTTTCTTCCCATCTACGGCTCTATATATGCTCACACATTGGCTGCTTCCGGAACTGAAGCAACTCGTCAATTGTCTTTGTGTTGCACTAAGAATTCGACCTAAGTCTTTTTTGATATCAACCCCGGTCTCTTTCTCATGTGCTGTGCTCCATATGCAAAGGCAGATCCTACTGTTGTTGCAGCCACTAACCAACTGTTGACACGTCGTGAAATATAAGCTTTTGTGACTTCTGATTTATTCTTGATCTAATCAGAACAGGGACAATTAGCTTACCTTAAGTATGTGATGCATGATTGAGTTTCTGGTGTTCCGAACTCAGGTTGTAGGAGAGCTGAGGCAACTAAAATCAGCTGGAAAACTGTGTTAACCTGCGGAAATTTGAAGTTCTTTTTCAGATATGGAAGCATTAACTGTTTTCACAAGCCGAGATCAGGGTTTTCTGCATTCAGTAGATGCTTTTGTGATTGTCCATGTCTTGCCATTATATTTTACTCCTTGTTCTCACCGACATCTATAGTGGGAAAATGCTAAAGAATTGCAGAATACATTGCTAACTAATATTCCACCCAATCAGGGAAAGAAACGATGATACTTACTTTGCTTATAAAGAGAGGCTCAACCTTTTGCGGACTAGTCCCATCGAGATTGACAAAATCTAGCCAACTTTTCCACTGAATCAAAGACAAACCAACAATGAAAGCCAAGATTTAGGACACCGATTACCAAAGTTAGCCAAGCAATTCAAGAACCAGAGCAAAAACATGAGCTAATAAAGTTCAAGTTAAGCACTTCACCTGCCAACCCAAGCTACTAGCTCTTTGGCACATCGCACCACCAATAAGGGCAACATCTCGCAAGACAACAATCCCGACAAGTCCAGCCTTAAAGCACAGAAAACTAATAAGATAGGCATCACCAGACATTTGTGGATAATATAGTGCCTCTATGCGTGTAAAATTTAAATATCAAATAACATACACAGATAACTACAGCTCTAAACATCCGCAATCCCGTGTATTAAAGGTAGGTGAAACAGAAATCAAGAAGAAGGATTTCAAGGCAATTACTAGAAAGAAAAACTGCTGATATAATCTATAACTATAGGCATCAGTATGACAATTTCAAATTATCCTTGTTACACAGAAGCAATAAACTACGAGAAACTAGTACAAATCTCAAACATTTAGTCCGGCTACGAAAATTTCAGCATTAAACAGAGGAAAGCTCATGTATTTGCAAGATGGCACACTTGTTTATGAATGTAAGGAAAGTGACAGTATTGATTAAAACATGTCATGTCCTCCAATATGTCAACTACTACCAAAAACCAGATAATTGAGGATGATCTAAACAAATGCGGATTGAACGTACGGTGCAAAAGATCGCTATGTACCATCGACAAAGCAACACATCCAATAAGAACCTATACCAACAAAATCAAAGAGAAACTTGTCAAATGAAAACTCGCAAGCAAAGTCAGAAGAACCTATAAAGAAGTGGCATTAGTCATTTACCTTATCAGCTAGAGGATCAAGATAAGAACCCACTACTGAATTGATCTTCATCTTTCTAGCTACATATCCATCCAACTAGAGGGAAAACAATAGAAATGATAAGAGAAACTTAAAATTTTCATTATTTTTACAAAAAAAAGAGAGAAAAATTACTCAGTTCCCATTGATAAATGAAAAATGCCAGAGAATCCATACCCAATCAGTTGCAACAGAGATGGCTAATCCCACAAATGCAAGACCATACATTTCGTTTACAATCATCCTACAATTAACTCATTGAATTAATAACTGCAAAAATCAATTAAAATAAAAAAAGTGACATTAAAACTTACCAGCCAAGCACAGGACCAGAAACCAATCTACTCATTGAAATTAAATTAGGCAAATTCACAAAACTCTCAACCACAGTTTCCCTTTCCTTAGTACTTCGCTTTTCGGTTTCCACCCGATCCAACACAATCGGGTCTGATAAGACCGACCCAAATCGTAGCTTGACTGGATATTTAGCTCCGCCGCCTCTGATCAAGTCAAGATTCAACGCTTGGACTTTTCTTAAAACGGTGACGTTCCCCCCAAAACGGAGTGGCCGATTGAGAGAGCTTCCATGGCGGGGAAGAGAGGAAAAGCGGGCCATTGAAGGGAGCAATCCATTTAGAAAGCGATGGAGAAAACGGCGAGACTCGGCTAAGAAAGAGAGGAGACGATAGGGGTGGAATTACATAAGTTGAAGTACTTGAATTCGACGATGCCGCGGTCAAAAAGGTTCGGGATTTGTTAGGGATTTTGGTGATTAGGGTTTGCAGAGATCTGTAAATCCCCATTGATAAAGCATTGCTTTTTTGAACGGTAAGACAAGAGTTTTGTATATTTAGAAAATAGGCGGTTATTTGGAAAACTTATGAAGGTTTTGATTTGAATGTTCCTAGGTTTTGTAAGGGTTTTACAAATACTATATTTAGAATAGGTCAAACCCTATAAAAAGTCCTTGTACTATCATTCTTTTGGATTTAGTCCCTTAAATTAACTTATTAATTTCATTAAAATATTTTGATGTGCTCTTTATAATTGAAACATATTTTGATACATAAGTCTTTCAATTTTAGGGTTTAGAGGTTTAGGTTATAAGGTTTAGAATTTAGGGTTTATTGTAGTTTAGGATTTAAGGTGTTAGTGTTAAGGATCTAGGTTTTAGATTTTATAATTTAAATATGAATGATTGTGTAATTTATTTATACAACTTGTATATCAAAATATTACCATTTTTAAACATATATACCCATTAGTATTTTGGTAAGTATTACTTATTTTTATATTTTTAATTTTTTAAATATTTTTAGTAAATTTAAGATGATGATACGTCAACCTTTGACCAAGCGTTGTCACTCATATTTTATCAAAACTCTATTGTGTTATCTTTAATTTTTTTTATTTCTTTTTCTATTTTAATTTTTATTTTCACATATTGTGTGACTTGGTTTAAAAAATCTGCTTGTTTTCTAACGAAAATGGTGGATGTTTTTATACTCTTACGATATATTTTTCTCTCTAGTTAGCAGTTATTTGATTCTCATACAGTAAGAGTAAAAATTGGTAGGATATTTGTTTTGATATAATAATTGGAAAATAGTTTTGGACTAAATTGAAAAGATTTCAAAAATGATCTTAAGTCCAAACAACTTGAAAATATGTTTGAGAAGGTGTAAAAAGGTTTTGAAATGATTTAAATGTCTTTAAAGTAGCCAAACCTGAGTTTTTCAAGTAACCGTACCGATACAGTATTCCCCGTATCGATACGCCTTAGGGTTTCAGCTACAGTCTATTTGAAACTGTCAAAACCCGGACCGACACAGGTCTTGCCTGTATCGATACGGAGAGGGGTCGTTTTGATAAGCTTCTTGTCGTTTCGATATGCCTACGTGGCAATAACCCCAACAACCAAAACCCCCAACGGCTATTTCCCAACGGTCTTTTAAATTACAGGCCATACCGATACGCTCCTACGCGTATCGATACACATCAGTTGTGAAGAGCACAACGGCTAGTTTTGAAGAAGGGCTTACCGATACGGCTATCCGCGTACCGATACGGATAGCTTCAGAACTGCAATTATTGCGGAAAATAAAGACCCCAACGGCTCCAATTCAATCCTAACGGTCTCCAACAGCTAGAAGCTCAATTGAGAGTATAAAAGGAACCTCCAAGCACCTATGGATGATTAATGATTCAATTGTCAACAATATTATGATGTCAAATGTGTCTTAGTGCTTAATTCTCATTCTTTGTATAGACAAACACTTGTGAGCTCAAATTGTCAATGTATGCTCAAGTGTTATAGCTTTTGGGTAGGGGCTTCAGTGTGCAAACATCAACCTTTAGAGTGGATTTTATTTGCTAAGTTTTCTCTTTGTACAAGAGTGTTTCCAAAGCTCGGTTTGTGAGCTTTGGTTGCTAGACTTTGGTATTGAGTCTAGGTTGTAAAAGGTTGTCTCCTAAGCCTAGAAAAGGGGAATAATTCTTAGTGAATTGGTGAAGTCCTTAGTAGGAAGCTAAGGTAGTAGATGTAGGCTTTGGTTAGAAAGCCGAACCACTCTAAATCATTGTCCATATTTTTCTATCTTTTTGCTTCCACTCCAAACACCCAAAATACATCTTCTTCACCACTTAGCAAGCATTTCGGTTGTGATTATCGAGCCCAACAATTGGTATCATAGCGAGGCTCAATTCGAGAAGACTTACATCCTATTAAGGTGATTCTGAAAGCTCGACCGACAAACAATCAACCAAAGTCATGGCGCAATCCATTGATCGACCACCATTCTTTGACAGGACCAACTACTCCTATTGGAAGAATATGATGATGTATTTCATGAGAGCCAAGGATTATCATCTTTGGGACATTGTTGAAGACGGTCTGTTCGTGCCACAATGAAGCAAGGCAGAATGGAGTGCAGATGATCGCAAGAAGATGAAGCTAAATTGCAAGGCTTTGCACATTCTCTTTTGTTCTTTTAGCCCAGACATCTACGTGAAAATGTCTTCTTGTGAGAGTGTCAAGGAAGTATAGGACAAGCTTGAAGTCACATACGAGGGAACCAACGACGTAAGGGAGACCAAGATCAGCCTTCTTAACCTTGAGTATAAGAACTTCAAGATGGACTCGAATGAAGACATCAAGAGGATGTTCGACCGTTTCTCCACAATCGTCAATCAACTCAAAGGTCTTGGAGAGGAGATTTTAGAAGACAAACTCGTTCGAAAGTTAATCTACTCACTTCTCGAATCATGGGAGTCCAAAAAGACAGCCACTGTAGAAGCAAAGAACTTAAAGGAGCTCAAGCTTGACGAGCTCGTGGGATCTTTGCTCATCCATGAGATGATGTCTCAACCCTTGAAGAGGGAGAAGAAGATCAAACATCAAGGTATTGATGTAAATTCATTGCTCTTCCAACCTCCACATGCCAACATGTAGATTCAAGTGAGGAGGAAAGTGAAGATGAAGAGGTGGCCAAGCTCTTCAACAAATTCATCTGATTCATGAAGAAAGAAAATAAAGAACTAAGACAATAATCAAGGATGAAGAAAAGGGGGTCAAGCTCTTCAAGCCATAAGAAGAAGGCTTATGTGGCTACTTGGAGTAATGACAACTCTATCGAAGATGAACAAGCCAACCTTTGTCTTATGGACATCAAAAAAGATTCAAGGGTAACTTCTAATTCATCTACTTCTAGTTCATATTCTTTTAATGAATTACAAGATGCCTATGATGATTTGGTTTTAGAGCTTAAAAATCACATTTTGAAAAATAAGAAAGTGATTTCAAATTTGAAAATTCAAAATGATTTGATTTCTAAAACCAAAATTGAACTTGAAGCAAAACTCAATGAGTTTGAGCAAAAATGTATAGATTTACAAAATTTGCTTCATAAAGTTCAAGAAGAAAAAGATTTAGTTTCCAAAGAGCTTGAAAAGAAAATCAATTTTGGAAAATCAAATTTTTACCAAAGACAATCTAGTGCCCCTAGATTTTTAATGGAAAATGTTTTAGAAGTATTTGGGTCCCAAAAGGACTAATTACGTCAACAAAAAATGATGAAATTGAAAGATGGATTCCTAAGGGGACTAAACTTTGTGCTACTAACGTTTATAGATCCAAAGCAATTTGGATACCAAAAATTACTTGATTGTCTTATTTTAGGTGTGATGAAGAGTGATCAATAAAGTACAACATTGAGGGGGAGCTCCATACACACAAAGATGACACTTGAAGAAGGAAGGCTTCACATCCTACCTTTGGTTCAAGTGTGATAAAAATTAGTTGAATTTCTTTTTAATTTGATTTATTTATTTTAATTCAACTAGTTTATCATAATTGTTGGACTAACAATTTGATTGATGCTTGAGTAAGGGGAAGCTATTTTAAAACCAAAATTCTTATTTTTTGTCAAATTTTTAATCTTCATTGTTATTTTGTACTTAAAGTTACATAAATTCTTTTTGATATAACAAAAAGAGGATAAATAATTTGAAATTTTGATTTTTCAAGTGAATAAGGAGAGCTTTAACTATATTTAAATTTTAAATTCTCTTATTTAAATTTTTAAATACTAAGGGGGAGAATCACAAACAATTTTTCAAGTTGGTTTTATTATATCAAAAAGGGGAAGATTGTTAGGATATTTGTTTTGATATAATAATTGGAAAATAGTTTTGGACTAAATTGAAAAGATTTCAAAAATGATCTTAAGTCCAAACAACTTGAAAATATGTTTGAGAAGGTTTAAAAAGGTTTTGAAATGATTTAAATGTCTTTAAAGTAGCCAAACCTGAGTTTTTCAAGTAATTGTACCGATACGGTATTCCCGTATCGACAAGCCTTAGGGTTTCAGCTACAGTCTATTTGAAACTGTCAAAACCTAGACCGATACAGGTCTTGCCCGTATCGATACGGAGATGGGTCGTTTCGCTACGCCTCTTGTCGTTTCGATGCGCCTACGTGGCAATAACCCCAACAGCCAAACCCCCCCACGGTTATTTCCCAACGGTCTTTTAAATTGTAGGTCGTACCGATACGCTCCTACGCGTATCGATACGCATCAGTTGTGAAGAGCACAACGGCTAGTTCTGAAGAAGGGTGTACCGATGCAGCTACACGTGTACCGATACGGATAGCTTCAGAACTGCAATTATTACGGAAAATAAAGACCCCAACGGCTCCAATTCAATCCCAACAGTCTCCAATAGCTAGAAGCTCAACTGGGAGGATAAAAGGAACCTCCAAGAATTTATGGATGATTAATGATTCAATTGTCAACGACATTATGATGTCAAATGTGTCTTAGTGCTTAATTCTCATTCGTTGTATAGACAAACACTTGTGAGCTCAAATTGTCAATGTATGCTCAAGTGTTATAGCTTTTGGGTGAGGGCTTTAGTGTGCAAACATCAACCTTTAGAGAGGGATTTCGTTTGCGAAGTTTTCTCTTTGTACAAGAGTGTTCCCAAAGCTCGGTTTGTGAGCTTTGGTTGCTAGACTTTGGTATTGAGTCTAGGTTGTAAAAGGTTGCCTCCTAATCCTAGAAAAGGGGAAGAATTGTTAGTGAATTGGTGAAATCCTTAGTAGGAAGCTAAGGTAGTGGATGTAAGCTTTGGTTAGAAAGCCGAACCACTCTAAATCCTTGTCCATATTTTTCTATCTTTTTGCTTCCACTCCAAACACCCAAAAATACATCTCCTCCACCACTTAGCAAGCATTTCAGTTGTGATTATCGAGCCCAACAAAAATTAATGTCGTCTCTCTAATTAGCAGTTATTTGATTGTCCTGTTGATTTACTCATTGTTTGGACCCTTAGACCAGTTATCTTGTATTGATAGACTTTGTATGTTTTTCAACGTGCTATTATTGTTATATCCATTTTAATATTAGTGTTAATGATATTTATCTTTCAAAAACAGTAATAGTGTTTGTTTATCTATAAAAGATGATCAATTAATATGATTAATCTATTTTATTAAACTCCTTCTATAACTTTATTGTATTTTTTCTCTATTCAACAAAAATTAACGATTATTATTTGTCATAAAATATGTAAAATATTATCTAGCCGTATAAAAATATCAAGACATATACATATCGAATCATTACAAGATTAAAACGATAAAATCATGTCAAATTACTTGTCGAAATTAAAAGAAAAGTTTGCACTCATGACTAAAATATATATTTGGAAAAGTAAGAGAGATTATAAATAAATAGTAGGACTAAATCCGTAAAAGAATATAATACAAAGACTTAAGTGAAAAGCCTACGGAACTCTTCAAGCAAAAGAATATCAACTACATATCAAGTGCAATTGAAAGGTCTTTTTAGGGTTGTAAACGAACCAAATGTTTGGTGAATCTTTCGTGAACTGTTCGGCGGGAAGTTCGTTTATGTTCGTTTATTTATTAAACGAACGAACATGAATAATATTTTTTGTTCGTTTAATTAAATGAACGAACACGAACAAAGAACTTGTTCGTTCATTGACATTCATGAACATTCGGTAATCCGTTCGTTTAAATTTATTCGCATATGTCTATTTATATTTATTATTGTTTTATAACAAAAGTATTATATTTAAAAAAATTATTCACATATGTTCATTCGTTTATGTTCGTTTAAATTTATTCACATATGTCCTTTCATGTTTGTTCGTTTATGTTCGTTTATCATTTTAACGAACAAACATAAATGAATACGAATAAGCTACATTCCTTAACAAACGAACACGAAAATATATTATGTTCGTTTAGTTGTTCGTATTCGTTTATTTGTTCGGTTAAGATTAAACAAACGAACATGAACATATCCTCGTTCGTGTTCATTCGGTTCGTTTACAGGCCTATGTCTCTTTTCATGAATGACATTACCACTTCTTAACAAAGACTTGCTTATGGAAAGAGTTTAGGGTAGTATTTTTATCGCAGTTGCGGACTTAATGGATGCTATTGTGATTATTATGGACCGTTCTTTTCCGTAATAACAATTTCGGGCGGTATCATTTAGCTTATTCAATGTCTTCCTTTAAACAACTTTTGCAAGTATTTTCTGGATGCTGAAGCTTATGGCAAATGTGTGAAAGATGTAGTCTAAATATTAGATAATCTATGAATCAAATAATTTCCTATTATCAAATTCATCTTCTATTTATAACATCATCTTTTTTATTACTGAAATAAACAATTTATGAGTTGTTGGGAAAATTTTAAATTTTGTTAAAAACAAGTTTAACTGTATTCTTTTCTCTTTATTTTCATGTTTGATAGATATTGTATATCTAATAAATACAACTAAATTTAGCAAACCGAAACAGATATATTACTAACCAAGTAGGTAAATGGTTGATCAAACAGAAATTTAAAAAAAAAATACATAGCCATTGCTATATATGAGCAGGTAATTTTTCAGTTTCTTCTATATTTGTTTCCCTGGCCACAAAATTTCAAACTACCCTTTTCTCCTTTGTTTTCATCTTGTTTGGAACATAGGGTTTTCATAGAATTCTTGCATTGGAAGAAAAGCAGATTTAAGGCAAGAATTCTGAAAAAAAGGGGCTAAATTGAACAAGACAAGAAGAGATGAGCTGGTGGTCTTGTTGTAGGTCTGAGGAGCATCATCGTAATGGTTATTGTAAGAAGAAACATAATGCCGGTGGTTCTGACAAGACCACCATCCGCAATGGGAAATCTTTGAAGTCTTTCATGCATACTTTGTCACTCAAAACAGGTTATTTTTTCATACAGACATATTTTGTTTTCATGTTTTGATTCTTTCTGAACGTTTCTGCAATAAGAATCTGTTTGTTTGATATAATATTTGTGTATGTATGTGTATATATGCATGTAGTTTCCTATTCGACGAATATGATTACAAAGATATGACCTTCAATAATATTTGTATAGGATACTCGCATCCAAATTCAAATAATATAGGAAGATTTATATTCGAATATGTGTATCAAAATATGAACCTCAAAAACCCTTGAATATTCTAGTACCAGATTCTCACATCCGAATTCGAGTATGAGAATATGAACCTCCAAAAGACGTTGAACATACCCGAATTCGAGTAACACAGGGCAGATGAAAATCCCAGATATATGGTTATGTTTCTAGCCCTGGATAACTTTTGATTTAGCCATGTTAATCAATGTGCAGATGGCAGCAAGCAGAAGATAGCTGAAGAAATTAAAAAGATTGGAAAAGCAAAAGTTTCTGCTAGTATCTTCACATTCCGAGAACTTCTTGTTGCAACAGACAACTTCAACCCTGATAGTCTGGTAGGCGAAGGCGGATTTGGCAGGGTTTACCAAGGCTACATAGAAGCCATTGATCAAGTACTTAAACATCTCCATTTGTTGTCTGAAATTGACATTTCATGCTTCTATTACATAATCTTATAAGTTCAATGCTTGTTTTTTGATAACTTTCGTAGGTTGTAGCGGTGAAGCAACTTGATAGAAATGGATTGCAAGGAAGTAGAGAATTCTTCTCCGAGGTTCTCATGTTAAGTCTGGTTCAACATCCGAATCTTGTCAATCTGGTCGGTTATTGTGCAGACGGGGAACAAAGAATTTTAGTTTATGAATTTATGCCAAATGGATCTTTGGAAAATCATCTTCTCGGTATGTTACATCTTATGTTTTCAGTTATTTAGTGTTCATTATGTCACCGGATTCGTATTTTTTTCTCGATCGGGGGCTTGAATTCTGATAATGTTATCTGTTTATTCAGATATAGCTCCTGGTCTGCAGCCATTGGATTGGAATACAAGGATGAAAATAGCTGTTGGAGCAGCCAAGGGACTAGAATACCTACACGACTTTGCCGATCCGCCGATCATTTTTCGCGATTTTAAAGCGTCAAACATCTTACTAGATGACAGCTTTAATCCCAAACTCTCTGATTTCGGACTTGCAAAGTTAGGGCCAACTGAAGGGAAGGATCATGTGTCAACAAGGGTGATGGGGACCTATGGTTATTGTGCTCCGGAGTACGCGATGACGGGGAAGCTGACAACGAAATCCGATGTCTACAGCTTCGGTGTAGTGTTTCTGGAGATAATCTCGGGGAGGAGAGCTATCGATCTCGGAAGACCGATCGAAGAACAGAACCTGGTTGATTGGGTATGTTCTCAGAATAATTGTGATTTTTGCATGCTTTTAGATTTTTAAGCTTTTGAGTTTATGTTTATCATCCATTATTGTTATACATATCTTGCAGGCAGAGCCATTATTTAAAGACAGGCAGAAGTTCCCATTAATGGCAGATCCCCTGCTCGAAGGGAATTACCCTCTAAAGGGTCTTTGTCAAGCTCTCGCGGTTGCAGCCATGTGCCTTCAGGAGGATGCCGATTGCCGGCCATTGATCGCAGATGTCGTAACTGCCATCGAGTTTCTAGCCAGGCCGAAAGAGAATATAAACATTGATGCAGAAGTACAAGTAAACAGTGACTTACCTGATAAATCCTTGAAAGAAGAAAGTATCGAATTGCCGGACTAAACCAGCTAAAACCGCAGCCGGAATCATCAAATCTTCAAGTCATTCATAACAGTACTAGGATGATGTTTGTGTAGAGAAATTTTCTAGTCAGTCAGCTAATTTGATGTAAAGGGTTGTAATGGTCTGGACTATGGATAGAACAATCGTGTTATCGTACTCGAATCCATAGCCATTTCTAAGCCATGTTTTCGGTTGACTTGAGCTATAACCATTGTCGATTAACCTTTTCCATTTTTTCGGGGAATGCTTTTACGACAATAGGAGAATTGCAGACATCATTCATTGCTATTTGTGATAGTACCATGTTTAAGGCTCATCGACATGAACTTCATTCTTTTTTTTTTTGTCAAACTAAATGATTTGCATATCCGGACTATGTTCCAGAATATTGTTCTTTCTAGACACCGTTCGCTGTCGGATTTGTCACCGAGAATCCGGGATTAGCAACTCAGAGAAAATGAGCCATGGATTGTGATTTTGTAAGAGACAATCACAAGAAACATAAGAACATGTTTGAATTCTTGAAATAAATATATTAAAAAAACAAGAAGGCTAAAAATCCAGAAGCTCCTCACTGGATTCTGGTTCTCAGCTGTGAATCCAAATTACATATTATTAACAATATATGTGCTCACAAAGCACTATTTTCTTCTCTTCCAACAAGATGTTGACTGCTAAACATGAAAGTTATGGACATCATTTTTAAGGATCCTGTAATTGAAACCAGAGATCCTACTAAACCGATTCATGTCCGCAACTTCGATCGCAGAACACATACTCGGTAAGAACCCGCCGTTGTTGTTGTTGCCTGCTCTTTGTTTCTTCCTTTTCCAGCCGGTGATCGAGAACCAGAAACCGGGCCTCGAATGACCATCTCTGCAGTCCATCTCAACTTGTACATGGGATTTCCATGACCGACCACCACCACCACCTTGTGCTTCTAACTCAAACTTGGTGAAGTATTCGATTTCCTTCTTGAGCAGTGATCCTACGGTTCCCCTCGTGCCTATCGCAATAGGAGCCGATGCAGCAGCAGCAGCCATGTTTTTCTCCGGGGAAAAGATGGTGTGTTTGAAGCTGGATTTATATTGCATTTTGATCCTTTTTTTTTAAAAAAAAATGAAGTGGTATTGGAGGGTTTTAGTGAAGAAAATGGTGGCCCCTCTGGTTGTTTTTTTTTTTTAATTTTAATTGTAATGACTTTATTAAAGTGGACAGCATGAGTTTCTGCATAATTGGGGCGTTAGATGGGGTTAACATCATCATTTTCCTAGTTTCTGATTTGCAATGGAAGCATGCATTTCATGTTTTATGGATTGTTCTCTTTTTTTACCAGATATGACTATATTATGAGAGATTTTCGAATTACTTCGCATGATATCGATAATTTAGGAACTAAATGTTACTTTATCTTTATTAAAATAACGATCGATTGGTTTTCGATACATTTTCAAATAAATGGGATGACTTAAAACGATGAATAGATATATCTTGAATGTAAGCATGGGCGAGAGAGACATCCAAATTCCAATGCGTACGATGACAAAAGGGAGAATGTTACAACTTTTGACTCGGCTACTCACTCCAAAATGTTGATGTCCCACATGCTGGTTTCTTACAATCTTATGTTTTTGATAAAAAAAAATATCAATTATAAGTTAATCTAATATAATGAAGTGTTGTCAATCGAGTGTTAGTGCAATTTATAAGACGTAAGATCAAGCATGTTTAAGCGGTTAATATCTTTAATAACAAATCATCTTTATAAAAACTTATTTAAAATCATACATACAATAACTCATTTATAGACTAATAAATCAAATTTTAGAGAGAAAAACTTGTTGTGTTGGATTGGGTTTTTAGGTTATTAGGTAAGGGGTCATAGGGTAGGGTGTTGGTGCCGATGATTCTCTCTTTGCTTTTGCTTTTATATGAAATGCTCATTTTCTTGGTTTGTTTTGAAAGTGAAAGATGCAATAGATTGGATCAAAAGACAAAGAAGTAAACTTTTTCAAACGCATTGTGCGGGTTTCATTTCATTCAACTTTATTTTCATAATATGCCTCCAATCATTTCTTCATTTTAAATTCAATATATATTCAGAAAAATGTATATTCATTTGCTTTGGTTTAAAATTAAGTGCGTTTTATACTGTGTATCTAAAGGTTTTCTTTTCATTATTTTCTTGCGTCACTCCTTTTGGTTTATTTTTGTTGAGATTCTGTCGTTATTGGCAATTCTTTTTTCATTTTTATGTATCTCTTCTTCTTTTAGATTATTTTCTTATAATTTTTATCGTATTCTATTTTTTTCAGATCTGAACTATGTTTTTTTTTATTTAATAAGCCTTTTTCTTTTCATACAAAAAGGTGAAAAAAAAATATGTAAGTCTCTACCTTTTTTTATATGTTCCTTTATGTTTTTTAGTTTTTTTGTTGTTTGTTCTTCTTTAAATAGCATTTATTTAATTATTTTTTCTTTCTTCGTTTAATTTTATGTTTTAATTTTCCATATCTAAATTATATTTTTTTATTTAATAAGTTTTTTTTGTTTTCTCTACTTTTGCAGTATGTTTTTTGTATGTTCTTGAAATATATTTTTTTTTTCAAAAATAAGTTTAACGTTGACGCTTTTTTAGATGACATTTATTTGATTATCTTATTGATTTATTTCTATTTTGGACTTTTAGATTTTTTGAATATTATCAGTGGATCGAGCAAAATCTCTCAGCTCATTCCTTTGCTATTTTTTTAGATAAATGGGATCTATTATTAGGCTCAAAGCAGAACTCTGCTACAGTGTAACAATTCCAAACTATACAACCCTCCTATATAGTAATGCCCCAATTAATACAGAGTTGCCTATTAATATTATCAACGCTATCAAACTTGGTACCAGAAATTGAATTCACCTCTCTAATTATGTACAGCAAATCCTCAACACTCTTATGCTGCCCACGAAAAACTCTATGGTTCCTTTCTTCCTAGATATAGTAGATACAAGAACAGCAAACAATTTTCGTAATACAAACAAGCAAAGACCTTTCTTTCAACCTGGTAAAAGCCCAAACAAGCTCCTGCTCCCATAGACCAATGCTTCTATGCAGATTGCATAATCCTAATATAGGTCGCAGTTGAATTGTAGTAAAGTGGTAAAATATCAGTTAGTCAATGAGCTATTTACTGTGTGCTTTGATTGTTTTAATAGAATTATTCGGTTAATCTAATTAGTTTACTATATTATTCTTTGTAAACTTTTCTTGTGATCTTATTGTATTTTTTTATTCAATAAAACTAACGACTATTATTATTAAAAGAATGCGCTTTATATGTTTCCGTAAGTTTTCTATGGTTTACTATTTTAACAATACAACCATTAAATTTATTAATATCATTGTATTTATTATCCATATAAATATTTAAGTCAATCTCGTATATTATGATAAAGGCTACATTCACCAAATATAGGTAAAAAAAAGTTGTGGTAAAATTATTTATATTTAAGCTATATATAAAATTTTAGGAGAAACAGTTAAATTAGTCTACTATTATTTTTTTGTAGACTTTCCATGTAATCTTAAAACCTAAACCCTAAAATTATTAAAAAAATGTGCTTTATATAACCCTAAGTTTTTCTAAATTACTACACCTACACATTAAATTTATTAAAACTGTAATTTAAAACCCTAAATTTTTAAAAAGTCTTTGTCATAAAAATATTATATTTAATCTAAACTTGATCTAACTTGATTCGATCATAAATTTTTTTAGAATAGTGTAGTTCTAATTGGAGAGTAAAACGTTAACAATCTTTAGAGTAAAACGGTCGTGCAAAGTCAATTGTGGCCCAAAATTACTCTCTCTTGGTTAAATTAAATCAGTGATAAAAGGTGATGATGTTCCTGATTTTGATGCATGACGAGAAGAAAAGGCATTTAATTCAATTGTAAAAGGACTGAAAAAGCAAATTGAAGATCTAGACTCTAGACTCTTACAAAACAGTATCGATCTGTTGGGTTCAAATCTTGATCCGACCAGACAAGGTACTGGCTCATCAACCTTTACAGTTGGCTTATGGAATATAAATCAATTTATTAAAGAAAAAAGAACAAGAAAAAGGGGGAGAAAAAGACATTTGTGTGTTCCCTCGAATGTTTGCTGATCTGAAATTCATAGTTTACATTAGTAAATGGTATGGAGCTATGAAATTGGATGATATGCTATGGGAAAATATCGAATATAATCGTTTGATACCCAGATGGATCAAAAGGGTGTCGAGGACTGATCTAATTTTAAAATTTATTTTTTCATATAAGTAAAAACTTAAAAATTTTTAATTTAATTTTTACATAAATTCGTGCACATTTCCATTAAAATGATTTTTTTAAAATATAAACATTTCCATTGAAAAAGATTGATGGCATTTTAACAAAAAAACATTTTATTGAAAACGGGAATGGCATTGTCATTTCCAAGAGTTGTCATTTCCACATAATTCGTTGCAAATTTTCTTTGCTACGATGAATTTATTTATGAATATTTAAATCCATTTTCTTTTTTTTGTAAAATACACTTGATTAAACCTAGAGTAAAATTTAAATCCATTATTTATTTATTTGATTTAAATAATAAAAAATAAAATAAAATAAAATTTACCTAATTTTATTTTTTTAATAATACCTGATTTACTGGGGACATCATACACCATGAATTGTTGATTAAATGTAAATCAATTGACATGATTACCAACACAAGATACAATGAAACATGAGATAAAACATACTAAAATGTTCAATATTAATGGGATGTATTAATTTAGATCCAAATATTATAAAAAATATATAAATATTTGATCCCAAAATTTATAGATTAAACAAATAATATACAAAGTAAAGAGGGACCACAATGCATGGAGAAACTGAAAGATGGTTTCAGTTGGGTGACAACTGAGTACAATAATTTTAAATTTCTGCATCTTCCCATTAAAAAATTGTAAATATTTTACTCTTTGTTCATGTAATGAATGGTTGACAACAGATCATTTACTTTGTATAAGCCCCAAAACCGAATGGTGCCCCCCAATTTTTCCTTTTTTTTGTTAATTATTCATACACATGGTATATTCTTTCCCTCTCTCTCTGTCTTTTCTTTTTTATTGCAACGTTTATGGGATTTATTCGACAAGCTATTTCACATTGGGAAGATGACAGCAATACCTTAGCTTCCGATTGGAGGTGAGCGCGTTTTTGAGGGCAACATCGACTCTTGTGCCTTCACGGAATATCGAGTCGTACAGCTGGCAGACAAACCTTGATAGTTCCTCTTCTTCATCCCCAAAACCTGTAGGAAAGTCCTCATTCTTCTCCATGTCACTATCCCAGTCACTCTCCGGACTGATAGGTTCAGGCTCAACCTCTTCATCTTCGGCATCTTCCTCACCAATCTCAAACCTCCCATCTTCCAAATCGTCATATTCTCCTGTTATATTAACTGACACGTCGTGGGGCTCAGCTGCAGGGCATATAACAGCTTTGGCCCCAGAATCTAGAAACGCCTTGATCAAATTTGCATTGGGACCGTAAGTTCCCGTGCAGATTATGATCCTATCCCTCCAAGCTCCAACCTAACATTTTTCAACCAGGTATCAGCCCCACATAAACAAATTTTCGATCAGGAATCACAGTTCATGATCAATAGAGAACACAAATAAAATAATATAAAACTTGTAAATGAAGACTACGGGTTCCATTGAAAGGGAGTGAAGTGAGGTCATTGAATAGGATGACACCAATGGCCCTATGTTGATATTAACAACATCAAGAATGAATGTGTTTGGCTGAAAACCGATGATAGTTAATGCTGCAGGTTTATAAAAAAACTATCCTCATGGTCTTAGTAACCCACTTCTATTAATGCAACGATTAGAGGAATTTAAATCTCAGAGTTAATCTAGTGTTTGGCAAGATTACCTAGATCTATAGAAGGTTAAGCAACTGAAACAAAGAAAATTACGCTATCCTGTGAATGCAATATTGCCCCAAGACAAGCAGAACAGAAGACATACATACCATCCAACGAACATCATCGGGTGTCATATGCAAAGAAGGGACTGTACGACGGAACATGTATGCCCCAATTTCAATATCATCTTCCATGACCTTTAAAAGATGTCAAGAAAATCACAATAGAAGTTCGTTAGATTTGAAAACACAGAACTAACAACAAAGGCATGGAAAGCAAATGAGAAATGAATGCACACTTGGGTTTGCCGTCCAATATATCTATGGCCAATGTTTCCGACTTGGAAGTATGGTTTACAGCGGATTAAATCAGCAATAGTTGTAATATTGGCAAAAGGTGATACACATTTCCGACGCTGGCTCTGCAATACTGACAACATGCTCAACTTAACGCTTTGCAGAAACTTATCAGCCAGTTCTCCAGGTTCAGCCACAACAAAACACGTCATTTTGCCAACTGGAGAAAAGAAGAATCAAGCAGGTTAGGAAGGGGAAAAAGCTACACCAAAAGTAATTACACAAAATAGAGGGCCTTCTAGACCTTAATACTGAGCCAACTGAGTCATTTTGGAGGGCCAAATGTATAATGCCCACTTGTGGTAGATTCTGTAACTTCTCATGCAATGACTGTACAGGTAAAGAGAGCTTCCTGGGAGCAGAAGGAGAAGTCGGGGGTGATGTAGCTGTCTTTCCAGATTGTAAACCATCCAAGCTTAAAGGTGGGACTGTGTCAATTCGGCCAAGCCTCTGCATGCCAGCATCAGTACCGAATAAAAGGGGGCTTGAAGGAAAACTTCCCGTGATCAGAGAGAGGTAAATGGTGTTGGAAATGTTGTTGCTGGTAATGTCTTCGAAAGTCCAGATATGTCATGCAAAAGAGATAATCTAATTCCAGTTCGAGCACAAAATGACTCGAGTGCACGAGCATGGTGCACAGTTCTTCCTGAATCAGGACTATGCAAAGCTTCAACAAGTAGTACATTTCTCCTCCATCCTAAGGAAGGGTTATTCTCATCTAGTATAGCTCAACACAAAATAAATTAAAAAGATTCATCAGAGAACCCAGATAGTTAGAATATATGAAAACTATTCAAAACAAGGCGTAATACCTGCATTTGACACCTTTGCCCTGGCAAAATGTTGAGATTTCAAATTATCTGTCCACTTTTCATCATGTAAAAAGGGCAGAAGAAGTCTTTCGCATGCATTTTTCAAGGCCTGGGAATTGTTTTCGATGTAGTCCTTTACACAAGCTTCCAACTTCATCCAAACTGTTGGATCAGTCTCATCCAGCTCCATGTCACAACGTTCATCAACTTCAAGGGCAACCATAAAAATGAGGACTTCAAAATTATTTCACTAAAGAGAAATTGCAAATGAATGAACTCCAAGATGATTTTTTTTAAAAAAATAGTTGGATGAAGAAAATGGAATCATCTAGGGTTGGAAACTCCAACCCTCATCAAGTAATCAAAAGGATATAATACCTGGATTAAACCGGAAATATTGAATCTCAGGAAGCATAGGTATCAATGTACTCAAAGCTTCCTCAGCTCTGTCCACAGAGCATGCACTCTCAATCAGCACTTGCCCAGTATCTAGATAACGCCAACCACCTTTTCGTGCCTACAACAGAAGAGATACTCGTGAATCCATGGAAATAAGTAATGGGATGAAAAGGTAACTAGAAAATTAAAATCTCTAGATTTTTTATTCTCCAATTAGTCAAAATATAAGAACAGTTTAGAAACATATTAAACTTGGAATGTCATAAAAAGCACCTACGTTGTTTCCTGTTATTTTGCATGAATTTACAAAATGAGGATTCTCCAATTAGTCAAGATATAAAAACTGTTTAGAAACATATTAAACTGGGAATAGTTTTACAGCCAGTTGAAGCCAGAAATTACTTATGCTGGAAAATACAAGATAGAGCAATTACCTTTGCAGGCACAGAACCACAGCCAATTGAAACTATACAGTCAATTTTTGTATCGGGCCATAAAAGTTGTGCTTCTCTTATGGAAAAGATAGTTGGGTTGTTTGCCACTATAGCACCATCTTGCCAGCGGTATACATCTACATAAAAGGTAAGAAATAATATAAAATAATGTGAAGGTTAAGCTCAGCCATTCTTAATAAGATAGTTAAGCAAGCAGAAGAAAAATACCATCTGAGAAATCATCAAGATAATATGGGGCAGCAGAAGAAGCTCTTATAGCTTGCCATATATGGTGTTTACAACTTCCTATAAAAGCACTTCGTTTGTAGCCAACTTGAGCGCCTGTAGTTGGAGATCCTAGAATGGTAATTCCGAACTTTCTGATATTGCAAGAGGCACCTCTGGTGTTCCCACAGGATACTGCACATTAAGAAATATAAACGTATAAACAAACTATTAGAGCTACCAAAATATTACTGAAATGGATTATAAATTATTGTACAGATATCTACGTGTGTGATATAATACTTGAACCCAATTAGAGTTCATATTACATGATAGAACAAGGAATTCTTGACCACAAACCTGATAATTGCGGAATATAAATGGCTGAGCTGGCATAACGCTCACCAAAGTCGACACAACAAAAACTTTAGGAATGTTTTTCACAGCAGATTCAATTAGTAGGTCACCATCCTCATCAGCACACATTTCCTTTAGCAACCTTTCAAACTGATCTGCACTGTGCTGAAATACTCTATGTCATATCATCTTGTTGAAACAGAAGGATACTTTGAAAGGTAAAACAAATAGGCTCATTCAAATTATCTATTTTACTATAGCAAAACACCTCTGAAAATGATAATAATAACAACAATATAACAAGCAGAATTGATTGCCATGTTTTATTGATTAAAGGCAATATATGGAAAGAGCAACCCTTTAAGTAAATTATAATAAATCCTCTAAAACCCTGAAAATATATTGTAGAAACACAAAAAGGCTCTCATTTGTTTGAGGTATACTTTCAACTAACTCCATGCCTCTTCCTGCATTCATAGACATACATTTTCAACTATGTTGCTCCGACTCTTCGTTTTTATTCAAGTACCCTTGTCCGGCACATGGGTTTGAGAATATGATCCACCAAGGATCCTCCAAGTACATGGAAAAATACTTGAAAGAAAAAAAAATCTGACCATGCCCGTATCCAGACAATCACACCCGAGTCCAAGTAACATAGTTTTCAAGGAAAAGATGAAAGAAACTCAGCAGTATCAAAGACAGAAGCACAAATTCGCATAAATGAGAAATTCATACTTTAGATCCATGTACAACAACTCTGAAGCTCTGTGAAGAACTTTTATAAAGCAGATCCAACTTCTCTCTCCAAGTTGCAGCTTCATTATCCTTCGGCACAGGTTCAGCGAAAACAAGTTTTCCTACAAAAAGTTTAGAATTTGATAAACATATTGAAATATAAATTAAGTGTTCTTAAACAGAATATTTATGCAGCATACTAACCGAGATTTTTGTATATTTCTTCACATTGGTCCAAGGTCATCAACTTAATACCAAGGGCCACAGCAAGCATGCCTCCAGTTGATGTCCCACAAATAAGGTCAAACAGCTCATGTATTCTCTTTCCAGTTCCCTTCTCGATTTCTTTAAGGATCTGCACAGTTGCAAGACCTTTCATGCCACCTCCATCCATTGAGAGTATCCGTAGGCCTTGTTTTGGTATCTGTCTTCCTCTTATAGCACGCCTTAAGTATTCATTCTCTCCTACAAAATAGCATAATTGGATGATCCAAGATCCAAAGATCCCGAAAGAAGTTAAAAACCAAATGGAAGAAATATACCAAGAATTGCCAAAGCACGAGCTGCAGCTTTATTCACACGTGGTTCAGGTGCAACAGTCAGTCTCATGAGAAGCTCCTTCAAGCTTTCAGAGGTGACAAGAATGCGATGATTCTCCAGACAGAAGGCCAAATTCCCAACAGCTAACAAAGCAAGCCTTTGCACCTGATTAAATATAAAGGTTTAATTATACATACATTTGATATAAGAATAATTTTGATCAGGATAATACCTCTGGGGTTTTTAGGCACAAAGTATTTTTAACGACCTCAAAACATCCTTGGTTAGCATCTTCTGTGCTACAGAATCAGATCCAATGGCCAATGTGACCACAACTTGCAGCACAGAAACCAGTTCTACTGGGTCGGGGGACTTCAAAACAGTTTCAATGGGTTGCATGATGTCACATTTCAACAACTGCATTGCCACAGAAACATCTCCACCAAGAGTTGATAGAGCAGAGCAGGCTTGTTCAACCTGACACAAGATAAGAACTATAAAGATACTGCATAAAATGAATGTCTGACGTTATTCATAACATGAAAGTAATTCCAGAGTACCACATGGCGGTTGTCACTACTTATCATACTTATGAGCTGTCTCACTGCGTTCTCATCTTTACCAACAACTACACGATTCCCCTGGTCTTGCATTATTATCTTCACCAGTGCAGAGGCTAGCAAAGGGTGATGACAAGATGAAAAACGGAATATGAGAGAGAAAAAGGCACTCAGCTTGTGTCTAGATGCACCAAAATAAGAGCTATTCTCCATCTGTAATACAACAAGAGAAGCAGTTATAATCATAGATTTATCCATGCTCATGTGAAAACATAAGCATGCAAACAGCTAATATGTGTAGGTTGTACCTCTATTTGCACATTCACCGATCTTATATTTTCATCAGCCACAATTCTGATATTTGCAAGGGACAAATGGTGTAGCTTGTGTAAAGGCAAGATTTCAGGAAGGAATTCAAGTGGATTACCAAATAACCTAAGAATTTCTAACTCAGACATAGCCCTGCCATCCAACTGGAGAAAAACATTAGACTAAATGAAACTATATACCCACGAGTTTAAAGAAATAAGTTGATTGTCCATAAAGTGACCTGAAGTCAAGAAGAGGCCGGACAAGTTTGTTATGTTCCAATGATAGTTCCACCAGTCTGACGCACTGTCTCAGCTCAGCTGCTCATAAATTTGCAACAGAAATAAGGTAAAATTGACAAGTGAGGAAGCAACAGCCTATACAGCCTAGACCTTACAAAATGATGAGAAAAAATGTTTCCCCTCCTTATATGAAAATTGCACCTTGATACGGTAATAAAACTCTCAGGAACATGATTTAGATGTAAAACAGGATTGCTCTTACCAGGAACAGAAACAAGCATGTTGTTGTCAATCCTTAGTACTTTTAAGGTTTTTAGTTCACCAAGCTCAGGGGGTAAAACAGAGAGCTTGTTGTGATCAAGATATAGTTTCTCCAGAACAGGCAATTGAGTTAGCTCAACGGGCAGTGTCTGTATCAGAAAGCATGCAACCAATGAGTGTCAAAATACTGAAGCAGAGAAAAAGAAATATGCCTAGTTTTTCATAGATCTCAGTCCAAAAATTTTAATCATCTAAAACTTTCGTTTCAAGCACTCACTACTATTCATGCTGATTTCTTCTTCGACTTTCGCACAGTCACTATTTTTCATACCAATGTCTTATTCTCGTTAAAAAAATCAATTACAAATTAAAATTAGCCGAGGTCCATACTTAAACTTCCTTGCAATCAATCGCTCCACATTTCTCAATAAAATCATTTGACCAATAAAAAACATAAACAAAAAGGCAAAGAAAAGAAGAAATAGACGGAAAATACCGTTAAACCACAACCGCAAAGGCTAAGCAAAGTGATACTTCTCCAATGGTCACCGCAAGCAACCAGACCACTATCACCAGAAGGAACCAAATTCGACCGTAACAACCGAACCAAAACACCGACTCCATCACTCTGCTGACCTGACCCGGCCGCCTTAACCATCGTAAACTGCCCGCAATGGCTCCCTCCTCTTCTCCACCTTCATCTCCACTCCAACTGAATTCCCATCCGTCTCTCTCAGTTCGACCGACACCGTATCTTGCGGCACTGGAAGCGCCACCATCAATTTAGATTGCAGCCTTATCGCCACCTGATCCTCGTCATCCCCCGCTACCCAATCCAGATCGATCCTAAACCCTAGATCTTTCTGATCTTGCGAAGGTGACGATTTCGGCGAAGACAAGGACGAACTCCCCGGCGCTGCATCGTTTAGATCTTCCGCGGATTGTTCGTATCCGTAGTTTAGGGATAAACGGAAGATCTCCGAAGGACGTTTCCATCCTAGTCCCCAAGACATTGTGATCGGAAGGTCAAAATGCAACGAGGAGAGGACTCTGATCCCGATCCGACGGTTGACACGATGCTTCACATTTGAATTTTCTTCACGTGTACAAAAAATGGCGAGCGACAACAGCAACGAAGTTCGTTTCTTAGGGTTTAGATTTTAGAGAGATTAAGATCGAGGAGCTTTGAAGAGATGATAATACACTGAAGGAACAAATTGGAGCAGACTGTATCTCTTTATTCCTTCCTGCGAGCTCTTTCTTTCACGCTGTTTTCTTTGCCTATTCTTTCCCCTTCGTCGGACTCGTTTTTAACATTTTGTTTTTAATTAAGATGGATAGCGCCTTTGAAACGACGTCGCAGACTTAGGCGGCTATGCAACGACTGGAACGACGGCGTATAAAGTATAAACTAGCCTTTGTTTTCGTGTTTGTTTGTATGATTTCCCACGTGGGGCGTAACGGATGGTGAAGCGTGATTACCTCTATTTGAAATGACATTTCATTTACAATTGAATTTAAAATAGCACAATTGCTTTGAACTTTTCTATAGGATGACGAATATGAATAGTATATAACTTTTAAAAAATTATCGTAATAGGAAATTTAAGAAATGGTTTTAACTGAAATTAAAAAAATGAAATATTTGAGTTCAAACCGTTTTATTTTAAGATATATGATTTTTATTAAAAGTTATGTTTATGAAAAAAGTGGAATAACCTTATTCTACATTTGGGTGATTTACTCATTTTGAGATGGATTAATATATAATGATTAAGAGAGATAGAAGAGAAAAAACCGTGGTTTGGTTATAAGTTAATCAGATTCATTCTATACAAACTTGGAGAAGACGATTTGATTATATTGGATAAAATCTATGTCTGGTAGGATATGCGAATGGGATTAGTTTATAAACTTACCTGGTGAGTCAGATTGATTTAACGTTTGTTAGTTCAAGAGTGGTTTATCTTTAGTGAGGTCATCTGACTGATTTAACGTTTTTCTTATCCTTTAGTACGATTATTTCAAAAAAAATGATATTTTTACTCTAGAGTATGTGAAGATCTATTGCGTGACAAAAATAATACGTTGCGCGAAAAAAGATAGTAACAGAAAATATATTAAGTATAACAAATTAAAAGAAAAAACAAATATTATTATAAAACCAAATTAAGAAGGCTCACAAAAATGAACATATATATATATATATATTTGTATCTAACCTATGTTTGTCACCTTCGATAGATTGCTCAAAGAATTGATTTGGATAATAATAAAAAAGAGCATTGAAAGATTGATCATTCAGTGTAGTGCACATAAAATAAAATTTAT
The DNA here is from genome assembly GCA_019671005.1 of Hibiscus mutabilis. Classification (NCBI taxonomy): domain Eukaryota; kingdom Viridiplantae; phylum Streptophyta; class Magnoliopsida; order Malvales; family Malvaceae; genus Hibiscus; species Hibiscus mutabilis. The sequence goes on from CM033714.1 coordinate 83,314,952, forward strand.
CATTAACATTATAAATTTCGCATTTAACAACTTTGGAACTACTACTAACAAGGTTAAATTACGTTAAATTAAATTAAAAAAATCAATTTGAATCTCAAATTTCAGCATTGTAAATTTGTAATTAAACGTGTGATTTCCAAGTATTCAAGTAACTACTATTTATTTTGCTCATCAATTTAATGCCGACACCAAGCAAGACTAAGCTTAAGTTAAAAGGAGACTGGGCGGCAATAGGATAGCCCTTTTTGCCCAAATGCTCATGTTCAACATTTTACCATTTCAATAAGAGACGCACATAAAGGCCAAGACCTGAAGCTGAAACTGGCCTGCCAAGAGAATCTCAACAATCATAGAAAGCAACATTCAGGGGTAGGTGACATTGGGTTCCAAGTCAACATCCAGGAGTAGGTGATATTCAGTTCCAAGTCACGCTAGACAAGAGTCGGTTATAGTAATAAGACACATTGTACTTCCAACGAAAAAACACATGTTCAAACTTTGGAGACAATCACGAGCTCCAACCATGTTCAAATGAGCATGGATATAACATGGTCTCAAATTGCTTGCAACTGAAATTGGATCAACAATGTTACCACTGCCCTATAAAGTGTTCAGTAGGAAGTACAATTATGCTTATGAAATCAAAATGACTCATAAATCCAGTTTCTCTACGGTTGCTTTGAATGTTGCTCTTAAATCTGCCTTTACTCCATCATCAGCAAATATGAAATCAATAACATTTTCAGCAAGCTGAAACATTTCGGTCTTTCCAAGACCTGGGGGAAAAAGAAGGGTAAATCATCGATGAGCACACAAATAAATTATTTGTTCTATACCCTTCATACATGCAAGTTATATATTCCACTTACAGAATGCAGAGGCTGCAAGACCATACTCCCTGGAAAGACTGGTGGAGAAAACCCCGGAATCATCTGTACAGAGAGCCAAAGGATGTTTTGCCTTGTAGAGATCAACTGCAATACCATCTCACAAAGTGGATTTGTGTAAATGTCAGAATGAAGTGAAAAAGCAAAACAAATCCTTCGAGAGTAGCTGATTACATATACTTGCAAAGTAACTACTAAAAGAGTTGAAACAGAAGCATATAAGCCTAACCAAAATGATGAATGTCTATTGAAGAAATAGTTTCAGTCCTGATATTGGATGTCAAACAAATCTCAACCTGCAAAAGGTTTTTACGAAACGAAAGAGGAGACCTTAGCTAGCTAAACATTGTAAAACCAAAAAGAAAAATCAAGCATACAATAAATCAACCCTGTGTACTAAGTGATATACCACACTCAAATCAATCTATCAAGTAAATGACTTTGAAAAAAGATGGGCATCAATCTATATACTATGTGATAAATATCTTACGGGGATTTTCGCTGATTTCAACTTTCTCCAGTTTTCCTTGTCAAAGCAACAAGCATGACCGATCCTATGTGGAAGAAAGTCTATCATTGCTTTGATTTCCTCTTGGTTAGGTACCTACAAGCACTAAGATATGAAAGTAAACTAGTCGGTGTCATTTCAAATACTATAAGAAGCATGCTAGTAGTATGACAGTTTTGAGAAGTAGGAACAAAAATGCACCTCTCCACAGTGAAGAGTGATATAGAGACCCTGCTCCCTAGCAAACTTTAACGCAGGCAAGAATGTAGGCCTACATCAGATGCTAATAAAATTTAAAATACATGATCATGGGTAAACTAGTAAAGAATTAACGGTATTCATGACCGACTTAGCGAAAACAAGATTAAATAAAACAAGAAGAAAGTGTTTGCATATGAGTCCCAATTGCCAACGATTGGGTTTCCGGAGAGATCAATGCCGACTACCCCTAAATCCCTCATTTCCAGCGCAAGCTTAACCTAAGAAAAGAAACTAATTATATTTATGGAACAAATAACAAGCTTTCCACAAACTGCAATCTTAACATACAGTTTCCATGGCAGCTTCGGTGCTCTCACGACGGTCGATGCTGAGAAGAAACCTAACATATATCTTCTTTCGTGTAGATCCATTAATTTCTTCAATCCAGTTGGAGAATAATCAACACGGACTGAACTGACAGCTCTTAAACCCTCCATCACGGCATCCATATACGAACGTTTGCTCATTCCTATAGAATCATTTTTCTGCACAATGTTTCCATTATTTCTTTAGCTCAAAAAAACAAACCACACCCCATGAAACTAAAACATTTTTAATTCAAGTACCTTAGGAGTTGTTCTAAGCTCAAGGTATACAACATTCTCTGAAGCAAAATCTTCAATGACCTGTATGTCAAAATAGCAACAAAGCATGAGAGAAATTAATACGGATGAATTACGGTAAAAGATACCTTCGAGTGGAATGCTTCATTACTTCTTTCGTAATCCTTGTAATGGTCGAGTGATCGGTAGTGAGAATGTGGATGAGGTCAAACAACTTGAACACTTCATGTAGAGAACGATCATCTGAACCGAAAAAAAAAAAAACATATAGGAGTGCCCCCAAATACCAATCTTTTTTAACACACAACACAATACAATCAAACCCCATTTTCCTAAATGTGCAAAAGGACTAATTCAATCAATAAAAATTCCCAACCCCAAACCTCACTCAAGTAGCCAAACTAACACTTGTCAAACTCGAACTTCGATCGATGATGCCAACGAACAACAAGTTCGGGTTCTCGAGAATAAAATAGAGGACTAAAACAAAGAACAGGGGGAAGAAACACACATACCTTTCATTATAACATTCTCCACATCTGAGAAAACAATGACACCCTTTTCACCCAAAGCTCTAGCAAGTTCACTGCCAAGACAACAAATACATCTAAATTAAAAGCTTTCATAATTCCGAATGGCAAAGACAAATTGAAAACCTTGACAAATAAAGAGAGGGAAAAGAGGGGTATAAGCTCACAATAGAGTAGAGTTCCTAACTGAACCGTTGAGGTGAGCATGAAGTTCAACCTTTGGCATCGAAACGCACCACTCCATGTTTTCTCTGTTCATAATTTTTTGCTGGATTTTCCTTATCTTGGATTAGCTGCAGGGTTTACCTTTTTGGAGTTGGGTGCTGGGTTTTTCAACAGGGGCTACGTTTCGCGATGTGATAGATTGAGTTTTTTTGGTACTTTTTTAAGCTTCTAATCAGACAAGATGGTCAAAGAACAGGACAAAATGTACAACATAAGCTGACAAAGGAAGGACAGAGAATTTTGCAACAATGGGCTCGAAGAGACATGGACCTGATATTCGTTGGGCTTTCAACAATGCCTGATACCCGAAATCAAGACCCAAATTTCCTGGTTAGAAGAGACGGGCTTGATGAAGTGTAGAGGTGAACAAAACTCATCTCAATATAAAAAAATATTTTTTTATTTGATTCAACTTGATTTGATTTGAATTATAATTTAATAAATTAAATTTGATTCAAATTTTTTAAATAAAATTAGGTTTATAAAATAAAACTTTGAATATCTCTAATTTTTTAATATTTAATGGATTAATTTTCAAGTTCGAGTTAAATTCCTCAACTCTACATGATATATGAATATCATATATGAAAAAATAAAATGTGTATATCGTATATGTTATAGAAAATTGTTTAAATTATAAAAAATTAATACTCTAACATTATAAATATTTTATAATTAAATTTGAACTGAAACTCGAACAACTAAACTTTGATTTGAGCAACTTAAATTTTATAAATTCAAATCGAATAAAATATTTCAAATAAAATTTAAGTTGTAAAATAAAATTCGATTAACTCGAGTTTTTTTACTCAACTCGATCGAATTATCATTTAAAAAAAACGAATGATCACTCTTAGATGCAAATCTTGCAACAATTACGCAAAAAGCTACCGTCGGGCATCAATGACATTTGTGCTCCGAGAATCTTAGGGATGCAATTCGGATATCCGCATACATCCTATTTGTTTTTTTAGTTCGGGTATTTTTGACTTGTTCAGATTTGGATATTAAAATTATTATTTGTTACGGACTCAAAGTATACAAGAATGTATGGTCCTGGATATTCATGATTTAAATTGCATTATTTATGCAGATGCATGTTACAGCTTCAAATATATAGATTTACCTTTGGATTAAGAAATGGAGAATAGATTTTAAATAATTTTAATTACATCTATTCTTCATATTTTTTACAAGTTCTTACTAAATCTTTTAAAATTATTAAAAAAATTAATTAAACCCTCAAAATTTTTAAAAATCTAAATTTATTCCTCCTGTTTTTTTTTTTAAATTTAACCCCTCCAAATTCCGCCACTTATCCTACCATCTTCAATTTCAATTTATGAATAATTTCATTTGCTTTTAGACTTTGTTCGAACTTTGGTTTGTCTTGGCTTTCAATGCCACCTACGTACACAAGGCTGCCGTTTGGTTAACTTTCACCTGTCCTTTGCAAATCATGTCGTTTCGCAATTAATACAATGTAGAGTAAATGGTAACAATTCTTTTCATAAACTTAGGTGTGGGGGAGGAGAATTGAGAAACAAGGCCAGAAATCAGAATTGTGTGGACTGAGGAGGTTTATCACAAACTTTTCCCATTAAATTGATGCAGTGAGCGAATCAAATTAGATAGCGATTGCCCCCTTTAATTTGTAATAGGATTGGCTTTAAGCCACTGGTTTTGGGCTAAATCCAAGATTTAGTATTTTTCTATTATTGCAATAATTAAAATCTTATAACTATAAAGTATAAACTATGAAGATTTAAATAAGGAGAAAAAAATTTAAGGTTATTGTTTAGAATTTTGGATTTAAGGTTTAGGGTTTAGATTTTAAGGTATTAGGGTTAAGAATTTAAAATTTGTATTTTATAAAGTAAAAATTAGTGATCTAGTTTAGGGTTTATAGTTTAAGGGTTTAGAATTTAGAGTATGTGGTTAGAATTTAGGGTTTAGTTATAGGGTGCATGGTTTAGAGGTTATGGTTTAGGTTTTAAGGTAATATGGTAGGGATTTGGGTTTTACCTATAACCCCTAAATTCAAACCCTAAACTCTAAATTCAATCTACAATCCCTAATTTCTAGGCACACAAATCTAAACCCATAAACTATGAACCATAAACTGAACCCCTAACCCCTAAAATTAGGGTGCGTGTAGAAACAAGATGTTTTCACCTCCAGTGCATTGTATAATTACCTAAATTTAAATATGTAATACAAATGACATGAAGAAAAAAGATTAAATATTCTCTTAATATGTTTTTTATCTTTTATAGAAAATTCAACAATTATTATAAAAGTCTTTATGTCGCTTTTAACTAGACGTTATATTGATATGTGAGTGGAGATTGAGAAAATACATCTTGCAAATTGCTCCATAATCATTCTGATTGTATCGATAAATTACTACAAAAAGAGACTTAACTATATTAGACCTTTTATGATCATAAGATTTTTTGTGATGACTGTTACACAAACACCAAACTATTATAAAAATAGACAAACTCGTGTTATAGAGACAAACAATTAAACACAACTAGACGTGCAAAAAAAATCAAAACAAAAGATACTTATTTGAGAATATAAATAAAAGAAATAAAAAGTAAGACGATAGCACTAAAACCACTTATTCTTGAGAAAACAATTAGAAAATTTTGGAAGAAAAATCTAGTGAATAGGATTTATAATTAAATTATTTTAATTTCGTGAGTACGAACTAATTTTAAAGTTTATAATCAACATTTATCTTATATGAACCAAGAAAAGACAAATACTTATAAACAGATGTAGTGTAATTTTTTCATACAATTTTACTTTTATCTTGTAAGTCTTCCTACATCAACCAGTTTGGTAAGGCTCTTAAATATATGAATAAATATAATTTAAAATCTTGTCTCCACCGATTGTACAAACTACAAAGTCACAGCTCATAATGTAATAACCCATTTCAACCCAAACTCAGACCCATGATCCGACTCGAAGTAAAAAAAAAAATCCAATCTTTAAAGTGTTAACCCTAGTCGCTATCGATCTCCTTCATTTCCGCCGCCGTCAAGCCTGGCCGGCCACTATTTCAAACCAAAATAATCCGAAAAATCTCTAAAACAAACCTTAAACCCCAAATCCAGCTTAGATCAAGAAACCACAAAAAATAATAACATAAATCAAATCTAACCTAACCCTAAACCAGCCCATACCCTAAATCTGTCAAACTCATACCAAATCTGACATATCTACCCACTCAACCATGCCCTTGTCTCTGCCAAAACTGAGATTTCAACATCAAATGACACTCTCTCATCTTCTATATCAGATCTGAATCACAAATAAAAAGGGGTTAAAAAAAACAGAGAGTAGGGAGGTTTGGAGATCAAAAAATCAGAGAGAAATTTAGAGGTTTTCGATTGAAAAAAAGGAAAATCTGAGAGGGAATACTAGATCAAAAAAAGGGGAAAGAGATTAGAAGTTGTAAACCAAAAAAGTGGTAATAAATTTTTGAAGGTTCATATCCAAATCTAATTTATTGTTGAATCAAATGTTCTTTTTTGTTGTTTTAAATCTCTTGAATCAAAAGTAAAAAGCTAAGGAAAAAGAGGGTTTGAACTTACCTGATCTCGCCGCCGCTGCTCCTCCGTGAGGCCGCCGGGGCCGGTGAACGGCTTGAAAAGAAGGGTGCGACACCGTTCGAGATTGGAGAGAAAAAGGGCTGAGGAAGAAATGTTTTTAGGATTTTTTATGTTTTGATTCGAAATAAAAAATAACCCTTATCTTTATTTTGAACCGATAGTCAAAACGATGGCGTTTTAGAAGACTCGATCCGTGCGATGACTCGACCCGGGGAGGATCCGTGTTTTTGCTTGATGGGTTAATTACCCGGTCGGTCCTTCTTGTTTCTAGCCATTTTCGTTAATTTCCATGGGCAAATTACGCGCGTAGTCCCTCCCTTTCTTCCCCGTTTTCACTTCTGTCATGGAATAATTCGCCCTTGGTCCTTATGTTTTTATGCGCTTTTAATCTTGCCAATTTGTGCTTTATTTGTGTCTTTTATTTTGCATTTTGTTCGATTTTAGTCACTGCTCTGTTTGGTATTTAATTTTTAGCACTTTTATTTTATGTCATTTATATTTCTACCCATGCATTTTATATTTTGTTCATTTTAGTCTTGTAATATATATTTTCCATGCCATGTAATTTAATGTTTGTGCATTTTAGTCCTTAAGTTGTTATTTCCATGTTGTTTTATGTATGTTAGTATAAATCCTTGGCTATTGTTATCATTATTGTTATTATTATTATTATTATACTTTTATATTATATTAGTATTTTATTCATGTTAGATGTCAAGCTTTTAGTTTTTATATATTTGTATGTTACTTTGTTAATTTAGTATCATATTTTATCATATGTATATGTCATGCATGTGTTATAGTTGTGGTTCGTATTAACGTGTTTAAGCATGTTAGAATTAATTAGTTTAGTTTTGGAAGCATGTCTTTTTTTGCATGTTTATATTTATATTTTATTTTATGACATGTCATGTTATTTTCGTTCATGCATTTCATTTAATATTACTTATGTATTTATGTTAGATTAATTTTTTATTTTGTTAGTGTTTATTTATATGTGTATCGTATTGTATTTATTTATGCTTGCCATGTTTTAAATTGCATTTCGGAAATATAAATTGTCAATGCGGTGCCCTTTTATCCGAGCGTAAACGGGGCCAGTATCAGGCGTAGTGATAGTGGTTGGGCGTTTACTCTTGGATAACAAGGCTTTTAAAATTTACTCGCACTTATAACCAAATTTTAATTTAATCGTCACTTTAATATGGAAAGTCTAATATTAATAAAGCAATAATTATTAAAGTACCAATTTTGGGCGGTATGGGGGTGCTAATCCTTCCTCATCCGTAACCGACTCCCGAACCCGACATTTTAAAATCTCTGGTTTTTACCGTGTCTGGTCCACCTTGAGTGGCCGATGGCGACTCAATTTTTAAATAAAACACGGGTTTTATAAAACTCCACGCGGAAGACATTATTTTTAAAATAAAAGTAAAACAAAATAAAAACCTTTCTTTTTTTAGCGAGAAGGACATCGCTACACATAAAGTTAGGCAGTTGCCATTAATAGTGGGACAACTGTACAATGGTTGCAATTGCTTTGCATCCGAATTATATAAAGTTAGATCAGATCTCAAACATGAATAAAACTCTTTCAATAATGTTTCTTATCTAGTATTAGACTTAAAAACTAATTGGATTCAAATGAAAGAATGATTCCTAAGTATTCGATTAATAAAGATTCGATCTAATAATATTATCAGTTACTCCAATAAAATGAGACGTTAGTCCTTTTAAGTAAAGTCACAATTTAAATTTTGACATTGTAAATGGATCAAACTAAATTATGAGGGCCGCACCTATGATGGACATATACAATAATATCTAATATAAATTAGTAGATCAATAGATCGAATATTGAAAGTTATAAAGATTGAGATATATAAGCATGAATTGTGCAAGCATTAACAATGCTAGTGATTAAATACTTGAAAAAGAAAGTTGTAAATTAAATGATTGAAATACATAATTAAACACTCAAACAATGAAACAAAACATGTCAAAAGTATTATTCAAGTAAAAATACATAAAGTGTATAAATAATCTAATTATTATCCTTTCAAATTTATTTCTCACGAGGCAAGATCACAGCCTTGAGGGGGTTCTTCATAACAACGGTGAACGAATAAGTCTCAGTCAAATCGAGTGGATCATCCGGAACCCGAACCCACTTAAAAGCTTGAACCATCTTTGCTATCAACAAATTTATGTGCAAAATCCCTAGATTCCAAGCCGGGCAAATCCGTCTCCCTGCCCCGAACGGCACCATCTTCACCGCACGAGTTCCGGTAACGTCCACGCCGACGCCATCTCCGTCAAAGAACCTCTCAGGTCGGAACTTACCGGATCCGACCATATATCCAGTTCTCGGTTATCCATGCAGTGTAGAATTCGACGTGAACCCCTGCTGGAATTGTGTAGCCACCAAGCTCGGTGTCTTTTATAGCTGCATGAGATAGTAGGAAATGGCCCGGAGGGTGTCGCCGGAGCGTTTCTTTAACGACGGCTTCGAGATAAGGCATTTTCTCTATGTCTTCTTCTTTGATATCTCCATCTTTACCTACACAATCCACAATTTCTTGGTAAAGTTTCTCTTGGATATCTTGATACATTACCAAGTTAAGCATTGCCCATTCAACCGTCGTTGTGCTCGTATCGGTACCCGCACTAATCACCTCCGAACATAGAGTGACGTACTCTTCCTCCCCCAATGGACCTCGGGTTGCTGGCTCAAATCCGAAGAGCGAATCAATATAGGCCGCACCGATTGGACTCACCATTTCTTGGTTATGGTTTTCACCTTTCTCAACGGTTATTTATCAACGGAGCCAAGCTCTCAATTTGCCTCTTTCTCAGTGCCTTAGCCTCTTTCATTTGCCGACGAAACAACGGCGTAAGGATCGGTAAGAAATCCGGTAGCTGCGGTGACGTTACTAGCATTACGTCTTTGAGTATGCTTTCGATCTTCTTGATACGTTCCTCGGAGATCTTTGCACCAAAACATAAACAAATTAAGATGCTACATATAGTGAGCCTGCAATTGCTCATTACCTCAACGAACCCTTTCTCAAAACACTCGCTTTTGATTCTGTTTATGTGGTTTTCGATTGCCCATTTCCGGATCCAACTGCATTGCTTCACCCTCGTAGGGGTTATCAGCTCGGTGACCATGTTCTTCCTCAGGGTTCGCCGGAGTGGTCCGTATTCTGCAGAGTTGATAGCGCATTTGCCGACGCTAAGCACGAGCCGAATCGGGGAGTCGGGTGGCCGGGAAGCAAAAGCAGGGCCTTTTTGAATCAGAGCTTCATGGATGAGCATGGAATCCGTCACGATCACCATGGTACGTTGTCCCATTTGCAAGGTGAAAATCGGACCATATAATTTACGCAACTCACCGACTATAAAGACGTAATGTCGATGTTGGAGAATGATTTGGATCAAATTTCCAACCAACGGCCAACCAGGCGGTCCTGGAGGGAGGTTCTTACTTTTACGACCGGTGACCGACAAGCGACGCCACCATAGACAGATTAAAATAAGGGCGAAACCAATGATGAAAAGGTCCATCAACTCCATTTTTCTTCACAAGGATAGAAATTGGAGGGAAGGGAGTAGCTGGTATACAGCAGGGGAATGAAACTTTTGTGGTAGGTTTTATAGAACAAGAAAAGAGAGAGAATTAAATGAATTCGTTCCACCAGCTATCGGTACATTAATTTCAATAGCGATGCTATATAATTATGTATATATATTGGTCACAAATCAGAATTATATATATGCTAATTGCACGGCCATTTAGTTTATGAATTTGCTGGCGCCGATTTAGCTAGTAACTATAGCTGACGTTCGATAGTAAACTAAAATTTGGATTTAGGGGATCAAATAGTAAATTAGTAATGATGCATAAACACTAAAACTTTAAAACCATAAAACATAGACTTTAAATCTAAATAAGATTTCTACGCACTATATTAACATATTTGCAAGATGGTAAGAATCTCTCTTATCTTAACCGGTAATCGAGGGTTTGATTATCGTTCTAGGCATGAAGTAAGTTTAAAATTTGTGGCCAGTGTATACCTCCTATATGAGCTAATAAAACGTCGAGAATTAGTCATTTGACTCGCTAAAGATTACATAATCTTTTTTATTTTAAGGTTTGAGGTTTATATTTTAGTTTTAAATTATATTTTAGTTTTAAAATAAAAAATATGTAGGCTTTGTAAAATTTTTACACAACATATGTATACAAAATTACTCTTATTATATTATAATTTATTTTTTTGGAAAAAATATTTAATACACATGTTGTGTAAAGTTTAAACTAAACAATGGTGTCTATTGCAATGCTATTTGTCTTGTTTAGAGGTTAGGGTTTAATATTTAGGATTTAGGAATATATAAAAAAAAACTTTAATACACAAGTTGTGTAGAGTTTAGTTTACACATGCATGTTAATGTTAGGGTGTATGAAGCTAGTTTAGGGTTTAGAGGTTTAGGTCACATGGTTTGTAATTTAGGGTTTAAGATTAGAGTTTAAAGTTTAGGCTTAAGATTTTAGCTTTAAGAATTTAGATTTTAAATTTTTAAAAAGGATTCTTTGACTTATTTTTTACACAACTTATATCAAAATATATCTCTTTAGTCTTTATGATCGAAATAGATTAAGTTATATAGTCTAAATTCTACGTAGAATGCATATTAAATAATTGTCCCTTATTTTCTGTATGCAATACTTATACTGCTTAAATTTGTTCGATTATTAGTTTTAATTTTAAATGAGTCAACAATATCTAGAGTAAGTGGTTAAAAGTTCTCAGTTGACACATTTTCTTCCCTTTAGGCGGTGGCGGATCCTTTAAGGGACTGGTGGGAACCACGACCCCTTAAAATTTTAGAAACTCGAATTTTGTCCTTAAAAATTTTAATTTGCCCCCCTCAAGATTTTTAAAAATTCATATTAAACTTCATAATATTTTAATACTTTTAATTAAATTCCCTCTTAAATTTTTAATTTTTTTAAATCTCTCAAAATTATTAAAATTTAAATTTTTTGAAAACTTTCGTTTAAGCCTCCAAATTTTTTTAAAATTTAAATTGGCTCTCTCAAACTTTTACTCCAAGTTCTGCCATTGTCTCTAGGTTGTGGGTTCTAGACCCATTAGGAGTAATTTCTCTTCCTCTCTCTTTTGTAGGAATTGTTAAAAATGATACATTTAAAGGGTTTGATGATTACGTTTACTTACAAGTTTTTTTGTGATTCAAACATGATTTTTTTCCAAAGAAGTTTCTTTTTGTTTACAAGATGGTTCATAAGTTCGTTCATAAGTCAATTTAATATCCATAATTAATTGGTTAGGGAGAGAAATTATTGTTTTGAAACTTTAGATTATATGTCTAAAATGATCGATTCGAACATCAACCCGCATATCGACATAATATATGTAATTGGTCTTTAATTGTTTTCTTTATCAAATCTTTAATCTCTTATAATAGTATTACAATTTCCAAAATAAATAATGATTATTTATAAATTTAATTTAAAATTGATTATTTTTACCATGGATGAATGTAGATTAATGACTAAAATTAAAAGTTGAAAATGTGAAGATTTTTAAGAAAAGAAAGTTTTTGAGATCCTTTAATTAGTCGAGTGACAAAAAATATTCATCCGCTTTCACCTTATGTGGGTTCTAATTCTGACATTTACATTGTAAATATTTTTTTTACCTTATATGGGTTCAAGTCCTAATATCTATATTGAAAATATTTATTATCTCCCTTTTGTATAAAAAAAAGAGAGAGGAAAGTTTAATCTTAGTCATAATTTTTTTTACATAATATATGTATATATATATATATATAATCAATTACTTCTGGTAAATTGTATTTTAATTGATTCAGTTGATATTATTTCCGGTGTAATATATAAGAAAACATAAAAATAAATATATTTAAACATTTAATGTTTTTATATACGAATTATAAATATTGTTCATATGATCAAAAAGCTTAACTGCATTTTAATGTTTTTTTTTTTACTGAAATTAATGATTTGGTGGGGATGAATCTGTGAATTATTGGTGGTTATGCCCATAGCTATTAGCTAGTGGCTATCGACACCACCGTTGTCCATTGATGAGCGGAACTGACCTAAAACGGTAACCAGGAATTAATGCATGCAGGAGCTGCTTACCTGTAACTTTTAATGAACCATATGCAAATAAGTTAAAATGTATCAACTTCAATGATGTGCCAATTAATAAATATTTAATATTTAACGAATAGAAAAACATTTGACCCTCCAATTTTGTAACATTTTCTTAAATTGCTTTTTGATTTTTTTTGTCTACGCTAAATATTAAATGTAAAATTTAAACTCAAATTTTAACTTTAAATCTTAAACTTTTAACGAACATTTCTATTTAAATTTTACAATGTAAAATTTAAATCCTTAAACTTTAAACCTTTAACAAACATTTCTATTTAGTTTAGTAATAATCTCAAGAGAATAACTTTAACTTAGTTTGGGTTCAAACTTTAACAAGCATTTCTATTTAGATTCCATAATATAAAATATAAATCTTCAACATTAAACTTAAATTTTGAACTCAAATTTTAACTTTAAACCCTAAATATTAAACTCACAAATTTTAAACTAAACCTTTAAATATTAAATTAGACTTGTTTACGAAAAAATGGCTCGTGCATAAAATATTTAATAAATAGTAATAAATTTCTTCTTCTAAAAACTCAAATAAACCTACATATTTTCCTCTTTAATATCCCTAATTTGAAACCTAACCGTTTTCTATTGTTTTAATGTGAAAACGTTCGCATTTGCCTTGATGGGAATTGAAGATTTATGATATGCCTACGAAATGTTTTTTTAAGAAAAAATTGACGCGATATTCTCAAGATAATATTATGAGATTTTTTTTATTACATGAAGTAGGGAGAGTTTATTTTTATTTTACAAATTAGAGATGTTTGAACTGTAATAAAAAATAAAAAAATAATTTGTTTGAAGTCATTAGAATTTTCAAGCAACTTCTTTTCACAAATTTGCTTAAAGTCGTCGTGTTTTGGAGATGACTTCTAATTTATTATTCAAACATCTATAGTTGACGAAAAAAACAACCACCGCAGTTCATGTAATAAAAAATGCCACAACATTATTTGGGCAAAATACCCTAGATTTGAGAACCCTTGAGTCTTATTTTATTTTACACAATGTGTCCATTTAAGCTTAAATCTTAAAATTTAAAGCATTAAACACTAAATTATAAATCCTAACACATAAATCTTTAAATCATAAACTCTAAATAGGACCTATAAACATTAAAATTGATAAACTTCTGTAAATTTTAATTTACACAATTTGTGTATCGAAATTTAAAATAAATATTTTGTTTTTCTTAAAAATTATTCTCTTGAGATTATTACTATTATTTCTATAAGATATATATAGTATTCACTAATATATTGATAACGACGAGATCAAATATTGCGAGACATCAAATTATTAAATTTAAAAAATACTAAAATTTTTAAAATCATTTATTTTTAATTACGAGATATGGTATAGTGGTTGTTCACCTTATAGTGAAAGCACCTTTTTTAAATTTATAAAAACTTAAATTCTCATTAAACTAAAAGTATTGGGATGATTCTGTCACCCTTCTTTATTTTTATATATAAACACCCCATTTTTAATTACATCATTGTTCATAAACCTTTCTATTAATAAAATGCTTAATTGGTAAATAAGTATCTAAACTATACCTTTTCTTTATATAGATGCTCAAAGTATTTTTTGGACAAAACAGGTGCCTAACATTTTTAACGTTACTCAAATAGATGCACACCGTCAATGTCCGTTAAAAAAATCCTGTTAACCAATAAAAATATGACACGTGGCAGTATTAAACATTATTTTTTTAAAAATAAATCAAAAATTTTAAAATATCTTAAAATTTTCGAATAATCTTAAAATAGTCCTCAAATCTCCAAATCCCACAAATCCGGTCACTACTACGGTGTTGGTCACGTTTCCGATGACGGGCTAAAGCGCCCTCCCCTCGCCGAAACCAATACACCGCTCATCGCCCGTTATGTCGCCGTTCGTCACAAATTATTCGAATGAATAATTCAACTATTTTTGCGTTTAGCACGACGTCGGTCGATTTTCAGCGACGAGGTGGAAGGGTAAATGGCCGTGATGATCTGGCGATGGGGTGTGGCGACGACGGCGTGACAATCGACGGTTAAATCATGTCAAATCGAAATTTGGATTTTGGGTATTAGGGATTTCAAATTTTTGGGTTATTTTGTTAAATAAGGAAAATATTTTGTTTTATTTATTTTTATATATAATTTCAAAATTTTAAGAAGCTGACACGTGTTACTTAACAGTAGAAATTAACGAACGTTGACGGCGGACATCTATTTAAGTAACGTTAAATACATGTTTGACTCGAAAAATATTTTAAACACTTATCTAAAAGATGTATAATTTAAGTTTTTATTCGCCACTTAAGCCTTAATAAAAAATAAAAAAACAAATTTCTGGACGAGACAAATTGTTCTCGATATTTATGGCGTGTCGAGTCGAAATTGGATTTAGGTAAGAGTCCACTCAGCCTCTCCTCGTTCATCATAGATTCCTAGGTGTTTACACTGTGGACCATGGAATTTAGTATAATTTTCATTTAGGTCATAAATATTCAATCTTATCATCAAAATCATTGAATTTTTATTATTAATAAATCAAATTGCTTAAACTAATTTCTAGAATAGTTCTAACAGAAAAAATTAATTACAGATGATACATGACCTAAAATTTTAATGTAATCATTAGAGATGATAAATGGGGCGGACGAGTATACACTTTTTTTCTACTCGTATTCACCTAAAAACTACCCGTTATTAATGGTGGGTATAATTTTTAAATTTACACCCGACCATGTGGGTGCATACTCAAAATTCACCTTGCACCCACTATTAAGTTAGATATTCACTACCCATCCTATACCCGTCATTACCTGTCTATACTACCTTCAAAGAAATCCACTTATCTCATAATATATAACTTGGAACTTCATTTTGTTTGTTTCAAAAGGAGCTAGACTTAAATGTCTTTCTAACCGTATAAGATGATGCTTCTAATTTGATTTGTACAATTTATGAAGAATTTTTAAAGTCATTGTTGAACTAGTAACTTCTGATCACTTAAAAATTTGTATCTTTTAAAATACAGATCAAAATCGATATCTGTTTTTAACTCCATTAATCATTCTAAATTTCATAAACTTAGTTTTTAACTCCATTAATCATTCTAAATTTCTTCTAAATGCTTACAATTATATATTTTACATGAGCGATAACAAACATATTCATCCAACACGCTACCTAATATATAATATAATATAATATAAATAAAATTATATTTCATTTTTATTAAAATAACCTTATTAATATGGTGGATAGTGGATGGGTGAATGCGAGACAGGTAAAGTCTCAAATTTATACCCATGGCGGGTACGACTTTTTGGCATTCATACCCGCCCTCTATCTACCAACCTCATACCCATAGCCACTCCTATTGGAATGGGTGGTGCGAAATCGACGAAATTATACTCATTTACAATCCCTACTCATCGAGGTATATATTTTGCATTCTAAAATGAATCCTAAAACAACAAATGAAAAATAATTTACTTAAAATGTCGTCTAGACATGTAAATTTCTTTTTCTGTTAGAATTACTTAACAGAATTAAGGTAGCCAAGATCAATGAATCTGCAAGCAGAAGTAGTAAGGTCGTTTACGAACACGTTCAACTGTCTCGGATTTTTACATTCCCATGCTCTTGAATGAAATTCTTGTACCAAGTTGCAGAAAACTTGGGTGTTCTCTTCAGTGTCTTGAAATCAACATGGTGAAGTCCGAATCTTCGTGTGAACCCATATTCCCATTCGAAATTGTCTAGCAAAGACCAAGCAAAGTAGCCCCTAACATCTGTATTACCCAAACTCTTCCTTCCTGCAATCTCGTTTTGGTTCACGACCGTCCTTAATTTGGCGAAGTATTTGGAGCGCACGAGGTTTGCTAGAGAAAGGCGTTCGCTGAAAGGTTGGTGATGGCCGATCAATTTCAATATGGAATGATTGCTGGCTCCCTAGTTCTTTTCCTAAACTCGTTGAATCACAACCAATCCCCAATCTACACTGGGTTTCAGATCTTTTTCTTCCAGGAACACACATTTGGAATTCAGATTTAATTTACAACATCTTTTCTCATCAGGAGGCGATTCAGATTCTATCTATTCCTATATCTGCTCTTCCCCAAGCTGATGGTCTGGTATGGAGTGGTGAACATTCTGGTTTATATACTGTCCGAAGCGGATACAAATTGCTAATGAACTTTTCCTAGCTTCCCAATCCAGATGCATCTTTGTTCAATAAGCTTTGGTCTATTCAATGCCCCCAGAAGGTCAAGCTACAGGTTTGGAAGATTGTTCCCACTAAACATTCTCTTTATAATCGTCGCCTCACTAACAATCCTATCTGCCCATTTGCAAGTTAGAGAATGAAACAATAGAACATGTTATGCGTGATTGGCAGATTGCTAATTTAGTATGGTCTGAGTTGGGATTTATTTGGCCAGTTTCTATACTATTGTATCCTTCAAGGAGTGGTTATTATGGATTTTTACTACGCTACCAGCTACTCGTAATACAGAGATTGTAATAGCTATGTGGTCTCTTTGGTATGCAAGAAACAAAAGGCTTCATGAGGGCATCACACAAACATATAATAAGATTGTTGTATTCATTAGGTCATATTATAAAGAGCTCGAAATTCTCTTACCTCAATTTCAGTTGAACCATGCTTTCCTTTCAATTCGTTGGCAAGCTCCTGCTTCTTCACTCTGCAAAGCGAATTTTGATACCAGTTTTTCCATGGCTACTAATACATCCTGGTCTGGAGTGGTGATTAGAAATTCATCGGGCGAAGTAATGGGAGCAAGCAGACGAGTTACTCACCATGTTGCCACGGCCTTTGCTGCGGAAGCAATTGCAGCTCTTCACGCGACTTTACTTTGTGGGTTTCCGGTCCGTAATCATTGAAGGGGATTCCTTAACAACTATTAAGAAGTTGCAATCACCAGGCCCTGATTTATCAGAAATTAGTGCTATTATACATGAAACCAAGGAAAGGGCGAAACTTTTTAGCAATTGTTCATTTCGACATACCCCTCGGTCGACGAATCAGGTGGCCCATCTGATAGCTAGAGATTCATCGCTTGATTCCGGCGATCGTTTTTGAGTAGAGGAGCTTCCACCTTCTGCGATGCATGCGGCGGAATTTGATCGGAGTTTTATCATCTGACTCTCTTTCTTTCTCACTCCAGGAACTCATCCGGCACCATTTGATCTATCTTCTTGGATCAGCTTTTCCTCTTGATCAAGGATTGTTTTCATCTTCAGCGTTGTCTGTCCATGAGGATCTGCTTCACTGGCTTCTTCACTTTGTGTGTTCTTTATGCACGTGGCTTGTTTTTGTGTTCTTTCTTTTCCTTGTCTTGTTCCAAACTTTTCCCAGTTTGTTTTGCTCTTTAATAAACGAAGCCAGTTTTCAGTCAAAAAAAAGTAGCCCCTAACATCTGCTCCTTTCCTACAGGACATTCAATGGCAGACACAAACTGATATCAGTTAACAGGCAAGACACATAAGCAGTTAATGTAATAGATCCTGGTTGGTTTGTTTGTTCCTCATTTGCTTCTTTTTTTTCACCTGATTGCAGTTGACAGAGAATCCAAGTATCCAGCCATGTACTCGGCTCGTTTGGTGTCTTGTAAGGAATTTTCAATGGTGGAATTTGGTTTGGTCACCTCACCATACCTAAACATCAGACATGATGAATGTATGAGTGTCCAAAAAAGGGGTATTAAAATTGAACTTTAAAGTGACATTTTTGTGTCATCATACCATTCTCTGTAATGATCATTGGGATGTTGTTGAATCTCTTTTTTAGATAGGTTATGATCTTCTCTATTCCTCTAGGGTAAACATATAGCCAGTCGACATCAGTCTGCATAGCAAAAAGATTTAGCTTATGGGATCAAGTTGTTAAGCGTGTATGTTACAACCGACCAACCGGAACTCTCTGTTCCCTATGCTGCATCGGCCGGTCGTGATGTTTCAACAAGCAAAAGAATAAGGTAACATACAGGTTCTCCTATAGGGATGCCGTTTTTCTGTGAACTTTGGCCCCACAGCCCTTCAGTCCTTGAGGTTCCTGTTCCTGGTTCTCACATACGGAGAACATACAGTCATGAACGTAATAGCTAGAATAATGGTTAATTCCGATGAAATCCACTCCTTGCTTCAGCATTTCCTTGCCGGTTCTCGAAAATTCTGGTAAAATAGACCCTAATATGCTTTGCATTTCAGGAGGATATCTTCCAAAAACAACTGGGTCTAAGAACCAATTAATGGTGAATGATTGAGCTCTTTGTGCTGCTAGCTTGTCAGCTATGGAGTTGCCGATGGGTTCAAACCATGCCCCATTGACAACAATTCCAATGCTGCCACCTTGCGTGGCCTAAAACGATTCACCATTTAAGAAAAAAAAATGTAAGTCTACATTTAAGCAAATGGTGCTTTTAGAGTATTTCAGTGCCATTGATATACCTGGTATTTGGATCTGTAAATATTCACAGCTGCTGAATGGGATAAGATAATGTTGTGAGCTGCTATGAAAGGCTCCTTCTCCGAATCACCATCGGTACAATTCCCGAACGGAAAAGAGCATCGCGATGGTGGGAACGTCCCTATTCGATACCTGAACTTGACCTGGAAATTGGGTTCATTGAAAGTGACCCAGTACTTCACCCTGTCTCCAAATGACTTGAAACATGTCTGCAAAATATGCAAAATCCAGTCTGCAAAAATGAAAGGAAAGCAAAAACCATTACTGAGCATAAACTACCATTTCATTTGAAAAAACAGAAAACAGAGATGATTTATTGTGATTCAGGACTCAGCCAACTTGCATATCTGTCCTCAATCTCTTGGGGAAGATCCATATGAGTCAAAGTTACAAATGGTTGAATCCCTGCAGAAAATGGCCAAAACTGCAATTATTTATGCAATGTTTTGAAGAAAAAACCATTCAAGAAATGCAAATATATGCAAGTAAACCTTTAAGTAGGAGAGCATCGATTAGCTTGTTGTAGAAACCGATGCCTGCTAATTGACATTGCCAAATCTTCCCTCTGACATGGAATTGGAGAGCATTATTAGATTTCAAAATATTTGATTAACTCCTGGTAATAAAAACATCAATGGTGTGTTTCAAAGGGCTTACTGGGTAAAATTCTTGCCCAGGAAATAGAAAAACGATAGCTGTTGAGTCCAAGTGATGCCATTAGATCAACGTCTTCCTATATATCAAATGAACAATGCTTGAATTGCATATTTAGTTCTTGTACTCCAATTTGATCAATTTTCGTCTATGTAATTTTCAAAATTTGAAATTTCGGTCCTACCCAAATAGTAACCACAACCATTAAACTTGTTCAGTTAAATTCTGCTATTGTTCGAGTACCATGCTATGCGTAAGTCATAAATTTTATGTTTTCTAATTTGGTCATATCTAACCATTGTAATTTACTTATATTTTCCATGTACCATTTAAGTTAGGACTTACGACAGAAATTTCAAAGTTCGAAAAGTACAAAATTAAAATTAATTAAATTAAAACACAAAAGCTAAACCCTTAATTTATGCATATTGCAGGGACTGATAACAGAATTAATTTTTTTTTTTTAAATCTAAAGAGAAGGTCCAGGCTACTCTAGAAAGCAAAGCAAACATATTGCACATTGGCGGTGAACCAGAAGTGCACCCATGAAAAATATAAAATTATATTTACTTTTTTAATAATATTTAAAATTACTTATTAATCTATTGATGATTTATCTCAATATAATTTAATGTATAAAATACAAGGTAAGCTTACCAAGTAGCGATGATAATGATCCAACGCTATGTCTCCATTGCTTCCATCAATGATTTTTCCTGTAATGTATTCTCTCTTTCGTTAAATACGGAAAAGAATCGAGTACAAAGGTAGTATTCAATTTTAAATTTGATTAAACTCGCGCACATTTCTAAATAAATTGTTCGATTCGGACCAGTTAAGTGGTCGTATCCTAAGATATATAAGACATTTTTATAGGCATATGGTGCCATACTGCACTTTAGAACTGCATATGTATTTAATCACCTGGTTTATGGGTATAAACATCCCAGTTGTTCAATCCTTTGCCATCACTCAAGTAACCACCTTCATACTGCCAGAAATAGAAAAAAAATCATATAAAACTACATACATATATATATATTCAGTAGAATAAAGGTATTGAAAGAATGGTGGCAGAGCAAACCTGGTAAGCAGCAGAGGCTGCCCCGAAGAGAAAATTTGGAGGAAACGGAGCTGGGTTATCACCGAAGCTTTGTTTCAGCGGTAGCAGCTCCGACGAAATTGGAAGCGGCAATACCACGAACACATGGAAGACAAAGGAAGCAATGCAAAGCATAGAAATCTCCATGGCTATGTAATTTTCCATTTGCCAATGCTTCAGCTATCACCAAATGCCAATACATATATACTGTATATATAGAGTAATTATTGTAGAAATATCATCAGGTAAGATAGGATTTGGATGAAATGATCGGTGTAGGGCAGTTGTTTGCATGTCAAACTTGACCGTTGACAATATATAGATGTATATATGTATAATATTGGAGTTCTCTGTAAACCTCCATTTGGTATATTTTTCCAGGATTTGACCAAAGACAGAAAACCCATATTGAAGTCTGATTCAAAAAAAAAGGATAAATGTGTTTATTGTGAAATTATGGATTCGGCCCCTCTACTGCGCTCACATTTGGTATAATTGGATCCTTCTACTTTTATAGTATCATTAGTTAGTCCAAATATTTGATAACATCAACTGTTATGTTTAAAATTACTATGTGGATTTTGAGGTATGTTTACGAGCCACACGTTGAGAAGGTGCTATCCAGTCTTATCCTTTTCTCAATCCAGCAAATGAAAAGGGGGCCATTGAAAAGGATTGAAACAGAAATAATGGGAGACATCTTTTCAAAAAGGGAGATTTCTAAAGAACCATTTTTAAAGGTTTTTGTTAATGTAAGGATTATGAACGAATGTCGTAAAGTTTTATTTAGGGTATGTATATTTCACAATTAAGTAATTGAATTAGATTTTTTAGTTTAAATTCGTATTTAAATTTGATTTCTCAGTTTAAATTAGTACCTATGTTTTTAGTATGGGTAAAATATTTAAATCATTACTCAATTTTACTCTCTGACTTATTTTAGTCTCTGAACTTTTAAAACGGTCAATTTACTCACTGAACTTTTAACGTGAATTATTTTATTATTATTTAATTATAACATGATAAATTTATTAATATTCAATTATAAATATAATTTAAAATAAAAAATATCCATTTTTTCAACCATCATCTTCTCTCACTCTTCACCTTCACAAACAACCCTAAATCCTCCCCTCTCAACCCCTCATCGGCACCTCCAACTTCTCATCCAAAACTTCACTATATTTTTTTATGGTTCCGGCACCGATCCACTTACCACCACCGACTACCACGCCGATTGCCATTGTCGGTCATTAGATCTCTTAGTCTTCATATCACCTTATTTCGATCCCATAAGTTTGAATCCAACTTCTATTTCATTTCAATCGAACAAATATTCATAATTTCATGCTACTTCGAAAGAGGTTTAGGAAACATGATAATTTGGGTATTTAGATTTTAATTTTTGTTGCAGTGGAACTGGAGATTAAGGCGATGTTACTTTGAGAGAGGTTTAGAAAACATGGTAATTGGGTTCATAAAGTGAAGCAAATCATACCTTGTAATAAAAAGGCTGACGCTGCCACCATCACCACCACATCTAAAATTTTCGATCGTGAGTTCGATGAAGGCGAAGACGTTCTTTGTCTCTCAATGAATCAAAGAAATAAAGAGATGATTCAATTCAAGACACAAAAATAAAGAAATTTGGTTGTTTGGTCGAGCAATTGTACTTGACAAGAACCCCTAATTTCTATTGATGTCTCTTCATTAACCAAAACTGCTAAATTTTCCAAACCTTCATTAGCCCTAAAGCTTCATTAAGAAAATTAGGAGTCAGATGAATATGAAGGTGATGGCAGGGTAGGTGGTCGTCTGGTTGGATTGAGAGTTGGGATTTAAAAATGTCTGTGAAAGTGGAGGGTGGGGAGAACGAGGGTTAAAATATGTATAATTAAGTATTTATAAATAATCCACGTTATAACGGTGTTAAACATTTAATGAAAGAATGATGAAAAAATACAATATTAAAAGTTCAATAAGTAAATTGATCCTTTTAAAAGTTTAGTGACTAAAATAAGTCAGAGAGTAAAGTTGAGTGATAATTTAAATATTTTACCCTATTTGAGCTTAGGCTTTTATATACTAAAGTTTATCTGACCTGAATGTGAGAAAGCATACATCGGTGCCGGATATGTGATGAACGAAGATGATTCGTGTGAGAAGAAGATACGATGGTTAGAAATATTAAGAAAAATCATGATAACATGTCTGCTCCGAAAACATCGGATCTTTCTTCTGAAAACCCTAGCGTTGACTTCGATAACCAAACCCTACGGCCGACGGCCGGAGGTGCGGTTGGGAGACCACCAGATGGAAACCAATCTGCCTCGGTGATGGTGATTGAGACACCGATTTCTGGTAACCAGAAAGAGGACATGAATATATCTGTGGCACCGAAATCAGCTTTGGTAGAGAATTATGGAACTAGGGTTGGTGATTATGGAACGAAGAGCGTTAAGGAAGCTATGGATCAAGGCGCTGAGGTGGCTAATATGGATTGTGTGGGGATGGATGTTTCGACAGGGACTTTTACAACGGCAGATAGTTCGGTTATGGAGATTGGGTCGACAGCACTGGCTGTAACTACACTTGCTGCGTGTCCACCGAAAATATCATTTCGTGATATGGTACTGGGTGTGGCTACTGTTAAGACGGTGGATCAACCGATCCCTGAATTAGATGTAGAGATTCGGCCGGAAGATGTAAAGATGCGAACAGTGGATGTTACCCCCACCATTGATTTTTCTGAAAGGTTACATGCTTTAATCGACTCCAAATTATCGAATTCTGTGGTTGTTCATTTGTTGGGACGATCAATTGGATATGCGGCTCTCCTGGCAAGGATCAAGACTTTGTGGAATCCAAGTGGGGAAATTGCGTTGATAGACATGGATAATGATTATTTCTTGGTCCGTTTTGCTAATGCGGAAGACTGTTCGAAAGTGTTGACTGGCGGACCATGGTTGATCTATGGTTGTTATCTGACAGTCAACCTTGGAGTCGAACTTTTTCCACATCAGCTGATCATCCTGATAAGATTGTGGTATGGGTGAGACTTCCCGAATTGCCGTATCGCTATTACACAAAAAGCATGTTTAAATATATTACTGGAATCGTAGGGGAGATTGTTCGAATCGATTATAATACTGCGAAAGGGAAACGTGGCCGCTTTCCTAGGTTGGCAATTGTGGTTGATCTCAATAAACCATTGGCTCCGAGCATTATTATCGATGGGTTTCGGCAACGAATAAAGTACGAGGGGCTCCCGACGATATGCTATTCTTGCGGTAAGTATGGTCACACAATGGAAAACTGCAAACCGATAAATGAAGGAAGTGGTGCAAGTGAACGGGAGATTATTGATATGACCATTACTGAACCGGAAGAGAAATTTGGACCTTGGATGCAGGTTGTCAATAGGCGATATTGTAGAGCTGGGAATATTCGAGATGGGGGTCGAATGGGTAATGATGATAGACCCGGTCGAAATGTGCTCACAGGAAGATATGACTTACTAAGAACTAATGAAGGCGAGAATGAGGCGAGGGCTGTATCTGAGACTCATTTAGACGTGCTCTTTGATCCGGCCAACGGTGGGAGTTCGTCTTCTGCTTTAAGAAAGTTGGAAGACCAAGAGCAGAATGCAACAGTAGGAAACAAGGTACGGTGAATTTTCCTCCATCTGCAGGATCAGTGTTGATCGGACGCCGGGAAGGGAAAGAACACCTTGTTATATCCGAGAGCCCTAATAGGGCAGTGAGTAACAAGGGTAATTTGAGGAATGAAACTAGCACTGCATTGTCTGGACATACAAGAAATACAAGTTCTGGGCACGAGATGGTTAAGGAGGGAGCAAGAGTTCCCAAACAAACTAATCCAAAAATGGTTATTGAGGTGGCTTCGAAAGATGTTGTAATCTCAGTTCCAAGCACGTTGAATCCGATGAATCATACGGTAGTTAAGGTGGTGCCTAAAGAGGCGAGTTCGACGGGGATGGAGGTGAGTCCGGCTCGTTTAGGGGATGGTTCTGGGGCTGGTGCATCTTCTTCGGAACGAAGATTGTCGAAAATCAAGAATGTGGCGCGCAAGAGTCCTTATCCGCAGCGAAAGAAGGCGATTGATAAACAAGAGAACCGGAACCCTAATAATAATGGCTCGGTGGATGTGGGGGAATGGATCACTAAAATAAAGATTTGGTTGTCCATGGAGAGGGAAGGGCTGCAAATCTTTTGCCTCCAGCGGCTCCAAAGAAGACAGAAACCAAAATGGTATAGTGGCATAATAACACTGTATTTGATGGTAATGGGATTTAAGTTGTATGGTAACTCTTCCCCTCTTTGTTTTTTATGTTATGTTTAATGTTCTTTTTTGGAATGTTCAGGGAGCTTTAGTCCCTGAATTTAACTGTTATTTGAGACTTATTGTAAGGTCACAGGACCACGACATTGTTGCCTTGATGGAAACTAAAATAAGCGGAAGGAAAGCTGATAACTTTATCTCCAGGCATAGCTTTCAATCGTCGTATCGGGTTGAAGCTCTTGGTTTCTCTGGGGGTATCTGGCTTATGTGGAAAGATAGTGTTAAGTTGGACAACATTGCGATTTCTACTCAGTTTATTCATTCGATTTGTGAGGATCGTCATTCTGGGAAACGCTGCTTTTTGTCTGTGGTATATGTCACGGGGCCATTTATATCCCAAGACCACCGTATTTATATCCCAAAAGACATGTCTGATAGGATGTGCAACACCACCGTATTTATATCCCAAGACCTCCCTTTTCCTTTCCGATGTGGGATTAATGATCTCGCCTCTTCTCAGGCGTGATATTCTCCCCCACTCAACCTTTCCGCTCTCGTGATGGGCCACCTTGTCACAGTTGTCCACCCTGCCTACCCCACTCATGGGCGCTCGGCGTAAAATCGGGCAGTCAAAGAATAACTCTGATACCACTTGTCACAGGGCCATTACCCTCTTCCCAAAAGACATGTCTGATAGGATGTGCAGCACCACCGTATTTATATCCCAAGACCTCCCTTTTCCTTTCCGATGTGGGATTAATGACCCTGCCTCTTCTCAGGCGTGACATATATGCTAGCCCAACTGCCCGGGTGCATAATTCCTTATGGCCTCAGCAGCTAGCGCTGAACCAAACAACTAATGTTCCTTGGATTTTGGGGGGAGACTTCAACGCCATTTATTGTGTGGAGGATCGTATGGGCGGCTCTCGACTATGAGATGGTATATGTCGCAAGTTCGGGGATTTTCTGAATATTGCTGATCTACATGACTTAGATTTCCAGGGTCCCCGGTTCACTTAGAGGAGAGGTAATTTACATCAAAGACTCGATCGATGTGTGGGGAACGAGGCATGGTTTGATGCTTGGCCATATTCACATTTGGCACGTATTGGTTCAGACCATCGTTCCAATTCTCTTGTTGGGAACATTATTGGGTAATCGGAGTCCTCCTGCACCGTTTAAGTACCTTGCAGCTTGGCAAGATGACCCACGTTTCGTTGATTTGTTGAAGAATACATGGGTGCCAGAAGACCATATTACAGTGAATTTGAAAAAGTTTACTGATGCGGCAATTACCTGGAATTGTGAGACTTTTGGCAGTATTGGAAGACGGAAAGCGAGACTTATGGCGCGCATTCAAGGCATAGAAAATTTTTTGAGTTCTCTAGTAACGACCATTTCTACGATCTCGAACGAAAGCTTAAAGATGAGTTTGATAGTGTTCTTACACAAGAATAGGCCTTATGGTTCCAGCGATCACGTTGCCAATGGATAATAGATGGAGACCGTAATACCCGTTACTATCATCGCGCTACTAAGGCCCATAAGCGTAGGCGAAATATTTCTATGATTAAGCTGGCGAATGGAAGATGGTGTGATGACCCTGTTTTGATAAATAATGAAGCTGTGGCGTTTTTCCATTCTTTGTTTCAAACATCAAATGGCAACCTATGAGGAGGTGCGCAGAGTTATTTTTGATATGGATCCTTTAAAAGCACCGGGTTTCGATGGTATACATGCCATGTTTTATCAACATAATTGGGAGGTGGTCGGGCATAGTGTGACCGTATATGTGAAGGAATGTTTCAATGGTCAACATATTCGGGTGGAAGATAATCGGGCAATACTGGTTCTTATCCCCAAAGTTTCGTCGCCTACGTCTTTCTTACAATTTCGACCTATCAGCTTGTGTCCGATGATATATAAGTCATTGACAAAGGTAATTGTCAATAGATTAAAGCCGTTACTCCCGAGGTTGGTTTCGCAGTCACAGATGAGCTTTGTTCCTGGTAGGAATATCATGGATAATGTGATTCTGGCCCAGGAAGTAATCCACTCTATGCACAGGAAAAATGGTCAGAAGGGTTGGATGGCTTTGATGATAGATCTTGAGAAAACGTACGACCGCTTGGAATGGAGTTTCATTGCAGATACTTTAGGGGATATTGGATTGCCAACTAGTCTCGTTAATCTGATCATGAGTTGCACCACTTCGGTTTCTACTCAAATTGCGTGGAATGGGGAATTGACGGAGAGTTTTCAACCGACACGGGGAATTCGATAAGGCGATCCCATGTCGCCCTATATTTTCGTTATGAAACGTTTTTCGTAAATGATTAATGTGGAAATCGCTCAAGGGAGTTGGTTTGAGATCTGTTTGAGTCGAAATGGCCCGGGTATTTCTCACATTTTTTTTCGCATACGATATTGTTTTGTTTGCGGAGGTGACGGTCCGGCAGATGCAAGTCATTAATCAGGTCCTTGATTATTTCTGCGCATCTTCTGGACATAAGGTAAGTGCTTCTAAGACCAATATTTTTTCTCTAAAAGTACCTCATTCGATGTCAGATCAGATATTGTGAATGGCTTTGGTTTTTCGAAAGTTTAGGATTTAGGGAAGTATCTCGGTATACCTCTTTTGCATAACCGGGTTACTAACGCCACTTATGGGTACTTGGTGGATGAAATTCATGCCTATTTTGCATTGAGGCCGGCTAAATCTCTGGCTTTTGCTGGTCGTATCACCTTGGCACGCTCCGTTTTGCAAGCTATTCCAAGTTATACAATGCAAACAACTTGGCTCCCTAAAAGAGTTTGTATGGAAATTGAGAAGCTCATTCGGAGTTTTATTTGGGGAAGCTCAGTGGATCACAAGGGTATTAGTCTTGTGCGTTGGACAGAGGTACAAAATCCAATTAATGAAGGTGGGCTCGGTCTTCGCAATATGAAGCGTTTTAACCAAGTTTTTCTCATGAAAATTGGCTATCAAATGCTTACGGAAGTTGATAAATTATGGGTTCGCGTGGTAAGATCAAAGTATAAGGTGAGTGATGATTTGTCGATTAACCTGCGTTCGCGTAATTATTCTCGTTTGTGGTCCGGTCTTTGTCGAATATGGGATAATGTGCACGAAGGTATGGGCTGGATTGTGAGAGATGGTTGCTTCATTGATTTTTGGTATGATGCTTGGTTAGCTGAATATGGTCCTCTTGTTTCTATGTATACGCTGGATGAACAACCGATACCTTGTCCGGTGAGTTCGTTTGTTAACTCTAGTGGTTTTTGGGATATTGAGGCTCTGAGTGAGGTTTTACCCGAGGAGTGTGTGCATCATATTATGATTGTTTACCCCCCGGTTCAACACCTCGACCCTGATCAATTAGGGTGGAAGGATGACAGGAAGAATCTGTTTACTGTGAAATCAGCTTATACCCGTCTGATGGGTCGTAATTCCGTTCGTGGTCAAAATATTTGGACTATGATTTGGAAATTGCCTCTACCTCAACGGGTTCGTTCATTTATTTGGCTTGTAAGGCATGGTTGTTTACTTACTAATATGGAACGGGTACGACGCCACATGTCTGATTATGCTAGTTGTATGTTTTGTTCCCAAGGACAGGAAGATATCCTTCATGTCCTTCGGGATTGCCCTTGTGCGCACACTTCCTGGCGACAACTTATCCCTGCAAGCCAGATTCGAACTTTTTACTCGTTGCCTTTACAAGATTGGATTACTGCCAATATTTTTAAGGATGGGGTTTTTGCTTGCATTTCGGCAATTTGGGGGGTTTTTTTTGTTGCAATTCTATGTTGGAAGATGTGGAATCGCAGAAATGGGAGACTTTTTGACCCGGAGTTTGTTGAACGAGAGGATATTTTCATTGCTAGCAAAATGTTTCTAGAGCAAATTCTTCAAGCTAACACTCGTAGACTTTTGGTTCAAGTAACACATTCTCGTCCTCTTCCAGCTTCGAATTTGTGGCAGTTCCCGCCTGTTTATTGGGTGAAAATTAATGTAGATGGAGGGGTGAACTTAGTCACAAATGCAACAACAGTTGGGGGTCTGTCGTTCGGATACTGGTGATTGGCTTTTTGATTTCAGTCGCGGTATTGGCCAATGTTCTGTCCTTAATGCGGAGCTTTGGGCGATTTTGGATGGGTTGAAACATGCGTGGTGTTGTGGTTTTCGTCGGGTGCAAATTAAGTCGGATAGTATTGAGGCTATTCATTGCCTTGAGGATGGCAATACTTCGCGAACGACAAACGCTTTGGTGGTTGTAATATGGGAATTTATCCATCGATCTTGCGAGGTTGTTTCGCGACATTCTTCGGGATTCAAATATGGTTGCCGATTGGTTTACTAAGGCACTACGAGGTCAGGGAATAGGTGAAGTGTTTTATGAGGAACCGCCGAGTGGGGTTATTGCTTTGCTTGAGTAGGATTTACAGCTTGGGGTGGCCATCATATTACTGGTATTGGTTGATTTTTTAAGTATAGGGTCGTTGTTTGTGTTTTATGGTTGTTGTCTTTTTGACTTTTTTTGTTTGTTCTAGCCCTTCTATATGCACTCTTTTTCCTCCGTTAGGTGTAGTGAGGTTTTTTAACGAAGCATATGGTTGGTGCTCTTTCCCTTATAAATCGAAAAAGAAAAAGAAATATTTAGAAAAAGGGAGGCAGATTTTACTAAATGAAAATGAGTTACAATCTAGTGCTTAGCCTATTACGGCAGTGGGTTTTATACCCAAAATACAAGAGACTTTGTAACAACTTAACAGCACATTAACAATTTCTTAACAAACCAAAACTTAACTAACCAAATACCAACAAATTATAACTGATTCATCTAATATATTCTAACACTGAATAACTCTAAGTTTACAATAATTTATTTTGAACACTAATTAGATGAAAAAGATTGTGTATAAAATTAAACCTTAAAAATAAATTCATATATCAAAATATATATTTAATATTTTATCTAATTGATCAAAATCGAAGATATATCGTTATAGTTCTGTTATTTGAAGAAAAAATATTTGACTTTGGCAATTAAAATCGACAATTTTTACCAAGCAACAGCATGTGTGTCAAACAAATTTTCATGTTAGACATTTCAAGTCTGATTTAATGCATGATTATCATCATTTTATTTGGAGGATTAAACTAAAATGATGTTTGAATATTCTTAGTTTTTTTAATTGACCTTTGCTTGATCTTAAAAGAAATTCCATAATTAACCCATCGTTTGTAAATTAAAGAAATATATTCAGAAAACTTCAAAAAACTTAAACCGGGTTAAACACTCGTATTTCTGATAAATTTTTACAATACTGAATCTAGATTAGTTCGGAAGTGTGGGGTAGCAAAGACCAGAAGAGATGAATCCCTTATCTTCTGTTGGGGACCTCAAATGGTGTTGAAATGTTGTGTTTGAAGGCTCCCTGAAACATGCTTAGGCATTAAAATCTTTGGAGCAGTGTGGTTGGCAATGAACTGTTGGTACCAAGTTGCTGATGTTCTTGGAGTTCTCTTGAGAGTGGTGGAATCAACATGGTGAAGCCCAAACCTAACTGTAAAACCCATTGTCCATTCGAAATTGTCCAACAAGGACCACAGAAAGTACCCTCTTATATCTGCTCCTTTCCTGGTTATTTCCATCAAACAATTCTTGAATAAGCCAAAAAAAAAAAAAACTTGTTCCAAATCCGGGTTTGTTGGAATAATGTCAAAAAAAATGTCTCTAACACTCGACGCTTTATTTTATGTCAAAATAGTTTATCCGCAAATGAAAATTATTAATTAACTAAAAATAAATAATTTGAAATAGCTTAATAGAATGACACTTTAATAAAAAAATAATTTTATATTTGTTATGTCAGTGTACATTGTCATGTAGGTTTGCCCGCATCATTTTAAGTCATTTACCTTTAGTTGATTAACAGTTTTCATCCATAATAATCATTGTGGCCTAAAATGAAACATTAAGGATTAGAAATTTAAACAAGAATAGGCCAAAATAACAATTCAATAGTCATTTTTGACATTATGCCGGGTTTGTTTGCAGTTCCTAAGATGTGTATTGTGGTACTTAAATGTTGATAAGATTAGTACCTCAAAGCTTCTGCAATGGCATCCAAGTAGCCACTGATGTATTCCACTCTTTTCACATCATTGAGTGACTCTTCAGTAAGGCTTTTCTCCGATCTGTCATTCTCACAGAACCCTAATAAAACAACAACAATTATTGATGAAATTCCAACAACAAAAAGTTACTGGTTCAATGCCAATGGTAAAACACTTTCTGAGAGTTCTGTAATTTCAACTCACCGTTTTCTGTAATGAACATTGGGATGTTATTGGACCTCTATTTTATGTATGTTATTATCTTCTCCATTCCTTGGGGATAAACATATAGCCAGTCAAGTGCAGTCTATATGATGAAAACAAAAGAGAAAATCAGTGTTTTTCCAGGAAAGAAAATCTGGGTTTTGTTTATGGTGGCAGGTTTGTTTAAAGTTCGATACCGGTTCACCTATGGAGACTCCATCTTTAGTTGAAGTTCTTGAAACAAATCCTTCTGTTTTGGAAGTTCCAGTTCCTGGTTTTTGTTCACACACAGAAAACATGCAGCCTCTTATGTAGAAAGAGGTATAGTGATTGATACCAATAAAATCAAGTCCAGTACTCTTTAGTTTCCCCTGGTCATGATTTGAAAATGCAGGCAAATTGGACCCTAGGATTTCTTGCATAACTTCAGGATATTTCCCCATTATGACTGGCTTTAAGAACCTGGAGCGATAAAGAGAGTCTGAGGCTGAGCAAGCCTTTGAGATTTCTATCAATTGTCTGAGTTCTTACCAGTTCATGTAGAAATCTTGAGCTCTCTCGGCTGCTTGTTTGTTTTCTAAGGAGTTGCTGATAGGTTCAAACCAGGCGGCATTCATAACAATTCCAATGCTCCCCCCTTGTTTCTACACAATTGACAAAGAGACGTTATGGTTTTTTAACGAGCATACTCGTATTGGATACTCGAATCTGAGTAACATATAGTTTTGACTTTCGGTTAATTTTTAAGTTACCTGGTATTTGGTTCTGTAAATATCGACAGCGGCAGCATGTGACAAGATGATGTTGTGGGCAGCAATGAAAGCCTCTTTTTCAGAATCCCCATTGGTACAATTACCAAATATGCTTGAACATCGAGAAGGCGGGTAAATCCCTGTTCGGTAACCGCGGATTACTGCTACATTAGGTTCATTGAAGGTAGTCCAGTACTTCACCCTGTCCCCAAAGTATTTGAAACATATATCTGCATAATACTTGAAATCTTCCCTGAAAATATTTAAATTCTTATATTAGTTGCCGTCTATCCTAAGTTAGATGAAGATACAATAGCAAGACAAATTGCCACTTACTGCACTTGGGGACTTAACCAAGCCCCATATCTGTTTTCAAGTTCTTGGGGAATGTCATAATGAGTCAATGACACGAAGGGTTGAATTCCTGAGATAAAATTCCCGATGATTCTCGTGTCTAATGCATATCTGATACGGATACGGTGATATGGAATTCTGAAAGATTCTTCGGAAACATGAAAAAAGACTCGTACCTTACACTTGTATTCGAGTCCGAGTAACATAAAGGGGGAAGTAGAGAGTGAGTGACCTTTAAGGAGAAGGGTGTTTATGAGGTTGTTGTAGTGCATGATGCCAGCTTTATTAACACTTCCAAATCTTCCCTCTAGATTAAGCCAATTTGAGATTAAGATACTGAAAAGTGAAAACCAATCATGTCAAACTCATTCATTTTTCAAGAAAAAAACTCACTGGGTAGGATTCTTGCCCGTGAAATGGAGAAACGATAGCTGTTGACCCCAATGTGTTGCATCAAATCCAAATCTTCCTGTTTCAACATCATTAGACATTTCATGGTTTGTTTTTCTGAACTAAACATGCTGGATATTTGAAGAAAATACAGTCTATATTTTAAACTATTATTGCCTGGTATCGATGGTAATGATCAACAGCTATATCTCCATTGCTTCCATCCAAGATATTGCCTGTAAAAACCCCACATAATACAACTGTTTGAGCATCAAAGGGGCAAAGCATTGAACTTTGTATAACATGAGCAAATGTAACCAGGCTTATGAGTGAATATGTCCCAATTGTTTAGGCCTTTGCCATCACTCAAGAAAGCTCCTTCAAACTGGGAAAAACAAGAATGAAACAGAATTGACAGCCCATTTATGACTAAAAACAAATTGATTTCGAACTGTCGAAATAAAAGGCAAACGAACCTGATAAGACGAAGAGGCTGTTCCGAACAGGAAGTTACCGGGAAATGGGGATGCATTTGGATTCCCCTTTAGAGGCAATGGATAACACGGTAGTGATAAAATTATGAAACAGACTGAGAGTTCCATGACAATAGAATAGAAGCTAAATAAGAAGTCATTGAAGAAAGTTTTGGGGTGCCAAGTTACTGATGCAGGGGGAGATATTTATACACAGGAAAAAAGTGTAAAAGGGAGTGATGGCACTATTGAATTAACGACAAATATCAATGTTACTTGGATTTGGACGGTGAGGATTAGATATGAATATGTATTGGACACAGAGTATGATAATTTTTTTATCTACTTATTCTTGTGTGTGTGGCTTTGAATGATTTTGAAGAGTAATGTTCCCATATCAGCCAAAATTTGTGCGTCTGCAGGAGAAAAGGTGACCATGACAATAGCCTAATGACCACCATTGGCCAAAACCAAACCTTTCACTCGGAAAAATAACTTAGCTTCGGGCAAACTCTTGCTCATTAGCAACTTAGGGTCGGTCGGTCCAGCGTTGCTGTTACAATTGAAAAATATTTTTGAAAAGTGCTGGTTAACATTTTCTTCTTAGTCGATATAATTGTTTAGTAACAACAATAAATTTGCGTTTTGTTTTTATTTTGGTGCTCCCGTTAAAAAAATAATAATATGATGACTAGAAGTGAAAAAATCAACGTAGTATATTATCGGATTATTTTCTCTTCCCCAACCAGTCTAACTATGAGAGAAAATCAGAAAAAATTACACATGTGATTTTCTCTTCCCTAATCCCACGTTAAATAATGATATGCTGACTATGAGAGAAAATGATGTGGTAGATGCCACATGTGATTTCTTTTTTATTGTTAACATGCGATGTGTGATTTTTCTCTCTCCTAATCACATGTCATTAACTTTTAACATAAAAATACTAAAATAGAAACAAAATATAATATTAGATTCAATTTTATCAAAAATATATGTGAGGTACAAAAATAAAAAACACGCGTAAAGGTTAGGAACTAGATAAGTAGTTTACTTATCATTAAAAAAGTTAAACAGATTCATGACTAGGAGAGAAAACTAAAAAAATACATTAGGTTAATTTTGTCGTTAATCCTAAATGGCAAGTACTAAAAATAGAAATAAAATATAATATTAAGTAACCGTTTTCTCAAAAAAAAAGTTGGGTGACCAAAACAAAAACGCAAAAATGTGTAGAGTGTCAAATAGGTAGTTTACCCAAAAATATTCAATAATGTTTTTTTATTTGAGCTAAAGTATCTACCGCCGATAGAAGTGATTATATTCTCTCACCGCAAGTGCTCTCACTAAAAAGTAAACACTGACCATAAAATTTACTTCGTTCCCATTATATATTTAATAATTTTTATGGATGGTATAATGATAAAAAAACAACTATAAATAATCTTATTAAACACGAGTTTAATCTAAATAAGTGATTTCCTGTTGTTTTAATTAGATACGGTAAACTATATGAGCACTTAATTGAAGGTGGTTCTATTTGACTATTATACTATGAATTTTGTTAATTAGGTCATTTAATTATTTAAATAATATAAATTAAATTATTTGTTAATCCTTAACGAAAAAGATAACATATTAGTTAACAAAAATTTCTATAATCATATATTTAATCCTTATTATTTACCCATGCTATTAATTTGATTTCATTAAAAATTTATAAAATTTGATTTCAA
Source organism: Hibiscus mutabilis (assembly GCA_019671005.1). Lineage (NCBI taxonomy): Eukaryota > Viridiplantae > Streptophyta > Magnoliopsida > Malvales > Malvaceae > Hibiscus > Hibiscus mutabilis. The sequence continues at coordinate 83,350,358 of CM033714.1, forward strand.
GAAACAACAATAATTTCTTTCATAAAAGAAACAAATAAGATATTTTTTAGGCATAATAATAAGTTTAGTCATCATATTGATATTTTAGTCAGTTTAATTCTTTTAAACTAAATATTTCTATCAATTTTTCAATTCAATAAGAGAGGAATTTAATATCAATCTTGTAAAAAAGGGACAAAATTAATACTCTAACTTTCGAAAAGAATTGAATCGTTTTTAAATAAAAAAATATCAATTAAAACATCAAATTTTTAACTACGTGGCCCAAATATGTTTTTTTTTATTTTTAAACTTTTTGATTTTTTTGAATATGTTATATATTGATGTTGTAAATATATTTTTATAACATAAATTATATTTTTTATTCTTTACCCATCTTTCGTAATTTGATGTTATAAATGCATTCATATAATATATTTTAATAAAGGATGAGCCTGCCACGTTCGACGAGCACCGATGAACAACACTAACAATGAGCATCGACGAGCACCATTAATTTAATTTATAAAGATTAAAAATCTAAAAGACTTATAGTATAATTATAAATTATTTAAAAATCAAAAGATAAATTAATTAAAATATATTATTTTATTTTTAATTTTCTTTTAAACATAATTAGATCAAAATACATATTGTAAATTATAAAACTCTAATTTTTTTTCTTTTAAAAGCCGCCGCTAGCTATTTGCCGTCGGCCACATTTTCACCGCCCTGCCGCTGCACCTGCGTGGCCGCCGTTGATCAGCGGCGAGCTAGACCCACGTCTGTGAAATTGTTTCCACGCTAGACCCTCGGAAATTGGCCTCCTTGTGGAATTGTTTCCACGATTCGTTTCCACGGTTATGGAAATTAGCCTTGTCTTTCTTCAGCCTTGTCCAGTAATCGTTATGGATGCATTGTCCAGTAATCGTTATGGATGCATTGTCCAGTAATCGTTTCCACGGTTCGGTTGGAGAACAATTTCCATAACAAGGAATTTCCAGTGAAATTGTTGTTATGGGGAAAAAAAATTCCATAACGCAGGGGTGGCGGGGCGGTGAGAATGTGGCTAGCGGCTTTTGAAAGAAAAAAAATTAAGATTTTATAATTTATGGCAGATATTTTGATTTAATTATGTTTAAAATAAATTAAAATAAAATAAAATAAAATATTTAATTTAATTTAATTTACCTTTTAAATTTTAGATAATTTATAATTATACGATAAGTCATTTAAATTTTTAATTTTTATAAGTTAAATTAGTGGTGCTCATCGGTGTTCGTCGAGCATTATAAAATTTTCCTTCTATAAAACACTTCAATTATAACATAAATTATAAAAATATTCTTATTAACATATTATAAAAATTTATTTTTATTATTACTTTTTTAGTCTTATTCTTCATTAGTTAGTTTTTTAGTTTGTAAAATAAAGTATAAATATTTTCTAGAACCAATATATTTTAATTGACAAATATATTCCTAGAATGTTTTATAATTTAGGTTATAATTATTATATGTTTAATGTAATTAATTATAATTATAATTTAATTTGAATATTGTATTTTCTAACTTTGTACTTGATGCAATGATTGAACATTAAATAAATGATTATTTTATTAGATGACATTAATTTATGAAAGAAATTTCATGTTGATGTACTACATCAACTATTATTAATGATTTAATAGTCCAATAACTGAAATAAAAAATTACTAATTTTTTATTTCCAGTTACAAAAGTGCAAGCACACTAAAATTTCAGTGATCATTAGTGTAATTTAACCCAATAATAAATGATAATCTCTCGTCTCAGAAAAAAGGGGAAAAAAGGGAAAACGAAAAGTACCAGACTCGTATTTGTAATACACTAAAACATCATCTGTTTCTTGTTCGATGCTGGCAATAAAAACCCTAATTTAATCCTCGTCGATTCACCATGGGCCGCAACCTCTAATCCCTTTACCGTTTCTGCTAATTATTTCTCTGATACATGTATGGAATCAGAGAAATCGCACTTTCCCAAAAAAAACCCTAGAAATTTCTCAATTCCCCCCTAACCCAATAGCTACAGTAGCAATAACAGCATGGCCATATCCAATGAACTAGCGCAAAAGCAACTGCCGTCTATATCGGAACGGTTTAAGGTTTTATTGAAGCAACGGGAAGATGAACTCATGGTTTCCGGCAGTGTTGCAGATGACGATGCGGGGGCTACGCTAACTACGGAGGAGATTGTTCAGCTTTACGAGATTGTGTTATCGGAACTAACTTTTAATTCGAAGCCGATAATTACTGATCTCACGATCATTGCCGGTGAACAGCGAGAGCACGGCGAAGGCATTGCCGACGCTATTTGCGCGCGGATAATTGAGGTTAGTTAAAATTAGGTTTTCGGTTGTACCTGCCAAGTAATTTTAACACTTTAGAAATTGATTTGAAATGTATTGCTTTCAGGTTCCAGTAGAGCAGAAGCTTCCTTCTTTATATCTATTAGATAGCATTGTGAAAAACATTGGCCGAGAATATGTTAGATATTTCTCTTCCCGTTTGCCAGAGGTGAGTCAATGGTAGTTTTTTTTTTTTTGATGAAGTTCATTTCCTTGCTATTATCTTGATGTTGATTATCTTATTTAGTTAATTATTATTGTTTTTTGAGCACATTTTTAGTTAATTATTTTGGCTTTCATTCTCTTAGGTATTTTGTCTGGCATACAGGCAAGTTAATCCTAACTTGCATCCTGCAATGCGCCATTTATTTGGGACATGGTCTACAGCGTTTCCGCCTTCTGTCCTCCGTAAAATCGAGATGCAGTTGCAATTTTCTCAGTCATCAAACCAACAATCTTCTGCTGTAACTTCCTTGCAGTCTTCCGAATCGCCTCGTCCAACACATGGCATACATGTTAATCCTAAGTACTTGCGGCAGTTGGAACAACAGTCAGGTGCAGATGGTGTAAGCGATGCAAAACTCTTTTCTTTGTACCCTCTGTTTTATTAGTAGATTATTGCACATTGCTCTATTCTGTAGTTGTATGCACATGCACTGTTTAGGCTTTAACTGCTAATCATGTTTACCTTTTGAAAATTTCTTTGAATTAGATGCTGGTAGCAGTTATAGATCCTTCTCAACAGAATCGCTTTTGGTGCTTAAGACAAGTGATAACTTAAAGTTGAATTGGATTGTGATCACTTGGTATAGGCTGTAATTAGGGGTAGAGTTGCCGGGATGTTAAGGAAAATTGATATGTTAAGATTTTTTTGTGTTAATTTATTTGCTGATAATTAGTTGGAACATCGTTATGAGATGAGAGCTTAACATGGGCCTGCAGCAAGTGAAAATACGGCTTGTTTTATCTTCTGTTCAGTGTTGGTGAGCAGCATGATATTGGGTTTTTTAGTTCTAGAACTTAAAGAGAAGAACAATGGAGGTGAAGAAGAGTAAGCGATCTATAAGTGCAGTTACTTTAACAAACTTGCAAATCTAAAATCTAATTCTATTGGAAAGGTTTATTGCCTTCTCCACTATGCTTATATGGTTTTGGTGATCAAATTTTCCTTTTCCCTTCCTGTTCCTTTTCAACTTTTTTGTTGAGCTTTGTGCTTCTTTTTCTTGTTAAAGATCGTTAGCTTTGACTGATAAACATGCTGGGATATCTTTTTAAAACATATGTTTTCCCTGTCATTGTATACACATCTAGATATCATATGCTTGCTTTGTACAGTGTAGCATCTAAAGTGTGAAATGTTCTTAATCATTGCAGAATACTCAGCATGTAAGAGGCATGTCTGCTGGTAAAAAAATGTATGGTCAAAAACATACCATTGTATATGATGAATTTGATTCTGATCATACTGAGCTTCCATCGTCACATGTTGGTGTGCAAAGATTGAGCTCGACTGGAAATGTTGGGCGTACTTCTCTTGCAATTGGGGCTAACAAGCCACAACATTTTTCATCTTCCAGAGTTTCAAGACCCTTCTCACCATCAACAATTGGATCTGATAGACTTCTATCATCAGAAGTTGATGATCTGCCATCAGATGATTCTCCCAGAAGGTTTGCTGAGATAGCCTCTCCATCTCGACCTGGTTTTGATTTTGGACGTGGAGGAGGAACCATCAGAGATGAGGAAACAAGGGAGTGGCAGAAGAAGCACTTTCATGGCGATTACCCTAATTCTTCCAAAAGTTCTTTGAATGCATACAAGCTTAGTAATGGAAATGAGCGCCAAACACTCAGGGCTTTAATTGATGCATATGGAAATGATAGAGGACAAGGAATGTCTAACAGCAAGCCTGGACAGGTTGAACGGCTGGACGTAAATGGATTGGGCAATAAGGTTGCTCCAAGATCATGGCAGAATACTGAAGAGGAGGAGTTTGATTGGGAAGATATGAGCCCGACATTAGCAGCAGATCGAAGGAGCAATGAATTTTCAGTGTCATCTGTTCCAACTTTTGGAAGTATTGGAGCAATACCTGCTGGAGAATCTAATAGTAGGAGCGGTCGCACCCTTGTTGATGATTCTTCAACAATTCCTGAAGATGCAGTTCCTTCCCTGAGTGTATGCTAGTTCAACTTTTATCTGTTCCCTTTGTTGTTCAAGCATCCTTGTTTAGTATTAATACAACTCAAGATATAAATGTACTCGGAAAAGCTTGCTTCCTCTCCCTCTCTTTTTTTTATTCTAATTATGTAGATTGTTGGCTATTTGTAGTTTTCTCCACAGTTGTTACTTGCTGCCACCGACCTCTAACTTAATTTTTGTAGTTGATTCAACAATAAATCTCATAAATCATGAGGATTTGTGTCCTGATGCACCCTGTTTGGCTTCCTATGCTTTTTCTTTCTCTGTTGTTCAGTCCATTCTGGATTACTGGACACCATTTTCTTTTACCATTTTATATATTTGCGGTGTCTTTCTTATGTATTTGACACTTGTGTAGTTGGTTGTTATATTCCATTTTACATTTACACGTTTTAATATGTTTTCTGCAGTCTGGTCGTGGATTAAATCAGATTCAACGTTTGCGTTATCCGCAGGATGCTTGGAGCTCCTCATACCCTTTGTCCCAGTCATCACATCACCTTCATGCCAAAGGAAGAGGAAGGGATTTCCAAATACCCTTTTCAGCTAGTGGTATATCCTCCTTAGGTGGTGACAAAATTGGCTCTCTTATTGAGAAATTACCTGAGAGTGGTTCACAATTTGTAAGACCTCCAGCTCTTGTGCCAAGATCTGCTTCTTCTAGCCTTGACGCTGTTACTGTTGGAGCCCAGCCAGCCATTTTACCAATGACAACTGGGGTATGGCCTCCTGTAAATGTTCATAAATCTCAACCACCGACTGTGCATTCTAACTATTCACTGCAGCAGCATGGTAGGAATCATTTTGATTCACTGAATCCTATCAATGCTGTCATGAATCAGGGTCAAAACAAGCATCCATATATGCCTGAAAAGTTTGATAGTTTTGAAAGCAAGGATCAAAGCTTGACAACGGCGCCAAAATTGCCTGGACAACGTCTTGCATTGCAACAGAGAAACTCGTTGCATGGAACTTCTTTGCAGCCACACTTTGTTCATGAAGTTCGTGATGGTTTCCTTTCATCAGCAACCAGACCTTTACCACCTCGCTTATTGGCACCACCCTTCAATCATGGTTATGCTCCCCAAATGCATGGTGGTATGGTCCCATCTAACCCAATACGTATTGCACAGCCTCCTTTGTCGATCCCAAATATGTCCACTGGCTCATTACATTTCCAGGGGGGAGCCATGCCACCTCTCCCTCCTGGTCCTCCTCCGACATCTCAAATGATGTCTGCCACTCAAAATGCAGGTCCACTGCTTCCTAACCAACCTCAGGGTGGTGCATTTACTGGTTTGATTGGTTCCCTCATGGCTCAAGGTTTGATTTCATTGGAGAAACCAACTCCTATACAGGTATATATTTAGATGAGGTTCTTCTGTGGTTATGTATATATTTCCTGGTCTATGAGATTATGAGATTGTATCTCAATGAAGCTACTTCTTTTGTAGGATTCTGTGGGACTTGAGTTTGATGCAGACCTCCTCAAGGTGCGATATGAGTCTGCTATAAGTGCTTTATATGCTGATCTTCCAAGGCAGTGCACAACATGTGGCCTTCGGTTCAAGTTCCAAGAGGAGCATAGTACTCATATGGATTGGCATGTGACAAGAAATCGGATGTCTAAGAACCGTAAGCAGAAACCTTCCCGGAAGTGGTTTGTGAGTTCTAGTATGTGGCTTAGTGGTGCGGAAGCTTTGGGAACTGATTCAGTTCCTGGGTTTTTACCCGCTGAGGACATTGTAGAAAAGAAGGATGATGAAGAATTGGCAGTTCCTGCTGATGAAAATCAGAGCATATGTGCATTATGTGGTGAGCCTTTTGATGATTTTTATAGCGATGAAACAGAGGAGTGGATGTATAGGGGGGCTGTCTACATGAATGCACCCAATGGATCAGTTGAAGGCATTGATAGATCACAGTTAGGTCCCATAGTGCATGGTAAATGCAGGCCAGAATCTAGTGTGGTTCCCCATGAAGATTTTGTAGGGTATGATGGGGTATGTATTTTTATTTTTACCTCTAAATTGCATTGCCATATTAGTTTTCCTTTTTGCCAATATCATCTTTTAGTAGACCATTTCTGTTATTTCATCATATTCAATTCCATTTTCAGTTCAAGCTGAAATGTGATTTTTGTGTAGATCTTGGAAAGAAAATATGTTGTGGAATTGAATATGATAGTTTTTAGAAGTGAACATGGATGTGATACTTCTCATTTATATATTTTGGCATTAAATTGTGTAGTTTGATCAGTGGTGTGAAGGGATAGGGAGACAAAGTTTATCTGGCTTGTTTGTTTTCAGAATACAGAAATTTACCTAGATTATAACTGCCTTGTTTCCTGCAAATAAAGACTTGTTTTGATCATTCTTATTTCCTTGCTCTTATAAATGCTGAGAGGATGTCGTGCATCGTTCTTTGTCTTATATTTTTCTTCTTGTTACTTGCAGGGAAATTCTGAGGACAATAGTAAAAGAAAAAGATTGCGGAGTTAATCTTATTAGATCAGCGTCTAAGCTTGTGTAACTTGGTTTGAGTTTCATGTTAGTGGTATGCTCTTTCTAAGTTTTATGTCAGTGCTGGTCGTTGCAGTAGCTTGGCTACATGCCAAAACCTTGTACATGTATAGTTGAGCTTGTACTATGCACACATTATCTTGCAGCAAAAGAAGTTACAGATTCCATCGGAGCCTTAATTTTGTTGCATTCTCCTTGTTTCTTTCCTGCAAAAACATCCAGAGGAATGTTTTAAACATTCTTTTATCGTGTCGACAGTAGTCACAGCTAGCATCTTAAAAATGTTATATGAGGAGTATTGCTTTGGTCGTTCGCCATGGCGTTTTGAGTTTTGACCCTGTATGTAGTTGCCAAACTTGCTGTGGAAGAACTCGCGATATTTAACTTATGCGTTTGTGTTTTTGTTTTTCTGCTTTTTTCCTGTCCTGGTGATATTCTGCAGGGTCACATGGAAAACTTAAATTTGCTGATTCTGTTAGAAAGGCTCTCTGGTTGAAGCAGCAACAGAATACAGATTCAATTCTTTATCCTTATGTTTTTGAAATTTTCAGTAAACTCCTTTTGGCTGTGACTTGTGAGGTTTGGTTAATTTTGTTTCGGAAATAATGGATTGCTGAGTTGTTGAATTTATCTTCATTTGTTTTAATTCATGTTTCTTATGGACCCTCCATTAAAATACTGGTCTCCTTTTGTTCTTTTTATGGTTTCCATTGTATATGTATGAGCAAAACGATTTGTTTATAGGGTATAACACACTAAAATAATATTAGAGGAACATGAGATTGCTGAATTCGTGAGCATTTAAAAAATTGCTTCTGCATTTAAAGCAATAGTCCAAGGCATAACTTTTAGGTAGACAATTACGTTTGGGGTAAAACAATTTTTACTCGTTAGGATGTAAAGCAAAATTGACTGAAACCGACTTGAATCAAAATTGGTGGTGATCCGAAATTAATTTGAGTTTGAACTGGTATTGACTTGAACCCGAGTTGGACTTGGAAATTTTAGATCTGAGCCCGACATGAGAACGATCTGCGAATTTAACCTGATAATGTGATAATCGAGCTCGACCTACATCTGAACTGATATAAACCTGAACCCGAGATTAACATGATAAATAACTAATATTACTCGACTTGTTATCAATTTGACTTGTTATGAACCTGAACTGTAATTAACTCAACTCTACATCCGAACTGATATAAAATTGTACCCTAGATTAACCTGATAAATAATTGATATTACTCGACTTGTTATCAACTTGACCTGTTATGAACCTGAACTGTAATTGACTCAACCTGTAAATGACCTGACTTGTAATTGAACTGATTTAATATTTACCTGACTTTATATTTATCTGACATTTTAACTTGTAATAACTAATAAGTTACAATTGATAAAGTTGTGAGATTATAAATTTATCATATTATAGTGTGACAAATGTGTATTAACAATTTAAAGTACACGATTAACTATGATCATTAGTTTAATATTTTTACTTATTTATAGTTTATAAATTGTAGTATATAATAATATTTAAAAGTTTTATTAAATTAATAAACCCGAGATTGATAAATTTAAATTTATCTTTCAAAATTTAAATCAATTTGTTAATTATAATCATTAATTTATCATTCAAAATTTAAATAATTATATTAAAATTTTTAACTATAACCATTAAATTAAATGTATTAAACGATTCAATTGTTGATTATTATCTTAATCATTAGAAATTACTTTAAACATCAATAAGTTTATTTCATTATTTTGATGTAATACGTAATGAACAAGTTAAATATATTTTAACTTAATATATATATATATATATATGAACACTTATGGTGTAGATTAAAGTTATTGGTTTAATAGATTAATTTGTATGGTTTAAGGTTTAGGGTGTAGGGTCTAAGATATTGGTTTAAGGTTTCGGGTTTATACTATAGTCTATAATATAATCTATATATTATATACCATACATATTTAATCGAAATTAATCTTTATTTAACCGAAACTAACACTTCAGCTTATGATGTAGTGTAGTTTAGAGTTATTGGTTTAAGGTTGTAGGCTTTTAGCTTAGTGTTCAATTAATTCCCTACAATACGTATTTAACTGAAATTAATCTTTTTTATATATTTAATTCGTGTAATTTAGTCAAATAATTTTAATTTTTATATTTTAGTCTAATAAAGTAAAGAATAAGATGGGACTCGATTTCAATTATAACCTACATCGGGACTCGATTGAATTAAATTAAAACCTAAAAGTGAAAATTTAGGACTTAAATAAAAACCTTTTAAAATCATATGGACTAAAACTTGAATTTCCCCTAACCTAAAACATTAGGTGTGCTTTTTCCCTCCAAATTGGTAATTTTCAAGCCAAAAGTGTAATTTACCCATTTAATTTTAAATTTTAAATTTTAAATTAAATAATTAGTTTTTTTTGCCGCCCTCATTTTAGTTTTTAGGTTATAAATTAATTACCTTTAAGGCCTTATCTATTTAATAGTTTTTTTAGTCCTAATTTCAGTTTTAGTTTATTAAATTTATTATTTAGTCACAACTATTTTTTATTCGACATCCCTAAGGGAATAAGGGATATTTCGATTCATATTAATCCCTAAAAAATAATTTTATCCGAAATTTACCCACACAATTACCATACCCGGAGTGATGGAGTCTATTTGTATTTTGTACAAGTAACAATAAGTACTATTTAGTAATTATCCGACTTGAAGCTCAACCGAACCCGATATTATCCGACTTGAATTTTATCTGTCAACAATGTGACCCGACCTGAACGTGGCCCGACCTGAAGTGCCTCTGAACTTGAATTAACTTGTTAATTAACTGATTTAGACCTGAGCCGTTTTGGCCTGAACTGAGACTTACCCGACCTAAATTTACCTGACTTGAACCCGAACTCAACTTGATTCGAAATCAACCTGATAATGATCCGAATCTGAGTCAACCCGAGCACGACCTGATCCAAATCGAACCATTAAATTAACTTGACACAACTTATACTCAATTTAACCTAACCTGACATTACCTAATTGAAACATATCCGATTACATAATTTCACATCCCTACTCATAATTTTATTCATGCTAATACCTTAACTTATGTTATCAATGTCCTCAATAAATCTCTTTCTTTTTTATGACACGTGCTTATATATATTATTTAAAATTACAACCATTAAATATCATTTCATTTTCAAGTTTTCACCACAAATAATTTGTATTAGTTACATAAAATATTTTAAATTTAATATTTTATATATTAACATTAAATTAATTTATTTTTATTTTAAAACATCAAAAAAACTTTTTTTTTTACTTAAAAACACTTCCACGAACACTTTGTAAAAGAATTATTTTTTTATCACATTTTATAAAAATAATACCAAACCGACCCCAAGTCTTTTCATTTGTTTCCGCTTTGTTCTAAAAAGAGTAAACCGACTTTTTTTTACATCATTATTCAGGTGTACAAAGTTGGAAAGACTGTATTAATCTCGAGTACAATGTCCGTAACTCTAATCTCGGGATCGTTATATTTTTGTTTTGTTTAATTGAAAAGCCTCTTAATTCACGCCAAACCATCGCACGCGGGGCCTCAGTTACTGGCTAACATCGAGCAATCCAATAAACAGAGTGGCAAACATGAAGCCAAGTCTTAAGATCAAACAAACCCTCCTTTTGGTTAATGCATACGTCAAACTATCTGTTTCACGAAAAGCATGCGCAAAACACACATCAACTCAATCTGCTTAAAACTTCACTGAAAGTTCTGACATGACATAGAGAAATCACCACTAAAACGCCTTTCTTGAACTCCATAAGCATGTAAAAATTCTATCCCAAAGCTGCTTTGAAAACCGACTGTTACTATGGTTTCCTACTTGTCATCGCATAGGCAGCATCTTGGGTCAACCTGTTAGCCCCACTCTACAAGTCAAGTCTAGTCTTAACTGTAAGTCTGTTTTGAATGGCCAACCAAGTTGTTAAAACTTGATCAAGTTTCCTGGACTTTGTTTCTTGCTCTTTCTCTGTTTTTCTGGTGCTGAATGAGTTTGGTCTTCATCCCCCGAAATGCTGTGTTGAGGTTTGGCTGGGTATGCATATGCAAGCTGGTGCACTCTTATGGTTTATAGATCCCGGTATTTGTTGTTGTCTGTTCTATGTTTCCTCCTGCTTTTTGTATTGGTTTCTGGTTTGATGATGTTTGTTTGAATCCAGATTTATGGATTTGTTTTCCGTGGGAGTTTTTAGCTGCTTTCAGTTCTCTTCCTTTTATTACTGATAAAAAGGACGTGTTACATGTGAGCAAGAAGAGGCAAGCCATGCAAGGACGGAGCCATTATTTAGGGGTATGGGACAAAATATAAATTTGGAAAGATGGGGTAAATTTATAATTATTCTAATTTTTTAGAAAAAATATAAAAAATCAAAGGGTAAAAAAAATTCCACAGCCAACGTAGCTCCGTCCCTAAAGCCATGAGAAGAACACAATTGGTGGTCCTTGTAACATTGGCTTCTGATGCAGAGCTCGACGAAGATGCCTCCACAAGGGGATCTTTCATATTAGTCCTAAGCGATGGAATAATGTAAGGATGCGGGACTGCTACAGCAAGAAGTGGCAGTTGTTGAGTCTTAATCGCAACAAATGGTAAAATTGTATTCTATTCTTAAACTAGTAAATTTACTGTTTAGTTTTTTTTTTTAATTATTACTTCTGATATTGTGAATAGAAAAACTGGATTGAAAGCATGTCTTTATATTAAATTTTTACAAATTTTAATTTGTATTAATCGATCAATGACTCGAATATCATGGCGTGGTGTTGTGCTTAAACCGTGGGATTTTGTTCAATTGAGTGCTCGCTTCTTGTTTCTTTGTAGTGTGGCAGTGTTGTTTCGGATTTGTCGAAGGAGAACAAGTTGATTTTGTATGGCTTCAGGGGCTGATTGCTAATCTCATTTGTAGGTGCCATGTTGGACGTTGTTTATTGGCCTTGCTTCGATTTTACCGGACACAATTACATGAAAACTTGAGGTGTTGTTTTGAGATTTTTTTTATTTATTTCAGGAGCATTCTTCATTTTATTAATAAAATTTTAATCTTTGCTGAGCAAAGAAACACAAAATAAAATAGAATCAATAATTCGATTATGGAGTCATTGAACCATCAAGTGGATGTGGTTAGTATTGGGAGACAATGGCAGCGTCTTTATCTCCACGACCGCTGATATTGACGACAACCTTAGTCCCATGCAGGAGGCATAAATGAATCGAGCTTGATCGAATTAAGATATTATTTGTGTTTATTATATATTTTTAAAGGTATTTATATTCAATTCGTGTTCATGTCTATTTGTTTAATTTTGAAGGTATCGTGTCCGTTTGCTTATTTTTAAAGTTTTTCGTGATTGTTTATTTAGTGTTTGCGAACGTTCGTGAACACTAACATGTTCGTTTAGTGTTTACGAATATGTTCGCAAACGCGTCCATTTAACATTTGTAAACATGTTTTTTATATATCCATTAACATGTTTGTTTATATTTTTACTAAAAATTGTGAATTACACCACTAGTACTTAAGTTTCATAGTTTGAACTCCAAAGTTCATTTTGTGTTCATTGTAGTCCTTATATTCACTAATATTTTTTTTGAGGATAAACATTCACTAATATTTAAATGTAAAAGAATAAAAGAAAAAGAGAAACCGATAAACGAGTCAATAGACGAGTTTGTTTATGGATATAAACGAACTGAATACACTTCTGTTCGTGTTCATTTGTTTATTAAATAAATAAAATTTTATGAATATCTATTTATTTAACTTAATAAACGAATATTATATAAACGGTTCACAAATCCGAACTCTCTATTCATTTACCGTTCTAGTCCCACGGGCAGAGAAGGACACAGTTTCTCAAGGAAAGGCAACGTATGAGAGGCCTCTAACGCCATATATATGCTTTCCAGTTCGCACAGCCGTCGATATGCTGCAAATATTCATTTCCTATTAACTACTACTATCTTTGAATCTTAAAGAAGATTAAAAAAGAACTTGTGGTGGTTTACAGTCGACAGCTTCTTTGTCTGTCGCAGTATGAAACTCGGTTCGACCTGTTTCATATAAAAAGCTCACCTCCGGTCCAACCCCTGGATACTCATTTTAAATGCGATTATCAAACCGTTTTATAATGGCTAATATGTGATAATATCTACCTCGTCTCAAAACATAAATGTCATTATAATCATACGAAATTTTAAAAAATAAGAAAATTTTTTTAAAAAAATCTCCAAAAATTGACTCAAAACATACTTATAAAACCACAAAATTAGGTTTTTTTTCCTCTTAAGGTGAGTGTTCTAAATAATTTTGAAAGGATTATTTAAATAATTAATTTTTAAACCGTATATTCATCTGATATTGCCACGTTTCTTTTTGTAGTTTATTGACACGGTTGTCAGGGTCGAAATCTGAGGAAGCGTGTTTCAGGAATAGGATGCACTGACACGGTTGGCATGGTCAAAATCTGTCCATCAAGCGTCAAATAAACAGGTTACCATATGATGGGTAAGGTCATATATAAGATTTTTGGATTCTATTATGACCAAAGCGACATTTGGAATATTAAATTTCCAAAAGTAGAATCTTTATAGTAAATTCGTTATGATGGGATGGCAAGTTTTAAAATTATATATTTTTTATTTAAACAAATTTATTTTAATATATGGTTTAACCATTAATTACGAAATTAATTTAATCTTAAATTAAACTCGTCGTAGGAATATGACGAATTCCTTATGCCTTAACGACTGTCATGTTTTTTAGTAAAAAAATGGGTTTTTAGGGTTTTAACATATTAGGGTTTTTATCTTATAAATAGATAGTTTTGTTTAAGGTTTAGAACATACAAAAAAAAATTCACCTTTGTTTGTTCGAGCAAAGTAAAATAGTTTGTCAAGCTGTGAGATTTTCTCAGACGACGTTGAAAGAAGCAAGCTCACACATAATTTGAACATGTTTAAGGTAACGCCTGTTTATATTTTTAGAGTACGTTTAATTTTTTTAATATGATTTATTTTGTTCACTTGAATTCTTTTTTATATATGCCTACTTTTTTATTTCAAATAGTAAATTATGTTAATATTTTAATCAAAACTATTTAAATTTTGATTGATTTGTGATGTTTTAGGCATTTAATTGAGCATAACTGTTGAGAAAAAATATGACGTTGTTAACACTTCAAGATTCTCACATCACGAAAAACATAAGAATGTTGGTAAGAATTTTTGGTTTTTTTGCAACTTTTACTTTATAATTTTTAAATGATAAAGTACTATTTTAGTTTAAATATTGTGTTTGTAGAAAGAGGATTCAATATTTTGGTCTCGCTTGATATGGAGCAATCTGCCAAGCCAATACATAATGGGATTTCTGGAGAATTTCAATTTTATGTACGCGTCAAAGATTCGTGAGTTTAAAATCGTGTTGCAGTTGATTAAGGGGTTGGTGGAGTGTTGGAGACTAGAGACGCATACCTTCTACATGTCGTGCAGGGAGTGCACAATCACCCTCGAAGATGTTGCTATGCATCTCGGTGTCCCAATTTCAAGCAGTCCAATCGCTGGTCAGAATAATCATTTTGTTTATGATTTTTGCTACAAGTATTTTGGAAAGAGACCACCGACGCATGCTGTTGATGGTAAACGTGTGAAGCTGACATGGCTGAAGAGTGATTTTCAAGTGGATGGAAATTCCATAGCGGCAGAAATTGTGTTTACTGCTCGAGCCTATATATTGCTCCTTATCAGTGGTATGCTTAGGGGTGATAATGAGCTGAGCCCGAGACTGGCCAGGCTCGGCTTGGCTCAAAAACAATGTTATTGGGCTCGGCTCTGGCTGTCGAGCTTGAAACTTTAGGCTCGAGCTCTGCTAAAAAATAATACTATTGTGCTCGGCTCGAAGCTCGTCAGGCTCAGCTCGAAATAGACAATTTTGTTATAGTTTTTTTTATAAAAGATGGGGCGTTGTTAAAAGCACCTTTCATAACCAACACTGAAATGAAATTCAATGTCGGGAAAGGGGAAAAGAAGGTCCAAAAATTAGATTAATCCAAATAATCAAGAAATATTTTTACAATACAAACACATAATTAAAGAAAATACAAAATCAAACAACAACCAACTAAGAAGAATGCCCAATTTATTATAGTTAATTTGCTTTTAGTGGATTTTCCCTAATTTATTTTATTGTTTTTTTTTGCTAAATATATTACTTTTAGTACATATGTAGCATATATATATAATTATTCCAAGCCCGTTCACGAGCTTTTCAAGTTGAGCTTCAGTCGACTCAGCTCGGCTTGTTAAGGTCTCGAGCCGAGCCTGAGCCTGTGTCGAGCTCACTCGAGCTGAGCTTTGACTGAGCCGAGCCTTAGTAGCTCGCGAGCCGGTCAGGCTCATTATCACCCCTAGGTATGTTAATCCCAGATAAATCGAGTTCTCACATGTATACGCAGTACCTTCAATTCTTGGAAACGTCGTGGGTAGCAAGAAAATTCAATTGGAGATCTACAATATTAGGTTTCTTGTATTGTGAGTGGTGATAGGCAGCGACACCGACAGATGTCAATAACAGATTCGTGCAGGCCGATATAGGTGGGTGTGTGGTGCTGATACAATCATGGGCTTGGTATAGGCTTCCATTCCTGGCTCCTATTTGCGATCTTTCGTTTGAATTCCCATTCACTTCAAGGTAATAATGTGAATTCTCATAAATAGTTTAAATGTTATTTATAGAAACCATGATCCATCTATGTATTTGTATTGTGTAGAAGAGCCCAAAAATTCAAAAAGAAAGTGTTGAAGGTAAAATTAGTTCTCTCAGTGAGAACAAAGATTGACATGCATTGCGAAGACCAGGTAATGCAAAATTTTGAAATTTTGAAATTATTTTTTTTCCATTTTTTGGTTATGTATGTATTATTGCATTTCTGAAGGATGTCATATGATGAGGATTATGATATTCGCCATATGATTCCGAATGATGCCTACGAAGATGCCAAAAATTGGTGTTTGGTAAAGTCGTTGCTAAATTTTATGATTGTCGAGATGTTTTACGATAGTCGGGTTCTTAGGCAATTAGAATACCATCAGCCCATGCCGGAAGACCCGATCAATATAGATGAGTTCAAAAGGGTGGACTTACGGTTAAGCGCAAAGAGAATTGGCCAAAGATATATTCGTCATACATAGCATGGTGGCTTGACAGGTCAAGGAGGTTGCCGACTCGTGATCCCATTCCCTATGATTTTGATTTCTTGAATTCTGAGTACCGTCAGTAGTTTGTAGCAAACAACAAACCAAAGTTGACGACTGAAGCCCAACGATAAGCTTTTGTTACTTTGTTTGAAATCCCAGAAGACCAAGACCAGGAACATAATCCGGAACCGAAGCCTAACCCGACATGGGAGCTAGGTTGGCAGAGTCCAAAGAGGTTTAATTATTTATTTGAGTTGAGTTCACAAAATTTGTTATGTTTATTAATTTTAGATATTTGTCTTTTAATAATTTTCGGACCCAATGCATGTTTTTTATTAATAAAATTCTGAGTTTAATTTACAAATAATTGTTATGCTTGTTTATTTTTTTCACGTAACGAACTATGTAGAGTGTTGCCATCGATCGAAAATAACAAATTACTACATTTACAGCAATAAAAATATTTAGAATACAAAAAAGAAATTGACAACTCTTTGATGGATTACTCCTCAAAATTTAATACATATGCTTGAAAAGATGTAATTTTTTATAGTATACAACAGATTCACTCACTACCACAACTCATTGATATGACTGACTGCCCAATTGTTTTTTGCTGCTACAAGGTTGTTCGAGCAAAAAACGGGGTCAGTCAACATGGAATATGGCATGCAGTACCTTGTATATGTCATTATGGACGCATAGGGGTCTTGCATAGAATAAAAATGGGTGCAACATTATCTCCCCACAAGCCCAGCGGCGGCATTTGGGTTGCATCTCAAATAATGTAGGACCACGTGGTTTCTTGAAAAAGTAATGTTGTAAGCAGAACTTCGTAATATGAGACAATAAGATAGCAATTGAAGTTTCCGTTATAATTTTCGGTAGCTTTATTCTGAACAATGTACAACGTAATTGATGCAGTGGCGTGAACTTTGTAAATTTGGCTCGTATAAAAAATGAAAGAAAGTTTTGTATAGAAACGAATGCGTTGATTCGGGATTGCCATATTTATGTTGGAAATGGAAATGATGGGCAAAACTTTCCTAGTAGGGGTTTTAACGCAATTTCAGAGCGGTTTTTGAATGTTGGACCGAAAGACAGACACGTAATCGTATAGATAAAAGTTTGTAGTTGATGCTAACATAAAAATTTCGTCCGAAAAACATCCGAAGGCGACTTAAAACGTGCCTAAACACCCCTATGATAGGTCTTTTGGTAAGGTTTTTAACGCATGTTTCAGAGCGATTTTTTAATGTTAAACCGAAATGCGGACGCGTAATCGTATAGGTAACACTTCTAGTTGATGTTAATGTAAAACATTCATCCGAAAAAACATTCGGGGGTGGCGTAAAATAGGCCTAAACATCCCTATGAGAGGTCTCTTGCTAGGGTTTTCAACGCATATTTTAGAGTGGTTTTTGAATGTTGGACCTAAAGGCGAACACTTAATGGTATAGATAAACACTTGTGGTTAATGTTAACGTAAAAAATTCATCCAAAAAAACATCCGGGGCTACGTAAAACGCGCCTAAACACCCATATGTGACTACATTTCACATAGTAGGCAACAAGTGAAAAATTAAATATAGTTATAATACTTACCAAATGGAGAGATACAATAATCCTAAAAATGACCTTATGTCATTTACGAAGAGGTAGGCGTTTTACGAAGTCTTTGTTAACATGCCCCGCCTAAACACGGAAAATAGAGATATACAATGGATGTTGCAGAAAGTTGCTCAACATGGGATATGCCGATGCCACAGATTCTGCACAATGGGTGGTTTCGGCTTCTCCATGTAAATAACTATGTGACCATTTACACTATGATCTCCCCCTGCTTGGTTAATATTGTAAGGAAAACTTTTCTCGTGCAACTATGAGCGAATGGCATGACAACGATCCTAATTTTCAATGCATTTTCAGATACATAAAGTATGAAATTTTGAATTGGAGGTTTTAAACAATCAAACATCATGTCACTAGTTATTTATAGTTGGGATTTTAACATAAACTCGCTTTACATGTAAATCGAGTTACACCCGTCGTGTCACTGTATATTATAAAAGTTGTGAGTTTGACATGGCAAGCAAAACTCACCGTCCAAGTAAGACGAGTTAGGCTGAACTCGCCATCTAGACACTACGAGTTTGGCTCATCATATCACTTTCTGCTCAGAATTGAAATTACACTACATATTTACGTCCAATACAAATGTAATTTATAAGGATTACATTAAGGGAATTCTTCGTATATACATGGCGAGTTCATATACTCATTAAGTTTTTACCCGGTAATCTATTTCTCATTTTCCACAACTCTCAAATAAACCCTCAAATTTCAACAATAAATTCCAACCCCAAATTTTCTCAATCTCATACAAACATCGATTTAAAATGGAACCAACACCAATCTAAGCAATCGTATATTACGATGGCAACTATATGGAGAAAATACCGCGAAAAACTTTGAGTCTAAATTTTTTTTCGATCAAATTCATTCGTTCCGTTCCTTTCGGGGAGCTAGTGAAAAAGATCAAACGGCTAGTACATGTCGAGCGTAAAAGACCACTAAAGGCTCTTTACTACAAGTTCCAGACATCTTTGTTTCTACTGACATATGGTACAATGAGAATTGACAATAGATATGATGTTGAAGCAATGGTCGACACGCATACGGGGTACGGAGAAGAAATTTGCTACTTGTATACAGATTTTAGTGGAGAGGTAGAAGGTGAAAATGAAAACTGAGTCACAAATCATGCGACAATATATGATTTCAAATATCTGATGGGGGATTACAATCTTGGCGTTCTTGCTTATACTCATGCGTTTCATGATGAACTTGCATGTTCAACAGCACGAAACTCGTACTCTAACTTCTTCGACCTAAACGTCGAATAAGCATCAAATTAGCATTCTACTTTTAACCCAACATTGACGGGCATCAACCAATACTTGGTGGATCAAGTTTTTCTAGGAGTCGACACTCTTGCATTGCATTCATTCGATCTAAACGAGCCAAACTACGATTTTCCTAATTTTTTCCTCAGGTCTACAACTACGACTTCTGCACTTTCCCATGCATCCACGGATGGTGATAAAGGCTACACATCCCCAGAAGAACCGATTCAAGAGCGCAACCCCGATGGTGCTGAGGTTGGGTCGTTCGTGGAGCCTAAAGATATTACTGCTGATTCTGCCTCTGAAAGTGACACTAATAATGATGATGACGCCCCAAGAAACTTCAATGAAAATCAATTGGGACATGTTGCAAGCAATAGTGCCCTAACACCATACGAGCCTCCGTCACACATACATGTCATCAACTTGGCAGCAATGGACGGGCAAAAGTTCCCTGATGTGGGTTTTGACGGTTCTTAGTTTGTAATAAAAAATATGACTTGTGGGAAGGGATGTAGTTCAGAACGAGCGATAAGGCAAAAGCTACTGTTAAAAATTACAACATACGTTACGGTGTGCACTCCAAGGTGCAGTACGCGACATCAAAAAAATATGTATGTGAATGTACACAGAAATCGGAACAATGATGCAACTAGAAGGTGCGGATCTTCCAAATCTGGAATCCAATATCATCGCCAGGAGCGTCCAAAAAATTGTCCATGCAAGCCCCAAAATCACTGTTTATGCGCTGCAGGCGCATGCTAATACAATATACGATTACACGCCATCGTACAAAAAGTGTTTTAGGGGAAGGACTAAGGAAATCACGAATTTGTATGGGGAATATGATGTTTCTTACAATGAGCTCCCAACTTGGATAAACATCATGAAGAAATACAACCCCGAAACGATCGCAGATTTGGAAACCGAGCCATACTACAAGAACGATCGCGTGGTTCCTGATGTTTTCCAATTCAAACGACCTTTTTGGACATTTTCGCAATGTATAAATGCGTATAAGAACTACAAGCCCATCGCTCAAATCGATGGCACATTCTTGTATGAAAGATACAAGAAAGTTTTGGTATTAGTTGTTGTTCAAGATGATAATCGCAAGACAATCCCCATAGCGTTCGCACTCGTGCCCAGAAAAAATACTAAATCTTGTATGTTTTTCCTCAAGAACCTACGTCATTACATTATAAAAAAAGATCGAGTTTTCTTAATCTCAAATCGAGGAGATGAGATCAAGTCAATTATTGAATCATTGGGTAGAAAGTTTTAATCTCCAAACATTAAGCATCATTACTGCATATGCCATATTGTCGTAAACTACCATGGCAAGTATAAGAAGGACGATGAACGCAGGCTCATTATACGCATAGGTATGTTTTAAGATTTATTGTATTTATCACTACTTTCCCTATATCTTATTTGTACACTCTGCCGTGTCTCAGGGTACGAACTAGTTCAACAAAAATTTGAAAAAATGCTTGGAGAGTTGCGGGGGAAAAATGATTTGGGCTATAAGTACGTTGCAAAAGTTCTTAAAGAAAAATGCACCAACGCATACGATGGGGATTTCAGATATGCCATATGACAACCAACTTGGTCGAGGCAGTCAATTTTTCTTTGAAGAGGGTTCAAAATTTGCTAGTGACCGCCATCGTGAAAGCTATGTACTTTCATTTGGGCAAGCTGTTCACAACCTTGGGCAAAAAAACTGTCGATATGCTACAAAAGCGCCTCACATTCCACCCGAGAGTACGAGACAAAATTCAAAAAACCATTCTTAAATCGAACGGGTTACATATGCTTCTGATTTCGCGTAATGACGACGCTTTCCGTGTCTCGAAGATACCACGACCAATGTAGGGTTTTAACCCAACATCGTACAAGGTGGATCTCTGAAACAAGTTGTGCGACTGTGGCAAATTCCAAGCACTAAAGACTACGTACAAGCATGTTATCGTTGCATGCTCTGCTGCCAGGATCGATTACAAAGAATACGTGGATCCTGTATATTGGCTTCATTCAGTATTTAAGGTCTACGAATTGGAATTCCCATCAATCGGCAGTGAAACCGAATGGAATATTGTGCAGACATGGACTATAATTTTACCTGGCCCAACTCTGCGAAAGGGAAAAAGCAGGACGTCCCAGATCCACAAGGATTCAGAATGAAATGGATGACATGCATCACCACGAGCGCAAACCTACCGAACAACCTAGACTCTGCGATAAATGTAGACTTCCAGGTTATAGAATGCCAAAGTGTCCATCTCGAAAATAAATATGTTGTTTTATTTTTATTAAGTAGCTATATTTTAACATAAATATTAGTATGAAACTTCACTGGAATTCATTTCGATCTAACTTTTCACTACTGCATAGTTCACCTAAAGGGTTACAATTTTAAAATAAAAGAATTCATCTCAACTTCCACATTTTATTTAAAACATTCTACAAACTATTAGTTATACTACTTGTACATTCAAACAGAATTACAAAATGTTAGATAGTTTACAACTTAATCGAACATTTTTTCTAATAATAACCAAGCCAAACTCGACGTGTATACACGATGAGTTTAATCATTTTAAACAGCGTTATTTTTGGACTCAAAATGGTCGTTAAGGCATAAGGAACTCGTCGTGTCCCTACGGCGAGTTCGGTTTAGGATTAGGTTAATCTCATGATTGATGGTTAAATCGGATATTAAAAAAATTGAAACTCACCATCAGTGTATGGCGAGTTTGAATAAAAAAAATATAATTTTGAAACTCGCTGCCTCATCACGACGAGTTTATTGTAAGGGTCTTACTTTTGAGAATTTAGGATTTCGAATGTTGCTTTGGTCATAATAGGATCCAAAAATCATATGCATGACCTTACCCCACCATCTGAGCGGTTGCAACCATGCAAAAAATTCGACCTTATAATCATAAAATTTAGGTAGATCTAAGGTGAATGCATCATTTACTCCTAGTTTTCTTTAAGTCAAAATCCTAATTTTTTTAAATAGTCGCCGCCTGCTGTTTTTTTTTTTAATTTTTGAGTTAATCGGCTATTGACAATTATTGAGATGTTAATTGTCGATCACCGGTATTCGTTATTTCTCTTATTTTTATTTGTTATGTTTTTTAATTTTTAATTTTTAAGAATCTCCACTCTTGTGGCATGCTTTTCCTCTGCCTTCTTTGCTTTTGTAATTTCATTTCATCTGTTGTTTTTACATGATTTTAGAATACCTTAGTAGTCATTTAGAGCTCCCACGGATGTCTTCATGATGGTAGTTTTCGATTACGTTTTTGTTGATGTTCATAGAAAGATAGATTCCCATTTGATTGATGGTTATTTGCCGATGTAATTAGTCCTGGGTAGCGGAGCAATCTGCCTGATAGTTTTGTTCGCTCACCACTCATTTTTCATCCCATAATGCATCTCGTTTGGACAGAGACAAGGAGATTCAAGAAGGCTTCTGAATTTTGACATGATATTTTGTTGGACTATTCCCCATTACTCTCTATTCTGGATGTATTGTATTTGTAATATCTTCTATAATTTTTTTAATAAAATTCAGTTGTCATTGTCAAAAAAAAGGTAAATTTACAGTGCGACATAGTCGCCGTACGACCTCGGCACGACACCAACTGAAAATGTTATAAAATACGAAACTAAAAATGTTATACTTTTTATAACATTTTAGGTTGTTGTCTCGCGACAATATCGATATTTAGAGACAAGTTTCGATACTTACAAAAATCTAAAATGTTATTAGAAGCGATGAGTACCGATACTTGAAGCTAAGTTTTGAAACTTAACCACCAACCTAAAGTGTTATCAGAAAGTGTAACATTTTCAATTTCATTTTCGTGTATTGTAACATTATCGGTTGATGTCGTACAATAGTCGCACCGCACCATGCATTACGTTAGACAAGCCCTAAAATTTAGCTCCATTCAATTAACTATGATTATGGTCTATTAGTCGTACCATTTAATTGAAACAATTGATTAATAGTTAGGTTCGTTAACCCATCGTTTTTAAATTAAAGAAATATATAAAGAAAACTCTAAAATGTAAAAAAAATTGATACATAAGCTTGTTAGATTTAATTTACATAAGTTTTTTAGATTTAAAGTTTAGAGTTTAAGTTTAGGGGTTAAAATATAAGATTCAGGGTTAGAGTTTAAACTTTAGTAATTTAGAATTTAGATTTTAAATAATAGTTGTGTAATATTTTTTTACACAATTTGTGTAACAAAATTTAACTCCAAATTTAAATTAAATTAGACTATTGTCTCCATAATAAGTCTCTACAGTATTCGATTCAGATTAATACGATAGTCGACATAATCAAATCTGAAACAGTAAATGCATAAATTCAATTGAACGTGGGGTAGCAAAGACCAGAAGAGATTAATCCCATATCTTCATAAACATTTCATGAAGAACTTATTTGATTGTCACCCAATTCGACATCAGACAATTTATTATATAAACATTAACTTTATATATAGATATGCATGATTGGTATTTTAATGATCAATTTTGAACTTAAATATTATAATTCAACTGGCGGTATATATATGATGTTTCGAATATTAAAATTAATTAATTTAAATATTTTAATAAATTATCGGTATATATTATATTGATTGATTAATCTGGATTAAATATTACGAAGAATTTTTAATTTTGTTTGAGCAATCTAAAATCCTTGAAAGACAGAGTGACTAAGGCTTCAGAAACATTCTTAATTTAATAGTACTCGTACCCATTCCAACGATCTAAAGCCGTATGATTTGCTCCATCGCATATTTGATAGACAATATTTGTGGGCACTGAGTTACTAGCAAAAGAGCTGATGCAGAGCTAGACGAAGATGCCTCCACAAGGGGATAGTTATATTCACTATCATTAGTAATTATTTAAAAAAAAATCTTTAAAAGTTTCCGAATGCATATTTACGTTTCCAGATACTGATATACATTGAAATTTGTTCAACTATAAATACAATCTAATTCGTTCGTGCAATCAACCCTATAATATGCATTGTGTTCCATTGTCGGTCTCACGTGAGGTGACATACAAATTTCGGAAAATAGTATATAATTAGAATCAATAATTCATATTATGAAGTCGTTGAAGCATGAAGTGGAGGTGGTTAGTATTGCGACACAATGGCAGCGTCTTTATCTCCACGACCGCTGACATTGACGACAACCTTAGTCCCATGGGGCAGAGTAGGACATAGTTTCTCTAGGAAAGCCAATGCATGAGAGGCCTCTAACGCCGGAAATATGCCTTCCAATTCGCACAGCCGTCGGTATGCTGCAAATTTTCATTTCATGTTAATTACTGCTATCTTTGAATTTTAAAGGAGGAGGAAAAAGAACTTGTGGTAGCTAAGCTTACCGTCGACAGCTTCTTTGTCTGTCGCAGTATGAAACTCGGCTCGACCTGTTTCTTTTAGAAAGCTCACCTCCGGTCCAACCCCTGGGTACTCTAGCCTGCAATTGTCGTTTGCTTCGGTTATTTTCAGACCAAACATTATAAACATGGTGTCTTTGATTCTAAAAATAAAGCATGAAAGTAAAGGACGAGGTACGTACCCTACACCAATGGAATGGGGACCCAGAATTTGTCCTTCCTCGTCTTGTAACAGATAACTCATTGCTCCATGGTACACGCCCACATCTCCCCTTGCTAAAGTTGCAGCATGTTTCCCACTATCTAGCCCAAACCCAGCAGCCTCGACGCCTATCATCCTTACATCTTCGTCCTTTATGAACTCGTGGAATAAACCCAAAGCGTTGGATCCACTCCCTATACAAGCGACCAGTATGTCTGGTTTTCCACCCCATTTCTCCATGGCCTGCCGTCTCGTTTCCTTTCCGATGACGGATTGAAATTCGCGTACCATGCTCGGACATGGATGAGGCCCCACTGCTGTTCCCGTCAGATAATAGCTCGTTTCAAGTTCCCCCACCCACGCCCTTATGGCTTCTGAGCTTGCATCTTTGAATGTTCCATCAACTGATTCGACCTCAGCACCGAGGAGCTTCATCAATAGAACATTGGAGGCCTGTTTTTCCATATCCGTGGCTCCCATGAAGATGGTACAGTCTAGATTAAGCTTTGCACATGAGGCGGCTGTTGCAACTCCATGCTGGCCAGCTCCGGTGGCGGCTACAATGCTTTTCCGGCCCATCCTTTTGGCAATCATTGCCTGCGCTATGGCGTTGTTTATTTTGTGAGCACCGCCATGGTTGAGATCCTCTCTCTTTAGATAAATCTCCGGTCCTTCGCCTCGGCTGTTCTTGTAGTGATTTGTCAACCGCTGAGCAAAGTATAAAGGCGTCTCTCTTCCGACGTAGTCCCTTAATGCTGTTGCCAGCTCCTCCTGCAACAAACATGCATGATCGGATGATCCATCAGTTTTAAAACATACTAAATCAGATTCAGAGAGACTGGGATTCAATATCAAACATAAACTAACCTGAAACTCAGAATCATGCAAAACCGGGTTGAACTCTGCTTCAAGTTTTCCTAAACAAGTGATGAGTGTCTCTGGCACATACTTTCCCCCAAACTTGCCGAATTTCCCTGTAATGGTTTTAAGAATCTCTTTCTTACCAACTGTTTTAACTGATGACTTGACCGTTGACAAGGGGTTGTTTATGATCAAAGCGGAGGAATCAGGCCGTGTTTGAGGAATCACCGGCAGGGGAACAACCGAAGCAGCGGCTGTTTTGGTGTCAACAGTGGGATGTCTAGTGGAACTCGAAATTATTTGATGGCTGAAGGAAAGAGCACTGCTACCGAAAGCCATTATCTATGTAATTTCTAGAAGGTTTGTGCTACAAATAGGGATGATTTTGTGGTGTAAAGAATTAATGGAGTGGTGGGTATTTATAGATTCCAAATGAAAGCCGCCGATGACCACACGGATATAGCTTGTGTACGTGAATGCGACAATAGCCACATACGTTGTCAAAAAGTGTAAAAGAGTCAAACATAATATGGGTTAATTGCACTACTTGTCCCTAACTAACCTTCATTTTAAATTGGTCAAAAACCTTTGAACTTTATGAAGTTACTATGATTCTAAGATGGTCTTCAATTTTTTAACGTTCCGGTTTAATTGGCAAAATGTAACCCTCGTGTTATAATTTTATTCTTAAATTATCAATATATGTTATTCATATTTCATGTTATTAGTACCATTATAAAAATTGTTAAATATTATTTATATGTATTATGTAATAATATAATGTAAACGTTCAAAAGTTTGCAAGATAAATTTAAAAGGAGATTCATAGTTTGAGTATGCAACTAAAATGCTCAAAAATTTGAAGACTAATTTAAAATGAAAGTCCTAATTTAAAGATGTGAAATTAATATATTCAAAAATCTAAAATTTTTGATATGTGATATAATTAACTCAAATAATATGTTTCAACAATTAAATTTAGGGATGCAGTTTATTTCTTTTAAGCAGATAAAGTTTTATTCGCCCCCAAAATTTAATATTTTTTCGGAGTTTTTTCAGGTTAATTCTTAAATTTATTTATTTTCTCTGCGAAAGTCTTGGAATGTTTTTTTATATATTTTATTGGTTAAAAGTAAAAAAAAAATGAATATTAAAAAATAAAAGTTATATTAAATTTAGAAGGTGAAATTGGAGATAACAACAGAACAACATAAATTTACGATTAACCTGTAAAGTGTATTGAAGTTCTTTGTAGTCTTTAGTTTTGTAAAAGTAAAAACTTTCAAGTTTAATATTACCAGCAAACATTAATAATATTTTGAATATACACCTAATATATTATAACACTATAACAATTTATATATTTTAGATAATATTATATTTATATTTTGAACATTTTTAATAACTTACCTTTTTCTTAAATTAGTCTTCCTCACCCAGAACTTCCCTTCTATGTTTTATGAACCTAGCCTATAAATATGACAATTTGTCTTAAAATAATAATATTCAAATAAAAAGCTCCACTGAAAATATAAAAGAAAGGTTATCTAAATGAACCGACGAATTTCAAGAACCCACCAAATATTTTATCACAATTTCTTTATAGATATATATTTGAAGGATGTAAATTCACGTGGTTGAAATGGCCTCCTTAGGGACACGAGCTCATAACTTTAGCATATCCCTATTTTTTTATTAAAAAAAAACAAAAAGCCTCCTTGATAGTTTTTTTTTTCTTTGACATAAGCCTCCTTAATAGTTATAGCATGTTTTTTATTTTTCCTTTTTAAATTTATAAAACCTCGACTTCGTAAATTCACTTTCGCTGCACTAACGTTGTCGATGTCAATCTGATCAATCCAAGCGTCATTAAAGGAAAGGATAAACTATATCGGTTATTATTGTACTTTTAAGTGTTGTATCGCTTATATTACTAAATTTTAAATTTATAAAATTATAGAAAGTTTTTATTTTTTTAATTATATTATCATACTGTTAAAATTCAAACAGCATGATGATATAGGTAAAATGATATTATTTTGGTGTTGCTATTAATGTAAAAAACAATGCTGTTTTAGTTATTGTACTTTAAAGGAATATCAATTTTGTCACTAAACCTCAAAATAATTTATTATAAACATTAAACATTTTGGCCACTATTGTCACTCAAATGTCGCTCGTCATTGGTCACCATTCTCAACAAGATTTTACATTAGAACGTGTGTTTCACTCTTCTTTCTTCTCATCAAATTGGGTTTTTCACAAAATTCACTCAAAATTAATGAAATTAAAAAATCATCATTTTTAGGGTTTGTGGGCTTTCTCAAATTTGAGGGATTTGGGTGTTTGTTTGGAAATCCAAACGATGAGAAGCGTTCTTTTGAAAAGATGAACAACATATTTCAAAATTAGCCTCATTGGGCGGTCGCTGGAGGAGATCAGAATATTTGCAAATTGGAACTTTTGATAGGTTTTCGTCAATTTTGAGTGAGTTTCATGAAAAATCAATCCAATGAGGTGAAAAAGGAGGGAAATATGAACGTTTTGGGCATCAAAATGACTAGTGAAAGATGACTAGTGACGGGCGACGATTGGCCGACATCAGTGGCTAGAATGTTCAGTAGTAAAAATAATATATTTTTTAAAGTTTAGCGGTAAGTTCAATACACCTGTAAAGTCCAATGTCTACAACACATCGCTTTAGGCATCAAAAATAGTCACTCCAAAATGACGTCGTTTTGGTTCAGCATTCATATTGACAACTGTCATCCATATCATCACATCATTATCGAGTTAACGACCAAGTGGCATAATTGAAGCCAAAAATGAAAGTTCAGTGCTATAATTGAACAAAATTAAAGTTTATTGGTATAAACGATACAACACCTAAAGTTTGGTGGCATTCAGAGTAGTTTACCCTATAAGAAAATAGGAAAAATTGCATCACAAGTCACTTAATTATTAATATGATTACAGATTATTCATTTAATTTAAAAAAAATTACAAACAAGTCAATCTATTTCTCGGTTGTAACAAGGAAGCCACTCTGTCTTTAAGTGAGCAATGGACGTTGACTTTTTAGTTTAATTGAGTGATATGGTTATTATAATTGATAAATAGAGTGATTTAATTGTTGTAATTGATAAAATGAGTCAACTCAACATTGACTCAGTTGAGAAATAAGCTAAATAGTCCTAACTATGATGAGTATTCGATTGAGTCGAGTAAAAAAATTTCGAGTTAGTCGAGTTAACGAATCTTATTTTATTGTTCAAACTTTATGTGAAAATTGTTCGAGTCGTGTCGAATTGTTCAAGTCTATATGTAAATTTAACACAATTCTATTATTATGAATGTCATTTATTAGTCTAAAATCACTAACACCATAAAAAAATCAGTTGACACATAATTTTTTTTATAGTGTTAGTGATTTATTCTAAAGAATAACATTAATAATACCAACAAAAATCATAATTTGACCTACAAATTACAACATTTTTTACTTTATTTAAGTAGTCTTTGAAAAATTTTATTGGTTTTCTCAGTTTTATCCCAAAAAAAAATGTGAGAATTAAAAATGATCCTACAATCTTTTTATTGATCGATTGACTAAACTGATGAGAAAAGTAATCGACTAATTTTACCAGTTCTTCCGGGAGAATGCAGGGCTTGAAAATAATACTTTAATCTGTTATTATGTTACCACGTTATTAAAATTTAACATTGTTAACAAAAACCCACAGCTGGGGACTAAATTAAAATATAGATACTTAAGAATAAACTTAAAAAGAATATATATAGTTCAAATATCAAATTCATATTTAAGCTTAAGAAGAAAAGTCACTTCTAACGTTTATCACATGTTTTTTTTTAGTTTACAATCATGAAATGAAAATACGTATACTCATTACTTTTGATCAATCAATGCGTCAAATAAAATGTTACCATCAGACTTCTGAGCGGCTGGCTACCATTCAAAAAATTCGACCTTCTTATCTGAAAATTTTGGTCCCACTAAAATGGAGAGAACGGTGGGGTCATAACTCTTAATTTTTTTTAAGAAAACACAAAATTGAAATTGAAATCGTGATAAAATTAATTTTAAATTCTTAATAATATATAATTTATTATTAGTCCTTACAGATTTAAGCATTTAAAAATATTTTTGATAAATAATATTGAGTGTTACTGTTAAATCTCTTTCATTTCTTAAGACTTGTTCATTTTTTAGACGATAAATTAGTCACTGTCAAATTAGATAATAATTAAGTTACTAAGTAAAATTTTGTCTCAACTAAAATTTATTTTTAAAAATTCACGATCAAATAAGTCCATAAAATTAAAAAAAAACATCTCAATAGGATCATTACTCCAAAAATTCTATAATCAAGTTTCAAGAGTTTATTTAACTTTAAATTTTAAGAAAAGTTTCAACTAAAACATTTCAATTAAGATCTTGCTTAATTATCACCTATTCGACATGAGCATGGATAGACTGACGGGGTGTTAGGAGGCAGTTGTACCCTTAAAATTTTCAAATTATCACATGTTTTAAAAAAATTCTTTATAATTTATATTTATGATATAATTTCAGACCCCTAAAATTTCAAAACTCTCATATAATTTTGTTAAGTGTAAAAATTTGTACTTTTAACCTAAAATATTTCGTCTGTCCTGAACATGAACAAATTTAATATACAAACATTAATTTAATGTATAGATTTGTGTATGATTTATATTTTAATAAATTAATTATGAGTTTAATATTATAATTTCACCATGTGATATGTATGATGATTTGAATGTTAAAATCGATTAATTTTGATTTTTTATATAATTATCGGTATTCATTCTCTTAAGGTACTAATCTTTTTTGGAATCTTATTTTTATGTTTGGTTTGTTTTCATTCCCACAAATTTAGAAAAAATTATTACCAATAGTAGCGTTTTTTTAAATTTCGGGAATGTGATTCCCACCTTTCCCTTAGGTATTTGTCAATTATTATCATTTTGGACAAAATTGCACTTTGAAATAATGAGTTTTCTTAATTTGGATCTTTTCTAGCATGTTTAAGTGGCGTAAATTTATTAAATAATTGTATTCTATACTAATTTAATATTTAAATAGTTTTACACATATTTAAAAAAAATTATGGCTATGAAAATTTTCGATAAAGTATTTAAATACTCTGTAAATTTTCTATAAAACTTTGGTAAGAAAATAAAATAGAAGCATATCATATTACAAGGAGAACATTGATTTTATTGGTTTTATGTTCTATTTTCATAGAAATCCCCGTAATTTAGTGTTTCCTAATACGATTATCCTCTACTATTTATCATTTTTTCTTGACTTTATACAATTTTATTATTTCAATCATGCTTTAATATTTGGGGATATATTTATTTAAAAATTGTTTTATATTACTTTAAAATTTAAATGTTGTTACCCATTAAATATTTATTTGAATTTAATTATAAAAATTGTAATATTAATAAAATATATATATTTCATATTATATGAATCTTCAAGCAAATATTTTTAAATTAATATTGAAAGTTTAAATTGTTAAAAAAATATATTACAATGATAATATAGTAAAATTTACTTTTAAATAATCTTATATTCCCTCAATAATCTTCCATTCCTATCAAATAAACCAAATAAAGTAAGGATAAAACTTTGATACACAGACTGTGTAATTTTATACATGCTTGTATTTTTACCTTATAAAACACAAATTCTAAATTCCTAACCTTAATACCCTAAAACATAAACCCTAAATTTTAAACACTACCTTAAATTCTAAACCCTACAACTTAAACCTCTAAACTTTTAATCTTAAACTAAATCTCTAACCCCTAAATTTAAAAAGTACGTATAAATACTTATTTATACGAATTATATATCAAACTTTTTCTCATAAAATAATCTAACATTCTCACTAACATTTCAGATAATATTACATTTTAAAAAATTTACTCATATTACATTTTTGAATTAATAGCGCGTTTCAGTCTTCTTCTCTTGCACGTTTCAGTCTTCTTCTCTTCCGTTGCCGTCGTCCCGTCTTCATCTCCCGACTTTTTCCGCTTCCTGTCTCAGTCCCATCACCTAGCTTGTGCTCCTTCTAAAACCATGTTTTAAACATTTATTTTGATTCGTTATTGGATGAAATAAAAAGAAAATAAATGAAAATTTATTAGTTTTTCTATCAATATTCTCTCATTATTTGAAGTATTATAGTTTGCTTTCTAATAGTGAGCGACTCAAGAGAACTTGAAGATGAGTTTTTTTTTTGTTGAAAAAATTGTTTTTTCATTTATATTTTTATTTTTAACTATAAAAAATTATGGTGTTAATTGAGTTGAGCAGCTCGAAAATTGCTTGAGCTCGAAACAATTAAAATTTGATAAACCTTTAACTTGAATTGACGTGATTCGAACTCGAACTATAATCAAGCTGTTAAGTAGTGTAATGAGTATCGAGTTGAACTGAGCACGAATCAAATAGTTTTCGAGTCGAATCGAGCACTACTTAATTTGTGATCAACTCCTTCGATAAACACCTTGTCCGAAATAGTGCTATTTTTTTTTACATTTATTTGCTTTTAATTGTACAATAATGGTGGTCTTATTTATCTAGAAAATTGTTTTAATTGGACGTGGCAATTTTGTGATTTCAACGTTTCACTTATTCTGAATGTTTAATTGCCTTTTAAATGTTGTGATGCAAAATAAGAGGTGACTATTTCATACGCCGGTAAATGAAAATTAAAAGTTTTATTTTAGTTTTAGAGTTTATAGATTCAATTTATGGTGTATGGTTTAGCATTATATTTTAAAGATAATGATTAAAATTTAGGGTTTATAAATTACAACCTAAATCTCTCATCATATTACCCTAAAAACAACACTAACCTTAAAACAATGTATTCTTACCCTAAACCATATACTATTATCATTATCCCTAAATTCTAAACCCCTAAATTGAATCTATAAACCCTAAAATTAATATATTTGTGAAATCTTCTAATTTCTATTATCAGTGTATTTAATATAAATCCTACTTTTAATTGGATAGTAATGTCGACGTAATTTAGTTGGAGAAATTATTTTAATCAAATACGACAATTTAATGCCTTCATTTATTTCAAAATGTCTAATTGTTTTAAATGTTTCCTTATAAGAATAACTGTTTTAAATATTATGGTGCTATTTATTACGAAAATTCATGAAAAATGTCTTAGAATTTTGAAAATATTGTAATGTAATTATATTTAAAATATGTTAAAAATTAACCTACTATAAAATTATTAATTAAAAAATATTTTTTTAAAAAAAATCAGATAACTATCTGTGCCGTTTTTAAATAGTACAAAGACCTACACTAATATAAATTTAATTGAGTAATATTATTAAAATAGTTATCACTGTTAACAAACTTTAGAGCATGTAGTTAAAGCTATACTTAGTAAACTTGACTCGAGACCTGAAATTGACCTGAACACGATGACCTAAATTTGATATGAAACTTGAACCGAACCAAATTTCAGTTGAACCGAAAATGGACCCGAACCGATTTTCAACCAAACCAAATGGAACCAAATCGATTTTACCCTAACCGAGAGCAAACCGAACCAAAGGCAACCCGAAATAAAGAAAATATATTAAAATAAATAAATAAAGATGATATGTGAACTGTTGCACAACTTACCAAAAAGTCAAATACACATGCTATATAAACTAAAACCATTGATCTCCTATTAACCCTATATTGACCCGATCCGAAATTAACAGAACCGAAAATCAACCAACTCGACGCCTTGACCTGATACCCGAACCAAAATCACAACCCCAACTAAAATCAAACTAGACTTGAACCAAACTTAAACCGAATGTAGTCAGACCCGAAATGAATCAACCCGAAACTTAACCGAATGACTTGTTTACCACTTCTAGTTAAAGCTTTCAGTTGACACTCTTCTCTTCCCTTAAGTTGTGGGCTCAAGGCTCAGTAAAAGCAAAATTCTCCTTTCTTCTCCCCTAAATGAAAATTGTTAAAAAAAATTATCACTAATGTCATATTAGATATATAAGTTTACATGTACTTTTAGTTTTTAAAATATAATTCTTCACGTGTATTCAAAATTTATGTTTTTAAAAATATTAATAATGAGTTATTATAAAATATTTATTATATTTTTACTATAGTTTAAGTTATATATTTCATATATCATAATATTAATAAATTTAAATATAATTAAAATTAATATATTTTAAATTCTACAACATACTGTACAAAACATAAATTTTATCTTTTCAAAATTATTTTTAAACAATAATACCCAACAATTAGATCTTAAACCAAAATTTTCAAAAACAATGTAAAAGTGACTCTAAGTCTTCGTGGAGCACCTAAAAAAGTGTTTTTGCACCAAAAAAATGCTTTTGCACTTAGGATCTTGTTGATCGACGTAATTCATTTTACGAAAAATGGTTTCCTACTTTTTATTAAAATATTTAAAATATATATATTAAGAATTGCAAAGTATAATATTTTTATTTTTATATTATAATTTAATAGTTTCTAATAATGTAATAGAATATTTTTATTTTAACATTTAACTAATATAATTAATAATATTAATTATTTTAATAAAATATACTAGTGTTTGTATTTTTATTTAAAAATGTAAAACAATAATATTTTAATAATAATATTGATTAAACTTTTATTATATTTAAAAATAATATTAGTTTTAATAATAAAGGATATTATGTATTTGTCACGTCCGTAGAACTTCACTACTTGGAACATACGGTCTTAGACGACTTCCGGATGCTGGTGCGACTAAATAAGCCTGAAACCGATCAAACAAAAATATTTAGATCCTTGCAGAAGCAAAAAGAACAACGAAAAAAATGACACACAAAGTAAAGCTAGAGTGTTGAGTGAATGACAATGTATTCCTAAAAAATGAGGTGTGTAAATGAGATAGAGGCAAGCCTCTATTTATAGTTGATGCCCCTACATCTAACGGTTGAATTTAAATCACATCAACGGTTCAGATCACTCTAAATCACTAAGGATACCTCAAATCAAGGAAGACCATGAATTATTAATTAAGATAAAGAAAATTAATATTACATGGTTGATTTAGTTCAATGACTTAGTCAGATTTGGACTGGGCCAGCTTAAGCTGATTTGGACAGGCCTAAGATGGCGCAAAGAGCCTCCTGAGAAGCCTGGTTCGCTTTGGTCGCACCCTGGTGTTGGTTGGTCTCGGTCGCTGGTCCGCGGTCTGTGACATATTGCATTTGATATTTTTAAAGAATAGTTTTTAAAAATTTACCGAACACCAAAAAATAATTATCGAATATTATTTTTAAAAAAATATAATTCATTTTACGAAAAACATTTTTCAAAATTCATTGGTTGATCCCTTATAACAATTATTGAACTTCTAACTTTTAGGCAGAAAAGAACCCAACAAGTGTCACAGTAAAAAAACGGATGATGTTCATCCGGGGAGACGGGTTCAAATAGTTTTGTCTACAAAGTGTATGCCTATTGTCAAAGAATTAAGAATATATATGAACATATACTACCTTATAATCACCTTTAGACTATTTAAAAAACCTTTTAGGAAGAAAAAATTGCTTCTACAACACACTTAGGGTCAAAAATAAAAGTTGAAATATGTTAAATTTTCCAGTTTAACAATTGCGTTTGGGGTAAAATTATTTCCGTTCCCTTCATCATTGGGGAGGGAAGACGAATACAATTTCGCGGATTTATTGTAAGTTATACTCGTTTTAGGTTGTGGGTAGATGATGAATTTTAAATCTTACAAGTCCCATATCTGCCTGCCCGACATTCACTCGTCCCGCATCCGTCATACAAAGAAAAGTTATTTTAATGAAAATTAAATATAATTTTTGTTTTATTATATCTATATATTAGGTGACGTTGGGGTGAATGAATATACTTGTTATTATTCATGTGGAATATGTTTGTAAGCATTGAGAAGAATTTTGGAACGATTAATGGAGTTAAAAACTAAATTTATGAAATGTCTAGAATTTTATTCATAGACCATGAGTTCAAAAAATCACCAAAAAAAATTCCATATAAATAATTAGGAAGTGAATACAACTTTGTAACCGTGAGTAAGTCTAGTTTCGTTTAGAACAAACGAGGATTGATTTTGATCTGTATTGTAAAAGATACGAATCTTTAAGTGGACAGAGGTTAGAATAACATAGCAGTAGACTGCTCCTAATACTAATTCGACAACGACTTTAAAAATTCGTTATAAATTGTACAAGTCCAATTAAAAGTACCACCTTATATGGTTAGAAAAACATTTGAGTATAGTTTCTTTTGGAACAAACATAATACAATTTCGAGTTATATATTATGATATAAATAGATTTTTTCGAAGGTAATACGAGTTAAGTGATAAGTACTTAACTGGATAATGAGTGTGGGGTGGATTTAAAAAAAAATACTTACGTAAATAAGTGTGGATTTGAAAATTATATATATAATGAGTTATGGGTGGATAATGAATATTAAAATTGTACATATACGCCTTGCCCGCCCCGTTTGTGATCCCTAAATAATGCCAATTGTAACTTCTATTATCAATTTCCTAAATATATCTCTATCTTTTTTATGACAGGTGTTTGTATATTTATTATTTATAAATACAATCATTAAATATCAGTTCATTGTCAAATTTTCACCACAAATAACTTATATTAATCACTTAAAAACATTTTAAATAAACTTTTTATGTAAAAATATTATTAATAAAATATAAAATGTTTTATTATAATTTAAATCAATATATTTCATATATTATCATATTAAAAAAATTAAGTATCATTAAATTAATTTTTATTTTAGAACACTATTTTCATTTTATTTACCTAAAAATACTTTTAGACATCAATTATAATCGGTCTAATTTTTTAACCAAACAATTAAAAAATAATTTTTAAAAATAATGTCAAACTGACCCTAAGTTTATTTCTTTATTTATTCTTCTCCTTGACAAGAGTAATAGCAACTATTTTTCACTTAATTTTACGAGGGTACGAATTTTAAAAAAAACTTTATTAATTTCGAGAACGATGTTCAATTTACAATTATACCTATTAAGACAGATTTAAGAAGATGATTCTTCCACGTCTCTATTGATTTTTTCAATTTATTTTTCAAACAATTTAGAAACAAATGAATAATATTCCATATTTCCTCGACCAAATGCGACTCACGGAAAGTCGAAACTATCAACAAGGAAACAATCTTGTTTAATTGAAAAACCTCTGAATTCACGCCAACACAACACAACACAACACAACCCGCTTCAAATATGCAACCCATTACCAGAAAATCTTCAAACCTTCGCACCCTCAATTCCTAGCTAACATCGAACACACACACTAAAGAACATGAAACTAAGCCTATAAATGAACCGAACAAAGTTTTGTTCATGTTCGTTCATTTAATTTTAACCGAACAGATGAACGAATACAAACAACTAAACATGCATAATTTATTGTTCATGTTCTTTCGTTAAGGAATGTAGTTTGTTCGTGTTTGTTCGTTAAAATGATAAACGAACGCAATTGAACATCAAGTGTTATTCAATTTTTTCTTAATAAGTTTGAAGTCTCGTACATTTAGTATTGCTTATTTTTTCTTTTTATTTCATATTTTTAATATATATTTTTAAATTTTTTAAATATTATATTTTTGTTATGAAAAATAATAAATATAAATGAACATGTGTGAATAAATTTAAACGAACATAAACGAACGGATTACCGAACGTTCACGAACATAAATGAACGAACGATCCCTTTGTTCGTATTCATTCATTTAATTAAACGAACACAAAATCTTGTCCATGTTCGTTCGTTTAATAAATAAACGAACTTCCTAAAATAATTGATGAAAGGTTCGTTGAACATTCAGTTCATTTACAGCCCTACATAAAACCGAGTCTTACTATCAAACCATCATTTGGTTTTCACAAAAAAAACATGCGCAAAAAAACACACTTCAACCGACTATGAACAAGAATTTCTTGTCCCTTTTTGGTGTCCATATCCATGCATCAACAGTAAAAAACTAAATTATAAGCACTAATCTTAAATTCTAAATTCTAAACCTAAAAATACACACTAGTCCAATTCTCAAAATTATAATCTTAAACCTTAAACTCTAAATCTAATTTTTTTAATGTAAGAATATGAAAAGGTTGAGAAAATTTCTATTCAACTTACTACATGCCAAATCGATCCGCTTAAAAACATTTCCAAAACTTTCAAGGACAAGTTTCCACTCGCGTACACCAAACAATTCTAAATCTTCAACAAAATCTAAAAAAAAAATTCTGACGCGTGAAGTACTGGTTCCATAACAACAGTGTTGAGGCTTGTAAGGATCAAATAAAACATGTGTTACATGATAGTTCAGTTTTGTGCAAGAAACACGTGCCACAACTTGCTTGCAATTATTGTATCTAACGCGACAAGTCAAAGCGAGAGGGGCCATTTTTGAGTAGTGCTGGTTCCATTCACGTTTTCGGTCTCTATTGTCATGACTCATCTTTCCATTTCCCCTGAAATTCACGTTAAGGAGTCCTGGGCAAAGATTTTGACAACTCCTTGTATCTATATCTTATGTTCAAAGGGTAAATTATACGCTCATCACTCAACTTTTTTTTCACTCTTATTTTGTTGATTAAAATTTTGAAATTTTTAATTTAATCACTCAACTTTCTTCTCTCTCATATTATTTTAAATTGTGAATGTTTTTTCTGGGTTGTTTTGCTCTTGTAATATGATTTGTTAACTTTTAATCTTAAAAAATTATTAAAACACCAAAACATTAGTT
This sequence comes from Hibiscus mutabilis, assembly GCA_019671005.1. Taxonomy (NCBI): domain Eukaryota; kingdom Viridiplantae; phylum Streptophyta; class Magnoliopsida; order Malvales; family Malvaceae; genus Hibiscus; species Hibiscus mutabilis. The sequence continues at coordinate 83,389,049 of CM033714.1, forward strand.
AAGAATTAGTCCTTAAATAAGGATGTTGATTTGACCTCATCAAATTTAAACTCTGAAATGGCCCAACCAACGCCACCCAAAGAACAGCATTGCCTACAACATAATTCAAGCATTTCTCCTTGCCGGTGGCCTCGTAAACCCACACGGCAGCCCACAACAACTCATCCATATATCCGCTCACCTACGGTAGTAGCTCTTCACCACCGCAATGCTTCCGTCCTATTTGGGGTGGAGATTAGTGTTTGGGGTTTTTATAATTTGTTTAGGATTTGTAGATTAGGGGTTGAGATTAGGATTTAATGATTTTATTTTATTATAAATCTAATATGATATTAAAATATTAATAGAATATGTCATGTCGTAAGAAAATATTAATAAAATAAGTGATGTCGTCTTATAGTGACTAAAATAGGAATAATTTAAAAGTTAAATAATTAAATTGAATTTTTTTAATTTTAGTGACCAAAATATGAATAGGAAAAAAAATGAGTGATAAACGGTGTAATTTACCCTAATTTAAACTCGTTTCAGAAACGTGCATATCATTTTTCTAAATAATAGTATTGATATTTAATATTTCTATATGTTTTCTATTTGTTTTTAAATATAGAAAGCATAGCTTTTTAACGTTTACAATATGATATTATATATCTAATTTTAATGTGATATGAATTGCATAGTATGTAAAAGTAAACTAATAATTTATAAAATTAAAAAACTATATTAGATTGAGCTCGAATCTTGATTGTTGAAAGTAAAGTTTAATCCATATTTTAAACGAATTTAAAATTTTTAACTAAATATATTTTTAAGATCAATATTTTCTCGAACCTCTTCTAGATATCGAGTGAGACTTTGGAACATCTAAACATATTAGATTCTTTCATATTCTTTTACTAAAATAAATGATAATAACACCAATTTTAATCTCGAATTTTATATGTTGATCATTTCGAAAGCGCAACGTAAAATCCATACCTAAAGTTCATGTGTGCATATATATGTTATACGGAGAAATATTCTATGCATTGTGGAAAATTTGTTTTCTACGAATGTCTGGTCTTTAGGGTTTAGACGTTAGGATTTAGTTTTTTTTACTATTTATGGTTAAGTTTTAAGGTTTGAGAATAGTTTTTATGATTCAAAGTATAGAATTTAGGTTCAAAATTTAGGGTTAGAGTTTGGGATTCTTAAAAGGGACGAGGGGCAGCTTTAAAAGTTCACTTGTGAACAAAAGGGGTAAACTACACTGGTAGTCCTTAAACTTGTAGAGCACTTTTATTATGGTCACCGAACTTTTAAAACTTTTAATAAAGTCATTAAATTTTAATTCGCTTTTATTACGGTTACTGTCCTCTACCACCATTAAAAAAAGCTGACGTGGCACTTCAAAATATTTATTTATAATTAATTTTTATTATGTGTTTCCTTTTTTATCTCAATAAACCCCTCTTCTTCCTCTTTTATATTCTTTCATGGCTACACCACCATGAACCTCTATTCCCTCCTTCTGCAACTTTCTTTAAAGCGTTGATCTAATATTTTATTTCAAAACCACACAAATTCAGCCCAACATTAGATTTCCTTTTCTTCTCTACAACTTGATTTTGTGGGAGAAAATTCAAAAAACAAATCCACCAATGGAATACAGACCATTCAGATGATGTTAAAGCAAATTAAATATGCATTAATATTGGATTGAGTACTTTATGTTTATCTCCACTCTGCTTGTTAAAATACTGATACATCAAATAGTAGATTCTCGAACTAATAGTGAATTATTACCTGGTTTTAGTTGGCGTATATATCCCATATACCTAAGTTAACCTTTGATGGAAAACACAACAACAGTTCCTAATTCAAGCTTTCCGAATGGTCTGTATTTTGTTTTTGAATGTTAAGCATTATTAAAATCTTAATGGAAACCAAGCTGCAGAGAAGAAGGGGAATCTAATATTGGACTGGATTTATGGGGTTTTAAAATAAAATATTAGATAAATGTTTAAAAAAAAATACAAAGGGAGGAAGTAGGGGTTAATGGTGGTGTAGCCATCGAAGAAGAAAATAGAGGAGGAAGAAGACAGGTTTAATGGGGGTAAAAAAGGAAATTAATTATAAATAGATTTTTTTGAATGCCACATCAGTTTTTTTACGGTTGTTGACGAGAAAAAATTTGTTTATCTTTCCTTTTCTTTTTTATTTGTTCACACTGTGGTTCCTCACATTCAAAAAGAATGGTAGTGGCCGTGATAAAAGTGAATTAAAAGTTCATTGACTATATTGAAAGTTTTAAAAGTTTAGTGATTATATTGAAAGTACCTTAAAAGTTTAGGGACTACCGATGTAGTTTATCCAAAAAATCAATGCATCAAATAATTACACAAGTAGTCACCAATAAATATTTTATTTGATATTTGTAACGACCCAAATTTCAAAATATGTGTTTCAGTTTAACCTGAGTTGTGGGCTTGGTATTTTAGGCTGTAAGTTGAGCCTCCGAGTGCTTAGAGAAGCTTTAGTGCACTTCTTCTATGTTGTTGAGCTTAAAATCTTGGGTTGAGGGGAGATGAGAAAAGAACATTTGGATAAAATTCACCTTTTTGAAAGGAAATGGCTGAGCAAAAGCTTATTTATGGGCTGCAAAAAGAAGAGTGTGTGATCTCACTCTTGTCTCCTCTCTTCTCCCATCTTTCTTTCTCATTTTTGGTTTAAGATTCAAGACAAATGAGTAATCTTTGTTGTTTTGAGTAGAAATTTTGAAATAGTTATTGAGGGAGTTGTAATCATCATCCCGCGATCTACACATCAAGTTAAGGAAGTTAGAGAGCACTCAAAAGCTCAAGGCAAGGGAAAAGCTTGAGGCTGGTGCAATGAGGCTCTTTTCTAGTGCTTAGAGGAAGGTTAGTACACTTTGAACTCCCTTTATTTCCTGCAAATCTTAAATATAAGGTCTTGTATGCTTATTTGGTGTTTTGGTGCTTGAAATGCTTGAGCATAGGTGTTTATGGTGAAACCCGAATTTAATGTCGAAATGGTATAAAAGGAGTAAGAACTCGCTTAAAATACCTTTCATAACTTGTAAGTTCATTGTGGTGTCTTTCTATAAGGGTTGAGAGAGTTTTGGGATGAACTTCAAGCTCTAGACTTCGAATTCTAAGTACGAGTATCGCTACAATATGAACTGGTATCGGTACCCCATTAATTTCATGGCTATTCCAGAAGATGTTTAAGGGAGGTATCGATACATGTGGGGCGTATCAGTACTGTCCCTGTTTCATCAAATTCTAGTAGCCAAAATGGGTATCGGTATGCTTGAGGCTGTATCAGTACAGTTGGGGTATCGGTACACGGCCTCGTGTATCGGTATAGGGTGACTAGCCAAAACCACTATGAGTATGAAGCCTGGTATTGATACGCTTGGAAGGATACCGGTACCCTAAAAGGTGTATCGATACGCGTGTGATGGTATCGGTACCTTCAGTGTAATCTACCCAAAAATGCGAGTTTTTGCCCGGTGAGCTGAAAAATTATAATGTTCGATCTGATAGAGCCCTAAAGGCCTAAAATGAATTGTAAAAGTGAAAAACTGAAAAATATTCTTATACTCGAGCATAAAGCTTAAGAACTCGAAAAATGCCTTGTGTGACTTATATTGATAGCAACCATAAGATGATGTGGTTTTGTGCTTGATATAGTGTGCCGAGTGGGTACTTGCTTGATGGGATCTGGATACCCAAGACGTTTTGCAACACCATAGTGAGGGAATTACCGATTGGAGGTTATTGATTCTATATGACTTGAGCCTCATTAGAAGGTGCTCGAGGGAGAATTTTGAGTACGGGTGTATGTTCTGATGCTAGGTGACCTGGTCTCACCCATGGTGTATGTTTTGATGCTGCATGACCCGGTCTCACCCATTGAGTGTACGTTTCCGATGCTATGTGACTCGGCCCCACTCCTTTGTTGATGTGGTATGGTATGCTTGGGCCTTGTATGCTTCATGGTTATTATATTGTGTTTAGCATGTGTTTAGGTGATTAGTGTAGCGCCACGTATCATTTTAATTGTCATATTATCTTACTTAGTTACATGCTTGTATTTATGATCTACATGAAGCATTGTAGAGTAGATGTGTATCCACTGAGCTTTATGAGCTCATCGTTTGGAATCGTTGTTTTCTTAGACAGGTTTTTAGGTGGCTGCGTTGCATTCAAAGGAGCCTCATCGGAGTAGGATTTCAGTCTATCGATGTGATCAAGAGTACAATATTTAGGCTTGTCGGGCAATGTATTCATAGGACCCTTGATTTATGTTTGTAACTTTATTTGGATTTGTTAATCATGTCAAATGCTTTTAATTATTTTGTTTTAAATTAGAGCTCTCATGTAAACGGTTTAACTATTTTGTATTGACTTATTTTCAAAACGTTGTTGGATTTGTAGAATTGCTTGTATTTTGGACTAAATCTAATTCCAAAAAATTTATAAATGAGTTGAGCTTGAGGCCCAAATATAACGTTGGATTTAGGGCGTTACAATATTTATATTATCTAAAATTTAAATACATAAACTTGTTCAACAACAAACTAACGAACCATTACCGCAATCGATTATTCATCGTACTAGAGAATTGAAGCGAAGAAATTGGGAAGTGGTACTTGTACATGTTTATCGTGAAGGGAACCAAAGAACTGATAACATGGTCGAAAGATCGTTTACTGCTGAAATGAATCAACGTATTTTGTACAACCCTCCGAATGAAATTTTATCTCGAATATACAATGATTGTAACACCCATGGGTGATTAGTCCTAATTTCCCTTCTTTATCCAAAAATAAAAAACTTAAATTTAAGAAAATTAGGAATTTCATTTTATTGTTAATTCACAACTGAGCCCAAGTCTTATTTATTTCCAGTATGCCAGGTTCATATTGGGCTATTTGAATTTTGCAAATTTGTACTTTTGAGCCCACACTGAATTGAGTTTTGGGTTGAAATGGCCGTTAATTCAGTTACAGCTTTTTTATGCATTTCATAATAAGTACTATCCATCAAATAGCACCCCTTTCCTTCTTCTCAGTTGATAAATTACCGATTAGGATAAAGAGATAAATCTTAAAACTATACATTCGAATTTCGGTAAGATATATAATTTTATGGATGATTCTACAATAAACGTCATGTACTATTAACTATTTTAATTATTTTTAAAATCATGAGGACCGAAAGCGTAATTATCCATTTTCAGAATAAAATCTAAAAAAATCTTTTTTATATTATTTTTGGGTAAAGTATGCAATGATAACTAAACTTTGGTAAATTATTCAATTTGGTAACTAAACTTTCAATTGCTTTAATGTTACCATTAAACTTTTGGTTTTACTCCAAATTGGTCACTAATCCTTTAGCAACCCTTTTAACGTGGCAGTTAATTTTTTTTGTATAGTTACACATTTAATCCTCAATGTTTGCACATTAAGACAATTTTGTCCTAATTCGAAAAAATAATAAATTTAACCCTCATTATTTACACATTATTTCAATTTCACTGTATTTTGATTAAAAATAATTTAACCTAAACTCTAAAATCAAAATTCTAAACCCTACACTCCAAAATCAAACACCAATACAATCCAAATAGATCACTTCTTGATGAGTTCCCAAATGTTATATTGCTATTTGCTAGAAGAAATTCGTTATAGGTTCTTGTATTTACACTTGCCGATTTTCTGTTATAGGCAAGCCCAGCCGAGTTTATTGTTCCATTTGATCAGTGCATGGAGTCATTAAAGAATAATTACTAAATAGGGATGCGATTCAAAATGAGATTTGAAGGCGAAGAAGCTCCTGAACAGAGGTATAACTTCTTTCTCTGGCAAGACATTATTTTCTTGTATGGCTACATCGAAACAATTATTTATGAAGTGTCTAGTTTTATAATGAATGAGAGCAACAGTTTTTAAGCATGATATGGGAGCAAGATGAGGGTTTAGGGTTAAATTATTTTTAATTAAAATAGGATGAAATTAAAATAATGTGTAAATAATGAGGGTTAAAATTTTGTTGACTTAGGATAAATTTGTTTTAATGTGCAAACGTAAAGGACTAAATGTGCTATTATACAAAATATTTTAACTGTCACGTCACCCCTTTAACAGTTGTTAACGGATCAGTGGCCAATTTGGAGCAAAACTAAAAGTTTAATAGTAACATTGAAGTAATTAAAAGTTTAGTTACCAAATTGAAAATTTTACCAAAGTTTAGTTACCATTTGTGTATGTTACCCAAAAAAATATCTAACAAAATAATATAAAAATGTTTTTTAGATTTTATTCTAAAAAGGATAATAAATGCTTTCGATCCTCATGATTTCAAAAGTAATTAAAATAACTAAGGGTACGTAATGGTACACATAATTAGCGGTACATGGTATTTATTATAAAATCATCCATAATTTTATATATTGATTTTGATTTTGTACATTTTATACATGAACTTTTAATTTGATTAAAATTTCACAAACAATTAATACTATTGTCGACGTAGCACAATTTGACGTTTACATTTGCACACACAAATAATTATATCTATTAAATTTATTCTTTAAATGTGTATAATTGAATCAAAACAAAACTTTCATGTATAGATTTGAATCACAACTAAAATTTCATGTATAAAACTATATCAAATCAAAATTCATGAATCAAATTAAACATTAAATCAAAGTTCATGTATAAATTTAATATTTACTTCAATGAAGAAAGTCAAGAGATTAATATTTTTCAGTAAAACCTAATTTGATTTTGATATAACAATTTGTCTAAAGACCTATTTGTAAAAGCAAATAAATTTTTAAGTATTCTAAAGTCTCATAAACTGACAAACAATTTGAACCGAAACTTTTTCTAAGTCAAAACAATCAAACCAAACAATTTTTTCCTAAGTTTTTCAAGCCATATTGTACAGTTACACTAAGGCGCATCGATACGCCATAGTCGTATCGGTACGGTTTTAGGCTACGAGAATTGTAATCACCTAAAGTGTACCGATACGGTTAACCCCGTATCGATACGGTTTTTAAATAAATTTATTTTTAAAGGCATAGCATACCGATACGGTTTCCCGTATCGATACGGTTTGGTTTGATTTAACAAATCTTTGCATTTAATGAAAATAGCCGTTGAATGTCAGTTATGGGGAATCAGCAAATTTTAAACGGTCGTTGAACCGTATCGGTACGCTCTATAGCGTACCGATACCTTTTTTGCCAAACTTTTTACTCAGGATTCCAGTGAGCAAAATTCGTATCGTTACTGTCATAGCGTATCGATACGCCTTTTATTTTACACTTGAACGGTATCGATACTGTCACAACCCTCTCGAGCTTCGACGTTTCGGCAAAAACATTAAAATCAACGGAGTCGCCACCAATCTTTTTAAAAAAAGGTGTGATTGGATCACCTAAATTGGGTTAATTTAATAAAAATATTTTATTTTCATCAAAATAACATTTTTTGGTCTGCAAAAACACAAAACCGGGTTCGAGAGCCGGTTACACGTGGGGAAGGGTTAGCACCCCCACAACGCTAAAAAATAGGTACCTTGTCGATTACAAAAGGCTTAAAAAGTCAGATTTTGCGAATTCTTATAGAGCTTTAAATTATTGTCCGTTTATGAATTAAATTCCATTTTAACGGCCTTACCACCCGAAAATGAACTCCAATCACCGCCAACACTTCTGGCGCTAACCCGTTATTTCCGTTTATTAAGGCACCACATTAATTAAATTTCGCTTTTTTACAAGCAAACAAAGAATGATTAATTTGTTGAGGATTTTATTAGTTCTAAATTAATATTTACAAACTTAAAGAATTCTAAATGTTTTAACCTATTTAGGGATTTAAATTTAATTAAGTGTGTTTTATTTCTTGTGAAAGGAACTTTATTACAAAGAAATTTCTATCTAAGCTTTGAAGGATCTATTCCTAAAGTCTACTTAATTCTAAGGCAACAAAACAAGAAGACAAAAATTTACGAAACTTGAAACATTTTTATTTTATGTTTTCCATGTTTTTAGGTTCTTAAAAAAACTAAACTTTTTTATATTTTTGTTTTATTTAAAAAACCTTTACCATTTTTTATTTGAAAAAGTTGTCATTCTTTATGTTTTAAAAATCTTTTTACCTTTTTTTTATATTTGAAAACCTTTTTGTTTTTTTAAACTTTCATTGTTTTTATGTTTTTTTAACAAAAGAAGATTTTTAAAATGTTTCAAAACATTTATTATTGTTTTTTTAAAATACATTCTTTTTGAGAAAAAGAAATTTTTGGCTTTTTGAGTATTAAAAATCATCTATTTATTTTAAAGAACGATTCTTTATTATTTTAAAAAAACCTATTTATTTTTATGATTCTAAAAAAATCAAATAAAAACAATGTAGTGAGTGAGATTTTTTTAATTAATTTTTTGAATTTTAAATAAAAAAAGGATGCTTTAAATAATGAATTGGGTTTAAAGCTCAAAAACAACATCTTTTTATTTTCTTGAAAACAAATGGATCAAACACCATATTTTAACAAAAATAAATATGTTCTTGGTGTTCATCAAAGGGGATGAACAAGGAGGAGGGCCACCGTGCCGGCCGCCACTTGCCGGCGGTGGTTTCCTCTCTTTTATTATTATTTTGAATATAATTAAACAAGAAAACAACACAATTAATTCGAACAAAAACCAGATTAACATAAAATTATATAAGCATAATATGAAGAAAAAAGTAAGAACACTAAAATAAAAAAAAAATAGAAATAAAATTAAAAAAGAAAAATGGAAGAAATTATACCGACAAAGTGGTAAAAATGCATGTTTTTCCTCCTCGAAAATTCGAACAATGCCGCTCCAAACTCAAACTAATTCCAGCAATTTCCCAACAATCTTTAGAGTATTTTTCTGAGTATTTTCGGATAAATTTGAGTGTCTTGAACAATGCAAATTGGGCACTATTTATAGGGTTTGAGGGATTGGGATTTAAGGCAAATTGGGGACAAAATCCTATTTTTGTCCCAAGAAATCATCCCATCTGATCAACATTGCTCTAATTCGTTGAATTCATCCCGAATTTCATTTGATTTGGCTCAAATTTGGGAGATTTTGCCCCCAATTAAATTAGGGTTCGAACCTTTTCCCCCTTCAATCGACGAGCTACCGACGATGGCAAGGGACGGGGTCGGCGACATTGGACTCAGCCGGCCGAGGCGAGTCGACCGGTACCAACCACGACGGCCATCGTGGCCCAAGGGCGATGCAATCAACACTGGCAGGCGGCCGCCTGGGTTCGAAACAGGGGATTTGGGGGGTTGATCCCGCGCGCTTGGCTGTGCGAGGTCCTCCCCTTTTCCCCTTTTTTTATTTATTCGATCCAAGCCATCCATATTTTTGCCCCCGAATCCAACAGTCTCGAATAAACCTAAAAAATAAAGAAAGAAAAATAGGTTAATTTAGGCCTCTAAAAAAATAAATATGGTTATTAACAGTTTATTCTAGTTACACATGAGCTGCGTGTGGATGAGTTCTCTTACACAGAAGATAATTCCACAAAACGAGTCATGGAGTTGACTAAGGAATAGAAGCAAACATTTCGTATGAAAGAGGCTTTCTTCGGTGTTGTGCCTGAATATACCAATTGGAGGAGGCAAAGAGTCAACAACATAGGCGTTCTGATTTTGGTGAGCTTGTTAGATAATCCTCAGCCAGGCATCATTCTGACCGAGCTAGAAATTTACAAATAAGACTTTGACCAGGAAAAGGAAAAGTTGTGGGGCAGAGTTACTGAACTTGAAAGTAAGCTCATCGTTGAACAACATTAGAGGGAAGGCTATCAGGAAGAGGTAGAGACCTTGCTAACGAAGCAAGAGATTCACCTAAAATATGTGCAAGAATTGACCCAAGAAAACAACCACTTGAAAACTTGAGGGGCACGTGCAAGTAGCTTCAAAGCTTCAAAGAAAGAAATGGAACAACTTAAGAAAATGAAAAAATAGCTGAAAGTGTGGTACATGAGGTCGAGACTGACTTGCCGGAGAAAAGCAATACTTAGAGGGACAATACTCGAAAACATGTAGTAGCCTCAAAAAATACCATGACCAGGATTAAGAACTCCAAGAGAAACTGAAGGGAGATGACATAAAGGGTGTCGAGGCCAAATTGCTCTGTTATGGTCTCGAAGACTTGAAGACACAGTTACAAGCACATAAGGACCATATCTGATAATTGGGACCATGAAAAGATACAGTGGGCTGACACTAAACAGAATGTGAATGTTGCATTCTTGGGAAGACAACTGTACATTAACCATTTAACATGGAAACTTTGAAAGGAAATCTCCAAGGCTCCTAAGATGAAAAAACGTGTTGAAGATATGAGAGTGAGGTTCCTCCTAACTGGGGAAGATGAACAATAATTGTTAGACTTCCTCACCCCTGTGGGCACTGAATCGATAAAGTTCCATTCTCCATGGGCCTGAATGGATAAGCTATAAAGGTTTCCATTCACCATGAGCCTAAACAGATAAGCTATAAAGGCTTCCATTCTCTTTGAGCCTGAACGGGTAGGCTTCAAATCGAAAAATAATACACTTCTTCCAAGGATAGTAAAAAATGTAGTTTGTTCTTCCTAAATCAATCAGGTAATCTTGTGCTTATGATTGGTAGCAGCTCTTCAAGGATTCTTGTGAACGCTTTTTGAGTTCTTCGCATGAGAATCTTTGCAGCAGGGCTTTTTCCCCTCTTAAATCTCTTCGGAGGATTAAAGAATCCTTAATTTGGGTAAATGCCCCTAAAATTTGAACCTTTTGAGCTCTCTATTGCTCAAGTTACTTTCTACTTCACATCTTGTATGTTCGCATGTGAACTCATCTTGTCTTTCCATGGGTAACGATGCCCCACTTCTAAAGGCTCTGGGAGGAACTCCTTCTGACCTCTCCAATCTAGGTAGACTTAGGCATTCTATTATGGCTTGCTCGTAAAGGGAACCTCTGCCCCGCTCTTGCATTCCTAAGATCTTTCAAACATGAGCTTTTCATGTGTGCTCCTTATGTGAGGTAATTCCACATTCGACCTCGGGCCCAGCTATCTTTAACGTGATTGAGTCGTCTTTTTATTTAGTTCATGATGGATACACCATTTATTGATCTCCATTTTCAACAGCAAATGAATTCTTTCAACGCCTCCTTCACGCGAGTGTGAACATTTACTTCTGGATCCCTACAATTGGAAGTCATACCAAGAAATCTTTTATTTTTTTTTCATGAATCTATGTTAATATACTTGTAAGATGCTTGTAAACAAGATGAAAGCTTGAGGTGAGAATTCATGAGAATTTAAAGGAAATTTAAAAAAGTCATGGCAAACATGGAAAAGGTAAAATCAAGAAATAAAGTCTGTTGTCCCCGAATTCATAGCATGAATAATTCATGAGCCCATCGACTGGATATCGTTCCTAATTTCTACCCATTTAGGTGGCTCTCTTTGACTCACCACTCCCTCAAATTCATTTTCCCTCTTTTCTAATCACAAAAAACATCAGAAGTTTTGAAGTCCTTGGAAAAATGTGAACTCAATTAAGTGGAATGTGTTCTGAAAACGAACTTCTCTTCTCAGATATCCTTATATGATCGAAATGGTCTTTCAAGGCTTGTAATGTGGCTAAGGTTCGTGGTTACAAAAGAAATGATGTATAGGCCCAAATAAGTGTTTGAGGGTGATTAAACCAAGGATCAATTCTTCTTGATGAAGTCCCTGCTTTGTATTGCTTTCTTTTTTCTTTTCCTTTCTGGATCGCTCTAGACTACCCATTTTTGGGTTTTCACCCTAGAGTTCAGCTTCTTTTTTGCTTCGTGAATCTTAAACTGACACATGGTTCATGTAATGCTTTCTTGAAAACTTGTACTTTTCAACTTGGTGCTTCCTCCAATGGGTATATTTCAATGTTTTTCATTCACACACTTTTTCTTTTTCTTCTTTTTTTGATACCCATCATGGTCTGCACGTTGTTTTGCTCATGTTGTTTCTTGCACTCATTCTTTTTATCTTCATAGCATGGTTAGAACCAGTCATATTTCATCTTTTTTGCCCCCTAGTGTAGGGAGTGATCCTTGGTTAGGGTTCAATCGAAAGAAAAAAATATCAAGCTCAAAAAAGGCAACAATGGATACTTTTTTACGAAGGGAAATGAAGGAATGCCAAATCTCCTCTCATACATGGATATCATTGAAGATAAGTTGTCCTCAGTTGGTAGATGTTTTAGAGTTATCACTTAATCCAAAGACCTTAAACAACAATGTTTGAGAGGAAAATTCTCTCGAAATTTGTATTTAGGGTATTTCTCATGAATCCTGAGCACATTTTTGTTTCCCCTCTATCACGAGATTAGATTCAAGAATCATTCATGCAATCAATAATAGGGGCAATAAAAAAATGTAGAATATAGATATAATGAATAACTTATGAATAAAAAGAAGAAAAAAAAAGTTTACCACTTGAGAAAATAAAAAATACATCTTTTAATCAAGTAAAATAACATAGCCGCCCTTGCAAAAGATCCCTAATGCTCGTGGGAAAAAGCAAAAGGATTGTTCTGAGCATGACTTTGCAATTGTCCTAGAAACAGTAGGAAACTCCTCTACTTGCTCCATTTTCTTTTGAATTCCACTGAGGGGCTAGTTTTCTCATCAAGGTCTCATTGTTGATGCGTTGGGCTCGCCAATTAAGTCTTCAAATCTTGATGGCTATCGGTATTCGTAACCATGTCTATAGGGCTCCCTCAAAGTCATCGGAGAAATCTAACAAATGATGGTTATACAAGAACTGTCTTGTATTGCCATTGTATATTGGTGGAAGTTCATGCCTTGCAGCTCAATCTGATTAGGGACCATGTTGGTCATCTTCTTAACTTGTTCAGACGAAGCCCTTGACGAATCATCATATGTCCTTAGATTAACTCGGTTAAGTGTGTCATTGAGTCGCAGAATCCAACAAACAGTAGATGAAAAACTTCTCGTCTTTGGTAACACATGGTCAAGTGTGCTAAGGGGCAGGTGGTCCTATCAATTCCACCTCCTCAATTTTCTTTTTATCTTCTTTTTAGCCTTGTCTATAGTCTCGTTGAAGTGAAAGGCCTCCTTGAATGGCTCGTATAAAAAAATCTACATCTCGTGAAACCTCTTCCAATTGTTCTGATTGTCATGGAAGAATGTTTGGCAAACAAGTAGACACTCATGTCTAGTTGCATGACACCTTAAATACTTTCAGCGTGAATTCTCAAATTCCTGTTTATAGAGCATTTTGAATTTTTGCATGGGGATCTTTGTAGCAAGGCTCATCTCCACCTTGAACATCTTCGAATGATATCAGTGTTTCAATTTCTTCTCTTCACGTTCATTTGGGTTGCCATTTTCATCAGGGCTTGCACCGCCATTGATTCTGTTTGTCGTACTTTTCAAGTTCTAAGACCTTGAGTTTTGGAGGAATTACTAGGCCAGGTACTAGGCTCAGACCCTTCCTTTGGATTGGGAACTTCAAATTCTAGACTCCACCAGAATATGAATTTAAATATTCCTTTTGATAAGTTACTATGAGTTTGGTGTCAACGGCCTTAATCGCCATAGCTACTATGTGCTTGATTCTGGTTCGTACGCGAGTACCATACTTTTTCCACTCGAGCATAGTCCATGGATCTTTCCATAACTGTTTCAGATAAATGGAGATGATGATGTACATGAGGTATTGATGCACGATTGTTTCTATTTCAAAACAAAAAAGCACGTTTCATAGATCAAGAAGTTCGTGTACACATAATAAAGATGTTATTCTTTTCTCTTCCCTTGATGCGCTTTGGTGCCAATTGCTCGAACTCTCCAACTGGCGCAACCTCTCTCTAAACACTACCAAAGAACTGGCTAACCTGCTAGTATTGGTCGATTGTCTCATCTAGGAAGTCTAACAATTATTGTTCATCTTCCCCAGTTAGGAGGAACCTCACTTTCATATCTTCAACACGGTTCTTCATCTTAGGAGACTTGGAGATTTCCTTTCAAAGTTTCTATGTTAAATGGTCAATGCAAAGTTGTCTTCCCAAGAATGCAGCATTCACAGTCTGTTTAGTGTCAGCCCATTGTATATTCTCATAGTCCCAATCATCAGATATGGTCCTTATGTGCTTGTAACTGTGTCTTCAAGTCTTCGAGACCATAACAGAGCAATTTGGCCTCGACACCCTTTATGTCATCTCCCTTCAGTTTCTCTTGGAGTTCCTAATTCTGGTCATGGTATTTTTTAAGGCTACTAAGTGTTTACGAGTATTGCCCCTCTAAGTGTTGCTTTTCTCCGGTAAGTCAGTCTTGGCCTCATGTGCCACACTTTCAGCATTTTTTCATTTTCTTGAGTTGTTCTTTTTCTTTCTTCAAGGCTTTGAAGCTACTAGCACGTGCCCCTTGAGTTTTCAAGTGGTTGTTTTCTTGGGTCAATTCTTGCACATATTTCAGGTGAATCTATTGTTTCGTTAGCAAGGTCTCTACCTCTTTCTGATAGCCTTCCCTCTAATGTTGTTCAACGATGAGCTTGCTTTCAAGTTCAGTAACTCTGCCCCACAACTTTTTCTGGTCAAAGTCTTATTTGTAAATTTCTAGCTCGGCCAGAAGGATGCCTGGTTGAGGATTATCTAACAGGCTCACCAAAATCAGAACGCCTATGTTGTTGACTCTTTTCCTCCTCCAATTGGTATATTCAGGCACAACACCGAAGAAGGCCTCTTTCATACGAAATGTTTACTTCCATTCCGCGTATCGATATGCTATTGCTTATTTGTACACAACGACTCTTTCTTCTTATAGACATGTACCGATACGAGCCTTCGTATACCGATACGGTTGGTTGGTGAAGTGAATTTATGGTGGGAAAATGCAGTCCAACGACTACAATGATGATTTCAATCACCCAAACGGCTAGAAATCAATGCGAGGGTATAAAAGCAAGCCTCTAAAGCATCAGCAACAACTATTGAACCTATTTGCAACATCCAAGCATATATCCAAACCATTGTGCTTCATAGAGTCAAATCCTTTTACCCCACTTGTTGTAATTCTTATTTAAACATTTCTTTCAAGTTTGGAGAGAGTTTTTGTATCATTTGGGCAACAAAATTTTCTTGTGAAAGATATTTTAAGTTTGCCAATTCTTCTTTGTAAAGAGAAATTTTTTGGTCAATCTTTGGGTAGAAAGATTAATCGATTTGTAAATGTTACCTCCTTAGCCTAGAAAATGGGAAGAATATCTAGTAGATATTGGTTGAAAATCCTTAGTGGGAGCTAAGGTAGTGGATGTAGAGCTTGTTAGAAGCTTGAACCACTATAAATTATCTTGTCCTCAATTTTCAAAATTTCAATTTGCTAACTTCCATTTTAAAAAGCTAATTCACCCTATATAGGCCAATTTCAATTCGATTGATCCACTCAACAATTGGTATCAGAGCCTACCTCTTTGACGGTTTAACATCCACAATAAGAGATCCTAGAATATTGTCGATCAACAACAAATCAAATCTATGGCATCTACCTTCGGGCCGAACATGTTCGAGTTGCAATCGATCACTAAACCACCATTCTTCAATGGGGATAATTATCCCCATTGGAAGAACCAGGTGAGACTCTTCATCAAATCTAATGACTATGTCATTTGGGATGTAGTGGAAGATGAACCGGCCATTCTAATGAAAAGAGATGAAAAAAGAAGACGTGTTCATAAGACAAAGGTGGAGATGACCGATGAAGATCGAAGAAGACTCTAAATAAATGACAAGGCACTACACATCATATTTTGTGCACTCAGACCCGACATGTACGCCAAAATGTCATCATGCACAAGTGCGAATGAGGTGTGGGATAAGCTAGAGACCACTTACGAAGGCACCAACGATGTTAAGGAGACCAAGATTGGAATCTTTAATTTGAGTTACGAGATCTTTAAGATAGATCCGGATGAGAGTGTCTCCAAAATGTTTAATCGGTTCTCGGTCATAGTAAATGGTCTCAAGGGCTTCAGTGAGATCATTCTCGAAGATAAGCTTGTCCGGAAGCTTTTTTATTATCTTTCTGAATCATGGGATGGGAAGAGAACCGCTATCATCGAGGCCAAGAATTTGAAGACGTTGAAGCTCGACGAGATCTCTCCTTACTCATGAGATCATAAAGCAAGGAAAGAAAGAAGAAAAGAAGAGAAAAGAGTGGAGAAGCAAGAGTGGAAAAGAATAAACAAGGGATTGCTCTCAAAGCTTCACTACCACAAAAGGAGAGCAATTCAAGTGAAGACAAATTTGAAGAATTGGCTATGATAGCCAAGAGATTTTCTCGGTTCATGAAGTCCAACAGGGAAAGAAAGTTCTAAAGAAGAAGAGACTTCAAGAACAAAAGCAAAGAAGAAGAGAATGATCAACTCATTTGTTATGAGTGCAAGAAGCCGGGGCACATGCGATCGGATTGCCCTCAACTCAAGAAGAAGGGCTTCGAGAAGAAGAATAAGTTAAAGGCCCATGTTGCTACTTAGAGCGATGGGGAATTATCATCTAATGAAGAAGAACACGAAGTGGCCAACCTTTGCCTCATACCTCTTGATGATGATCCAAAGTTAAACCCTAACTCATCTAATTTTGATTTCACATTTGATGAGCTTCAAGATGTATATGATGAGTTACAAGAGGTTTATGACGGGTTGGTGGAAAAATACAAAGAATCAGTTTTGAAAAACAAGAAAATGATTTCTGATTTAAAATCCCAAAACGATTCTCTTTCTAAAACCAACTCGGAACTTGAAGAAAAGATTTTAATTTTAAAAGATGATTTAAAATATTTTCAAAATAAAATGTTGATTTAAACAATCTTCTCTCCAAAGTTCATGATGATCAGCACAATGTGGTGAATGAGTTTAAGGCTTCTCTTGATGTAGTTGGGAAACAAGGTTTTAAAAAAGCAAGTTCTTCAAAACCCAACTATGTGAAAAGAAACTTTAACGGCTACAAACAAAGAAGCTCTCAAAAGTACACTAAAGGTAAAAAGGTTAGGAGTATATGTGTTCCTAAGGAACTAGTAGCTTCCAACAATATTCATGCTATTTCTTCTTGGATTCTTAAGGGAACCAAGTATT
Source organism: Hibiscus mutabilis (assembly GCA_019671005.1). Lineage (NCBI taxonomy): Eukaryota > Viridiplantae > Streptophyta > Magnoliopsida > Malvales > Malvaceae > Hibiscus > Hibiscus mutabilis. Next base: position 83,406,238 of record CM033714.1, read on the forward strand.
TGGAAGCTAATTCACATGGACCCAAAATGATTTGGGTACCAAAAATTAAGAACTAATCTTTGTTTGTAGGGGGAACATTGCTACAAGGCTAAAGCTTCAAGTCAAAACACTTGGTACCTTGATAGTGGATGTTCACGACACATGACCGGAGACAAGAGTAGATTCATAGAGATAAAGCCAAAGAGTGGTGGAGTGGTGACATTTGGTGACAACTCCAAATCCCACATTGAGGGTATTGGTTCCATTGGTAATCTCTCTTCTATTCTTATTGAAGATGTTTTATATGTCAATGGTCTAAAGCATAATTTATTGAGCATTAGTCAATTGTGTGATAAGGGTTTTAATGTTCTTTTTTATGATAATGGTTGCAAAATTGTGGACATTAAAACAAATAAAATAATGCTCATTGGTCATCGCATAGGTAACATATACATGGTGATTTAGATACATTCATACATCTCATTCATGTTTGGTTGCTCAAAATGAAAATGATGCATGGTTATGGCATAAGAAACAAGGGCATGCTAGCATAAGTGTTTTAGAGAAATTGGTTTCCCAAAATCTAGTAAGAGGTTTACCTAAGCTAAAATTATCTTTATATAAAATTTGTAATGCATGTACTAAGGGTAAACAAAAACGAGTCTATTTTAAATCCATTAATGACGTTTCATCTAGTAAGGTATTACAATTGATCCATATGGATCTCTTTGGGCCAATTAGGACAACTAGCTTGGGTGGAAAATCATATGCATATGTTTTAGTTGATGACTTCTCTAGATACACTTGAGTTCTCTTTTTAAGCACTAAAGATAAGGCTTTAGAAAAGTTCATCACATTTTCAAAAATCACTCAAAATGACCTTGGCCAAAATATTTCTCATATTAGAAGTGACCATGGAACAGAAGTTCAAAATCTAGGTTTTGATTATTTTTGTAACTCTAATGGTATTAGCTATAATTTTTCGGCACCTCGCACTCCTCAACAAAATGAGTTAGTTGAGAGAAAAAATCATACTTTAGAAGAAATGGCTAGAACCATGCTTTGTAAAAACAATTTACCTAAGTATTTTTGGGCGAAAGCCACAAACACCGCTTATTATATCATAAATCGTGTAATGATTAGGCCAATTTTAAAGAAAACTCCTTATGAGATTTTAAAATCAAAGAAGTCCAACATTAGCTATTTTCATCCTTTTGGATGCAAGTGTTTTGTTTTAAACAATGGAAAAGATAATTTAGGTAAATTTCATGCTAAAAGTGATGACGCTATTTTCTTAGGTTATTCTTTAAATTCTAAAGCCTGCCGAGTTTTTAACAAAAGAACCTTAGTTGTAGAAGAGTCTATACATGTGGTTTTCAATGATAACCTTCTTCCGAGGAAGGATTCATGTGATGATGATGATGTAGGGATCATTGAAGCCAATGATGGTGGAAAATCATCAAAGGTGGATGAGATTCCAACCAAAGAAGAAGAAGCACAAGATCCTCCCATAGAAGCCTTGAAGGAATGAATCTTGATGAAAAGGAAGTGAGCTACCCAAGGGAACTCAACTATGTCAAAGTTGGTGAAATCTTGGGTGATCCATCCAAGGGGGTAACCACTAAATCCTCTTTTAAATTGCTTAATAATGTTGCTTTCATTTCATGCTTTGAGCCTAAAAATATCAAAGAAGCATTAAAATATGATTTTTGGATATTTTCCATGCAAGAAGAACTTAATCAATTTGAGAGGAGTAAAGTATGGACATCAGCTGATAGCCTAGTAATAAATCTACTATAGGAACTAATTGGGTTTTTAGGAACAAGCTAGATGATAGTGGTAACATAGTGAGAAACAAGGCTAGACTTGTTGCTCAAGGTTACACTCAAGAAGAGGGAATTGATTTTGATGAAACATATGCACCCGTAGCTAGAATGAAAGCTATTAGGATGCTTCTTGCATTTGCATGCTTTCAAGCTTTTTCAAATGGATGTAAAAAGTGCATTTTTAAATGGTTTTATAAATGAAGAAGTGTATGTTGAATAATCACCCAGTTTTGAAGATCCAATTTTTCTAAACCATGTTTTTAAATTAATCAAAGCTTTATATGGTTTGAAACAAGCTCCTAGAGCTTGGTATGAAAGGCTTTCAAACTTTTTAATTAAAAAAGATTTTGGAAAAGGCAAGGTGGATACTATACTTTTCATTAAAAGATATGGCAATGACATCTTAGTTGTTCAAATTTACATTGATGATATTATTTTTGGTTATACTAATGAGTTTTATTGCCAAGAATTTTCTAAGCTAATGTAAGGTGAGTTTGAGATGAGCATGATGGGGCAGTTCTCATTCTTTTTGGGACTCCAAATCAAGCAAATGAAGGATGACATCTTCATTAATCAAGCTAAGTGCATCAAGGATATGCTCAAGAAGTTTGGCTTGGAGAATGTGAAGCCTCAAGCCATTCCAATGAGCTCATCAATTAAGGTTGACAAAGATGAAGGAGGTAAGTGTGTTGATTCTAAGCTTTATCGTCCAATGACCGGTTCTTTGCTTTACCTTACTGCAAGTAGACCCGACATTATGTTTAGTGTTTGCTTGTGTGCTAGGTTCCAAGCTAGTCCTAGAGAATCACACCCTATAGCCATTAAGAGAATCTTTAGATATCTTTGAGACACTCCTTATTTAGGTCTTTGGCATCCTAGAGACTCTTCCTTTAACCTACATGCTTATTCCAATGCGGATTAAGGGGATGTAAGATAGATAGGAAAAGTACATCTGGAACATGCTAATTCCTAGGTAGTATACTCGTATCTTGGTTATCTAAGAAACAAAATAGCGTAGCCTTATCTACCACCGAAGCGGAGTACATATCCTTAGGGAGTTTTTGTGCTCAAGTCCTTTGGATGAAGCAACAACTCTTAGACTATGGTGTTGAAGTAAATACCATACCCCTTAAGTGTGACAACACTGGTTCCATTTGTCTCACTAAGAATTCCATCCAACATTCTAGAACCAAACACATAGAAATAAAACATCATTTCATTAGGGATCATGTCTTAAAGAATGATGTTGTTCTAGAGTATGTTGATACCTCAAACCAACTAGCAGACATCTTTACAAAACCTTTAGACAAAGGGCGTTTTTAGACTCTTAGGAGTGAGTTAGGTCTAACTAGCCTATCTTGACCTTTTAAAGCCCTTAAGTGCAAAAGTTTGCTTGAATTTTGAATGATGATCTTGCTTATGTAATTTTGCTTCTTTATGCATCTATGCTTGTTGCTAGGGGGAGTATGCATCTATTTTAGTCCATAGATCTTGCTCATATATCATTCTCATGTATTTAGGCTCGCTTAAAGTTGAATTTTTGGACTTCTTTTTGTCCAAAATGCATTTTCTGGTAGATGAGTATCGATACGGGTCACATCGTATCGATACGGGTTGCTATTTGGGCTTTGATACAATTAGCACTGTATCGATACGGTCACGCGTATTGATACGATTTGAAAACTATATCGATACGGTGGATCGATACGCCTCGTAAGTGTATCGATACATTTAGCCGATGGGGCTTTAAATGGGCATTAAAAGAGTGTTTCACTTTTATTCAAACTCAAATCCCCTTTTCAACCAAAACCCTAGTCGATTTTAGGCTATAAAAACTCCTCTAATCTCCTTGATTTTTCACACAACTCAAAATCTCTTGAGGGCTTTTACTCAACACATCAAGGCTAAAGCTTTGCTAGCAATTTGGTGCATTCTTCATCCTTCATTCATCATATTCCATCACTTAAGGTATAAAACCCTTTTTCTTTTCTTTTTAATTTTCGTTTAATTTTAATTGTTGTTTTTAATTAATTTTTGTATTCATAGTTTATTTATAGTATGGATTTTGAAGTTTTTGCAAAAACTTTTTAAAATCTGAAATTTTTTTGTTTGAATATAAAATTATACTGTATATTTTGTAAACTATTTTTGAAATTTATTTTTCTCAAAAATTACTTTTATAGTTATATATATATTTAAAACCTAAAATACAGTGTTTTTCACAATACCTTGAATTATTGCAATATTTATTGGGTCGAATGTGATGATAATTGCATATATTGTTTTCGAATTGTTTTGATGTTTTTAGGTTTATAATGTGACTTAAAAAGAGACCAAGAAAAGACTTTCCATCAAGTTCTTCTAATCCCAATTTGGAAAACGAGGGTATTACTAAACCAAACATTGGCTATATCATTTAAAATAGTTTTCTAACACCCAAGGCTTTGGCTCATTACAAACAATATCAAGCCTGTATCATTTAGGATGAGTGAGTTGTTTCAATCCCTTTTCTAAACTCGAAACGTTTTAAATTCAAATACTTTAGGTTGTTGCAACAATAGAATTTCTTACCTTTTTTAAACATTTTCCCGTCATTATATCGAAATCTTGTTTTGATTTTTTATGCCAATGCCCATTGCATTCATGATTTCGAAAGAAACAAAGTTATAGCCATTGAGTCTTATTTGATGGGAAAGAAATTTTGAATTAATCAAGAAACTTTATGCAATGTTTTTGGTTTAGAAAATATTGGGATTGATGATGAACACTTCTTGGGACATGGTCAACTTGGCTCCGTAACCGTTTTAGATGCCCACGATCGTATCCTTCACCTTATCATCTCTTGGTGGCTTCGTCCTACCGGTGGTAAATTCTCAACCATCCGCCAAGTTGATGTCTATTGGCTTCGATGTTTCCGTGAGGGTGAGCGCCCAAACTTTTGTCAAATTATGTTTGACGACTTGGTATATCTTGTTCAACACAGCCACACCGATCAAGTCAAATCTTTCTACTACGGCGCGACCTTGAGTCATCTCTTTCATTCCTTGGAGATCGATTGTTCACATGATGTCGCCGAGCCTCTTGGTAAACCGATCGATGAACACTCCCTTACTCGTGCCAAATTCCAATTCATCAACAACGAGTGGGTTCATATGGCTAATCCTCCTCCTCAAGATGCTCAACCTCCTCCGGTGGCTCCACAAGGTCCCATTGCTCATCATGCTCTACCTTTCATGGATGCTCTCATGGCGTATCTCAATGAGCAATTCACATCTTTGCACACAAATATTGCCTCTATAGATACCACCATGAACTCGGGGTTTACCGTTATTGATAAACGTTTCACCTCCTTGGAAGAACGAGTTGGGGTCATTGAGAACAAAGTCACATCTGTTGAGCAACATGTCACCCACCATCGAGCAACAACAAGCCTCTATGTATGTCTCTCTCACCGCCTTCCATGGTGCTTGGCTTAATTCTCGCGCTCCTCCGCCCAAACACGATGATGGTGATGAAGAGGATATGGATGAAGACAATGAAAACAATGATGGGGTTGAGTTCTAGTGCATTCCATTGCATATCATCTCATCTTAGTTTTTTTATTTTATTTTTGCACCTATGTTATTTTTTTAAGAACCCCATGCATTGATTATGTTTAGTTTGTTTTTCATTTAAGTTTGAATTTACTTTGAACTTATGTTGCTTTGGATATTATATTTGAAGTTTAATGATATTATGTTGCTTTGATTATGCTTTACATTGTGCTTTATTGCCCTATATCTTGTTTACATCCCTTGTTATATGCATTGATTTTGATTTAACAAAAAGGGGGAGAAGTGTAAAATCCTAATTTTTTTACAAAGTTTTGAAGTTTTGAAAACCTATCTTAAATTAATGGGGAGTAAACTTTTCAAAGTTTTCAAAAATACTTAAAAATTCACTTTGGTTTTTTTTTTTATATCAAAAAAGGGGAGATTGTAAAACCTAATTTGATTTTGATATAACAATTTGTCTAAAGACCTATTTGTAAAAGCAAATAAATTTTTAATTATTCTAAAGTCTCACAAACTGACAAACAATTTGAACTAAACCTTTTTCTAAGTCAAAACAATCAAACCAAACAAATTTTTCCTAAGTTTTTCAAGCCAAATTGTACAGTTACACTAAGACGCATCGATATGCCATAGTCGTATCGGTACGGTTTTAGGCTACTGGAATTGTAATCGCCTAAAGTGTACCGATACGGTTAACCCCGTATCGATACGATTTTTAAATAAATTTATTTTAAAGACATAGCGTACCGATACGGTTACCCGTATCGATACGGTTTGGTTTGATTTAGAAAATCTTTGCATTTAATGAAAATAGCCGTTGAATGTCAGTTATGGGGAATCAGCAAATTTTAAACGGTCGTTGAACTGTATCGGTACGCTCTATAGCGTACCGATACCTTTTTTGCCAAACTTTTTACTCAGGATTCCAGTGAGCAAAATTTGTATCGATATTGTCAGAGCGTATCGATACGCCCCTTATTTTACACTTGAAATGTACCGATACGTCTTCCCGTGTATCGATACGCTCCTGCTTATTTGTATACAACAACTATTTCTTCTTATAGACAGGTACCGATATGGGCCTTCGTGTATCGATACGGTTGGTTGGTGAAGTGCATTTATGGTGGGAAAAATGCGGTCCAACGGCTACAATGATGATTTCAACCACCCAAACGGCTAGAAATCAATGCGAGGGTATAAATGCAAGCCTCCAAAGCATCAACAACAACTATTGAACCTATTTGCAACATCCAAGCATATATCCAAACCATTGTGCTTCATAAAGTCAAATCCTTTTATCCCACTTGTTGTAATTCTTATTGTAAACATTTCTTTCAAGTTTGTGGAGAGTTTGTGTATCATTTGGGCAACAAAATTTTTCTTGTGAGAGATATTTTAAGTTTACCAATTCTTCTTTGTAAAGAGAAAGTTTTTGGTTAATCTTTGGGTAGAAAGATTAACCGGTTTGTAAAGGTTACCTCCTTAGCCTAGAAAAGGGGAAGAATATCTAGTGGATATTGGTTGAAAATCCTTAGTGGGAGCTAAGGTAGTGGATGTAGAGCTTGTTAGAAGCTTGAACCACTATAAATTATCTTGTCCTCAATTTTCAAATTTTCAATTTGCTCCATTCCACTTTAAAAAGCCAATTCACCCCCCTCTTGGCCAATTTCAATTCGATTGATCCACTCAACATATATTAATTCAAGGAGCCAACTAAATAGACACGTGTTATTACGCTATGCTCTGCCTCTATTTTCTCATGGTCTAGGATGAAAAAGAAAGATATTAGAAAATTTTGTTAATCAAATGATCAAAATCTATAATCATTTCTTATTTTTTTAGTTTAACTATCAAATTAAAATATTATTCTCACTCATTTCTCTCCTTTGCACTTAGCAACGTCTTAATTTAATTAATGAGAAACTCAAATATGTTCCTTCACCATGTTTTATACAATAAGATTAAAATTTTTATAATATGATGAATATATTGGTGAATTGTAGATACGGACGAAGTAAGATTTGACAAAAGAATGAATAAAGTCGTTTAATTTTAAAATTAACATGAATAAGACTTAATTTAGAAAAGACAAACTAAATGTAAAAAGTTTAAGCTAACCGAGACTAAATTATCATTAGTAAAAAAAAATGGAGAGGAGCACGAACTCCTCCCATAGCCTTAATACATGCGTCCCTAATTTTAGACAAAACTCAAATATTATAAGATTTGAACCTAAAAGTTCAAAATTTTGAAGGCCTCTCATTGACATTAAATCAAATTCTTGTCATTTATGTAATGTGAATGTGATTCGTAAATGTCAAATTATGATTTTAATCCTTCTACTATGTTCAAATTTTGAGGTTAAAATTAAGATGCAGAGACTAATTTCAAATTTAAATAATAAAGGATCAGAACTATAATTTGACCTATCTTATGTACTAAATTTAGAGTTAAAGATTGAATTTTAGTTTCCACCTTCAGTATATAGAATAATTACCAAATTATGAAATACATTGAAACATGAAAAATAAAGAAAAATGTTAAAATTGAGCACAACACAAATAAATGAATGTGTTATATATATAGGGTTATATCTTGATATACAAGCTATGTAAAAAAAGTTTACACAACCCTTTTATAAAAATTAAAACTAAATCTCAGACCATATCACCCTAAAACCTAAACCTTAAACCATAAACCCTAAACTCTAAATTCTAACAATAAACCTTAAATTCTACACCCTACACACTAAACCCCTAAATCCTACGCAAGTTTGTATATCAAAATATTTTCCATATATATATATTGAATTAGTATTGTATAAAAAATCATAATTTTTTTTAAAAAATGAATCAACATGTAAAAATATATTATGAACAAGAGACATTGTGACATAAATTCCTCACTTCTGTCGTGAAATCAAGAAAGGAACAATAGTGACGAGAAGCAGGGATAAAGCCATTTAGGTATAATAGCATTTTTTTTGTTTTTTTAGTTTAAATATTGTGAAATAAGGATTTTGTCCTTTTAATTTTTTTGATTTAAAGCTTAGTAAATTATTTTTCAACCAATATTTGATCCTAACCCCGTCTCTTCCAAGACATATATATTATATATGTATATGTGTGTATGTACCATCCCTTTTTTTTTTCTTCTTCCATACAGCAGTGGAAGAATTGCATACAGAAAAGAAAAGTGAAGCAAGTCTGGTATCTTGGTTTTTATCAATTAACATCTCTACCAACTCAATGTAATGAATAACTAATTCCTGCCATACTTTCTCTGATAATCGTTAATTCATATTAACTTTGTACGACCTGCCAAGAAAATTAATGGCTGCAGCAGACGGCAGTAACCTGTTTGTATTTGTTTCAATGTTCTCGATTATAGTGCCGGTGGCCAGTGTTTCCTGATGCAGCGGCAGTCATCGGCTCCACCTTAACGGCCATCATATATCACTAGCTACTGCAGTTGTCTTGGGGCTCAGCTATAAGTCACCGTATTAACTGAGCTTTTATTGCTATTGGTAGCTGAGATTTGAGAAGGCAAATTTTCCATCTTTTAAAGTTAATTGCACCACTCGTCCCAAACTATAACCCTTTTTTTATTTGATCTTTAAACTTTTTAACATTTTAATTTCATCCGCAACTAGGAGTTATTCTCAATTGATCCCGAAACTTTAAACATTATGATTTCATCCCCAATTTATCAGTATATGCTAATCATATACCATGTTAATAAAATCGTTGTAAAAACGATTAATTGTTATATAAACATTGATGTGTATTGTGTAATAATATGATGTGGCATAGATGATAATTCAAGGATGAAATTGGAAAGTTCAAAAGTTTGGGATGAATTTAGAAAGAGGGTCATAGTTTAGGGATGAAACTTGAACTTTCCAAAGTTTGGGGGATCAACTTAGAATGAGCCATATTTTGTGGATGAAAGTGGAACATCTAAAAGTTTAGGGACCAATTTAAAATAAGAGTTATAGTTTGGGGTTGTATGGTGAAATTAATATGTGAAGGTAAACTACACTCAAGGTCACTTAATTATGTGTTTAGTAACAAATATATCAATTTTCTTTTAAAAGTTGCAAATATGCCACTCAATTAAAATATTATTACAAACAAGTCAAGTCATTAAAATTGAAACGAGTGTCTAATATGTACTGGTATAATAACTTTTTTAGTCCCAAAACCTTATACATTCTATTAATTCGGTCTTAACCTGAAACATTTCAGTAAATTTAATCATTCATATTTAAAACTTTCACCATTTAAGTTTTTTTTTTTGCGAAATTTTCAAAGAAAGAGATCCCACAAGTTATTGTTAAAAACTGTTATCATACCATAAAATTAAGTAATATTTTTTTGGGAGAAGAATAAGCAATTTAAGAAAAGAATAAAGACTAAAAATGATGAAATTTTTAAAAATAAAAGGTTAGATTTATTATACTATTTTGAATCATGATCAAATTAATAAACTATAAATTTTTAGAATTAAAAATGCTATTATACTAGGTTACACAATTATACCCGTGTCATTGAAATATTTGTCAAGAAAAATGACTTCAAAATTTGAAATGAATTGTATTATTTTAAAACATTTTTACATATTTTTTAGTGTTCTCTATCTAGGAAGACGGGATTGAAAAATATACTTTTAATAGGTATTGAACTTATAATCTAAAATGAGAGAAATAATATCAACTGGATGGCTTACCACAACACCAAATTTTTTTTTTGACATTCTTACATATTCTTCCATTTCCATAAATATAAAAGATGGTTTTAGGACTTTGGATTTCGTACATCATAGAAAGTAAATAATTATAATAATGTGGACAACAGAGGGAATCACGGGAAATTCTAAAATTAGATAATTAAGGTGAGGTTAAAATGAAGTATAATTTGTGTAGCTACATAAATTCTTATCATATATGTGAGAATTTGTGTAATAATAAGTAAAAATTTGTGTAATTACATAAATTCTTACTATTTTTTTGTAAGAATTTGTGTAATTACACAAATTCTTATATTATAACCTAAATTCTTATTATTTTGCTAAGAATTTGTATAGATTATAAGGATTTGTGTAGCTTCACAAAACATTACCAATTTAGTAAGAATTTGTGTAATCCGCCTCATTTTAATCTCACTTTACAATCACACGAGAATCACATTCGAGATCAGAACGCTAAATCTAATGTCATCAGATTTGAAATTCAAGGAGCTTGTTGGCTTTAAACGAGGCGGTACAAGTACATTTGCAATGAAGCGGTTGAACAAAAAGAAATTGTATGTGACTGGCACAAATAAAATATCAGGTTGAATACAATCAGTAAAATAAATAAATAATAAAAATTTAGATTTTTACAGTAAACACGCGCCCACCTTGAACCGGTTGGAGATGAGATGGAACCGAGAAACATAACTGCTTCTGCTAGGATGAAAATGTTTTCTACAGTACCATGTACTCTTTTCATTCCCCTTTTGAGCTTTTCCCTACCTTTCTTTTCAAGGCTAGGCAGTTAAATTATTATTTACTTGTGAGAATAGTGATACTATCCGAAACAATAATAACCATTGACCCAGGTTCAGGGCCCTTCTTCCCTGAAAAAAAAAAACAAGCGTATGTTGATGTCTATTAATTAATTTCAACAACTTTTGGTCCATAATATCATGTGGATATCTATACTCGATTGTGTTCATACATGCACCTACAAGTAATGTATTGTATACACCCTGATTATTGCGACAGACACATGTGACCTCTTTATTTTTCTCAAAGGTTGGGATTAGGGAGCAAGGGCGCATAATTTAGTATTAGAAGGTGAACTTATAAAATTGTAGGGGCGAAAGAAAGTATTGCCTTTGTGTGTTTGTCCCCCCCAACCGAAGATCAACATCAAAGGTTCATAAGGCGTACATGGGCGAACCTTGATTCTTATCTTAGGGGTTTGAAATAAAATTTAAAATTTTTAGGGGTTCAAAGGTAAAATTTACATTGAAAAGGCTCAAATTATATTGTAAAAGTTTTAGAAGGCCTTAAAGAGTAATTTCACCATTTGGATAATGGTGACTGGGGAGAAGAGAACAAAGCTCCTGTTTGCCCTCTTAGATTCGGTCCTGGAGAGTATGTACCCTCGAAGAGTTTATTTTTCCTTAAAAAAGAGTTAATTGCACACGTATAAATATGATCTTGATTTTAAACTGTTTTTATTTTTTTAATAAATTCTAATTTTAATTCTACTTAAATGAGAGAGGAAGATGAGATTTTTTTTGAGGGGGAAGAGGGAACGCTCCTAGTGAGCCTATAGTCCATGACCTAAGAGAATATAAAAAACAAAGATAAGCAACTTTGACAACCCGTCAAATGTACTTGCTCAATTAATTTTAAAAATTTTAAACGTTGTAATTATATCTCTAAATTATTCGTGTATAACATTAGGTTGTAATTATATCTCTATTTTCACTTCACGTTTATTTATTTTTTGGTTCATCAGTTGTAAACCGAAAAAAAATATTTTTAGGTCAGATATTTCTCATCAATTGTTTTTCACTTTATTATTCGAATATATGAATTTTAAAGAACTGTGTTAATTTTGGACGACGACGTTCAATCTGTGATTACACAAATCATAACGGATTTGTTTATAAGAAAGTAGTTCTTTCATGTTAAATATTGTCTTTTGTAAATATAATTATTTTTTATTATCTTGTTCTTATGTTAATTAAGTTTCGACCCACTATTTTATAACATGCCATGCGATACAAGCTAACTATTTTGAGGAATGATAAGATTGACTTAAGATTAAAAATAATAACGACGATGAGATATTTATCAAAAAAATGACGAGAAGATTAATTACTGTAACAAAAATAATTAAAATTAATAATAAAAGTAAACACAATTTGAAATAGATGGTTAAAGACTCTAGTTGATATTTAATTTTTTTTAGGTCTTAGGTTCTAGTCTCAGCAAGAGCGATTTCCCTTCCACTCTCTGGGTAAAAATTCTTCAAAAAAATTAATAATAAAATATATGTCTAAATGAACTGAATAAGAATACAAAATACATATTTATTTAAATGGTCTTAAGGTGATTAGAAGGCGTATTATATGTTTATATATGTTATTAACCCTTCGACGAGGGTCATATACCTTGTAGACAACGCGATTTGAACTTGTGTCTCTTAAAATAAACATCATTTATTTTTTTACTAGTACACTAGCTTGTTGGGTTCAAGAATACAAAATACATATTAAAGACATTAGATTGAACTTTATTTGAAAGTTTAGTACATAATTAAGATTATATTGAGCCTTCTGTCTTGATCAAATTGTAATGATTGGGTTTGTAGGTTTATTAGGGTTGACTAGCTCTTTGGGTTAACAAGTATCACAACAGTATCACATGAACATTAGATTATCCCACAAATTTTGGGTATTAAAATTTATTTATCTTCTTTATTTTCAAACTTTACTCTTAAACCGAATTCAAATTTAAAAACAATTATATAAATTCGATTTCGGATACCATAAATATTCGAGTCTACCATCATAAATGTACGAGACAAAGGGTAACAAAGGCAACAGCTAAGCCATTCATAAAATTCAAAAACTACCAAAAACACAAATTAAAGTAGAATTTAACAAATGTTTGTTAAAGGGAGAAAAAAACAGAAAGTCCAAACTAATGCTACAACAATAACACATTTTTAATAGTATAAGGTTCACTCCTACATTAAAACTCTTAGTCTCAGACTTAGCTCCTATGGTCACAAAATGGCGAGTTCTGCTAACACATTTGATATTAGAAATGATGAAGAGTTGATCTTATTTTGGCAAAGTCAATTCCCGAACCTATTATTCTTGCTGTCTCGGTTGTTTGCCTTGTTACAGAACACCGTGATGCATTGGAACAACACAAAGGTTCGTTCTTGACTTCTTGGATCGTTATATATGTGTTCAAGCAAACACCATTTCTTTTCTTTTCTCTGCAACAAATGAAAATTAGGTTTAAATTGAGAAAACTAATGGAAAACTCCAAAAATTGTGAAGGAATCAAGTTGATTGCTCACCACATGATGAACCTTTTGATCACATTACCGCAGCTTTGATCCTTTCGACCGTGCATTTAATTAGACTATTGACTGTAGCCACTGATCCGAGAGAAAGCTTTGCTGTTGGAACTGAATCGACTAAAATCTGGAAGGCAACGGTGAGGAGAGAGCCGCCAGAGCCGATTTCGAGAATTCCTCCTCCGTTGTGTCCTGGACCGTCTGGGAGAATTGCAAAACCGGATGGCAATAGCGCGACGTAATCTGGGTCCCCACCGCTTAGGACGACGTTCATCGCAAGAATATCGACCGGGGCATAAATCACATAGGACCCTGTAGCATCAGTGGAGCTCTCTTGAAGTATCAACATGTTGCTTTGGCTGGAGTTTGTACTCTGCAGATTGGAAATGTTAATGGATGATTATCAATTAAAGATCAAAAGCATATCTTCTACTTGTCAACTTACATTTACGCGCAGTAAAGAGACACAATTGCCTGGATCACGACCGTTTGCTATGTGAGCCATTTCTTGAACTAGGCCACCATTTGATAGGATATCCCACTAGAAATTCATGTTAAAGCTGCAAATTAGCATAATATTCTAACAGAAAAAATACCAATATGCGTGATGTTGGAAAAATGTTGAAAACTTCCACAATTATCAAATAAAATGGTTGACAAAATGATTTAATTCTCCATTGGAAGATTAATGTACCTCACTCCGAGAGTTCTCGTCCCTTAGGAAATCGAATACCCTTTTCGGTGGAACCGGGATCCAGAAGGAAGTTGCAGCACTAAGCACAATACCAGGTGGCCTGCCTGGATCATCCATACTCTTCCGGGTCATAACTCGAACATCATCGGAGCCTGTTGGGGATAGAGTTGTCCAAGCATGGGCAGTCGAAGCACCGACGCCGGTACAAAAGCTAGCCACCATCCTCTCTGCCAACTTCAACATACTTTTCCTCCCTTCCGTGCTTGTTATAACTGCAAAAGATATTTTCGAAATGGTCACATCAGAGACACATGAAGTGCACTGCATTTCAACAAGGTATCTCTAAGAGAATAAGATGCTAAATATTGTATTACCGCATAGATCCCCTGCTGGAATGTTACTGGCCATTGAACTCGCAAGACGTTCGCACTGTCGATCTAATGTGGCCAACCAACGTTTCGCTCCGAAAGCTAGACCGGAATTAACTACTGGTCTGTATATGTTGTGGACAGCTCTATCATCCACTTCTACATGTTCAACCCATATAACCTGAAGTATCACAAAAATATGTCACGACACACACAGACACACATGACATATGAGTTGAAATAAAGAGTAAGTTACCTTAGAGTATCCATTTGGCAATTCTTGGATCAAACAACCTGATGGTCTTCTTCTACACTTCGACACCAGATTAGGGCGTAAATTATCCAAGGAAACATCGACTACTGCCCAAGTTCCGTCAATATGCTGCTTACAATACCTCACGAAGTAATTTTCCCTGGTTGGTACAAGTGGTGAGGGGACTTGAAACTCAGCAGTCATCTGAGAAATGGAAGATGTTAGGCATGTTTTCGAAAACTTAAGGCCGGATTGGAAAGAAAAACAAATGGAAGTGCTCATTAGTCGTTACCACTTGCAAAGCTCCATTATAGTTTCCTGCAACACCAGTTGATAGGACTTCTAAAGTCATAGCCCTTGAAACAATGCCGCAAAACACACTTGACCATTGGTTCTGCAAACCAATTATTTTGATTAGTGGGGGTGATTATCTAAAAGTTGATAATATATTGGACCCAAACTTGGGAATAAAATCCTACCACGTCCATGAGAATCTCAACTAGGTTGACATGATTCATAATGACAACTGCAGATTCCCTTGAAGCTTCAGACCTCAACCCTAAAGGTTTTGGTCCAATTCCCCTAGGGAAAGTTCTCAAGTATTCATCTTTGTTCAAAACATCTGTAGAATTATCCCCAGGAACCCACAAAGGTTCCCCAGATTGGGCCAATCGAATTAGTTCCTCCATTGCAGCAACAGCAAGCTCAACAATCATAGGCTTATCTGCTTCTGTAGGTCCAGAGACAGACCTTAGAAGATCACCACTACGATCCATTTCCCCTACAAATCCTGATTGTGTCCCAAAATTGCTAGTTCCAAGATCAATGGAGCGTGAATGTAAGTGGGAAGAAAGGTGAGGAAAGGAAGATAAAGGTTTTCCAACATATTTAGCAGCTATTCCAGATATCCTATCAATCTGCAGTAGAAGAACACAGAAACCAAAATTAGCCACAAAAAAAAGAGAGTAACTTGATAATAATAGACAAGGGACGGGTGTAGCATTATTCAGTCACCTCTTCCTTTAACCGAGCATTTTCTATTCTCAAATGCTGCTCATCGAAAGACATCTCACCGAGTGCAGCTGGGCCTCCACAGCGGGGGCAGGTGGCATTGCTGAGAGCTTCCTTGTACCTATTGTTCTCAGCACGGAGCTTTTCATTCTCAGCTTTCAGTATAGCATTTTCATGGTGCTCAAGTTGTGCCTTCATTTGGGTGCGTTTGTTTTGGAACCAAAACTTGACTTGTAGTGGCTCTAACCCTAGCTCGCGGCTAAGCTCCTTCCTTTGCTTATCATCAGGGTGAGGACACTCCTTAAAGAATCTGAGCAACAAAGTAACAAAAATCTAAAACAATTAATTCTCCAAAGACGAACCATGGCAGCAGACAGAAATTGCATGTGAAAAAAAGAGAGAGAAAAGACTCACGCTTCCATCTCCTGGATTTGACGCTGCGTATGACGATGATAACGCTTCTTCTTGGGGCGTTGGTTAGGGTCTTGATCATCTCCCGAGGGAACATCCATAGTTTCAGCACCGGATTTGATCTCATAATCATCATCCCTTATATTCCCCATTAGTTCACTTTCAGAGGTCTTATGAGTCATGTCGAACATATGGGAACTCTCGAACAAGTTGGGGCTAAACATGGTAACGAAAAATGCTCGAAATGTCAAAGCCTACTGAATTTCTGGGTTCTGCCAAGACAACATAAGTCAAGCCAAGTAAAATAAAGGGGGTGGGGGTGGGGAAGGGGGAAGGAAACAGTAGAAGAGCGAAAAGGAATAATAAACGGAGAAGAAAAAAGAAAATAAGTACAAAGGGGGTCTAGAAGGAAGATCAACTAAGTCAAAACCGGTGCTTAATATTGGAAGCGTACAAACTTTTGAAAATGGAGCTGTAAGCCATAAACCATCTTCTCCCTTTGTAAGAAAAAAGCTTTAAGTTCGTTTACCGAGAAGGATTTCTCTTCAAAAAAACTTCAATAGTCAAACCTTAATCAAACCAATACCTACAGCTAGTGTGTAATTAAGTTAAAAAGCTTTCTTTAAAAGTCAAAAGCATACTCTAAAAATGCGACATAAGGAGAAAAGAGCTAACCTTATAGATAAGAGCAACAATTTTCTCGTCTTAAATGTAGTGCTAAGTCGGTCATGGGAAACATCATCTCGGGAAACATAAAGAAGAACCGATGGGTTTTAAAACCCTAATCAGGTAGCCGTACAAGTTACACATATCTGTCTCACTTACTCGTTAGATTCTTGGCTTCGGATTCCTTATTGGTGGTGTTATTAGTTTGATTTGATGGAAACCACTCTCCCACAAACCAAAGACCTGTAAACACTTGTTTTGTAGGCTCTCTTAACTTAGCAAAACTATTATCTAGCGACATATATATGAAAGAGAGAATGAGTAGATGTTATCAACAAAGATACGGTGCCCTGGTCCATGGAAAAGAAACCCTATAGGCAAAACTCGAAAGGAAACCCTTAATATTTGTTGAGCAAGATTAATGAAAAAAGGAGGGTTTTTAAGAGTTTGGGGTCACTGGAGAAATCTCAGTGGTTTTTGACATAGACCTGCTGCCAAGAGAGAGAAGATTGGTGGAGGGGAAATGAAGAGAATTGAAGAAACAGGTGGAGAGGATGTGGCAGCTAAAGGAGTTAATTGCAGAGCTCACCGAGAGGTTGTAACAGCATTTATGTTGGGTGGGAGCTTTAATTGCTAGTGACATGGAAAAAGAAAGTTGTAGAAAGATACAAGGCATCTTCCCCCCTCCCTTCCCTTTGTTTCAAAAATTTACTTTGCAATCTTTCAACTAAGTTTTCACCCTCACCTTCGATATCCATAGGTTCTAATAACCATGTAAATACAGGCTAGAGTTGTGTGACTACAATTTTATTTTAATTTAGTTTAAGAAGTTCAATAAAAAATAATGGTTAAAATTAGAGTTTGTACTGACATGTTCGATGAAGAATATAAAACTTAGTTGAGTAAAATTTTCTATACAAATTTATTTTGTAATTAAGTAACTTGTTATTATAAATGGATATTAGGGATTAAGATTTAAAAACAAATTAAAAATTTTACATTATGTTTAGACGCAAAATCTTTTGTAATCTCTTTTTATATATTATAAAAAAGTATTTTTTATTTCAAAAAAATATTCTTAAATGGTCTAGAATCTATAACTTAAGTGAAAGAGAAGAGAGTAAAGTGAGAAACTTGGCCACTCAGCTAACAATGTTTTTTCAAACATATAATATTATTGTTCGTTTGATTATAACAATAAATTATATTATATTATATTATATTATAATAAAATAATTCTTTGAATATTCATATTCAAATTCTAACGTTGCATCTAAATGATGCAGACATATGGTTATACCAATCTTCCATGGAATTACTGAGTCTGCAGAATGAATACAAGCTGTTCTGCATTTACAGATTTCAGAAGCATTTTACGTATCATGTGGGCACATGCATGCATCCATTACATATGCATGTCAACCCAAATCTATGGTGCAAATCTCAAAATTTTCAAACAAAATCCAGTCCTGTCTCTTTCCTAGAAATATATGTATGCATATAACCATATCCGGTCGGTATATGAATTAATTCAACACGTCTGTTTTATGTTTTATTTTATTTTTACAATAATGTTCCCTTTTTTGCACGACATTAACTATCGACAATGAAAGGTTATTGTACATGGCAAAACAACAGCTAAATAAACCGTATAAAGTAATGTCACTTTCCTTTTTGATCATGTATATACCCAAGTTTTTGCTTTATTTTGTGTTTGGGCAGTTCTTTTGTATTAGCTACCTCCTTGTTGTAATCTGGGATGAAGCTACGTGAAGAGTAGAAGAGGCCTCTATCTCCTATCCAGAATTTTTCTTTATCTTTCTATATATATTAAAAATGAAGAAAATTATGAAATTGTCCTCCACTTTTTAAACTTTATGTTTTGCTCTCAATTCCCAACTCTTATTTTATTCCCTATTTATACTAACATTTTATCTTTTTATGCTTTTCCTAGTAATATCACATAATTTTTTTTATGAGACATGAACTTTGAAGTGATTCATTAAAGAAGAGTGCCATATTCCATATACGATTAAACAGAATATATATTTTAGGTAAACATGGTTGAATTCAAAATGGTAAGTTTATTTAATCATATAGCTAAGGGTGTAATAGAAATAACGTTATATTTTGATACATAAGCTGTGTAATTTTTTTACACAACCATTTATATTTAACTATAAAATTTAAAACCTAAATCCTAAACTCAAAACCATAAACACTACACTCTAAATTCTAACCCTAAACCTTAAATTCTAAACCCTACCACATACACCCTTAAAATACAACCTAAACCCTTAAACATTAAAATTAAAAAAAATTGTGTAACTTTACCCAAACTTGTGTATCAAAATAATTTCTATAGAAATATTAACTTTGAAAAAGTATTTTGTTTTGATATTTTGCTTGTTCTTTAACATCTGAAAACGATTATAAATTAGTCTTAAAAATTAAATGTTGAATAATGTTTCACTTGAGAGTACGTGCATAAAACTAATCTCTATGTATACCCATAATATAAACCAACACGAAAGATTAGTTATTAAGCTCAAATTATATTTTATTTTATTTTTATGTTATTCTAGTATAGGTTTAGTTAACTGCGCTCTTTACCAGTTATATAAGTTTTTCAAGGTAAGTGGGCCGTAAAGGGTACTTGGCAATAGTAATTGATTCTAGAGGCACTAGAAATTGTTACATTACAAATCATGTGTTAAGAAATCGATTTCTTTATCAATTTATTCATATGCTCTAGTTTTATTTCTATTTTTATATAGAATCGCTTACGACGAATTGAAAGAGTTGGAAGAGCAGTTACATAATTTTTTTTGATAAAAGTTTTATTAAGATTAATATGTTTTCATGGAGAGTTTCCATTTTATTTGTGGAAAAAAAAACTTAATACTAAAAACAAGTATTTAGCAAAAGAAAATATCAAGCTTTCATGTAAAATTCGTTATCAATTAAATTCTCATAATTAAAAATTTAATTAATATTTAAGTTTTTTGTCAAAGTTTGACCTTGTTTATTGTTACGGTCTAACGACGAACATGCAAAACTAGCAAACGGTACAAACTTTTAATTAAGGATTAAGGTGAGGTTTTGTTTGACAATTAACGGATAACAAATTACATTAGTCGATAGCGGATAGTTGATTTGACTAGTTAATTGTAGAAAAGTGTATGGTAGAATTAAGTGATAACTGATAGTTGTTTAATTATTTGAACAAGCAAAATGACATATAAGAACACAATTTTATTTAATTGTTTGAATAATTTATTAATTATTATTATTTTGTATTAATTAATATTAATTATATTTGAAATTATTTTTTAATATCATTACTAAATATATATGAAGGAAGTATATATATATAATTTTTTATTTGTGAAATTATCTTTTTAATATAACTTTAATAATTATTGAATTTAGATGTATATATTAATTTATTATTTATAAAATTATATTTTGAATATAATTTTGATAATTATTAAATTTATATGCATATATTAATTTATTATTTATAAAATTATTTTTTAAATTTATTAGTTATTCAAATTTATGTTATTTAAAAAAATTATAATTATCAAGAACAAAAAAATATTTCTAAGTTTTCAAACCTCTAACTCAAAAAGCTGGTAAAGCGAGTTTTTTTTAAAGAGAAATTTTACCTCAATTTACTATTACAATCATCTATTTATCAAAAATCTAAGTTAGCAGATATGACTAGTCAAACTTTTAAAAATATTTTAAACCTCTAATTTTATCTCAAAAACTATTTATCAAACAGAGCCTAAAAAATAAGAACAAATAAGGATACCTTTCGAATTCTTGAAGGGGAAAAATTGAAAGTTCGCCGCGAAGGGGATTAAACTCAAGTTTGAAATCGATCCCCCGTTCTGTATGTGATTATTCTATGTTAGCTTTGCTTTGATTAATTTTCTATTTTTAAATTCCTATCCACAATTATTTAAATCCAGCTTACTTGTAAATTAAATTTGAGCAAAATTCTAACAACAAATTTAAAGCGATTCATTAAACAAAAGGTAAACTATGTCTATGTTACCGTAGAAAATATTTTATTTTAACTATTGATCTTTTAATTTTGTCAATCATACTAATTAATTATTTAAATAATATTAACCGAGTCACAAACCATTAAAAAGTTAATAAAAATATTAACGTGTCAATTGAAAAAATTAAATAATTACACACTTAATTGTTATTATTTATACATTTTACCAACTTAATCGTAATTTTAGTTTAATTCAATAAATTTAAGCATCAAATTATATGATAACAAATGTCAGCATTAAATAAAAGAAAATGAGATGGGAGATGGAGATGGAGATGAAATTGAACATTTAAGTAGGTTGAAAAAGAAGATAATGGTAATTGCGGCTCAAGCGTCAACATCTTTGAAAATTGCAAAGCAGCTTAGTCTTAGGGAACATGGCATTTATCATTTATGAGGGTAGGCTTCTGCACTTATACCTGCTTCCTTCTTCCTTCTTTATATATTTAAATATTTGTGATCATAAGCAATCCACGTGAAAAAGAATAGTATTATCAATTAACACCATCTATTTTTCTCTCATTTTTTAAGTTAACAATGATCTTATTAGGAAACATATTTTTTTTCTTCAAATCATTAATTGTTGAGACGAGTCTGAATTTAGTTTCATGTGGCCCTGGAATTCTTTCCCACCATTAATACTGTACTGTTTCAGAACCAGTGGGTACTTCATTTGTCGAAACACCAATCAATCAGAAAAGATATATGCAATGTTTGGGTTCATAGATCCAACACCAAAGTGGGAAACAACAACTACAAATTGATGATAGAGCCAAGGGATTGATCTATCAAATCTCGTGCTAGTGGTAACGTTTTGTGTGTTTATAAAAAGAAAGGATAGCCATTGTTGTCCAGAATATGTAGCAATGCCGCCGAAAGGATCAAAACTCTCTGGTTTACTGAAACTTGGGTGGAGAAATAAAGGAAAAATGAAGGGTTCGGAAACGTGAAAGAAATGTCAGTGCTAGCTGTTCGGGGAGCAATAATTGATTGAGGACTGCCTCAGAGTTTTCAATGTGGATACTACCCTACACTGAAATTTCCATTGATTAGCTTCACCAGAGGTCGCTTTGGCTAGTAGCTAGGTCCCGTAATCAGATGATCAGTGTCTTACGGGATTAACGGATAAACGAGACCGTTATAGTTACGATATTTGGTTAAACGATTAATCGAAAAAACTCGACAAGAAAAATAAGAATTAATTTTATAAAAATGCTAAATTAGAGATTATTACTAATATGACAATTTTATATGACACATAAAATAAAGTATATACGACATTATCAAGAATGACAATTTTTTAAAGGGGTTTAATTATAGGTTTTGTAACAAACGCGTCATTTTTATTTGGCTTAATGTCAAAATAAGTGCCCAAACTATCACATTTTTCCTTTTTAAGTGCCTAAACTAATTTTTACCCCCTTTAGGTGCTCAAACTATTATGTTTTTCCCTTTTAGGTGCCTAAGCTATTTTTGCCCCTTTTAGGTGCCCAAACTATTATTTTTGCCCCTTTTTAAGGTCAAACCGAGGCATATACTTTGACCAAAAATTGATAGTTTGGACACTTATTTTGAACAAAAATAATAGTTTTGACACTTAAAAGAGGCAAAAAATAGTTTAGACACATAAAAGGAAAGAAAGAGATAGTTTGAGCACCTAAAGAGAACAAAAAATAGTTTAGGCACCTAAAAGGGGAAAACGGGATAATTTGGACACTTATTTTGGCATTAAGCCTTTTTATTTTAAAATGTATAATTTAGTCACTCAATTAATTTTTTTACAGACATGCCACTTTGTTGTTAAAATTGAAGCAAACAGTTTGATATAATAATAATGTTACTCCTCAAAACATATGCATTCTATAAATTTACTCTTAATTTTAAATAATTCAATAAATCTTAACCCTTTATATTTGAAAATTTTATTAGTGAAGTGTTTGTATCTACTAGAAGGCGACATTAAGGTCATAATTGGTTTGTTCTATTAGTCTTTCAGTTGTCTAGGGGGTGAAATGATTGTGTCTGCCAAGTTATCACATTTTTCGATGATCAAGCTAGTGGACAATAGCATGAAGTGCAACAAGTGGTCAACGAGTGTGTTAGGAGGGTGAAATGTCGAAAATTTTAAATATTAAGAGTTAAATTTGTTGAATTGGGACCAAATCGAGTTAGTCGACAATAGCATGGAGTGCGGAAAGTGATCGGCAAGTGTGTTAGGGGGGATGAAATGTCGAAATTTTTAAATATTAAGAGTTAAATTTATTGAATTAG
This sequence comes from Hibiscus mutabilis, assembly GCA_019671005.1. Lineage (NCBI taxonomy): Eukaryota > Viridiplantae > Streptophyta > Magnoliopsida > Malvales > Malvaceae > Hibiscus > Hibiscus mutabilis. The sequence goes on from CM033714.1 coordinate 83,429,435, forward strand.
GACCAAATTGATAGGATGTATAAATTTTGAGAGACTAAAACTATTATTACACCAGTTTCTTTTTCAATTTTAAATCACAGAGTAATCCGTTTGAAACAAAATTTTAATTAACTAAACTATTTCTTTAAAATGAAAAAAGATATGTTTATTGTAAGAACATTAATTGAATGATATATGATGCATTTCACCCTAGAAACTGAGGTACATAAGGGGTTGAAGCTCAATCCTATAAATGAGACGGTTTAGGAGGTTGAATGATATAATTGATTCAAAATAAATGTGTTCACCATACTTCAATCAATACTCGAGCATAGGCTTCATAAAGTTTACTGAAAGCAACACACCAACTTCCTTTATTACCAATGACAACTATTTTGATGAGTCAACAACTTTGATTTCTGCTATTAATTCTTACGGAACAAAATGCACCATGTCCTTTGTACCCACTAAAATATACTTGAAAGTTGAACGTCGAGATCGCAAATCAAATCAATGGTTCAAGCCGGAAACGAAGACGTTACCGCTTTTGTTGCAACCTTTCAACCTGAGGATGCAAGTTCGTCAATGAGAGAGAAATCGAAAATTTTACTCATAATATATGTGCATGTGTGTACGTATATTACAATGGGGATTAAAGAGATGTTGCTTTCATTAGCTTTTGCTTTGGATAGTCACTATGTACGGGGTTTGTAGGTTGTTGTACTGTCATGAACGGACGGAAAATTTTATGTCAGGAGTACGAACTGTTATAGAGTTGTATTATAAACTTAGGAAGTACGAAATTACAAAATGTTAGTGGTACAAACTTAGATCATCGATAGAAAATATATAAACTATACAAATGTTTAAATTTTCAAAAAACCCAACTGCCCCTCCAACACCCCCTTAGTCCAACCTCGATCACTGTCATGTGATGTGTGACGAATACAAGTTTGGTCCTTGATGGGACATATGATGATATTTATGTTGAATTTTGTGAAAATTTTTAAAGGTTGACAAAATTACGAGGTTGCCTTGCCAAATTAGTACTGTTTTTTAGGGTGGGCAAAACTTGACTCGACTCAAAAAAATTGAATTATTTAACTCAACTCGAGGCTAGAAAAACTGACTCTTTTTGACTCGACTCTGAAAATTTTCAAATAAAATTTGAGTTATGAAATGAAAACTCCAATAACTCGAATAACTCAAAATTTTTACTAATTAATTAACCAATTTTCATATTTAGTCAAGTCTGTCAATTTTGCATAATATATTATGTATATCACATGTGAAAATATGAATATATATATTTATATATCGTATATGCATATAGAAAGTAGTTAAAATTAGAATCAATATATGCATAGCTCAGTTCTAAGTATACGCATCTACATATATGCATATAGGAAAAATATTATATAAAAAATTGTTAAGAAACTCGAAATCTCGACTCGAATTTCATAAACTCGAATTGATTCGAAAAAATTTAAATAAAGTTTGAATTGTAAAATAAGACTTGTAAACTTAAATAACTCAAAATTTTTTAACTCAACTCGACTCGATCGAACGCCAAGCCCTTCTGTTTTTCATAAAGAATTTGGGTTTCGAAAAATGGAGATAAGTTTGGTAAGTGTATGTTAGGTTAAAAGTGGTGTAATTTCATCCACTCTTTCTAAGTGATCAATGTGTGTGTACTGCTTGACTTTAATTTACCCACACTTCTTGAAAACATTTTCCTCTTCCCAATTATTGTTTTTCTCCATAAAGTTTTGTCGCTACGGAAAAAAAAACAAAACAGTTTAAAGAATACGAAAGTCACCATCAATTTTTTTTAAGTGAGTTTGGACCACACGAAAAAATATTGTTTTAATAAAATTAGGAAAGATAATTTTAATCCATGAAATTTAAAAATAGGTTCAGAAATATAGTTATGTTCGAGGAAAGACTATCACACATATAATAATTATTTTAAAAATTAATATTTAAAAAAATATTCTTAATAGGCTGTTTGAACAAAATAAAATAATTCTCAAGATTAAGAATCCCGACAAAAGTCTGATCGTGACTCTCGTAAATTTCAAATAGTTTGGTTTCCATTCCGTAAGAGGATGTTCATACGAGTAATAATTATTGAAGATTGGCAAAATCTCGACTATAATCCCATTACCATAATCCAGTGATAAAACTATTGAGGAGGTGGGAGGGGCCCTTGCCTCCCTGTCTCAATTTCATCCCTGCTATGATTCGGTCTTAGAAAACAATTGATATCATACAAAAGCCACTATGATGCATAGTAATAAATAACATGCATAATTAATTTACCTGTCAATCACTTTAAATCATATGTTAATATTAAATAAACAGGATGAATTCATGCGATAATGGATTAAGTTTTTTATGCTGCTATGCCCTTTTAAATACAAATTCTATGAAAACCAATATTTTATTTCCACAATAATTCTAGCTATAGTCTGACCTTAATTTTCGCGTGTTAAATTATTATGAATTTTATTTTATTAATACGAAAATTTAAACGGAAGCTTGACGATAATTTCGAGTATAAATTTTAATCTCTTTGCCAATTCAAAAAAAATTAATTTAATAATATTTTTTTATATTCATTATCTCTACTACTACAACAACATGAGCTAAAGGATGCTAAACGTATTTTGTTAATATTGAAACTAGGCTTGCACACAAATGGTAAAAGAGTGTACCAATGCCCAATGATTTTGGGCTTATGGGCCACCCTGCTTGGACCAGTATCCAATCTATTTTCCTCTTCTTTGCTGATGGGTCACTTTGGGCCGATATTGGGTCTTATATTTAACCGACAGGGGCGGTCCCTAACCGGGACCTGCGAGGGCCATGAACTCTCAAGATTTTTAAGTTGAAGTAATGTTAAAATTGTATTATATTCCTCTAAAAATATATAATTTATATTTTTATCATTTAAATTTAAATATTTTTAAATAATCTTCTCAATAAATAACGTTAAGTTCTATCACTGTCATCGGACTTGGCTTCTGGCGGCTTCTTCTGTTGGCAGTGAGTGCTAATCATTTTAGTAAGTTTTGAAACAATTTGATGTTTTGATATTGTTGTTCTACTTAGACTTGCGTAAATTTTACTTGGGTAGATTTTGAAGAAGAAAAATGTGGTAATGATGTATTCTTGAAGCTTAATGGATGTGTTTTTGTGTACGAAACTTTTAGGTTGAATTTTGTTTGTCACACAAACATGTTTAATAGATTATTATTTTCATTCCTAACAAGAAAATAATTAGACTACAAATTTGTTTGAATAGAATAATCTGAATTAGCAAAACTTTGGCCAAAGCAAATGCAATGCAACTTTCCTGCATGAAACCATATATCTTCTTTTGACGATAGATAAGTTTTGCATCATTCGAGTCCGAGTTCAGATGCAGATTCTTTTTTTTTTTTGGTTCAAATTCAGATTCAATCATTAATATGTTTGTAAATTAAATAGTTACGCTAATTTAGACAAAGCTTTGCTTTGTTTCAATTGATTCCAGCTTTGTTGTCTTCATGGATATCTTGCATGTATTAATAAGACATAACCATGCATAATGGTCTCTACATTTCGAAGTCTAGTGATGAACCTAATTAAGTATATGTCGCCTTCATCTTCGATAATCATTGAGATTTCGTGGAAGAAGACTCGGCAATGGAGTTGCTCTTCTTTCTCCTTTTTCGTTTCTCCGTAACATTTGGAAGATCCGAACAAGACCGGTTTCTCATCCTCTCTGATTCTTGTTGAGATCTCATTGATCGATCAATACCTGTAATGAAATATTAGTGAAAGGTTTTAAATAACATTCATAATTTTGCAGATAAGATAAGATTATTTGTTAGGGAAGTCTTTGTATTCGATCAAATTAAGTCGTTGACAAATTTTATCCCAATAATCAAATTTGATTTGAAATTTTAACGAGTCAAATGAAATAAATACAAACAGAGTGAAGTTAAATTAATCAATTGGACTCAAATATATATGACAATAAGAACATTTATATAGAAAAGAAAATAAGTTGGATTTTGAGCAAACGTGCCTGGAGAGGATTGTGTTGAAAGAGTTGTATGGTGAGAAACTCTGGTGTTGTCGGTTGATTTTGTTGTTTTGTTATTGAATTCATTCATCTGTATTGAATTCCAGACCGAGTTAAGAGATGAATAGAACTCAGTTTAGCCTATCCAAATTCCAAACTGTATTTTTTGAATAAAAGTATTGAACATACCCAACTAGGATCAACGGTGGAAGAATGATCCACACTAATGTGAGCCACGTGTATAACATCTGTCGGCTGCCCAATTTCCATCTCTCGCTCCTTCACCACTACAGTCAAAACTCCATCATGAAATACAAAAATAATCCAGAAAAACTTATTAAAGACAACATGGAATATTTATGTTATTCTATATTTTCTTGTTGAGTCGAATTTTGCTCATCTCTAAATTCGAGTATAGTGTAATTATTTGTTTTGGTCGTAAAGTTTGATGCAAGTATTGCTATATTTTTTAGCATACATTTCTTTTTGAATGTTTGTTCTTTAACAGTTAGTCTACTTTTTTGGATAATAAATCAACAATTATAAGAAAAAAAATCTTACCGAAGATTTGGGAAATGGATTGAAACCTTTGTAGATGCCTTTGATCTTTCCCACCATGATGTTGGGCTCGGAACACAATGGAAACAGCCGATGAAAGAGAAATGATAAAGAAAATGCAAGAAAATGAAGTTTGATGAATAGAGGGTTGTACACAGGATATTAGAAGGAAGAGGGAGAGGATGAGACATGGGTGTAGCTTTGTTAGTTTTGATTAAAAAAACACTAGATTTGTCAACAATTTTTTGTTGTGGATATGTAGAGTGGTTTATTGTTCTAATCTAGAGGTGATGTTTGGAGTTCGGGTATTTTAGCGTCGTATTAAGGTTATGTAAGTTCATAAAAAAAATCATAAATGAAATTTTAAGTTCAATTTACCTATTAGGAGCAAATTTTCTTTTCCTTCCCTTTAGATAAAAATTATTTAAAAAATTATTAATATTAAAAGAATAAAAATAGAATAATTTTAATCAACAATAAGATGTCTCAAATTTATTACCAAATAAAAAACTATTAATATTTACAAACAAGAGTCCAGTGCAATGGAGTACATTATGCTTCCAAAAAAAAAAAGAATTGCACATTTGATTTTTTGGAGACAATATTATTACGAGGGACAGCTACAAACTCCCAATAAAGACCATAAAATAAACATCGAGGATTTAAAAAATATTAATATTTTAGTATTTTTAAATATTAGTTAATATTTGATGTATCGATAATGTATAATTTTATTCATGGTTATGAATAAGATAATTATACATCATTAAAAATTAAAGGGTAAACTACTCTGATAGTCACCCTACTATTATGGTGTTGCAATTTTGACCACCAAAATCCAGAAACTTTCAATTTCACCACTAATGTTATAAACATTGATTATCTTAGATGCTTCTTCCTTAGACGTGATATTTTAGTTGACATAATAATACATTTAACCTCAAGTGTTTATAAAGTCTAACAAGTTGATCTTGATTTTTTTTAACAAAAGAACCTTATTAAATTTTTTCATATATGAGTCAAATAAATCTCAACCTAGACAACGGAAAGAAGAAAAGAATATCCAAAAATTTGTTAATGTAAAGGAATGAGTACACAAAAAGTACCAATAAAACAAAGAAACACTAGGCCAACACAGACACATAAAACTAACAGAAAGAGAGCGGTAAATACACATATTCAGCAGACAAGAACCGAGCCAACCACAAATAGAGGCAGCGCCAGGGCAATCAAGGCACAAACACAAGCCATCGGAAACACCTGATACGTTCTCAACAAGGTAAATGTAGAGCAGCAGCAACACCTGGACAAAAACAGAAGCTTGTACAAAGCGATCCCGCCAACGTCAACACCAAAAAGGAACTGGTACCAGGACACAATCAGCTCGAAAGAAAACCCGATTCATCAGCAAAACAAAAGAAAGAGCTCTCCTAACAGTCAAAGACCAATTAAGTTGGAATGGTGTTGTTTGGTCTCACTGCAAAGCTTATAAATCAAAGACCGAATCTTCAAAATTTGGACTAACAAATGAAATTGAATACCATAAAGCCAAGTCAAATAGATTATTATTATTTTTATCTATAACAAGAAAATAATTAGATTCATTTACAAACTTTGTCTGAATCTCATAATACAAATTGGCAAAACTTTCACCAATACAACTTTCTTGCATGAAACCAGCTACCTTATTTTGCCTATAGATAAGCCTCGCATCCTTGGAGTTCGGATTTGGAACCAGACATTATTGGTACATTTGTAAATTAAATAGTAATTCTAATTTAGACTAGCTTTGTTGAAATTGATTTCAACTTCGTTGTCTTTATGAATATCTTGATAAATTAATAAGAAACAACCATGCAAGATGAACTCTATGTTTCAATGTCTGAAGATGAACCCAGTTGAGTAGATGTTGTCTTTGCCTTCGATAATCGTCGAGATTTCGTGGAAGAAGACTCAGAAACGCAAGTGCTCTTCCTTCTCCTTTTTCGTTTCTCCGTAACATTCGGAAGATCAGTGCAAGACTGATTTCTCATCTTCTTTGTTCTTGGTTCAGATCCTATCGATTGATCAATATCTATAACAAAATAATATGAAAGGTGGGTTTGGTATAGGTTGCCGATTCGGTTAATATTCGATCAAGTTAAGTCAAATCTAGTAAAAACGTACCTTGAAAGGACTGTATTGAAAGAGCTGTAGGATGAGAAACTCTGGTGTTGCCGGATGATTTTACTGTTTTATTAGGACCAGTCTTGAATTCATTCATCTACATTGAATTTCAGACCAAGTCAAGAACTAAGACATAAATAGAACTCAATTTAGCCTATTTAAACTGTAGTTTTTGAATCGAAATATTGAACATACCCAACGGGGAGAAATGGTGGAAGAGTGATCCCCACCAATGTGTGCGACATGTATAACATCTGTCGGGTGCCCAATTTCCATTTCTCGCTCCTTAGCAGCTACAATCAAAATCCCATCAGGAAATACAAAAGTAACCCAGAAAAACATATTCAAATATAATACATTCATATTCATTGTATATTTGAATAGAGAGACAAAAGGAGCCTCACCAAAGATTTGGGAAATGGATTTGAAACCTTTGTAGATGCCTTTGATCTTGCCAGCCATGGTTTTCGACTCGGAAAACAATGGCAACAGTAGATTGAAAGAGAGATTGTTACTTGAAAATGGAAATGAAGTATGATGAATAGAGGGTTGTACAAAGGATATTAAAAGGAAGAGAAAAACAAAAGGATTGTTAGTTTTGATTAAGAAACACAAGATTTGTCAACAGTTATTTGTTATGGATGTGTGAACTGATTTATGGTTCTAATCTAGTGATGTTCAGTGTTTGGGTATTTTCATGTCATATTAAGGTTATGAGGTAAGAAAATTGAAGTATTGTTTTTCTTTAAATGTGGGGAAAAAACTAGAGGATATGGGAGACGAGAAAAACAGGAGATCTTTTGGAGTTTCAGTTTGAAAATGTCATTAACTTAATTTTGTTTAGTTTAACTACAATAATTTGAAAGTTTTACCCTTCAATATATAAAGAGATAATTACACCATATGTCATCAAATTATGACTTATTCTAAATGAGTCTCCAAACTTTTGAAGGTTCCAATTTCATCCCCAAACTATCGGTATATGCTAATCGTGTCCCTTGTTAATCAAATCGGTAAAAAATGTTATCTGACATGTAGAAACTGATGTGTATTATGTAATAATAATATAATATGACTTGATACAACATTTATTATTGTTTATGTCACATCATATTATTACGTAATACGCATCAACGTTTACATGGTAGCTAACAGTTTTGTATTGATTTTATCATAGGACATGATTAGTATATAATGATAGTTTGTGGATGAATTTGAAAAGTTTAAAAGCTTGGGGATAAATTAAGAATGAAAGTAGTAGTTTGGAATGATATTGGAGTGTTCAAAAGTTTAAGAATCAATTTATAATGAAGTCATAGTTTGTGGATAAAATTGAAATATTCAAAAGTTTGGGACCAATTTAGAATAAGGGTTGTGGCATTATCAAATTATACAAATGGATTCGACTAAGCTACTTAGGGCTGGGCAAAACTCGATTAGATCCGAAAAACCAAAATGTTCGACTCGACACGAGAAAAACTCGACTTAAAAATTTCAAATAAAATTTGAGTCATAAAATGAAAAAGCGAATAACTCAAAAAAAATTAGTATTAGTGGATCAATTTTCAGGTTCGAATCAAGTCCCTCAATTCTGTCATATATATATATATATCAAATATGAAAAAATATATATGTATTGTATATAGCTATAGAAAAACGTTTAAATTAGAACTAGTTAATACTATAGCATTATAGATGTTTACAATTAAATTTGAATAGAAACTCGAACAACTCAACTTAACTAAAAAAATCAAATAAAATTTGAGCTATAAAATAAGATTCGACTAGATGGAATTCTCACCCTAAAGCTACCAACCCATCAATAAATACAAGAGAATGAGTTTAGTATTTCATTAAAATTCAGAATGAAACTATCAACCCTATTAGAATAATTTGTATTTGAAGCCCACAGTCCAACAGATTCTTAACGGTCCAACTAGAACCTAACAACCAAACAAACTGACTAACCAACATCTAATAGCCCATTGTTGCCCCATCCTTTGCCACTGCCAGCGCTGAAGCTCTTGGTAGTAACAGGTCAGTATTTCTTGGCTCATGTTTGGTAAATAAAATTTTGATATAAAATTAAAAGATTAGATTACTTTTAAAATTTTGACAGATCAAATCTATTAATATGATTATTTACTAAACAAAGAATTACAATAATATAAGACTTGCATCTTTCGAGTTCGAATTTAGATTCAAACATCTATATGTTTATATAATAAATAGTAATTTTAATTTAGACTAGCTTTGTTGAGATTGATTTCCGATCTTCTTTTCTTCATAAATATCTTAATAAGAAATATCCATGCAGGTTGATCTCTATATTTTGAAGTCCGAAGATGAAGCCAATTGGGTAGATGATGAACCAATTCAATGGATGTTGTTTTCGGCTTCGATAATCGTCGAGATTTTGTGGAAGAAGACTCGGCAACGAAAGTACTTTTCCTTCTCTTTTTTCGTTTTTCTGTAACATTTGAAAGATCATGCAACGATTTTACAGAAGAAGACTCACTAACTGAAGTGCTCTTCTTTCTTTTTTGTTTCTCCGTAACATTTGGAAGATCAGTGCAAGAACGATTTCTCATCCTCCTTATTGTTGATTCAAATCCCATTGATTGATTAATATCTGCAACAAAATAGTAATGAAAGATGGATTTAGTATAACTTAGTAATTATCCGAACATGCTTCTAAATAACATTCATAATTTTGCATAGCAAGTAAAATTATTGAAGGACAAGGACACCCCAAATGATTTATGATTAGGATTAGGAGTGAGTATTGTTGGTTATATGTATCCTACATTGGGAGGACACATCCTTTGAGAACGGTATATTAAGAGTCTTCCCTGCCATCCCTTGTTAAATGTAGTTTAACAACTCTCTTGCATGTGCATGCTGTTATTGACTAATTGGCTTGTGGAGAAAATTTAGAATAATTTCTTAAGACTTATTTTTTTTGAACCTAATTTATAAGCGATTTAATCAGTTCTGATAAAATCAGAAGTGATCGGAATAATTCCAGCAGTTTGACCAGGTGATTAATTGGGGGATGATCGTCTGTTGCAACGATTACACACATCGAGACGAAATCTTTTCTAAGGCAATGGTTTATACCACATCACGGTTTATTAATCTCTCTCTTTATTTGATTTATATTATCCTGTTAGTGTTAACAGTTTGATTTTGCAATAATCTTACCAACAAGTATTCAATCGAGTTGAGATGAATCAAGTGAAAATTTTTAATTAATCAGATTGAGGAATTTTATCTTAATAATCGAGGAAAACAAGTCATTATATAAATAAAAATGAGATAGATTTTGAAAAAACGTGCCTTGAGAGGACCGTGTTGAAAGAGAAGTAGGATGAGAAACCATGGTGTTGTCGGATGATTTTGTTGTTTTATTGTGACCAATCTTGAATTCATTCATCTATATTGAATTCCAGACCGAGTTAACAATTAAGGGATAAAAAATATACTTAGTTTAGCCTATCCAAACTGTAATTTTCGAATGAAAATATTGAACATACCCAACTAGGAGCAATGTGTGCGACATGTATAACATCTGTCGGCTGCCCAATTTCCATCTCTCGCTTCTTCACAACTACAATCAAAACCCCATCGCGAAATTCAAAAGAAATCTAGAAAAAAAATATCCAAATATAATATGTTCATATTCATTGTAGGTTTAAAGAGAGACAAAAAGAGCCTCACCAAAGATCTGAGAAATGGATTTGAAACCTTTGTAGATGCCTTTGATCTTACCAGCCATGCTTTTGGAGTCGGAAAACAATGGCAACAGTCGATTGAAAGAGTGATGGTATGTTGAAGGAACCCTCTTTAGTAAACCGTAGAGAGATTGGTACTTCAAATTGATGAACGGGGGATTGTACAGAGGATATTAAAAAGGAAGAGAAAAACAAAAAGATGAGGATGAGATATGGGTGTAGCTTTGTTAGTTTTGATTAAGAAACACAATATTTGTCAACAATTATTTGTTGTGGATATGTAAACTGGTTTATTGTTCTAATTTAGTGTTGTTCAGTGCTTGGGTATTTTAATGTCATATTAAGGTTATTCTGTAAGAAAATTTAAGTATTGTTTTTCTTAAAATGCGGACAAAAATTAGAGAGAAATGCACAAAAGATATCAAATTAATCTTTTGTAGTTCATAAACAACCATTGCAGTTTCAAATAGAAAAGGTTGTTGTAACATTATTTTGTTTAGTTTAACTACAAAAACTTTGTAAGTTTTACCCGTTAATATGTATGGTTGTTTCAAATTTTAAATTCATTACTAATTTTAAATTCATTACTAATTTTAAAATGTTAATATGTATCATCTTATAATGAAGTAATTGTTTGATACACTGGAGATGGAAGTTTTCTTTTCATAAGTGGTTTGTAGAGAAAAATTCATCCAATAGTATATGAAATAATAATATTATTAGTGAAAAAGAGAATGATGTTATCTTAGGAGATTCGGCTTCAATTTCTTTGTTTGCAAAGTGTATGTGCATTGTTAAGGGGTTAAGAATACGTATGAACAGATCTATCTTATAATCAACTCCAAAACTCTGAATTTCATCACTAATATTATAATTTCAGTACCTCTCCCTTTCAGACGGAGAACTTATGTTATATCCCTATTAATTGATATAGTAACATAATTAAATTTAGGTTATGGCTAAATTTTATTAATTTTACAATTAAAAGGGTCCTAAAAATAGTTAAACCGGGTGCATAAATTCAACGGTTACAAAACTATTAAGGCCTTTAAATGTGATTGGACCATAAAAGTTGAGAGTCACGACCCCTCCCACCTTCAATGTAGCTTTGTCCTTGTTGATCATGATACTAAAAAATATAACAAATTGAACCTTCAAAATTTATAAATTTTATTAATTTGAACTTATTGCTTCTAAATTGGTGTTCTTTGTTTTTATTTACTTCTTTTTTCACTTCTAAGTTGAGGTCATAGCTTTGTCTTTGTTTAAATAGTTACGATGCTCTTACTGTTGGCTTTACTTGAAGTAACAGAGAAAAGTCGATGGCTGTTTTTTACCGGGTGAAATATCCGATTTAAGGCAGAAATTTGTTTCGTCCACATCTCCAACTTGCCCATAAACTGTTTTTTTAGACCCTCTGGTGTTCAGATGTCACATAGATCCTATAACTGGAATCGGATCCGATAAAATCCCTAAATAGAGATCAATCTCCTAATATTATCTTTGTCTCGAGCCCAAAATCTTACTCCGTACCCATAAAACCAATTTCACTTTCACTACACGAATCTCTGTTTTTATTAGCAGAAAAGGGTAAATATGATGGACACTAAAACGGAAAGAGATAAATGAATAGAAATCAGAGAGCAGCCAGAATTGATCCACAACTTTCCCCTAGCAGATCAATTTGTTCTTCCAAAAGTTTAGTGTCACCAATTCACCATGGCATGGAAATCAAGGGAAAATGCATATGCAATAAAAGAGAATCGATGCAATTGTATTTACAGGCAAAGTTGCATAGGAATTGAAGCAGAATACAGGGTTTTGATGTTGCCTCAGCCTATTTTAACAGGCAATGACATTGAATGATCTTAAATCCGAGTTTGCAATTTATCAAGTGATAGAAAGATCATTTTTTTTTTAAAATATAGACAACAAGGTGAATAACAACCCAAAACATACAACTAGATGGGGAATGAAATTACAATCAACAAATTTTATTTCAAAATAACCTAAACCTCTTAAACAGTTTACTGGAACATATTCTAGTTCTATGGAATATTGCACCCTACATGGAGCAGAAGACAAAAGAAAGAAAGGCCTTCAAAATTAGCATGCAGTTATTTGGAAGAATATACTTTACAAAATACAGGTTTACCTCTCCAGATGTGGCTATTGATCATCAAAAGCCTCATGTTTCACATGCGACTGAGATGACACAGCCATGAACATTCGTATATGATGCTAAACTCGAAATCTAAACATAAACTCCTAAAATGTGTCAGGGCGGGCAGGTAAAATGTGTCAAAGGCATGAAACCAAACTCAGTCACTAAAACAAGGTCTGGGATCATGTAACTCAATAGTCAATACTAACAAACAGCTGCTGGTCCTGCTAACCATCCAAAAGGCCCCCAAAATTTAACCTAGTTCCAGCATCTTCATCAAAGGGGCTTAAACAAAGTTCTCAAGTATATAAAGAACCTGCCTATATGATTAACCTTTTCAAACCTAAGCTACACCTTGCTGCCTACAATATGAAATCCTACGAGATATTTTCCAATCTATGCTTTAACAGAAACTTAAACCACACCGGTACAAGTACACAGATTGTATTAAGATTATCGGTGCAAATAATAAGAAGACATGTATAAATAGAAGGGCAGCAAGTTTGATCTTACATAAAGACTAAAACTGATGTGCATAGGCTTTCATTCATAAACTGAGAGAACTGACATCATAAGGTAAAGAAAAGATCAAAGCTAAACATATAAAACATAGAATCCATGAGAAGTTCAGAAACCATATGCAACACAAAAATGGCAGAGGTAAGTCAACAGAACACTAAGATTAACATCAGCAAATCTTATAGCAAATGTACTTTTCATGCAAAGATGTCAGCTTATAACAAAGTAATGTTCTATAAGCAAAACCTTTCGCGCAGAGTTATACATTTAAACATCTAAATTGATATCGAATTCTCAACTAAATTCTCCAAATATCAAAACCATAGTTCGAATTATAGCAGCCTGTGAAACTAAAAAGGCATTGCCTTTAGTTCCAACTGGAAGGCCAGAATCCATGAATTCCATATCCAGTCTTCCAATTGTCCAAGAAAATCACTTTCTGCACCGCCCAAAAGGAAACGAAAAGCGCAAAAATCATCACCACACGCTTAGCCGTCGCGTTCTTAACATAAACAAGCAAATGTGTGACGAAAGCAAGCAACAATCCCACAATCGTATAAAGAAAACCCACCGCGAACCCTTCCGCTCCAAGCTGCATCCCCGATCCTTGGTAAAAGAAAACCAATTTGTTCGGATCGTTCCTATCCACCAAAAACATCGGCATCTTCCTTATTATGTTATGCATTGCACCTGAAACGCTGAAAAAATAAACAAAAACGGCGCCGGAAAGCCAAATCTTGGGATCGTGTAAGAACGTTTCCCCGGCGAAGATCTTTTTAGCGACGAACGGAGCAGAGATCAACAAAAGGGCAACGATCAACCCCATTTGCGTTTTGGAAAGAATGGGAGGACGGTGGAGTGGACCCACGGTGAGTTTAGTTCTGGACTCGACGAATTCGGCCATCGACTCCGCCATACGAGAGAAATCGCCCTGGTCCATCTGTTCGGAGTCATCCTTCAACGATTTGGCGTTGGGGCCGACGAGGCGGATGTGGGGGAGGGAGTTGACGCCGAAGAGGTGGAAAGAAGATTGGGATTCGCGGAACTCGATGTCGGCGAAGAAGAGTTTGGTGTTGGAGTTGTTGTGGTTGGTGATGAAGGAGGAGGCGACGAGGGTGAACTCACGACGGAGCTCGACGAGGTGGAGTTCGGACTTGTCGTGGAGTTGGGTGGCGTCGAAGAAGATGAGGAGGGAGTAGGGGCGAGGGGTTTTGGCGGAAGTGAGGAATTTGGCGACGGTCCTGTCGTCTAAGTGGATAACTCCTGATTTGGATTCGGACTGAAGGGCTTGGAGATCGGCTACGAGTTCAGATTCTGATTCCGAATCAGATTCGGCGGTGGGAATTGAAAGAAAAAGTGAAACGATGAGAAGGGAAATCAGTAAGAGAAAACTAGAACTGGGAGAGATCGCCATTGCTTTGCTTTGGGATTGGGGGATTTGCGACAAAGAGCGTCAGTTTTGTGTAGTTTTAACATTTCAGACCGGACAAGAAGACGTTGACGAGTTGACTTCCTTGACCTGAAGTTCCAGAGAAACGACATCGTTTGGCATGATGGAGAAATGGTTGGGGCCGATATTGAATTGAAAGTTTGCTTGAGTGAAGCCCAATCCAATTGGACTATATCTAGAATCTGAAATGGGTCAATTTTGTCTGGATTTGGATTTCATTATTAAACCAATATTTCACTTTCAGTCCATCAATAATGCAAGTTGTTGTTGTAGGACCTTATGACTCCTTAAATCAGTGTTCCAATGCCTGATGCCATGTGGTTCTGCAGCTTTCTCAATCAACAATTAAACATATCTATTATTTAAGTATTATTATCTTATGAACTGACGATAAAATAAAAAAATCACGAGCATAATTATTTAAGATTTTAAGAATTAAAATTTATAGATTAAGTTATAATATAAAATTAAAATTTTAGATCTTGACTTTAAAATCGACATGCTGGTGTAAATTTTTTTTTACAGATAAATATAACAAATATTCGCTCATTATTTGATAGCTTAACTATCACCTTCTTGGTTAACGGAAACAGCATGTCTGCGCATATTTACCAATAAAGCAAGCTCTTCTTTTCCGTCCCTCGCGGTAGAAAGACTGTTTAGATTTGTAATTAAAGTAGTAAAGTTAAAGGTTAAAGTGTGTTTAATTTGCTTTAATCCCAAGTTTAAACCTCTTTGTTGTTGCCAGTTGGTGTGGTGTCGGTCCCGAGTCCCGACCGCCAAATCCAGTAGTGAAATCCATGACATATAAAACAGAGTCATGTTCTTACAACCCCACTACTCCATTTTTAATACACTGCTAATTCCTAATTGGAGGGCAGCCTGGCTTTTCATTTATTTACTTCCTTTTCCTAAAATACCCTTAGACTTTGCCATTTCTACATCCTTTTCCCTCTTGGAATCGTTTGGATCAGATTTGAGTTATTTTCGGTTTAAATTATTATATTCAAATTCATATCAAGTCCCGAAACAAATAAAACGATTAAAATAATTAAGTTCGGATCAGGATGATGAGGTCTACTCTCACCTTGCTTGATACCTAAATTTATTTGAATGTGACGATGACCGCATCAAGCATAGATATGATTACATTCTTGCATGGGTAAATTGGTACATGTATACATTAATAGTCGAAAAAACTTGGTTTACTGTTCTGCCGCTTCACACATGATCACGTGAAGTGTCTAAATTGGTTTACTCATATAATTACTCTCACAGAAGAGAGATCTCAATCTCATCATCTTCTTCCAAAACTAAAAAACAAAACTCTTTAGCTCAACAAAAATGGAGAAAAGGGTGTCTCCAGTGGCTTCTATATTCTTCATTGCACTTCTAATATCTGCGTTTCATTCTTCATCCGAAGCAGCCGGTTCACAAACTTCATTTGAAGATAATTTCAACATAATGTGGTCTGAAGATCATTTCAAAACCTCTGAAGATGGCAACACCTGGTACCTCTCCTTGGACAAAGAAACTGGTAATACAATTCCATTGCCTTAAAACACTTCTTTCCTGTTCTAAAACTTGCTTCAAAAATCAAACCCATGGTTTTTTATCTGTTTGTACTTTGTATAGGTTGCGGATTTCAGACCAAGCAGAGATACAGATTCGGGTGGTTTAGCATGAAACTGAAGTTGGTCGGAGGTGACTCCGCCGGTGTTGTAACAGCTTACTATGTATGCTTTTTTTCTAACCAATTTCACATACATCAGCATGAGATATTTCGATTGTACTCTTGTTTTGTGTTCCATTGATTTAGTTTAACGCTGTTGCAGATGTGTTCCGAGAATGGGGCAGGGCCAGAACGAGATGAGCTGGATTTTGAGTTCTTGGGGAATCGAACTGGGCAACCGTATTTAATCCAGACAAACGTGTACAAAAATGGGGTCGGGAGCCGTGAAATGAGGCACATGCTTTGGTTCGACCCCACGGAAGATTACCATTCATACTCCATCCTATGGAACAACCACCAGATTGTGTAAGTCCAGGGTCATACCTTATACTCGTATCCGAATATATCCGAAATCTGAATTGGAATTGGAGTACTGAATTCTTGGAAAAACAGGTTTTTTGTGGATAGAGTTCCCATCAGAGTGTTCAAAAACAATGGTGATGATAAAAACGACTTCTTTCCCAACGAGAAGCCCATGTATTTGTTCTCGAGCATATGGAACGCCGATGACTGGGCAACGAGAGGTGGCCTCGAGAAAACAGACTGGAAGAAGGCGCCGTTCGTGTCCTCTTACAAGGACTTCAGCGTCGAGGGTTGCCAATGGGAAGACCCGTACCCGGCCTGCGTGTCGACCACCACCAAG
This sequence comes from Hibiscus mutabilis, assembly GCA_019671005.1. Taxonomy (NCBI): domain Eukaryota; kingdom Viridiplantae; phylum Streptophyta; class Magnoliopsida; order Malvales; family Malvaceae; genus Hibiscus; species Hibiscus mutabilis. The sequence continues at coordinate 83,446,452 of CM033714.1, forward strand.
AACTGGTGGGATCAATACCAGGCTTGGCACCTGTCTGATTCCCAGAAGATGGATTATGCTTGGGTGCAGAGAAACCTTGTCATTTATGATTATTGCAAGGACTATGAACGATTTCCGAAGTTGCCCGGAGAGTGTTCATTGAGTCCTTGGGACTAGGATCTATCATCAAGTAGAGGAATTTTTGTATTTTTTGTGGGATATTTATATAAGTTATTCAATTGTTCTTATGATATGAATTTGCATATTTGACCAGATCCATCTATGGATCACTATTTTTGAACCATATAATTCAATATTTTGAAGAATATCGCAAGCATAGTTGTAGCAATTGGCAAAGACCAAATGGATATATACCACGAATCTATATGAATTCTTTTGCAAACCCCAAAATTTTGGAAAATCTAGCTCTTTCATATATAGACACAAGTTCATAAATGGTTGAGGCTCGGCTTGGCAGCAGCAGCAGCAGCAGCAGCAAAAGAAGACAAGTAAACATATAGGAAATGCATACCTTGCCCAACTCTGGATCCTGGACGATGGTACCATTGCAGTATCTTGCTGTAGCTGCACTCCTTTTTCAATCCCTGAACAGGTCAGAAGGCTCTTCCGGTCATTATGACGCTGCTCCTTTTTAACTTCTAATTTATGGGGGAAGGCAATTATGATCATACCAAAGAGCCGGTAATTTGGAATTCGAGATCAGACATGAAACCTTGGTTGCTAGGTATGGAAGCCAGATGCTCAATTATAACCAATACAAGAATGTAAAATCATCACACGCATTCAACAATGACCACAAGCTTATTACTGTACAATGTTGGAAATATGGAATTGCCAATTCCCCTGGGAAATTATCCATTTTTTAAAAGGACCATTATCCTATTTTGATGTTATAATTTTATTATGGCAAGCAAACAACATAAGCATGTGTATTTTGGACTTGGATATAAGTGTCAGACACTAGTACATATCTGAAACAAATATTGCTTAATTTTTCTAAGTTTCTCTATGTATATTGTATATAGAGAATTCTTGAGGTGATATCCCATATCTAAGTGTCCAATACGAATGTCGAACAAGGATACTTCATAAAATTAAGAGTCTGAGTAATGAATAAATTGGCCGAGAAAAAATAAAGTAGAAAAAGTTGGGTTAGAAAGCAACATTAATAAAACAAATGATGTCGCCACTTTCTTTGTTATATTTTGAGAGAATTTCTCTTGACCACAAGAAGTTTTATGGCTACCTGTTGCCTACAACAGATTGGGATTCTCAATATCCAGTTCCTAATGTTTACATTTAGCTAAAATTTCGTGATTCCATTGGCTGGAAAGGGAAGAAAGCAACCAAAAAAAAAAAACAAGTTCACATTTAAGAAAAGAAAATATGAAATGAAGAACAAAGAAAGTGATTGAATAACTGATGTATCAATGCCATACTTTTCTAAGATTCTTCTGGTACACAAAACTAAACTTATCCCTTAAGAATATTAAAATATGAGAGTACATCAATGACATCAAGATTCAAGATTATATGAGAAAATTAAATTACGGCAGCTTACAAGGAGAAACCTTCAAAAATTTATATTAATGATTAATCTCAAGAATATGCATATATGATTTCAACAATTTAAAAAAGAACCAATCAGAAATACCATACACATACAGATTCCACCTAGATTTTCCGCAGCGGCGCCCAACTACACCCTGGTTTGGGTTGAGAAGCAGCTGTTGCTTAAGACCAAAAATGGTAGAAAAGCTGGGTGACGAGGGCTAAAAGCTTGGTAGAGAAGCAATGCCTAACGGAGTCGAGAAATAGGATTATTGACCATGGGAACTACAAATTGCATTTTTCTCCTAGATTAAACGAGTAATGGTGTGCAAACCAAAACATTCACTTCATCCTTCATATCAAAAGGAAAACAACCAATTGATCCAATTCCAAAATAAGAATATCCAAATCCAAGAACAAGCATTATTGAAAGACGTAACCCAGAAAAGTTAAATAACTTTGATATTCGATTCCATCAGAAACCATTGAAAATAGCCAAGATTACATCAAAAGCTCATAACTTTTAGAAACTAGCAATATGTTTGTGAAATGAATTGACATCACAGAACACAAGCTAAGCATACAAAACAAGAACAAAATATGATTTATCGAATATGATTTTTTATTTACTTGAAAGTTGAAATCATAATATAAGATGGATATAATATAGATGGGACGTAGTTTATTTATAAGGCCTCAACAGGGCCAGACATCACAATCATTCATTAGCATAACATCCAGAAACACATTCATATAGAGCTTAGAAACCACCACGAAGACGCAAGACAAGGTGAAGAGTGGACCAGAGTCCTTCCATCTTCCAATTGTTTCCCAGCGAAAATCAACCTCTGCTGATCTGGGGGAATCCCTTCTTTGTCCTGAATCTTCGTTTTAACGTTATCGATCGTATCAGAACTCTCCACCTCCAGAGTGATGGTTTTCCCAGTCAAAGTCTTGACGAAAATCTGCATCCCACCACGAAGCCTCAAAACCAGATGAAGAGTCGATTCCTTTTGGATGTTGTAATCAGCCAAAGTACGACCATCCTCGAGTTGCTTCCCGGCAAAGATTAGCCTCTGCTGGTCCGGTGGGATCCCATCATTGTCTTGGATCTTGGCCTTGACGTTGTCGATCGTGTCGGAGCTCTCGACTTCCAAGGTTATGGTTTTACCAGTCAGGGTTTTGACGAAGATTTGCATGCCTCCACGAAGACGAAGGACGAGGTGGAGGGTTGACTCCTTCTGTATGTTGTAATCGGCCAGGGTACGGCCGTCCTCGAGCTGTTTTCCGGCGAAGATGAGACGTTGCTGGTCCGGTGGTATCCCTTCCTTGTCTTGGATTTTCGCCTTGACGTTGTCGATGGTATCGGAGCTCTCGACTTCGAGGGTGATTGTCTTGCCTGTAAGGGTCTTGACGAAGATCTGTGCATCTTGTTTGGCTGGAGAGAATATCAACGAGAAAATCTAATTAATTTCTTTTGGGTGAGAAAGGAAGGGGATGGAGGGATTAATTTATAGGGAAAGTCTTGACATCTCCAACCAATAAATATTTGACACGTAAGATATGGTGAGATATGGACGTCCAATCGGCGTAGGATTGGGAATTGGGTAAATACAATTAACAAAGTAAAGCAACGGCGGACTCTGTGCCGTTAGTCTTTCTGTTTTAACGGTGTTGGGTTAGCAAACGTCGTTATTAGACGGGAAACCAGCCTTTGGAAATAAAATGATAGCCCCTAGTTGTCAACTTGTCATTGCCGCCGTAGCCTACAAGACTAGATTGAATATTTTAACATGATGACAAATTTAGCCTCTAAATTTAATCTTTTTATTATTTTGATCCTAATTCGTGTTCTGTTTACATTAATTTTAAATGCTAGGCCATTATTGAAAAAAAATATCTTTTACTGATTCATTTTTTAAAATCTGATGAAAATATTTAATAAAAATATAAAATGTGGAAAATTAAAAATAAATAAAAATCTACTTATCATTTAATAAACATTTTTCAAATAAATTTTGTTTTGTTTGCCACATTATATTATCCTTTAAACATTTATCAATCGGACTAATTATATTCAAAACATACTTTATATTTTATAATTTAAATTTCATATTTAATTTTTCAGCATTTAAATTTTTCGTTCAAATAAAATCTTAGATAAATTGTTTTTTACAAAGAAACTGATTAAACAATTAAAATTTTAACAGTGTTGGCATAACGGATTATTTAGCAATTCGTTTGTACATTTAAATTTAATGAATATAAATAAATTGTTAAAATTCTATAGTTTTTTTTAAAATTACCCATGACAATAATGAATTATGCATGAACTTTTAATTGTTTAATTAGTTATTTTATAAAAAGAAAATAATAATTTAACTAAATGTTGAATATAAAAAAATGTGTCAAAGTGACAAAAGAAGCAAGGTTGGAAGCTAAATTTGTAATTATCCCAAATGTTTATTGAAAACAGTTACTATTAGTTGGTGGGGATTGGTGGACGATGGAGCACCACAACTTTGTTTCCAAGGAATTGAAGGGTGGTGTGAGGATCCATATGGCGTCCTTATTCATTGAACCGTTTTAGAAAGATTCCTAATCCAATTCGATAGAATAAATTATAGGCAAAATTTGGTTAATAATCTAATTGGAACTTAAAATTAGGATTATGGGGTGGATTGAAAATAATTTGGGAACTACGAAATTTTCTACAATATCAAAGAGGAAGACACCACCTCTAAAACAAGTCTTTCTTTTTCTTTATATATTTTTGGTGTCAAGATGTCACCTGCAAGTCACGTTACAAGTTTATTAAAGCCAAAGCAGTGACTCAGCTGTCAGCTGATGCAGGCAGCTTTAATCAAGGGGTGGTTCAATGGCTCAGCGCAACTTTAATTAAGGGGTGGTAGGACGCCACTTCTAGGTGGCGTCTTCCTGCCATGCATGCATGTATGCATGCACAAGCTTTTATGTGAAAATTGAGAGAAGAGAGTGTATAGGATTTGAGAAAAAAATTGAGAGAGCTTGAGTTGAAGATTTCAAAGAGTTTGAAGATATATTCGAGAGAGTTTAAAGATATATTCGAAGACGGTAAAAATTTAAAGTATATTTGTTTGTAGATCTTCTCAATTCCTCGGAAGTAAGTAAGTAATTTGATTTTTAATTAATATGTTGTTTTTTTAAATTAGAGGGGTTTGTAGATTTTTTGTGTGATTAATGATACATTTGAATGATAATTATTTTTGTTGAAGGATTTAAAGCACATTTTTGTGGGTTTCTCGTCTAATCTTGTAAATTTTTTGGTATTTTTTGAAGATATATTCGAATAGGAAAAAAAAATTAAGTTAAAAATTTTTTTAGTTGTATATACTCGAATGATAATTGTTTTGCAGATTTGTTTGAAAATGACATATGGAGGAGTTTTGTTGTACCGTGACCATGAACACATTTCGTCTCATATTTGTGAAGAGCAAGTAAGTAATTTAAAATTTATTATGTCATGTGTAACACAAAATAATTTAGGGTAAACTTCATCGAAAGTCCCTTATGTTTAGCGCGTGTTCTATTTTGGTCACCCAATTTGAAAAAAGGTTATTTTGGCCACTTATATTTTCGACCGGTACTTTTTGGTCACCTGAGCGTTAGACTCCGTTAGTACCCGTTAATAAGATGATGTGGCACGTTAATAAAAAAGTTAATTTCTAATTTAACCCCATAAACTTTCAAAACTTTAATTTTCACCATCTTCCTCAAAGCTTCACTTAATTAACCTCTTAACTTTCAAAACTTTATTTTTTTCACCCTCTTCAAAACTCAAATTCTCCTTTATTTTCTCCCCAAATCCCTCCCTATTCTCTAAACTGTCAACAAATTAGTATAGAGAAACAGGTTCACCAGTTTCGGAAGGTTTCAAAACTTTATTTTCTCCCTAAATCCCTATTCTCTAATCTCTTAGCTCGCCCAACTCCAACGACACTCTATCGAGCTTCGTAAGGTTTCACAATCTAAGAGAAAGTTTTCATGTCAATTCATTGTTGTAAAGAGTTGCCATAGTTTGTGAAGCTTTCTGATCTCTGTCGAAATTTCACCGAAAAAATAATTGTATTAAAGCTCCAATTCTATAAGCTCAACAAGGTCTCCAATGGCGGGTGGAGTCTTCTCCTCCATGCTGCAATTCGCCAAGTAAAGCCAATTCAATATCTTTAGCTTAAAAATTTGATCAGGGAACGAAGCTTGATCGAAAGTATTGTCCCCGAAGATTAGAACAACAAGATTCATCATGTTTTCAAGCGATTTCCATGGAAAATGCCAGAAAATTCACTTCTATCAAGTAAAGAGACTGTAATTTGCTAAGAGATTATATATCTAGAAACGAACCAGTGAAATGATTATTTCCAGTATCCAAATATTGAAGATTTAAACAATTACCCAATTCTTCAGTGATTTCATCGAGCAATGAATTGAACCCCAACGAGAGTTTATCCAAGGATTGAAGCTGACATATCGAATTCAAAGGAAGAACCCCCATTAGGTTCTGGTTCGAAAGTTCAATTTTCTTAACAGACCCTTCGACGCTACAAGTGATTCCCTGAAGCTTTGCATACTCACATGAATCAAAAACATTGGTGCTTGATTCATTAAGAACATATTTCAGGTTCAATAATATTTAAAGTTCATCAGATTTTACTCAACAAGGCAAATAGACACAAAGCATCAAACAAAAATAGAGAAGGATTTGTCAGTAAGAACAAACTTGTGACATGTCGAAGATGTGAAACTGAAAAACAAAAGGGAAGACTTTCTAAAAGAGAGACCGGACATTGAAGCTTGGAGGAAGATGGTGAAAAATAAAGTTTTGAAAGTTTAGAGGTTAAATTATAAATTATTTTTTTATTAACGTGCCACATCATCGTATTAACGGGTGTTAACGGAGTTTAACGTCCAGGTGGCCAAAACAGTAACGATCGAAAACAAAAGTGGCCAAAATAACCTTTTTTTCAAATTGGGTGACTAAAATAGAACACACACTAAACATAAGGGACCTCCAGTGAAGTTTACCCAATAATTTATTATAATAAATTAATTATAGGGTCAGGAGCATACCATCCGTTGTCGAGGAATGAAGATCAAGGAACCTTTCGAGCTCATAGTTTATTTGTTAAAGATGGTCGGATTTTATAATACTTCATTTCTTCGTGGATTTAAGATTGTCCTCGGGTTGATTGCTGGATTGATTGAACGGTAGAAGAAGACACACACATTTCATTTTCCATTCGACGAATGTACTATAACTCTGGAAGATGTGGCTATACAGTTTGGTATCCCAATAAATGGGAACATGTTGGTTGGAGAAAATACATATAATGTATTTGAGTTTTGCAGTAAGTACATCGGAAAAATGCCTCCTCAAGAATGTCGTGACCATTTTTAACCGCGATGTAAAAATAGCCTGATGATTTATTTTGCAAAATAGGGTTTTGATCATTTTTAATTCATTTTATCTTGAATATTTAGTTTTTTTATTTAATTAACCATGATAATTTGATTTTCCTTTTTATTTAATCTAAAAAAACATTTGGAGTCGCCACCGGTCACTTTGGTAGACCGAACATCATAAAAACAACCAGAGATTCGTTTCTTTAAAATTTAGGTTCGAGAGTCAGTTATGTGTAGGGAAGGATTAGCACCCCACAAAAGTTTGTTATCAGTACATTTTAATTTTACGTGGCATTTTGACATTTCGGATAATGATTTGAATTTAATTTAGCCATAATTATTGGATAGATTTTATTCTGAATGGAGACATCCTTTTATAAGGAAATATATTTTTAGAACGAATATGAAATTAGAAGCACCCAGTTACTTTAGGGCACCTCGATTCATATTCAAAAATATATCCTAACATAAAAGGTTTGAATACATGTCTGGTTATTGTCTCATCGATTTTAAGTTCTAACTTAGAAGGCTCTAATTAATTAAATTATTTTTTTGAAAACTATGAATATTATTAAATTTAGGGTATTTATGAAATAACACACAATTGTTTGAGCACTACTCATATTAAAACCCTAAATTGAACAATATTTCTAATTTAATTGGTGAATCTAATCATTTAAGTTCTAACTCTAATTAAGGCTCTAATTTAATCAACTAAGTTAATTTTATATTCTAAATTAAAATGAATATCAAATGTTCAACTTAAACCCCCCATTGAATAACATTTCATTTCAATGAGACACTACTCAAATTAGAACTTAAAAGCTTCCTTTTTAATACTCATTTATTTATTACAATGATCTTACCTATTTTAATTATTTTATTCTTAATTAAAGAATCTTGTATCTAAGGCTCTAACAACTATATTTAAGTGATTAAATTATCAAACAATATACTATATGTTGTATTAAAAACCATGCTTTAATCAAACATTAACCCAAGTAATTAAATATACAAATGAAATTAGGGACAAAATTGAATTGTTATCAAAACGGAGAAGCCGAATTACAAGTAAATAGTGACCAAATTGAAATTTATTGAAAATGAAGCGCATGATTACAAAGCTTAAGGAAGAAGGGTACGGGCTGCGTCGGGGGTGCGCGGTCCTACAGGCTCGAACCCTGTGCCTATAAAAAATGCATTTTCAAATTTCTTCTTTTATTTTTATTTTTTGCATTTCACTCTCTTTCTACCAGACTCCCTCTCTCTAAAACCTCTCAACTCTAACACTTTAAACCCATATAATCTCATTGAAATGGATCAAAACACCCACTATTCACTTGGTGTTCATCGTTGTTCATCTTGACCACGATGAACACTTTGAATTCCGGAAACATCTCACCATGGCCTCCATCATTTGATCCAACTCCGGCCAAACATCCCGTCGTCGAGCGATTTTCGGCCGCCGTCTATTTGAACCAAAATCTAAAAAAACTTCATTTTTAATCTCGATCTCGCCTAGATCTAACCGGCTCAACAAAGCCACCCTTCTACCCCGATCTAAACCTAACTACCCTTAACCAATCCCTCTTCAACTCCGACTGTAGCCCTAACCTCACCGAACACCGGATAAGATTTCTGATCCTCTTCCCTCTAATCACTTTAGCTTCTATTTTTTATATATAAAAGAAACTAATGTGTTTTTGTGAATTTCTTTATAGGAAATGAAGAGATCGAAGATGATTTTAATATGTGATGGTAGTTATGGCGGTTCTGACGTCTTTACCGGCGTCCGATCACCTTTTTCCATGTGTTTCGGCGTCCATTCGACTCCTAGTGACGATTAGCATTCTGAGGTAAGCATTTTCTCTCTCTCTTATTTATTTATTATTAGTTATTTATTAATATGATGGTGATTATTAATGGCTAATTATTGGATCTGACATCTTCTCTCTCTTGGTATTTATAGGGGTTAAACTCGCTGATGTCAGCGTATGCCAGCTAAATCTGAAGAAACACATATCCAAGTGAAGTGGTTTCAGGCCAATGCCGAGCTACCACATGTCACAATTTGGGCGGGATTTTGAATTTTGGATCAGATGTGTGTTTGTTTGGGTTGGATATCTTATCAGAATGGGAGGAAAAAATTGTAATTGGACATGAATTGGGCTTTTTGGTTTTATATAAAGGATTTTGGATATTTATTAATGTAAATGGACATTTGAGTTGAAAATTTGAACTGCTAGGTTTATTTTGGGTTTTATTATATCTATCCATTTATTTTTGTTTGCTAAAAGAAATATGTATTTATATATATACTCATGCCCGGGTAAAATTAGGGTATTATAAGAAAGATGTGAAAGGTCTACGTTTGAGAATTTTATGGTTGCAGAATGAATTCATTGTAACAAATACATCTACTCGGCAATAACTTAAGTATGAAGCTCAGGCGTATATACTGCAAATCATTGGTGTGATGTTAATGTCAAATACATTTGGTAATCTGGTTCATACACAATATCTGCTGATGTTGGATGATTTTAGCAGAATTTGTGAATATAGCTGGGGATCTACAACATTGACATTCTTGTACCATGAAATGTGCAAGGCATCAATTATGACTTCTGAGAAGAAAATATCAGATATGGGTGGATGCCTAATCTTATTGCAATCGTGGGCGTGATACCGGCTTCCTTATCTAACGCCCATTGTGGAACCACCCGTAACTATGAAATTTCCGCTTGCTGGAAGGTAATACTATGATTACAGTTGTTATAAATATTTTATTGATCTAATATTTATCTGCAAGGACTTAGAAATATAAGTTCAATATCTTTGTAGATGGAGACATAAGTTGAAGAATGCGGGGATGGTGCACAACATTGTTAGAGATATAAGACTAAAGATCCAAACAATAAGAAAAAATCAGGTATCATAATTTTATTTTTAAATTAATTTTTTGAATTTGTATTTTTTTAAAGTAATATGTTTTTGTATGTATATTAATATTTGTGTTTTACAATATATTTGGGTGTCGTACGCGAATCCAACAATCAAGGGTTGCATACCAGAGAATGTGCTTGAATGTAAAACATTCTGGGGTGTAATTGTGCCTTTGATCCATTTTTCTATTGTTGAGTATCATTGTGCTGATAGAGTGTTGCGACAGTTCAACTTCCATCAACCTTTTTCTAAAGCTCCACCTACTATTGAACATATCCATATTGTTCATAGAGGTAGATTCGATGAGAATTGGGCTGTGAAGCAAGCCGATTTTATTTCATTGTGGAAGGAAAGATGAATGTGGTGGGCTGATAATTTGAGTCTAATTGAAGCTAGTGTTTTTGAATTTAATACATAGTACTATTCGTGGTTTTCGAAAAATAGAAAATTGTTCTTTGTATCTCTCGAACCTGCAAATAAATGGCTTGAAGATCCACGGTGCTCAAAACACGTACACTTGTCATCCGAGTTTGGTCAGAGCTCTCAAGAACCAACAGACGAACCAAACTTGGATTGTTCTACGGGTTGGCATTTTTTGTGGTCTCCGGTACAATCCCCCCAATACTTGTAAACAATGATCCTTGGGAAGAACCAATACAACATAGGTATCCACCATTTGGTAATATTTCAAAACAACCACCATTTGGTGATAGCTCATCATTTCATCAAATATTTGGATTTCGTAATATTCTGAAACAACCACCAATCAATTTTTCATTTGGTGATAGCTCATCTTTTCAGCCAGCTTGCAATGATGATGGAAAATACATACCACAATTTGTGTATCCTCAAGCATGTGTATATGGGGAAGACATGGGTGTTGGTAGTATGACATCTTTGTTGTTGACGACGACCATTAGCAACTCATCATTTAATCCAGAAGATATGTTTGGTACACCACCTTCAATACAAATGATGGATGATCAATTTTTCCACGATGAGCAAACCCCGGATCAACCATGAAGAATAGTTCAACCCCTAAACGGTACGATCAAACATCTTCCTTACACCGGCAAGAATTACCGAGGAGGAGAAGAAAATAGGAAATAAGTAAATTTTATTTATTTGTAATATATTTTTAATTTGACAATATTCTTTGTTTGTTTTGGTTTTTGAATTTTTTATTTCGGTTTAATTAATCTTATTTTTATTTACATTACATGTATTTCTTTGTTCATTCGATTTAATTTCAATATTCAAATTCAATTCCAATTCCAATGCTTGAAATAAAATATTTTGCCCCCATTCTTTGTTTGTTTTGGTTTTTGGATTATTTTTTATTCGATTTAATTAATCCTATTTTTATTTACATTACACATATTTCTTTGTTCATTCGATTTAATTTTGATATTTAAATTCAAATTCCAATTCCAACTCCAATGCTTGAAATAAAATATTTTGCCCCCTTTTTGTTTGTTTTGGTTTTTAGATTATTTTTTATTTCGATTTAATTAATCCTATGTTTATTTACATTACACATATTTCTTTGTTCATTCGATTTAATTTTGATATTCCAATTTCAATGCTTGAAATAAAATATTTTGCCCCCCATTCTTTGTTTGTTTTAGTTTTTGGATTATTGTTTATTCCGATTTAATTAATTATATTTTTATTTACATTACACACATTTTTTTGTTCATTCAATTTAATTTCGATATTCAAATTTCAATTTCAATTCCAATGCTTGAAATAAAATATTTTGTCTCTTATTTAAAAAAATACAATTGAAATAAAAAAAATACAATGCATCAATTTCGAAAAAAAAAGGTTGAAGGGAAATTCAAGAATTGAATTGCAGTACAACGTGGGTGGGTGAATTGAATTGCATGCAATGACATTGGGTGATGCATGCCCCCAATACAGTCAAATGACAGTAGGTGGCATCCGGTCATACCTGAAAAATTAAAGGGGATGAATGCTTGGCAGTGTTGAAAAAAATAAAGGGATGGCTGAACTGATTTAAAAAAATTAAAGGTCATATGTGATGGATGACATGCTTTGATTAAAGGTCACCATTAATTATTCGATTCAGCCATTGCATGTCTTCATATATTTTTTTTCATGAAGACGGGTTGTAGTGTAGGGTAGGGGTGAGCAAAACTCAACTCGACTTGAAAAAACTGAAATTTGAGATGTTAAATCAAATAAAGTTTGAGTTGTAAAATTAAATTTCAAAGATAATCAAATAAAGTTTAAGTTGTAAAAACCTAAATTTTGAATATTTAATGGTTAATTAAAGAATGGTAGGGGTAAATAATGGGAAAAAAAATTGTATTCATTGTGTCAATTTCGCCATATTAAGTCTATATGACGAATTTACATTGATACAAAATTTAGGTTGATGGTCCGGCACTATAGTTGGAAAGATTGTATTTGTTCGGACACTTGTTTCTTGTGTGACCTTGTAACACCTTAAAAACCGGTCTAGTCGAAATTAGGTTCTAGTGATCAAAAAGTTTATATCGAAATGTTTAAATATTGCTTTTTTATTGATTATGTGGATTAGTTTTATTGATAATGGACCTTAATTGAGTCTAATGTCCAGTTAGGGACTTTATTAGAATGCTTAAATTCTGAAGATTGACTAGGCGTATCGATACAATAGGACCTATATCGATACGGTCCAACTGTTTCTTAACTAATTTACCAAACTTGAGCCAACTGTATCGATACGGTTAGAGGTATATTGGTATGGGTCCTTGTTAAAATCTGTTTTAATGATCAAATTGGAAGTAGGGGATAATTCACATACTTGCTTCCACTCTTCACGTGAGAAAGCTCAGAAAGATGACAATTAGTGGTCAATTGTCAAAAGTGAGAAAAGAGATAAAAAGATGGATAATAATAGTTTAAGCTTACCCTTGCCAAAGGGAAATCATCTCACTGGTCCTTGGGGAGGTGGGTGATGATTAAAGCTCTAGCTCCCTTAAAATGAATAGAGGAAAAGCTCTCTTTCTTTGCTTTTGCTTTCGCCGTAGCGAAATCCCACTCTTTGTCTTGAAAACAAGCAAGCACCTCCATTGTTATCTTCCCCACCAAGCTCAAGCACACACATCTCCATTTAGACTCCTTAAACTCAAGTATTCTTTGCTTTAAAAGCTTCAATCTATAGCTATTGTTGGGTAAGTAGAAACCCTCAATTTATTGTTGATTCTATGAGCTATTGGATGATTAATTTCAAGTTATGATTCTTACGCTAAGCCCTTTTTCTTCAAGTTTTAATCCATGAATTTAATGAATAGCTAATAGTTATTCTAAGCTTAGGAATGAGTATCGATGTTGGTATATCGATTGTAACAATTTCCTATTGTTTCTCCCTAGCTCAAGGATTGGAGGAAGCTAATCCATCATCTCCAACAAACACTAGGAAAAAGGGAATTACGATCCGAGAGTCGTAGGAGCTTCAGAATCAAGGTGAGTGTAGTTGGAGTCTCAAGAGTTGGCTAGGTGCCATCTCAAATCATAGATTATTGTTTATTATATTGCTAACCATTGTATTGAAGTTTTTTTTGCATAAAATCCTATAAGTCACATAGGTAAGAATGAGTAAGTATTGCATTGAAATCATGTCCGAAACATCGTTATTGTTATCATGGAAAGTATTGAAGCATTGTTATGTTAAGCTATTGAGTATTGAATATCGATTATTGCATATTGTTATCGAAATATTGATATATGTTTATTGCTATTGAATCACCGTATCGAATCATTGTTACCGAATCATTGCTATTTAACTATTGTTATTGAATCATTGCTATTGATACATTGACATTGGATTATTGAACCTTGTGATCGAAAGTATTGGATACAATTGGCATGCCATAGAATTCATGAGCTCATTGGTACGGGTATAGGCTACGACCTTTCTTGTGGTGCGGCGAAGGGATGTTGTTGTGTATTGGTCAAATTGGTACGGCGGAGGAATTATGATTAGACCATTATTGATATTGGTGCGGAGGTGGAATTCGTGTATCTATATACCGTGAAATAGATCCAAGGAAACCATTGAACATTGCTATTGGTCATTGATGTGAATTATTGCTATTGATTATTGTTGTGGAATATAGTCATTGATTATTGTTGCCAAGTTGATCGTAGATGCTATGTTACTTGTTGAGCATGATATATATGTGATTGAAGCATGTTAAGTTGCATACCATGCTCATTCATCGTTATGGCTACCTCACTTAGACTATGTAAGTCTAATGCATTCATCTTCCAGATTTTAGGTTAAGAAAGTATATCGGATCGAGATTGGAGCTAGCTGGAAGTTCAGTAAGTCACTACAAGCTTAAAGTAATGTGTTTTGTCCTTATAGACTCCTAGAATGGTGGCAAAGTAGTTAAACTAGTTGAATCTATTCTTTCAGGTATATGTATATTGGCTAAGCTTTGTATAGGCCATAGAGGCCTAAACGTCACCTTGGTTTTGGTTTGAAATGGTTAAAATATGCATACTTGGCACTAAAAGGTGAAATCATAGTAAATGGATTCATATTGACATGAGATTTGACATGCTAATAGAATTATGGATTAATAACTTGCTGGTAAAATTTTGTTGCATTTGGGCATCGTTCAACAGGTTAAATCAGATGAAAACCAGATAAAATCTGTCATTACTAGACAGACGTATTGATACTGCCTTGCATAATTGGACTTGGTAAAACAGAGCGTACCGATACACCAAGAGGGGTGTATTGATACGGATTTGGACAGTAAGGTCTGGGAAATAAATGGTATCGATACGTCCTTAGGCTGTACCGAAACGGGTCAACCTTGGTCAACGCGTACCGATACAGGCTTAGATGTATCGATACGGGCTTGTTACCTTTGAATTTGGAAATAAGAAATATGGCTTAACGTACCGATACGGTTTTAAGTGTATTGGTACGGTGTTAGTTAATTCTGTTAAAAGGCATTGAACATAGTTTTAAACAGTTTACAGAATGGTCACTAAATAGTGTATACTTCAATTCGATAAGTAAATATTATCGGAATGTCATGAAAACTTATGAGAATCCTGTTACTACATTGAATTTCATTGTGGTATTGTTAATTACAAAAAAGGACCCCTAAATTATTAGATTTACAATTTAATCCCTAAAACTTGTAAAAGTTATAAATTGGTCCTAATTGACGAATTATTGGTTCCCATTGGATAGATTGAGCTAATATTGATACTGGGTAATGATTGAAAGGTATAATAATGATTAAGAGTTATGCATTGTTGAAATTTTATCACATTGATCACTATATCGTTCACCAATAGCATTCTCCGACCCGGTTCTCGACCAGGCCAGGTGGGGGATGTTACATACCTGGTCCCCTAAAAAGTGTACAATGCTTAACTTGAACCCCCCCTCTCTGTCATTCGGATCATCCATATTCGTATGAATGTGAGTGGAATTCGGTCGACCCTTCAGCTTCCTATGAAGCTCTGGATTTGGTAACCATTCTTCGTATTTTGGCTCTACTGGCCAATAATCTTGGGATCGTGTTGAACCGAATTCTATATATATTTTCCATAGTCTCCAGGTTATAACACTCATCTACAAACCTATAAGGGTTTATACGAAAATGTATAAATGTGGCGTGTGTGTGAGAGCAAGGGTATCTAAATGCTTGAAATTCACCACAATCACACCATCTCTGTGAAGGTTTACGGTGAACATTCTTTGCTCGCCTCGGACCTTAGCTTCGATAGAAAATTCAAAACCATTTGGGTCAAATGTTCTGACTCGCATAGATGTGGCATCCACTTGAAGAGTGATCATTCTATCTTACAGGGTTTGAGACCAATTTTGTCCGTTGTTTATCCAGGCGTTAACTTCATGCCCTTTGTCGGACCAAACTTTACCCAATCTTAAGTAAGTCTCCCACACAATACTTGCAACTAGGAGATGGCGTGTTCCTTTAAGCACCGAGTTTGTAACCTCAGCAAGGTTAGTTGTCATATGACCACAACACTGACCTTTCATCATAGGCTTGTGACCATCTTTCCTTGGGGATGTCATTTGAAAAATCAAATACATGTTTACTATGCCGCCTCAATCTTCTTATCCTCACGTCAAATTTTGGTTGAACTGGTTCATACCTTATTTAAAAAAATATTAGTTAAATCAAATAAGAAAACATCAATTCAAAAATAAATTAATAATTTTTATAAATAACGAATAATATTTTACCCCCGCTTAAAATCTCTTTCTGGATCTGATTGTTTCTGAAATGTGTCTTCGCATTTACCGTAATATGTCGTACACAATATGCTAGATATGCATGCGACAACTTCCATAAACTCCCTCATCTGCCAATTACTGATAAGAGCGCAGTCCCTCTATCAAAAATCATAAAAACCCCATCTTCATTTACTACATGATTGCGTAAATGCTTCAAAAAGAATTCTCATCCATCCTTCCTTTTCAACTATGGCAAAGGCAATTGGGAATATTATTGTCTCCATCTTGTGCAACAACCACGAGTAATTTATGACCGTACTTCTAATACAACCATGTACCATCCACTTGAATCATGCGTTTGTAGAATGAGAACCCTTCAATGCATGGATTGAACAACCATAATAACTTACTAAATATCTTTTTTACCAGGAATTAGTTCGCCTTGTAAGTTGCATGCCAGTTTTGTTTTTTTATTCTACCATGGTTACTGGGATGAATATTTGCATTGCTCGTAAAAGAGCTGGTAGCTCATTATACGATTTATCCCAATCACCATACACATGCGCCATCGCCTTTTGCTTTGCCATACATGTCTTGTAGTAAGATGGAATATATCCAAGTTGATTCTGAATGGATGCTACTAACACTGCAATCAAAATCATTGGATCTTTTCAACCAATAACCTAGTGTAGGCACATATTAGATCGAAGTCTAAATTAATGTGGTCTTGTGATAATGATATATTTGAACATGTGTTCTGCTTATTGAACTGTGTCACCTCTCACATCTGACATTTCTACCGATATGAAATTCTTATCCTCCAAGGACATTTGCTGTTCCAATTAATACACCTGGCGTAATAGGTATGCCTATCAAACTCAGCAACACATGATCCAATATGCCGTTTGATGCAATACTCCTTAACTGCCAATTGGGCAGCTTCTTTTATTTCGAATTAAGCTTTGAGTATCAATTCCCCATAGTTGGAAGATGATGATGAACCAAATACGCGTGCTTCATGTTTCGGATCTCGCATTGCAGCATAGTCCACCTCATACATACGGGCTGGAGGTTCATAAGCTAGATAAATGAGTTCTGATTGCTCGGGCTCCAGTTCAACATCACCCCAAACAGGCTGATCATTTCCTAACCCAAGCCTAGAGACAGTCACGGCCCAAACATCATCTTCAACATCCAAACCGTTACCCTCAGTCGCATCTATCATAACAACCTCAACATCATCAGCATCGAGTAAATGAACGTCATCATCTTCCGTAATAGGCACAATATTTTCTTCATCTTCACTGAAATCATCAAGCGATTCGCCCCAACGACCAACTACGATTTCAGTGTCACAATATGTTGATGAGCCCATTCTAACTACATAATGAAAAAAATAGTTATAGATTAAAATTTCCCAACCCAAGCCTAGAGACAGTCACGGCCCAAACATCATCTTCAACATCCAAACCGTTACCCTCAGTCGCATCTATCACAACAACCTCAACATCATCAGCATCGAGTAAATGAACGTCATCATATTCCGTAATAGGCACAATATTTTCTTCATCTTCACTGAAATCATCAAGCGATTCGCCCCAACGACCAACTACGATTTCAGTGTCACAATATGTTGATGAGCCCATTCTAGCTACATAATGAAAAAAACAGTTATAGGCATAGATTAAAATTTTCTTATTAAAATTTGTAAATACAAAAACTACATATATGTAACAAAAACATTAACTATTAAAAAAATAATTAACTAATTAAAATTTAATAAATGACAAAAACTTACCGAATTTGACGAGAAACAAAAAAAAATGCTCTAAATCCTTCAACAAAAAATAATTATCATTCGAATATATCTTCAATCACACAAAAAATCTACAAACCCCTCTAATTTAAAAAAAAAACAACAGATTAATTAAAAACAAATTACTTACTTACTTACTTCTGAGAAACCGAGAAGATCTACAAACAAATGTACTTCAGATTTTTACCGTCTTCGAATATATCTTCAAACTCTCTGAAATCTTCAACTCAAACTTTCTCAATTTTTTTAATTCCTACCATCTCTCTCTCTCTATATATATATATTCAACCATTACCGGCTTTCACGTGAAAGCTGGTGCATTCATGCATGTATGACAGAAAGGCGCCACATAAAAGTGGCATCCTGCCACCCCTGATTAATCAGCTGGCAGCTGAGCCACTACCTTAGCTTTAATAAACCTATAACGTGACCTGTAGGTGGCATCCTGCCACCAAAAAATATAAAAAAAGAAGGACGTGTTTTGGAAGTGGCATCTTCCCCTCTGGTACTGTAGAAAGTACCGTAGTTTCTATTTTTTTTCAACCCACTCCGTAACCCCAATTTTAAATCCCATTTAGATTATTAACCGAATTTCCTCGAATTATGGCATCTAACTCTATTTTTAAAAAAATTATCGGGACAACTTTCTTTATCCAATTTGATCTATTTATAATATTAAAATTTTAATTTTTGATTTTATTCGAATAATTTAGTATCTTATCTTACTAGACTAACTGATTGTTAGTCAAATCAACTTTAAATTGATAACTCATAAAGACGATTATTTTGTTGTTAAATATCACGTGTTGCGTTAAAAGAAATAATATCTAAATTATTAAAGAAGTTTCTTATTTATTTTAAAATTCAAAATTGTGTTAAAAAGATTAAATTATTATTTTAATTATAATTTAAAGAACAAATTAAATATTAACCAAACTCGAGACTTCGAGATAGAACATCGAATTTTCTAAAGTCTTCTCGTTGTTAGAAGTCACGAATCTGTATTAATTGAGAGTCCACTGTCTTTTCAATGAACTCGATCCTCTAGAATGTAAGTTTTTATTAGTGCTTAATCAATCGGCGGTGAATGAGCTCCGCTAAACCGCAGCCGCTGCCGCTATAATCATCTTCATCGTACCAGAAGCTGGCTGGTCTCTCCAGAAATATATTTATCAAAAGTTAATGAGAAATAAGGTTTGGTGGAGCAATAAGTAGTTTATATTTAAATTTATTAGTCTCTGTATTCAAAAAACAATTATTAGTCTCATGTTTAATCTTTAAATAGTGAATTTTAATTTGTTCTATTTAGAGTTTATATAAAAGAATGAAAAATATCATTAAAATAATATATACTATACTTTAAAATAAAAATAATTTAATAATCGACGTTAAATTAACTGGTAACACCAAACTCAATCAAATTTTACGTGTATAACTAGATAAGTACATTATATATCGGAAGAACACATAATAATAAGGGTAAACTATATCAGGTACCACCGAACTATTGAGTGTGACTTGTTTTTACCACCGAACTTCTAATTGGTCCAAATTTGTCACTAAACTTTCTTTTTCGACTCGTTTATATCACCGCGCCGTTAATTTTTTAACGCCGTGATAACATGAATGCTAGACCGAAACGACGCCGTTTTGGTGCCGCTATTTTGATACTATATTGCCCAAAACAGCGTCGTTTTGCTGGAGAAAAATGTGAAAATCATGTTTCTACTGGGATTTGAACTTGGAACCTTTAGAATCAAAGGCAACCTCCTAACCACTAAACCAACTTAATATCTCTAATATGTTTTTAGCACAAATAATATATATTCTAAACTGCAGTTTATCATATAAATATATTATAAATAGGGTTTTATTTTGATACACAGTCCGTGTAAAATAATTTTACACAACCGTTCTATAAAATCTAAAACCCTAACACCCTAAATTCTAAACCCTAAACTCTAAACTCTAAACCCTAAAATCTAACTTTAAACCTTAAATTCTAAACCCTATAACTTAAACCCCTAAACTTTAAACTCTAAACTAAACCCCTAACCCCTAAATTTAAAAAGCACGTGTAAACTTTAATTTATATAGATTGTGTATCAAACTTTTTCTCTTATAAATATATTATAAATATATTAGTATACATATATTAATATATATAACTAATAAATAAAATATTTATATTAAATAAAAATATTATATTATCAATAATATTAAATATATAAATAATTAATATATTTTTATAAAAATTTAAAAACTAATTTTCACAAAACTCCCCAAAATTCCAAAACTTACAAACCCCCCCTCAAAATCCACCAAAACATTAAATTCTTACCTTATACCCTAAAACCCTAAATCATAAATCCTAAACCCTAAAACCATAAACCCATTAGCAGCCAAAATGGATAGACTCGGGGTTAAGCTTTAGGGTTTTAGTGAGGTTTTTTTGTTTTTTTTGTAAATTTTCGAAATTTTGGATTTTCTAAAATTACTTTTTAGTTTTTATAATAATATATTATTTATTTATATATTTTAATATTATTTATTTATGAATAAAATTTTAGAGTTTATAGTTTAGGGTTAGGGTTTAAGGTTTTGTTGGATTTTGTGCTTTCTGAAAATTTCAGGATTTTGAAAATATGTTTTGGTGGATTTTGAGGGTTTTTTTGTAAGTTTTGGAATTTTTGGGGTTTGTGAAAAATAGTTTTTATAATAATATATTATTTATTTATATATTTAATGTTATTGATAATATAATTTTTTTATTTAATATAAATATTTTATTTATTAGTTATATATATTAATATATGTATACTAATATATTTATATTATTTATATAGAGTATTATTATTTATATAATAAACTACAGTTTAGAATATATATTAGTTGTGCTAGAAACATATAAGAGATATTAAGTTGGCTTAGTGGTTAGTAGGTTGTCTTTGATTCTAAAGGTTCTAGGTTTAAATCCCACCGAAAGCATGATTTTCACATTTTCCTCCAGCAAAACGTTGCCGTTTTGGGCAATATAGTATTAAAATAGCAGCACCAAAACGGAGTCGTTTTGGTCTAGTATCCATGTCATCACGACGTTAAAGAATTAACGGCGCGGTGATATAAGCAAGTTGAAAAAGAAAGTTTGGTGGCAAATTTGGACCAATTAGAAGTTCGGTGCTAAAAATAGGTCACACCCAATAGTTCGGTGGTACCTGGCATAGTTTACCCTAATAATAAATTACATGATTTATTATAAAAGTTGAAGCTCTAATATATAGTTGGTTATTACGCTAGTCTCATACACTAGAGGTTCCCGGTTTGAACCTGGGCTCAGACACTTTCCCTTGATAAATTTTTGTTTGATTCTCCCAACTGTTTTGATTATTTGACATGGAGATATTTTGGAGACCATTAGTAAGCTTAAGAGGATTAAAAAGTAAGGTAAAATTGTTTATCTGATGAATCTTGGGCTCACCTACTACTACTTGTCTGTGCAGAAGCTACTGGTAAAGCGATTTATAGAAACTTACTAACTACTGATGAAGTAATGAAATGGAAAGTCGTTTCATAGCTCAGTTTGTAAACTCCAGGGGAGAGAAAATGAAATATAGCTAAGATTTATATGTTTGTACTTTTCTTCTGCGCTTCACTGGTTACGAACATTTCGAACTAGTAGTGTATATTGATGCAATAACAGCCATATAATTTACTTATGCAGTTTGTATGAACACAGTATTCTTGTGTCAATTGAACATAAAAGGACTCTTAAAAAAGGAACCTGAAACATTGATTCTGTGTAGCTAATCAGTACCAGAACCATTGAGTGCTAGATCTGACTTATCTTTGATCATTCATTATTGTTACTTAATTTCTTTGAGCCTGCACCAAACATTGGCACCAAGTTCGTAATGATCTCTTTCGGGATTTGCTGCACCAGGAAAATTGGTCGACGATGTCTCCAATATGATCTTCGTGCTAGAGAGATGAGACTCGCCTGTTTGAAAGCATGACAATGCAATATGGTTTACAGTAAAGAAGCCTTCTTCATTGCTCTCAATTCTTGCTGCTATGCAGGGGGAGAGTAACTTATGTTTCATATGGAAGCTGAAATCAATGCTTTCTTCGGATGCTTATGTTGGACTGACTTCCATCTAAAGAATTTTGATCAAACGTGGGATTCTCATTGATATTTTCATGTTGGTGTAGAGACGATTTTGAAAAATTCGATGTTCGATACGAGGTTATCCCACATTTTATGAAAAATTAAATTTTGGAGAATTTCTTTAAAAATTGTGTTTTGAAATGTAAAATTGAAGTCGCCACCGGTTACTTAGGTTAGATAGACCGGACACAAAAATAAAACCAGATATTACTATGGGTTCGAGAGTCAGTTACGAGTGGGGAAGGTTTCGCACCCCATGTTAAAAGATAGAATTTAAGAATTTCATCTGGTTCTCATTATCAAAATAAACTGATTTACAAGGTATTTATACACAGGTTTAGCTGTTAACTAACTAGTCTAACAAACTAAAACTACCACACAACTAACTCCTAACTACTTCTAACATTCCCCTTCAAGTTGGAGGCTTAAACACATTTTTAATCCCCAACTTGTTCATCAAATAGTTGTGTTGTTGCACTCCCAAAGCCTTTGTCATGATGTCTACGAGTTGTTATGTTGAAGCTACATATTCTGTTCGTATCAACCCTTTCTGAATCTTTTCTCTCACGAAATGGCAATTGATTTCATTGTGCTTTGTGCGCTCATGAAATACTGGGTTTGCTGCAATCTGCGGGGCAACCTTACTGTCACAATAAATGGTTACTGGTTCTTCACTTTCTATTCTCAGATCACTTAACAACCCCTTTAGCCAAATTATTTCTAATGTTGTCATCACCATGCTCCTGTATTCTGCTTCTGCCAGAAGATCTAACAACTGTAGTTTGCTTCTTTGATTTCCAAGAAACTAGAGATTCTACGCGTCGTTTTCACGTTAAAATAATTCATTCTTCTCAAATAATAAATAAAGGAATTCAAACGTAATAAAAGAGAAGTAAGGGTCGATCCCATAAGGACTAAGAGAACTTCCTGATTTATGTTTGTTCAATCGGTGAGCCAACAAGAGTTGAATAATATTTAAATGTCGTGGGGATTTGTGGATTTAAGTAAAAAAAAAGAGATTGTAGAAAAGATTAGGAAGTGATTCAATATGGTAAAGGTTAACCTCGGGCTCTTGCTTTGACTCAGTTTCCTCGGATCATCGGAAAAAGGATTTTCACTTTGGATTCACATCGGTTACTTGCCTACAAGGATCAATTCTTGTGATTGTGCTTTGTATACCGAATACCCAAGTGCCATCTTTGGATTCATACTTAGCATCTTTGAAAAAAATAAAAACTTAAAAAAATGAAAATGAAGATAAAGATGAAAAGTAAAAAGCTTCTATTAATAAAGAAAAACAAGAACAAATTAAAACCCCAAAGATGAGAAATATGTGTGATATGAGAGATGATAGATAAGTTTGCCCAAAGGGGTATTTATAGCAGCCTAAAACCCTAAAATTAACACTAAAGAGATAAAAGATAAATCCCAAATTATTCAAATTAATTACAAAAGATAATTCCAAAGTTTAATTTAAATTCTAGCTGATAAGTCATCTGAAACGCGGTTGATAAGCTATCATCGCTGCTGATGTGGCGTCTTCTAGAAGCTGCTGACATGGCGTCCAGTCAGACTTTCATGCCCAGATTCATGCCCACTAATCCAGTCATGAATCTAGAAAATTAAAAATTGCACAATTTCGTCAGTTTAAGCAATACTTTTGGAATCTACTGTCCTGCATTGAAAATGAACAAAAAATGCCCACATTAGCAACTTAAAACAATCAATCAATGAGTAATTAGAGATAGAATAATGCATAATTTAAGCACTAATCAAATTCCCCCTCACTTATTCAATGTTTGTCCTTAAGCATTTCCCAATTATCATGCTAAAAACCTTAAGTTGCCAACCCCAATTTCATAGAATTTCCAAGATTTCTAAAATAAACTAAATCAAGTAAATGTTGAAATTGAAGATCAATCAATCATGACATAATCAATTAAGTGTAGATCGACCAAGGCATTTCAATCGTCTACCAATTTCAAAGAATACAAGACTTAGCTCCTCACATTGGTTCACTTATTTCGCTCAAGTATTTTAGGTAAGAGAATCGCTCAAGCCTAAACTAATCAACTCATTACCATAGACTTGTAACTAGATCTAATCTCCACTACTTAATATGAAAATGATGCAAAAATCAAGAGGACTTTAAAATGGGTTGTAACGGGGTTAAGGTTCGGGTAGGATAAAGGCCGAAAAATGGGGTTTAAAAAGTCAAGACAAGTAAAGTTATTCTAAAGAATTTATTCGAAGAGAAGAGAAGAAATCAATCATTGTTTATTGTTATTTTTTTTTCATTCGAACTGTTCCTTTTTCTTTTTCTGCTTTTTTTTCACTGTTCAAACAGCACAGTATATTCGAACTGCACTGCACGATTCTGTAATTTTTCTGCGCTGTATTTTCTGCACTGTTCGAACCAAACTGCACTGATTTATTTTTCTGCACTGCACTGATTTATCTAACTGATTCGAATCTGATTTTTTTTTTGCTTCGAAATAACCTCAACTTGTCCTGAAAAGGGTGACAAAAATAATTGAAAGAAAAAGAAAAGTAAAATAGGCTTGGTTAATGATGTGGTAAACAAAGAAAAGGATTAAAGGCTCAAAAACGGTTCACTAAGTGGAAAATAAATAAAAAGGATAGGCTATTTTGTTCGGGAAAAAATGGGTTTAATCCTAATGCCTCTATCATATTAAAGCATCATAATCAAAATGTGTAGTCTCAACAAGCATCGAGTTACAAGTTCTAGAATGTAATCAATTGGTTTGGCACACTCAATTGAAACAAAGAGCAAGAATAAAAATATATGCTCATTAGGCTCAAAACTCACACGAAAGGTCTATTGAACTAAGTCATGCATCCAATTCAATCAATAAATCCATGAAACGGCCAAGAAAAATTTACAAAAATTAGTCATGCCATGCTATCGTGCATCCTAAATTCAACAAGAACAATATTGATTTCACAAAGAAATTAAATCAAACAAGAGATTAGCAACAAAGGTTATCAACAATTCTAATCAAGAAACAACTCAATTTATATCGCAATCATAAGTGACAGTCAATTTGATTTCTAATTCTACCCCCTCACTTAATCATAATGTCCCATTATGGAAAATAAAGTGCAAGAGAGGGAATGGAATACTCCCTGAGCTAATTGCGGCCACGGCCAAGCCCACGTCCTCGACGAGATGTACCCATACGAAAGAAGGATAGGATTTCAGCAATATTGGTTTCGATGGAGTTCAGACGCTCGTTAACATCCAACTACGGATTGTTTTATTGTACGGGTCGAGGAACCGGCCTCTGGAGAAAAACACGCTCATTACGAGATGTACTAGTGCCCGGAGGAACAATATATGGCGCATCGGGAATACTGGCCAGAAAACCCATTATATCCAAGAACCTCGCATCCAAAGCATCCATGGCAAAAATATAAGTAAATTGTAAAGGATCAAATGTCAGAGGGAAAAGTCAAGATGCAAGATGTGTGATATAAGGACCAAGAATAAGTGGGCGGTTGGTTCGCGCAACACGCTCAAAGGCATAGGCAAACCAAAAGCCTAAATTTACCTTAATGTCGACTTGCATACACCATAAAAAGAAAAGTTCGACCTTACTCAAATTGGAAGAAGTGTCATTACGGCCTGAATAGTTGTACGCAAGGAAGCAATGTATGTAGCGGAGTGCCGAATTATGAATAGCTCATCCCTTTGTCGCACGCGGATCGTATTTGGAACCCGCCAAGCCAGTAAGAGTTTCATAGCACATGTCATTGTCAAAGTCCCGCAGAATCTCAAGTAAAGCAGTTAAATACCCAGGACCTATGACATCTGTCACGAATCCCATATAAAAATTAAATTACGTAATTGACATTCTAAAATACTGACCAAGCAGTCGAAAGGATACGACATCAGGAGAATGCACAGAAAAAATACAATTTTTATCAAATGAAAACGTGGCATAAAATTCAAAAACTAGTTCATAATACGTGTTACATCTAATTTCTGGATACGTGTTACATCCAGAAAGCCAGTCGTTTCTCACGAAAACGGTCAGAACCTTTTTGGCTTCCACTCACTAGATCTCCACCAGCGACCGTTGGATCGCCGCAAAATCAGAGTATGTGACTCTCCTTGCCGAGACCTAGCTCCGTACTGTTAGGATCGTCGGTTGGAGCCTCTGATCATCAGGAATCGCTGTCGTCGAATGGTATACACTTCTCTCTTCTCTTGTTCTTACTTTTTTTATTCAAATTTAAATGCTCAGTATGATAATAATAGACTGAATATGCATGGTTGAAATTTCTTTGATTGCTTTGTTGTGGTTGTATTCGGAAAGAAAGATAAAAGAGGAAATCAGAATGCTTATTTTCATTCACTCTTGAATATGGAAAAACTTAAAGTTACAATCTGATTACTTGCTTATATCTCCAATCTTTGTTTACATTTTCAAGCATTCTTTAAATGAAATTACTGTAGCTGATGATGTCTAAAATTAGGCTATGCTAACCCCTTGTTTTTTTATTGTTTCTGCCCTGCATGGTGGTCGGGAGCCGGTGGTGAGGTTACGGGGTCGCCGGTGGTGATGTTATGGGGTCGCCGGCGATGAGGTCACATGGCCAGGAGATGAATCGGTAGCGGCGAGTGGAAGGTGAAACGGCCGAGCGTGGTAGGTAGAGCGTCGGCGCGTGGGGCGATTGGCAGATCTGGATGGTCGGTTCTGGTTTAATCTGATCCAACGGTCAGATATGGGGCAGCTGCAACAAAGAAGACAAGTTATTAGATTAATTTTAGGGTTTTTTTGTTTGTATTGATGTTGGGCCAAAAAATAGGCTTATATGATATATTGTTTATTATTTATGTAAATGAACTGGAATAAAACATTTGGGTTTATGTTATTTATTTAATCTGTATATATATATATATTTATTTATATTTTTTCTTTTTTAATTAATTATCAGCCCATATTATAGTAATTCTAATAATAATCTTTTATAACACATATACATACGCACCATACAAACATTAATACACACATAATACGTACATACAATTACACATGCAATATACATTCTCAGTTAAGTATTAATGACATTGAAGTAACGAATACATACATACATACACACATATAATACCTATTCACACTCACATTAAAACAATAGTAAACACGTATAATATACTAATAACACATACATACAATTGCATATTACATGCAATTTTGACAAACAACACACATATGTTCATGTCTTATATAGACATACATAATAATCACACACTTATGATACATACTTTATACGTATAATAACACATATGAGCCCAATTTTATCATCATCTAATAGTATAAACATATATAAGCCCATTATTGCAAAATAAAGAAAACATGTTAACCCTGGACAAAATTAGTGATTACAGCTGCCCCTCTTTGCTTATACTTGTGAAACAAGAATAAAGCAAAGACCATAAGCACTAATTTTGTCCTATTTCCCTGTCGGATAATTTGCTCTTCCGAAATGGCAGCGAGCAAATCCAAATAACTTGTTTCCTCGAAATGACAAGAAACAACTGGGTAGCACTGGCATGCCTTTCTTGATTGGCAACGAACAAACCCGTTACTAAACGACCCATTCCTCCGAAACGGCAATGAACGAATCTAAATAACATGTTTTCTTGAAACGACAAAAAACAAATAGGTGGCGTAGGGATGTCCTTCCGAAACGGTAGCGGACAAGTTAGCTAGCCTTCAAACGGCCCATTCTCCCAAAGCAGTTTTGAATGAATCCAATTAATTTTGCTTTCCCGAAGCGGCCGAAAGCAATCTTGGTGATGTTGGGATGTCCCTCCGAAATGGCAGTAGACATAACCAAATAAAGATGGCATGTTCCTCCGAAGCGGCATCGAACAAATAGAGGTTCTTCAAATGAGGGTTCCATGAAAGCTTCCGCTCTTTCCGAGCCTAAATGGATAGGCTAAATTTCTTCTTCCCTTTTATGCACGGTTCTATTATCTCGTCCCTTTCATTGGAAAATGGTGTGTTTGAAATCTTTTGCTTGGAAATTCATTTCAACTTTACCAAATTTTCCTAGCCATCGAGAATCCGCAAGCGTGGGTTTAACATAAACCCCCATGGACCTCTGCTAAAATAGTTTCGGCCTCCCGAGTGTTGACACATCTCAACAGTATCTGATCTTTGCTTCTTTTATACAGAACCTCTCCATCGAGGACGTACCCCGATGCCAACCTCCTGAGAGTTCTTTTTTGTTATTGTTGGCGTCTTTTGGATAAGTTTGGTGCTTGATATATTGGAAGATGTCATAATACCATGGATTGCCGTCATTTTCCTCATCCAAACTATAGCAGTGGGCTGACACCTCAAAAGTTTGCATCTCAATAGGCTTTATTTTCGCTGTCCTATTTACTTTAAAACACGGCGGCCAAAGTGGCTAGAGCATCGGCCATTTGGTTATCCTCCATTGGCAAGTAGGTGAAACTGACTTCTTCAAAATTTCTGACCAAATATTGGATCAAATCATGATACTTGATTAGTTTCAGATCTCTAGTCTCATACTCTTTTCGAAGTTGGTAGACTACCAAAGAAGAATCTCTAAAATCCTGAAGCACATTGATCTTCTTCTCAATGGCTTCTCGGAGTCCCATGACACATGCTTCATACCCAGCTATATTGTTCGTGCAGAAGAATTCTAGCCTACTTGTGAAAGGGTAGTGGTCATCTTCAGGGGAAATTAATATTGCCCCTATTCCATGGCTTAGGTCATTCAATGCCCTGTCGAAATAGAGCTTTCATTTTTCTTTCTCGGTAACAGATCTCCCTTCAGTTAAACCACAAATCAAATCTTCGTCTGGAAAATGGAAATCCAGCGGTTTATAGTCATCCGAGGCGCGACTTGCCAAAAGATATGCCACGACACTTCTTTTTACTGCTTTCTGGTTCATGTAAACTATGTCAAACTTCGACGGAAACATTTGCCAACGAGCCATCTTCCCGATTAATACTGGTGCTTCCATTAGAAATTTCAGCGGATCCATTCGGGAAATTAGACAGGTGGTATGATACAACTTGTATTGCCATAACCGCTTAGTGGCCCATACCATGACACAACATAACTTCTGAATTGGCGGGTATCGCGCTTCACAATCGGTGAACTTCTTGCTCAAATAGTAGATTCACTTTCCTTCTTGCTTGAGTCATCGTGTTGTCCAAGTACACACCCCATAGAGTTTTCAAAGACTGTCAGGTTAGGATCAATGGTATATCTAGCACTGGTGTTACTAGAATTGGGGGATCAGTCAAATACTTCTTGATCTTTTTTAGTGCCTCTTAGCAATCTTCATCCCAGACTCCCGGGTTATTCTTTCGGAGCAATCTGAAGACAGGGTCACACTTATTAGTCAATTGGGATATGAACCGGGAGATGTAGTTTAACCTTCCTAAAAAACCTCAGACCCTCTTTTGTGTTCGCGGTGGTGGAAGATCTTGAATTGCTTTCACCTTGTCGGGGTCGATCTCGATGCCCCTCTGACTTACCACAAAGCCCAAAAAATTCCATGATGTGACTGCGAAGGTGCACTTGGCCGGGTTGAGCTTTAACTGATACTTTCTTAGCCTTCGGAAGAGTTTCCGCAGGTTTTGGATGTGCTCTTCCTCAGTCTTAAATTTGGCTATCATGTCATCCACGTACACCTCGATTTCCTTATGCATCATGTCATGAAACAAGGTTACCATGGCTTTTTGGTAAGTTGCCCTGGTATTTTTTAATCCAAAGGGCATCACTTTGTAACAAAATGTGCCCCACATGGTCACAAAAGTGGTATTCTCCATGTCTTCGGGGTGCATTTTGATATGGTTGTACCCCGAAAAGCCATTCATGTACGAGAACCAAGCATGCCCCACAGTATTGTCCACTAAAGTATCAATATGGGGCAAATGAAAGTTGTCTTTGGGGCTCGCCTTGTTAAGATCTCTATAATCTACACACATACACACCTTCCCATCCTTCTTTGGTACCGACACAATATTGGTTACCCATTCTGGATACTTAGAGACTTCCAAAAATCTGACCTCGAGCTGTTTCTTCACATCTTCCCTAATTTTTAGTAACATGTCAGTTCTCATTCTTCGAAGTTTCTGCTGGACGGGCTTGCATTCTGTTCTAATGGGAAGCTTGTGCGTTACAATGTCCGTGTTTAAGCCTGACATATCTTGGTATGACCATGCGAACACGTCTCAAAATTCTATAAGCAATTCCACTAACCCCTGTATGACTTCTAGTGATAGGGTACCTCCGATCTTTACTTATTTCCTTTCTTCGTTAGTCCCTAAATTTAGGATCTTTAGCTTCTCTTGGTGCGGAAGGATTTGCTGTTCCTCGCCGGCTATCATTCTTAGCAGCTCTTCGGGAATCTCATCATTTTCTTCCTCTACCTTCGCCAAGTACATGGGTTATTCGAAATCTACTTTAGGATTAGGTTCCACATTGTTCATAAAATTTATATTAAGGGGCTTGCACAATTTTAAAAGTGCGTATTGGGAAAACAATGGTGTATTTTATGATGTAAATAAATTATTAACTAATAAATAAATGAATAGGTAAATAAATAATGAAATGGAATTAATAGAATGAATGTCATGTTTGCCATTTGAGAAAAAGAAAAGGTAGATATATATTTCATTGCAGGCAGATGAACATGACATAGTTGTCTTTTTTTACAAAAGATATCCGTTACTTTCGGGCCAAAGTGACGGAGTGGTTATAGGCATTACTTTGATTTATCCCTATTGAGTGATGGCATAACCCTGGAGGTCCAATTGTTGAGCTCTTCTCCTGGGAGGCACGGGCGAATTCGGTCCAGAAACCGGTTAGGCTTGCTTCCGCCACCAATCATATTCACATTCATTTCTTCTAAAGCCTCGCTGATCACCATTTCTTGAAGGCGTCTTTCACCCTTCTGGTTTGCCTTTTGGATATCCTTCTCCGGGTTTCGGATCCCCCCAGATATGAAGATACCTCTAAAGTTTGAGTAGGTTATAAGAGCCCAGGGAATGTCTTCCCCTCTCAACTTGGCCTTCCTCTATTCTTGCCTCCTTTTCCATTCTTGCTTTTTTTTGTAGAAAATTAGGCTTATAGCCAAGTCCAAAGTGGTCCACCTTGTAAATCACACTAACGGGACGAAGACGCCCCTGTAGATTCCTCCCCAAACCTTTACTCTTTCTCGCTCTTCTTCCTAGGGATTCGAATACCATCATCTTGGTGCAGTTTGACAATTTGGGGTGTGGAACTTTACTTCCTTCGGCAACAAAAGTAGCATTGATAAGTTTCAAGGCTCTGAAGACGCACTCCATCGCTTCTCCATCATTAGGGATGTACGGTGTATCAGGAGTCACTGAAGCGATGATATCCTCTTCTGCATTCACTGTTACTAATTTCCCTTCGGTGACAAACTTCAACTTTTGATGGAGTGGGGACGGAACGGCGTCGACCGAGTGTATCCAAGGTCTTTCTAAGAAGTAATTGTAAGATGGCTAGATATCCATGACCATGAAATCAACCACATATTCAGTGGGACCAATGAGTAGGGGTACTTCTATTTTCCCGACCACATCTCTTTGAGTCCCGTCGAAAGCTCGTACCGTATTATGACATGGTTTCATATGCGAGTTGTCGATTGGTAGTCGTTGTAGCGTGGCTAATGGCATGACATTCAATGCAGAGCCATTATCTATTAAAACGTCTGGCAGCACATAACCTTTACAGTGAGTGGTGATGTTTAGGGCCTTGACGGACCCCGTGCCTTCCCTTGGAATTTTGTCATCAGTGAAAGTAATGTGATTGACGTCGGTGATGTGACTGATAATCTGACCCAATCTACCAACAAAGATGTCTTTTGTAACAAATGTCTCATTTAAAACCTTCAGCAATACATCACGATGCTTTTCTGAATTCAGTAAGAGATCAAGTACTAAAATGCGAGCTGGTTGTTTCCGGAGTTGATTGACAACATTATACTCATTGTGCTTCAGAAATTTCAGAAACTCTTGTGCCTGCGTTTCCGTGATTGGCTCCTTGATTCTTGAAGGTGGGTCTTCTCCAAACAACTTCTCGAGTCATGCTCTAACTTCCTGGCCTTTTTTCCTTGGATCCTTTAGGTTTTCTAGAATGTAGCATCGACCAATTCTTGTTAGATGCCCCACGTCGCTTGCTTCTCTACTACCAGATTGTGCAG
Organism: Hibiscus mutabilis; assembly: GCA_019671005.1. NCBI lineage: Eukaryota > Viridiplantae > Streptophyta > Magnoliopsida > Malvales > Malvaceae > Hibiscus > Hibiscus mutabilis. The sequence continues at coordinate 83,478,841 of CM033714.1, forward strand.
GTTCTGTCTCCATTACCTTCTTTTCTTCTTCTGCACCAGACTAGCCCGGAATCATGACGCTTGCGGTGTAATTTCACAGGACCATCTTGGTGTCTTTGAATGGAAAAGACTTTCGGGTAGCAATTATGATTTTAGGAGCCACTTTTGGTTCACTTGCCTCGCTCGTCCTGAGATCGAGGACAAGTGGTCTCTTCGCACTCTCTGATGCACAAACTTCAACTCCTTTCCCTCTTTTCTCTTTCTCAAAAAACTCTATCTCATTGTTATCCATCATAGCTTGAAGTAAACGACGGAATTCCTTACAATGCTAAATATTATGATCTCTTAATTGGTGGTACTCACAGTACGGGCCGCATCCTTTTTTGACCATCACCATTCCTCGATTGATGAGACGTACCATGCATAACTGCTGAAAGATCCATTTCAAGGGAGACTAGACTTCAGACATACTCTTTTTGGCTTTCTCGGTGTAATCATTTTTAATGGCATTTACATCCTGTCCCCCGTGATTCGACAACGGGTTACTGGCCATATTGGGTTCCCCTAGCTGTAACACCCCAGTTCGAATCAAATTCTGAACGAACTTTTTGAAAGCTATACAGTTCTCAATTGAGTGTCCTGGGACATCGACATAATACTCGCAGTGTTCTTTAGGGTTATACCAAGCTGAGTACGGTGGGTTATAGGGAGTAACGTGGTACGGCCGGACTAGATCGGCCTTGTACAGCTGCGAGTAGAGTTCTTTATAGGTAATTGGCAAAAGTGTGAAAGACCTATCATCCATTTCCTTCTTAGGTCCCTTATCTTCTCTCTTGTTGAAGTTTCTAGAATTCCCTGCCGGGGCCTGTGGCTAGGAGATGGTAAAGTTCATGGTTTTTTTCAAAAGCGTTGGTGTTGTTCACTTCACGATCCTTCCTTTTAAACTACTTTCGTGAATGATCTCCCCCATCGATCCTTCCGCTCTTGATGGCCACTTCAATGCGTTTGCCAGTCATGATTATTTCTGCAAAGTTACTAATAGGGTTACTAATCAACCGATCATAGAGCGTCCCTTTCAGCGTATCTACGAACATATGAGAGATCTCATGTTCATGAAGCGGTGGTTGGACTTGGGCTGCCACATCGCGCCACCTTTGAGCATATTCCCGAAGGGTCTTATTGCGCTTTTGTTCCATGCCTTGTAATAGCAGTTGGTTGGGAATTGTGTCAATTACATGCTTATACTGATCAGTAAAAGCTTTCGCCAGATCTCTCTACGACTTGATTTGAGCCCTGGTTAGTTGGTGTACCACCTCAGAGCAGACTCTACTAAGCTGTCTTAAAAATAGTGAATCAAGAGCTTTTCGTTGTTGGTAAAACCAGCCATCTTCCGGCAGAACATCACTATATGAGCAGACAGACAGGTGCTTTTGTCAAACTTTTCAAAATCTCGGGCCTTGAACTTATAAGGGATCTCCACATCAGAAACCAGACTGAGTTCTCTAGCACTTAACCCGTAGGGGTCATCCTCATCTTCCTTCACTCAGAACCTTTCTTCTAGGTTCTTCCGAGTATCCTCTAGTTGCTTAGTGAACTCCGCTTTCATTTGGTTCAATTTTTCTAATTCATCAAAATCTGGGACACCGTCCCCGATAATCTTGAGATTTTTGAAGGTCACCCCTGGTTGAGTTTGAGCTGCTACACCAGCATGAGAAGCAGATGCACCTTGTGTAGGATTCGACGAATGATCGATGAGCAAAGGATTCTTGACGGTTTGGGCATAAAGGCGATCCCCTAGTTTTGGACAGGGCTCTCGACGGTACCCTTATCTCTTGACTCCTGCCTTATTTGGGCTTGCAACAACTGAGATACTTCCTTCATCATGTCTTGCTGGGACTTGAGAATGGCTTCCCTTAATTTCTGTTGGGTTCGTTCCATTTGACCACGTAGATCGGCTTCCAGCTTTGCAAAACTTTCCTCCATTCTCTTTGTTCATAAACGGGTATGATATGGATATGGAATGATGGTAATTTTAAAGAACCAAAATACAATCTTTTTTGTTTCTGAAATAGAAAGCTTTTTAGTCAATTATTTGTAAACAAAACAAAGAATGCAAATAAATAAATTATGCATGAATGCAATGAGCAACACTGAGTCTAGCAAATATCATCGTTAAACGACTTTCATTAATAGAAACACAGTCTTGGTACAATAACCAAAGAAAGCCAACTAAATATATGACTTCAGGGTAGTATCGAGGTCAATGATTTCTTTCAAAATCCAAACAATCCTCTCTCCTTCTTCAGAGTCATCGTCGACACAATCATGAAGTTCAATAGCGTCTTCTGCCAAGAGCTGTATTTTCTAGGAAAATCCTTGCATCCGAACCATCCATTGCGCTAACTCATGTTCTTGTCTCCAAATGGTGTAGACAGTGAACTGTAGTTACTCTAAACTCGGCATCGGGCGTACTTGAATGGCTCCTCTAAAGCTTGCCACATGATCTTTGAGTTGTTCAACCTCAGTCTCCAACTCTTCAATACGAGCCTCTAAGGACTGGTTCTCCGTCTTGCTTACTTTCAACTTGCTAGTCGATCCCTTGTGCTTGAAGATATACTTCTCCAGACACTTAACCTGATTCTTTAAGGCTTCATTTTGGCGACGTTCTTTCTCGAGCTACCTAGATTGAAAAGTGTGCAAGTTCTTCATCTCTTGTGTTAAAGTGAGCACCTGGTCCATGTTCTCACAATATATTCTTTTATAATTCTCGGCTCTCACTTTCTCTTCCCGGAGTCGGAGCTCTAACCCTCCGTTTGATCCACCTTCCATAACTCTCTTGCTTTTGTTTAGCCTCATGAGTTTCTGGATTTTTTCCTTTTCTAACTTGAGCTCGAGTTCCAATTCATATTTTCTCTTTTGTAGACATTTAACTATTCCTTCAAACTGTATCTTCTCTAATTCAAAATCAAATTTCTCTTGGCGAGCTTTCTCCTCGAGCTTGAGATACCTTTCTTGCTCCTCTTCAAGTTGTTTTCTCATCAATTCGGCTTCGGTAGGAAGTGTGGCCAACCTCTCTTCCATTGACCTCTTTCTATCGGGATTCAATTAGGGAATGTTGTCATTGACGCGGCTGAATCTCCATGCCTCGTACTCGGGAGTGGTCATGTGGGTATCACTCATGACTCTGACCCGTCTCACGATGTTCCAAGCTGAAGAAACATCATACACCACTGCCTTGTAGCCCATTTTCCTTCTCATAATTCATATTGAACTCATTTTAGCCCTTGGTAGCCAGAACAAATTACTTTGAGCCATATTGTCTCAAAACCATAAGAGGAGCACAAGCATTGTGCTCCCAAAGTCCAAGTAATGGCACCCAAGAGTGTGTCCCGCACCTATAGAGGATACTCCTCGCGAAAAGCCACGAAGCCCTCTAAACTATATCTTTCACTTTTAGGTTGCTAAGAACGTCTACCCAAACTTCCTCAGATCTTCGGGTGGGCCAATCTTCCTTTCACAAAAATTCTTCTAAAGGTGAGACACTGCCATTGTAGAGAGGTTTCGAGAAATTAGCATCTGACCACAAGTGACTGTAGAACCAGACTGTCAAAAGCTGCGGGCAACCATAGAAACGACCTCTACTGTGCTCTCGGCAAAACCTCAGAGATCAGAAAGTTTCGGCTAAAATCACAGGCACCGAATTGGTCTCGCCACTCAAACGGTCAAACAAGTTTAACACTACCGGATCAATTAGCCCTCTTTCCCGAGGGAAAAACACTAACCCATAAATTAACAATGTGAAGAGATCCCGCTGAACTCAGCCTACTGGATGTACAGAAGCCAGGGCTAGAATCCCTTCCCATCTGAGATACTCCTTACCGTTCCAAGTGATGACCTGATGCTCGTCCCAGAATTCTAACATGTCTGAGAATCTCTTAAGCTTGCCCTAGAAGGCTTTGTTCTTACTAGGCTTCGAGTATACCTGAGTTTTGTCAATCTTCTCACAGTTTAAAAGGTCTTGATATTCTTCAATCGTAGGAGTTAAGTCGAAGTTACTGATCATGAAACAACTGTAGACGGGATTCCAGAACCTCACCAAAGCTTACAACAGTGCCTGATCCACCAGAACTTCTAACAAACATGCAATGTCACCATATTCTCTTCTGAAAGTGCACCTTGTTTCCAAATCCCAACTATTCCATACTGCCCTCAGCCCGGAAGTGTCATTGTATTATGTATTCATGAATATCTCTGTTGCCAAAGTTGACCTGAACCCGGCAGGGATACTGTCTCCATCATGCAACTGTTCCCCTTCGGACCATATTTGTATGTCGAAGTTCTTTTCATCATTGCTACGAACTAGGTCTCCCATCAATCTAGCCTTTAACTTCAGACTATTTCCAACTCAATGTGCTCTTTATGATATGACGACAATATGAAAACAAAAGAACAACAATGAAAAGAGAGAAAAGAGAAGAGTTAGTCGTGAGATAGAAACACGAAAGCAAGAAAAGATAAACATAAATAGTTTACACAAAGAAAGAAACCTAACCACATAAGTTCTAGTTCGCTAAGGTTATCCGCATGGCTCTAATAGGGGTAGGCTTCTTAAATTCTCACACATGGGTTTGGTTCTAATTAAGGGTACCCGAACCTATATTATTGCCTACTAAGGCAACAAGAACCAAATTCTGGCCCATTATAAGCTTGCGAATTGGTTTCGATTCGAGTGAAAGCACGACCTGATGACGTGGAGGGCTGCTCACGTGTCAAAAGACGTGGATTCCGGAAGTAAATTACCGACCCGTGGAGGGCTACTCACGTGGGTATGTGGCGTTTCACTCCCACTTAAGGGAAGAAGCTCGGGTATAGAGTTTAATGATATGATGCAACACATGTCGGCGACTCCTTAGAAATTAAATAAAAAATTAATTTGAGGACCACCAATTATCAAATCCCATTAAATCTCGATCACATTTTCAAAGAAGAATCATCCTGGTTAAAACCAATTAAAATCCCAATAATTTTCATTATTTAAAAGCAACAATTTTTCCTTTGGCCTAACTCTCTTTTGTTTTGAAAAAATAAAATGTCCCCAGCGGAGTCGCCAAGCTGTAGGGACATTTTTTTCTTCCTTTTGAAAAAAGAGAATTTTGCTGCGTTAAGGGCGTTTGTTTAGAAAATCTTTTGGAAGATTGGGGATTTCTTTTGAAAACTTAAAATTTTTGAAAACAAAGAAAACTTGGAGTCGCCACCGACCACATGGGTAAGGTAGGTTAGACACCATAAGAAACCAGAGATTCGTCGTGAAAGGGTTCGAGAGTTGGTTAAGCGTGGGGAAGGATTAGCACCCCTATCACGCTCGGAACTCGGTACCAAAACATTTGTTGCTCTTAGAAGGATAAAAATTATTAAAATTTAAATTGAATTTAATTTAGAGTTCTTAGATGAAAATTAACCTTGATTGCACGTGCTTTATCGAATTGGTGGATTCAAATTAATTAGACATTTAATTAATAAGGTTGACGATATGTCTGACCATAGATTAAACCGACATCGAATAAGCCCGACTGCCGTGTTAATTTATGGTTCGACTTCCGTACGTCACCTTTATGCATGATGTAGACATTTAAGTATGATGTGATGATCTTGCTAGCTTTTAATCCATTTACCTCAGGATGGTAAGGATTAATCCGAATATTTGGTCAACATCCTTTAAGCTCGGACTGTTACGACACAAATATTAGAATTAATAAATACCTCCAATTTTATGATTTAGATTGATTAGATATGAAATCAAGATTAAAGATTTTATGGATGCCAATTAAAGTATGACAATCAAGGGCATGAATGTAAACATTTAAAAGGAAGGCCCAATTTAATATATAGCCCAATTATATATTTAGCCCTAAAAGATTAAGAAACCCAATTTATGGTGACTAATTTGTAATTTAATGTTGAATTAAACTTAAAATTTATTTTTTCCCTTAAAGTAATTAAGAAATGTTCAATTAATTTAATGAATTCAACATTTACCCCAATAAGCCAATGATAAATTTAAATTCACTAAATTAATTCGAACTCTAATCTAACTAAGGCTCTAAAAGACCTAAAGCTAATTTGATTAATTCTAGGATCATGCCCCTATGAGACGGGCACACGATCTAGCTTAATTAAATTAATTCACTTAATTCCAATTTAAAGCCCAAAAGCCTAAAACTACTAAAACTAGGCCCAAAACCAAAAGCCCAAACTATTAAAACCAAACCTAACAACTTAGAGCCCATAAACTAAAAAAAGGCCCAACAAACCTAATTTAGAAAGCTAATCCCAATATATATAAAAAGGGCCTAACACAAGAGCAAGTATATATGTAAAAACATAAATAACATATATTATAAGGAAACATTTGTAAATTTTATGAAGTAATGTATATATATATATATATTATATACTTTAAATATGTAAATTATACGTAAACTTTACAAATCACTTATATATATATCACATACTTTTAAAAAAATACAAACTATTTTAAAAGAAAGCTATATATATATATATATGATAATTTTTTTAAAAAAATTGCATTTAATGGTAACACATTTTTTAGATATAAATAATTTTAAAAAAAAAAACATATATTACACACTAACAGCACATTATATATATGTTTATAGAAAACCATATTGTATACATATATTTAAAGTTGCATGTACACATTATTTATATTCTATATGTTATGTATCGTAAAACCATGTATTGTATATACATTTATAAAAAATTACATAAAACCCTATATGATATCTATTATATTTAAAAGAAATATTATGATATTAATGGACTACATATTATACAAATTAGGCGCATAATATATCACATAATATGTAAGATTATATGATGGTCGCTCTGTCATATTCTTAATATACATGCACAAATATAAAAAAAACTATACCCATTTAACATTACATTTGGGCTAAAAAACACAAAAGGATAAGAAGATACCCTAAGGCTCATCGGTTTGGGCTCAGTAGACTGGATTAGGCCGGGATCACGGGTCGGTTCGATGGGTTTGGAAGGATAATCGGGTCGGTTTGATGGTTTTGGAGGACGACCGGTTTGGCCAGTTACTAAACCGGTTCCACCTGTTATAATCTATTAAAGAATAGGGTTATAACCCTAGATTCATTCCCCCCATTTCTCTTTTAAGTCGCGGCAGAGAGAGGGAGAGCTCTAGACAATCGGCTGCCGTTGAGCCACCGTTCGCCCTCCGTTCGGCGCGGCGCCGCCGCCAGTCGAAGCCTCTCAGCCCTCTTTTCCTTTCCACCGTCGTGGACTATCCAGAAAGTAGAACGTTCCTAACGAAAACGGCCAGAACCTTTTCTGCTTCCACTCACTAGATCTCCGCCGGTGACCGTTGGATCGCCGCGAAATTAGAGATGTGACTCTCCTTGCCGAGACCTAGCTCCTCACCGTTGGGATCGTCGGTTGGAGCCTCCGATCGCCGGGAATCGCCGCCGCCGAACGGTATACACTTCTCCCTTCTCTTGTTCTTACCTTTTTTATTCGAATTTAAATGTTCAGTATGATAATAATGGATTGAATATGCATGGTTGAAATTTCTTTGATTGCTTTGTTGTGGTTGTATTCAGAAAGAAAGATAAAAGAGGAAATCATAATGCTTATTTTCATTCACTCTTGAATATGGAAAAACTTAAAGTTACAATCTGATTACTTGCTTATATCTCTAATCTTTGTTTACATTTTCAAGCATTCTTTAAATAAAATTACTGTGGCTGATGATGTCTAAAATTAAGCTATACTAACCCCTTGTTTTTTTATTGTTTCTGCCCTGCATGGTGGTTGGGAGCCGGTGGTGATGTTACGGGGCCGCCGGCAACGAGGCCACGTGGCCGGGAGATGAATCGGTAGCGGCGCGTAGAAGGTGAAGCGGCCGCGCGTTGGCTTCACGCACATGTGGAAGGTGGAGCGTCTGCAACAGAGAAGACAAGTTATCAGATTAATTTTAGGGTTTTTTTGTTTGTATTGGTGTTGGGCCAAAAAAATGGGCTTATATGATATATTATTTATTATTTATGTAAATGGACTGGAATAAAATATTTGGGCTTATGTTATTTATTTAATCTGATTATATATATTTATATTTTTTCTTTTTAATTAATTATCAGCCCATATTATAGTAATTCTAATAATAATCTTTTATAACATATATACATACGCACCATACAAACGTTAATTCACACATAATACGTACATACAATTACACATGCAATAAAGTACCGAATACATACATACAAGCACATAATACCTATTCACACTCACATTAAAACAATTGTAAACACATATAATATGCTAATAACACATACATACAATTCTATATTACATGCAATTTTGACAAACAACACACATATGTTCATGTCTTATATAGACATACATAATAATTACACTTATGATACATACTTAATACGTATAATAACACACATGAGCCCAATTTTATCATCATCTAATAGTATAAATATATATAAGCTCATTATTTCAAAATAAAGAAAACATGTTAACCCCGGACAAAATTAGTGATTACACAACAGTATTCCTTGCCCTGGATTATTCTTTATGCCTCAAGGTGTGACTTCTTTGGACTTTGCATAAATTGACTTAAATAATGGACAACAAAGGTGATATCTAATCTCATGTGAGTCAGATATATCAACCTTCCTATCAGTTTTTGAAACATTGTTTATCTTCTATTACATTGTCTTCAACACATTCTGCAGAGTCTTGCTTTATTCCTTTGTCAAATTCTGTCGATGTTAATTTCAGATTCTGTTCTAAAGGTGATGCCACTGGTTTTGCTCCACCCAACCCAATGCTTTCTATAAGCTCAAGTGCATATTTTCTTTGATTCACCATTATCCCCTCATTGGATCTCAAGATTTCCAAACCTAGGATATATTTTAATTCTCCTAAGTCTTTCATCTTGAAATTGTGATTCAAGATTGATTTTAGCTCATCAATCATCTCGACATCATTCTATGTGATCATCAAATCGTCCACATAAATGAGCATAATAACCAACTTATCCTTTTGTCTTTTAGTGAATAAAGAGTAATCATGGTTGCTTTGCTTGTAACCAGCAGCTAACAAGGTTTCAGTTAACCTTAGATTCTACTGCCGTGAGTCTTGTTTGAGTACATATAGGGACTTTTGCAGCCGACAAACCATATGCTCCTCTGGCTGCAAAGCCCTTCGGGCAAGGTCATATAGACTTCTTCATCAAGATTGCCTTGCAAGAAAGCGTTGTGCACATCTATTTGATGAAGAGGCCAAGCATATGAGGCAACAAGAGAGAGTACAGTTCTCACAGTTACTAACTTGGCTACAGGGGAGAAGGTGTCACCATAATCAATCCCTTCCCTTTGGGTGTAGCCTTTATCCACAAGGCGAGCCTTATATCGTTCAATATCATCAGACGCCTTGTATTTGATATGATAAACCCATTTGTAACCAACGAGAGTCTTGCCTGGAGGCAAAGAAACAACTGACCAAGTATCATTAGACTCCAAAGCTAATATTTCCTCCTTCATGGCCTGAACCTAGAGGGGATTTTTGATAGCCTCAGAATAAGAAGTAGGCTCAATAGAGGAAGCATGAGAAGTGGATGAAAGAAAAGCTCTAGTGTGTGAAGGTAAATGAGTACAAGTAATATAATGAGAAATACGATACTCCCCTGAAGTAGAAGTCGAAGCAGATTGGTAGGGATGAACAAAATCATGTAACCAAGCTGGAGGTCGAGATGCCCTAGAAGACTTTCGAATGATAGGAGAAACAGGTAAAGCTGGTGGTGATGGAATTGGTTGAGGTGAAATAGGTTGTGGTGATTCTGGTTGAGGTGAAACAGGTTGTGGTGATTCTGGTTGAGGTGAAACAGGTTGTGGCGATTCTGGTTGTGGTGAAATAGTAGGGCTTGGAGAAGTTGGACTAGTAGGGTGAGCAGGATAACTTGTTGAAGTAGAAGAAATAGGAAAAGAAGAATCAAGGATTAAGAAGTCAGAATTAGGAACAAAAGGCGTAGGAGGGGGAATAAAAGACTTGGAGTTTGTAGGAAAAAAAAGAAAAACATACTCATGAAATATGACATCATGACTTACAAAGAAAGATTTAGATGTAAGACTAAAAAGTATATAACCCTTCTGAGTAAGGGAATATCCCATAAAAACAGAAGGAACTGCTTTGGGGGAGAACTTATCATGATTATTAAGTTTTGTTGCATAGACTAGACAACCCAAAAACTCTTAAGTGAGAAAGATTAGGTGGCTTATTAAAGAGAAGCTCAAAAGGAGTTTTGCATTTAAGAACTAAAGAAGGCAACCTATTGATTAAGTAACAGGCAGTGGACACACATTCTCCCCAAAATTTTAGAGGCAAATTTGATTGAAATCGAAGAGCTCGAGCTACTTCAAGAAGATGCCTATGTTTGCGTTCAACAACCCCATTCTGTTGAGGGGTTCAAACACAACTACTATGATGAGAAATTCCTAGAGAAGAGAACAAAGTATTACATTCAGAATTAAAAAATTTTGAACCATTGTCACTACGCAATGTCAAGACAGAAGTAGAAAACTGTGTAGAAACCATAGCAAAGAATTTTTTTAAAGCTAAAATGTAATCAAATTTCAACTTCAACAAGTGACCCATGTCATTCTACTATAATCATCCACTCTAGTAAGAAAATACCTTTGTCTTGAATGGGTAGAGACGCGATAAGGACCCCATAGGTCAGTGTGAACTAATTCAAAAGGTTTAGTAGATACAATAGTATGTAGAGGAAAAGGAACCCTAGTTCGTTTTGCAAGTGGGCAAACAGAACAAGCATGAATATGATCAACATTAAACTATAAATCAGAAAAGAAAGGCAATTTGTACATTTTATTTATTGTGGCATGACCCAAACGGGCATGCCTAAGTGCAGAAATATCAACAGATGACTGACAAGGAATAGAAGAAGGAAAAAACAAGACTGGAAAATGACTCAGAAACAGTTAAAACCTGAGGTAAATCAGAGAAAGAACCAAACGATGAAGGCTCACACAAGTACAAGCCTCCAACCTCCCTACCAATCCCATTCATCCTTCCAATGGAGAGCTCTTGAAATAAACAAAAAATAGGATAAAAAGAAATAAGGCAACTAAGATCAGAAGAAAGTTTAGAAATAGAAAGAAGGTTGAAATGAAAATCTGGAACAAAGAGGACATTAGGAATCATGGAATTGAAGAGAGAAATAGAACTAGTATGTGTTATGGGAACGGTTTTACCATTAGGGAGATGAACGAATCTGGAATTCAAGGCACATGGAACATGATTTATTAAACTATTGTAGTTAGAAGATACGTGATCAGTGGCTCCAGTATCCAGGATCCGGGTATGAACAAGCTTACCAGAGACGTCAATACCTGCAGCATTAACTACCAATTCAGAAGGGGACTTCTGCAACAAAGCGATGATCTGATCACACTATGCTTGTGAAAAAAAAGGTTCCAAAGAAGGAGCAACAAAAGAATTAGAAATAGGCAGATCAGCAACAGGATCACAAGTTGTAGTCAGGGCGGCCTGAGAATCCTTCCGCTTTGTGAAACGAAAATCAGGTGGAAAGCCGATGAGACAATAACAGTTCTCCTTCTTGTTCCCTCGAACCTTGATATGATCGCAAGTGCCAGTGAACATGCGTCTATGACCAATGTGAGAATACATGATTGCCGAATCAATCAACAGAGAAGGAGTGGAGAGATGAATCCGCTGAGATTCCTCCTGAATCAACATCGAATAAGCCTGATTGACGGATGGCAATGGTTTCATGAGAAGGATTTGACTCCTTATAGTAGAATAGACTGGAAGAGCTTCTACTGAAGAATGTGCTTCTGATTCACTTAAGACGCCTCACAGTCGCAAGTGGAAAAAGGCACAAGAGCACCATATTCATTCCAAAGTAACTTCAGTTTTGTAAAATAGGGGGAAATAGATGATTCACCTTGGACGAGTGTTACAATCTCGCGATGGAGAAAAAATGTGCAAGAATCATCCACTTTGTAAAAACGTTATTTAAGATCCGTCCAAACGAGTGTGGCACTAGAGGCGAACACGATTCCAGCGGAGATGTCCTTGTAGACGGTGTTGAGAAGCCAAGAGAGGATGATTGCGTTGCAGCAATCCTATTGAGACTCCAAAGAACTGGTGAAATCGGCACGTCGACACTTCCATCGATTAGCTCTAATTTGTTCTTCGCGAGGAGGGTGATATGCATAGAACGTCTCCAAACGCTATAATTCTCAACACCAGTGAGATGATGTGAGACAAGAAGGGCACCAGGGGTATTAGAAGGATGGAGATAAAGAGCATGATTAAAATCAAGGATCGAATCATCTACCGGTAGCATGGTGACGGCCGAGAAAAAGAAAATGAAGCAAAAAGAGTGGAAAAATAATTAGGACAACAAGAGGGAATAATAGCAAATGAGAATCAGAAAGAAATGTGGGCCAAAAAACGGCAAAACCCAAAGAGAAACGAGCTAAACTGATACCATGTTAAAAGATAGAATTTAAGAATTTCATCTAGTTCTCATTATCAAAATAAACTGATTTACAATGTATTTATACACAGGTTTTGTTGTTAACTAACTAGTCTAACAAACTAAAACTACCATACAACTAACTCCTAACTACTTCTAACACCCCACTATTGCGTGTTGTGATGTACTATAAATGATACGCAAATAGTGCAAGTATACACATCGAACAAGTAATAAAGTGATAAGTGAGTATCCTCTCCACAGGGATTGGAGGCCAAACTAGCTTAGTCAAAGCACACAAATTTACAACTTGAAAATAAATGCAATAGCAAAAGGAAGCAAGTCCAGAAATGCTGTAGCAATTAACTATAATGAAAACTAAGCTGAAATAAAGATACTTCGAACGTCCTTTCAAGTGCACGAAACTCTCTAATGGAATGACAGGCTGGGCATGCTAGGGATCTCTATGTCTAAGCCTGAAGAATGTCTCGAACTATCTTGCCCACAACATGCTCGGCAGAGCTATCAAGATGTCTCTACACTATCTCTAGCAAGAAACCTAATAGGAAGAATGTTATGGCAATACTTCTCGGCGTAAACCCTAACGTACAACTATCCTTTAAGTTCTTCTCTTCTTAGCCGTTGAAACTCTATCCTTATCTCTAAGGTGAGTTGGGATTTTGCCTCTCAGCATCAAACCCCATTGTCCACGTAGATCTAAGCCTAACTCTCTCGAATATTAAGTTATCAAACACCTAAGCAAAGGCTAACTCTCGAAAGCTCTTACAAGCTCAAGGCATAAAAGAACAATGGATAAAGCATGGAAGGAACAAGAAAGTAACGAAACATTCATTCAAACTAAAAATAATAAAACCATAACAAGCCCAAGCCACTTAAAATCAGTTCATGGCTGGGCAAATATCAACCACAATCATACTTTCGAAACAACCCATCCAAATACTAGGAAATGAGATAGCAAAAGCAACTAATGGAAAGGAAAACTCCAAAGCCGCCTTGGACAGCCATGAACCACTCTAAGCTTGATGCTTCTCTCAAAGGCCAGCAAGAACACCCCTTGGAGCTTCAACAATGGAGGACACCACGATTGAGAGGATGAAGAAAGTTAGCCGCCTTTCTCTCTCTTTCTTAGCTCACCAAGTAACTTTTTTTTATTTCCCTTTTAATATAGGTGTCATTTTCTTTATATAGTGGAGGCTCCTAGGGTTTTGTGCCCTTAATTCCAAGGGAATATTCCCTTCACATATGGGGGCACAACTGGCTAATGGAATCACGTGTGAGGGCTGCAAAATATCTTTAGTTCTTTGTCCTTTGGCGCGCCTAGAAATGCTATCCAAAATGCTATGGCATTTTCCCTGCCTTGCTCCTCTTTTCCTGCACATCACCACACCAACCAAAACCTTCCCAAGCAGCACTATTTTTGCAAATAAACAAAGAAAATAAAACCAACAACACCAAATGCAACTATATGAAATAAATGCATATATATGCCATGAAATGAGATGAAATGGGCTTTATTTCATATAATAACTTAAGTAAAGAGGCATGAAATGTTAACCTTTTGCAAGGTTAACACACCCCCAAACTTAAGCTAGTGCTTGTCCTCAAGCAATGAACAGAAACAAACAAAAGAATGTTATAGCATTGAATCAACTCAAAACAGTGCTATGGCAAAATTTCAGTCCTCAAAAAATAAAGGCTTCAACATACTAGACAGTTTTGAGATTTTAAGAAATTTTCCTTAGGTCGAGACTCTTCGAGTGTGTGTGTGTATGTGACTACATCCTCCCTATGCTTAACACAGTTATAAGATTATTAGTTAGATTCTCAAGCTTGCCCTAGCTTTTCTTAATTAGTTTAAGCAGAAGATACTCCTATTTTTAGCTTCATTCTCTTCTTTATTTTGTTTTTTTGTACTGCTATGAGGGGAGTCAGCTCATCACAACTACTGTCCTTAACTCTAGATGAATATGGAGCAAACATTTCATCCCCGAGCTAGTAAGTAGAGTGATCTCGTAACTACTTTCATTCACTCATTTGTTGTTGTTGCCATTTATTTAAAACGCAGTATCTATGCAAACAACACAAAGATGAGTATCCCTCTACAGTTATGCCGAAGCATTTATTCACAATTCAACATATTTGATAAGCACAATGGAGTCTAAAAAAGCATTTAATGCTTTCTTTTATCATTTAAGTTCATTTTGCATATTTAAACCAAAGCATGCAAGAGTTCTTTCGCCAAAAATCATCTAACCAATTTAAACATAGAAAGCATGCCATCATGTAACACTCACATCATGAAGTATCAAAACCTAAAAAAAGTTCTACCAATCTCATTAGTCACATGTATTCAATCAATTTACAACCATAAGATTCAAATACTCATCATCAGACATCATCAACTTATTCACAAAACTGTCTTTAAACTAGCAAAATGCCATAGCAAAATTCTGTTCATAACTAAATGCAAATGATCACTATGAACACCAACACCCCCAAACTTGAAGGATGCAGTATCCTCAATGCATGAAAATTAACTAAAACTAAACTAAATGCAAATGCAAGTTACCTCCTATAAATCTATTTCGGTGTTCTGGTTTGACTCTTTGGTGTTTGATTTTCTTATTCTTCAGGGCTGTGATGGGCTCATCGATTACATCTTGCTGGGTTGGTTGGTCAACTGGTTCCTCCTAGGCTGATTGGTTCTCATCGTTATCTTCTTCATTTGGGGTACTCCATACATGACCCGTCGTACATTTTAGACGACTCATCGTTTTTGTTGTAGCATCAGTAGTCGGGGCAGGTTTAGGTGCAGGAAAGTTGACAACCATCTCCTCTTCCCCACTATCAATATCGACAAGGTCATCGAAAGGAGGTTCCAGTGGTGGTGGGGTATGAATGGGAGCTTTTCCTTTCTTTAGACTCATTGTCCGAGGGCTTTGTCTGATGGTGGTAGTGGTTGTTGTTTCTGGCGAAGGTGTTGGAGATAGGTCTCTTCGTGGAATAGGTGGTGGGCGTTGTGGTGCAGTTGGCTTCAGAGCTGGTGTAGCTTGTAGGGCTGGCTGGTCCTTCTTAGGCTTAAGCAAGTTGTCGGGGAAGGGTGAGAAGTTAATCTCCACGTGTGGGAGCATCTCTTTGAAGTAAGAGTTAATGGTCGCATCCCTTGCCTCGACATACTTGAAATAAGTTGTCAGGCTTCTTTTTATTTCATCCATCTGCTCGTGCATGCGCTTGGTAGAGGCGAAAAAGGTGACAATTCTTGCTGCAACAATTGTTTTGGCCTCACCTTCCAACTTTCCTCTGGAGCATCTTCATCAAATCCCCTAAGTCCAGAGATTTGGTCTAGGGTTAATGCACCCTTGCCCTTATCGATCTCATCCTCTTGAGGGTCTTTAAAGACTTGTTTTTTGCGGCAAAGTGCCATGATGAGATTAGGGAAGATAAGAGAGCTTGACTTTCTCCTTGAGCATGAGTAGACTTCCTCAAAAATCAGTTTACCCACATCAATTTGTCGTCCATTGAAGATGGAGTGTAGCAATAGTAACCTGGTGATGTGCACCGTGGCATTATGAGAGGTGGGCATCAGGCGAGTCCTCAGGTAATGGTTCCACACCTTAGCCTCAGGCTTGAGGCAACCTCTTTCAACAGCCCTGTTAGCTAGATCTAACTCTGTCTCAGTAAAGCATAAGTCTTCCAAGACCTCCTTGTACGTCTGGGCATCTACATATTCAACAAAGCAAGTATGGTGGTCCATGACATTCTTTAACCCATAGAACTTGTTGACCGCACCAGCGGTAAATTTTATTTTTTCCCCTCGCACATAAACAATAGATTGGGTGAGACTCGTTAAATGGGCATAGAACTCTCTAAATAAGGAGACAGAGATGTCGCTAGGGTGTTGGATAAAATTTCCCCAATCGTGCTTATCGATTACATCCAAGATTTCTTGTCGAAGCCTCATTTTTCTTCTAATAGAACTTTAAAACCTTACTTCGGGTAGACTTCGATCTTTTATCTGTTGGAATCGCTCCTTAATGCTGGTGTTGAAGAACTTCTTAATTTCCATGGTGGGTTGGGCTTGGGAGCTACTAGAGGCGCCTGTGGCATTCTTCATACGTGCCATGTTTTGCAAGGGGGCATAAATTTTTTTTAGCTATTAGGGTTTGGAGAGGAATTTTAACAGCTTTTGGGAAAGAATCTGATGATTTTTTAGTATGAAGAGAAATTAAACAAGAAAAAGACGGAGTGATGAAAAGTTGAAAGGAGGGTAACTGACACAAGTTATAGGAGAGAGAGATGATGGTGGCGGTTTTAAGTTATGGGGAAGAGAAAAGATATGACAAGGTTTTAATGAAAAGTGAAAAGTAAGAGAGAGAAAATACTGAAGGCAATGATGAATTAGGGTTTTTAAATTGGAAAAAAGAATGATATCCCCCAATTTTTGCTTTTTTCTTTAATACCCTCCAAAACATAAGAAAATGTGGGCTTAATAACTTCCCTTATATGGAAAAAGGACAAAGCCCTTCCCATATTAAAGTTGCGCCAAACCTGTATGAAACCATAGCCTGCCACTTGCAACTCTGGGATTAAATCTAACAATACGAATTAAAGAAAACACAAAAGCTTGAAATAAAATGACTAAGAGTTAAAGAGATACAAGCAAAAATAACCTTATTTATGAACAACAAAAACTGAAAAATGCTATAGCAAAATAAGAAAGAAAGAGGGTGCAAACTCTTATGGATCTTGGAGAAACATGGTTGATTTGTCTCGCAAAATGGGAGCTCCATTGTAGACTTTCAGCCTCTGTCCGTTCACCTTGAAAACAACTTCAGCATCAAGTTTCTTGATCTTTACCGCACAATGAGGGTAGACCTTGTGCACAATAAAAGGACCTGACCATCGCGACTTCATCTTGCCTGGGAAAAGCTTAAGTCAAGAATTGTAGAGAATGACTTGTTGGCCCTCAGAAAAATGTCGTGGCAAAATATGTTTATCGTGCCACTTCTTAGTCTTCTCTTTATATATGCGTGCACTCTCATAAGCTTGGACTCTAAATTCCTCCATTTTATTAAGCTCTAAAAGTCTCTTTTCACCAGCCAACTGGGCATCCATATTGAGCTTTTTGATTGCCCAATACGCCTTGTGTTCAAGTTCTACGAGAAGGTGACAAGCCTTTCCATAGACCAACCTGAATGGCGACATCCCTAAGGGTGTCTTGAAGGCTATGCGATATGCCCACAGTGCTTCATCGAGTCTTAGAGACCAATCATTCCTCTTGGGGTTAACCATTTTTTCCAATATTTGCTTGATTTCTTGATTTGAGATTTCAACTTGGCCATTGGTCTGAGGGTGGTATGCTGTAGCAATTTTATGGCGTACTCCATACTGCAATGCTTTAGCAATAAGCCTATTGTCAAAGTGGTTTCCTTTATCACTAATGATGGCTCTTGGGGCTCCAAATCTTGTGAATATGTTCTTGTGAAGGAACTTCAAAACAGTCTTGGAGTCATTCTTCGGCGTAGCTATCACTTCAACCCATTTTGACACATAACCAACAACTAATAGGATGTAGAGGCCTCCAAAAGATGATGGGAAGGGTCCCATAAAATCTATTCCCCATACATTAAAGAGTTTCACCTCCAAAATGCATTGCAATGGCATTTCATGTCTTTGAGATATATTCCCCGTCCTTTGGCATCTATCACATGCCTTGCCGAATTCGTGTGCATCTTTGAAAAGTGTGGGCCAATAGAATCCGCATTGTAGGACCTTTGCAGCATTCCTAGTTCCTCCAGAATGGTCTTCACATGAAGATGAATGGCAATGAAATAAAATCTCCTTTTGCTCCTCTTCGGGGACACATCTCTGGATTATTTGGTCGGCACATTGCTTGAACAAATAGGGCTCATCCCAAAAGTAGAATCGCACATCATATTTGAACTTCTTTTTTCCCTGGCTATTCAAATAAGGAGGAAAAATACCACTAACAAGAAAGTTAGCAATATCAACATACCATGGAATTGTTGTAGCATATAATATTTTCTCATCAGGGAATTCCTCCATAATATCTAAGTTCTCCTCATTCCCAGCCTTGTTTTCTATTATAGAAAGGTGGTCAGCAACCTGATTTTCGCAACCTTTTCTATCCTTAACCTCCAAATCAAATTCTTGTAAAAAAGTATCCACCTAATGAGTCTAGGTTTAGCATCCTTTTTAGTCACTAGGTGCTTTATAGTAGAGTGATCCGTGTGTACAATGACCTTAGTGCCTATCAAGTATGCTCTAAACTTATCAAAGGCAAACACAATGGCTGGTAATTTTTTTCAGTGGTTGTGCAATTTATTTGTGCATCATTCAAGGTACGGCTAGCATAATAAATAACATGGAAAAGTTTACCTCGACGTTGTCCAAGTGCTGCCCTTACTGCGTAGTCACTTGCGTCACACATCAACTCGAATAGTGAAGTCCAATCTGGGGGAACAACTATGGGTGCTAGATAAGCTTCTCTTTGAGTTCCTTAAATACGTTGTAGCATTCTGCATCAAAGAAGAAGGGCTGGTTTTGCTGAATCAAATTACACAATGGCTTGGTGATTTTGGAGAAGTTCTTAATAAACCTCCTATAGAAGCCAACATGTCCCAAAAACTCAGAATCCCCTTCAATGTGGTGGGTGGTGGTAGCTTCTCAATTACTTTAACCTTGGCCTTGTCCACTTCTATCCCTTGTTGAGAGATTTTGTGACCTAGAATAGTTCCTTCAGTCACCATAAAATAACATTTCTCCCAATTGAGCACTAAGTCTACTTCTTCGCATCTCTTGAGTACCTTGGCAAAGTTGCCTAAACACAATTTGAAAGTATCTCCGAAAACTAAAAAATCATCCATAAAGATCTCCAAAAATTCTTCAACCATATCAGAAAAGATGGCCAACATGCACCTTTGAAAAGTAGTTACAACATTGCAAAGCCCAAAGAGCATCCGTCAAAATGCGTAAGTATCGTAAAGGAAAGTGAAGATTGTCTTCTCTTGATCTTCTGGAGCTATAGCAATCTAGTTATACCCTGAATATCCATCAAGAAAATAGTAGAATAATTTGCCCACCAATCGATCTAGAATTTGATCAATGAATGAGAGAGGAAAAGTGATCCTTCTTGGTTGCCTTTTGAGCTTCCGATAGTCCATGCAAATTCTACATCCTGTAATAGTCCTTGTGGGTAAGAATTTATTGTCTTCATTGTTCACCACGGTCATGCCTCCCTTCTTTGGTACACATTGTACCGGGCTGACCCATGAACTATTGGATATTGGGTAGATAATTCCCGCATCGAGGCATTTGATTATCTCCTTCATCATCACTTTCTTCATGACTGGATTGAGCCTTCTTTGGGGTTCAAGAAAATTGTTGTGACAATCATTAAGCAAAATTTTATGCATACAAATAGTAGGGCTTATACCCTTCAAATCAGCCATAGTCCACCCTAGAGTTTTTTTATGTTGAGAAAGCATATTTATCAAGCTACATTCTTGCTAGGGGTTAGACTAGAAGAGATTATCACAAGCAAAGTCTCATTACTACCAAAATAAACATATTTAAGATGTGAAGGTAATGGCTTTAATTCTAATATGGGTGCATGCTCAAGTAAGGGTTTAGGAGGGATAAATTTGGCAAAGTCTAAAGGCTCGGAGTGCGTACCTGGTCTATCGACGATCAAGCTGGACTGTTGCACCTCTGATGGGAATTCCTCAAGCTTTTCATTATCTTCCTTATTGAGTTTCGCAAAGTCTTTAATTTCCACAAAATTGTTGCAACATAATTCTGCAGCTTCTACTTCTGTCATAGCATCTATGTGTTGACACTCCTCATATTCATCCATATATTTGAGGGTGTTGAAGACATTTATGGTCACCTTTTGATCAACTACCCTCATGGTGAACTCACCCTTTTCACAGTCAATTACGATTCGACCGGTCACTAAGAATGGTCATCCCAAGATAACGAGTGCTTTGTCATCTACTTCACAATCAATGATGAAGAAGTCAGCTGGGAAAATGAATTTGCCCACCTTAACCACAACGTCTTCTATATTTCCTTCTGCCCGGATATGATATCTATCTACTAGTTGCAAAATCACTATGGTGGGTCTTGCATCTCCCATTCTAAGCTTCATAAAGACTGATTTGGGCATTAGATTGACACTAGACCCAAGATCTCATAGAGCTTTTCCCACGTAATTGTCTCCTATGGAACATGGAATGATAAAGCTGCCCGGATCACTCATTTTCGGTGGCAAGTCGCTCAATACAGAGTAACACTCTTTTGTTGTAGCAATAGTCTCATACTTCTCCACCTTCATTTCCTTGGTGACAATGTCCTTGAGAAACTTAGAATATGTAGGCATTTGGTCAATAGCCTCTAGAAATGTGACATTGATATACAGCTGGTCAAGAATATTGATAAGTGTTCAAAAGTACTATTTTTCTTACCCTTTTTACTCATATTATTGTTAGACTTAGGCTCATATTAGTTGTATAAGTAGCCATTCATGCATTAATCCATGTTTCCTTCCATCGTTGAGCTTGATTACATAACTTGGTAGTTTTTGTGGAAAAGATGCTGCTTTGGTGTGTTTTGTGTATATGTGCAGGATCACTTGCCAAAGCAAGGCTAGAGCTAGTTGCCAGGGCAATGCATGAAGGATACGCCGAGCTAGTTGCCATGACAATTGTTGACAAGAGCAAAGGTGATATGGTAGTCGAAATTGATGACTAAACAAGCCCAAGATGACATGGAGCAAAGCCCAAACCCAAAGGAATTTGATTGCCATGCAGAGATTAAAGAAGAATTAAATTCCAAGAAGATAGGAGAAGTTCTAGTAGGAATACAATTATAATAAAGAATTATATTCTTTAAAGATAATTTAATTCCAACTTAAACTCCTCCTCAAAGAAGGACTTTGGCCTAGCCCTATAAATACGAAGGAGATTTTGACAATCTATAGAGAGAAAGATAGGGGAATTTCGACAAGTCCAAGGAAGGCAAGAGGAGAGAATTTTCGACAAGCATCTAGGGCAAGGAGGATTTCGACAAGCCTCATCCTTCATCCTTTTCTTTCTTGTTCGATTGGGTTCATGCTAGGGATTGTTTATCTTGTGTTTCTTTGGAACCTAGCCATGAACTAAATCTACTTGGCTATGGTTATTGTGTTTTGTGGTTGTGAGAAACTATTGGTTTTTGTTTAGGTAATAAGAGTTTGCACTTTTCTATTTCAAGGTTTATTCATTCTTGGTTCTTATTCTTGTTTGCGAGTGAATTAGGAGAGGATCTCGTGATTTCATCTATTTATCTAATATCGGGAGAGTTAGATTCAAGAAACGAATGAATATGATCTTTATTCAATCTATTGATGGTGAAGATTAATCCGGCTTATGAATAAGTTAAGGATTTCAACGGCTAAGAGGAACGCAAGATTGGTTGTTGTTAACCCTTGATTCACGCAGGGATGTATTATCAAGGCATGCACAAGTAGCTAGAGTTTCGACTTAGGGATAAGAAGAAACCATTGAAGAACGCTCTGCCGAACCTTGAAGGTTGCTGCCCAGACACCCAAGTAGTTGCCCAAGCAACCATCGATTAGTTGCCAAGGCAACCCCGTTGTGCAAGTTGCCACGGCAACTGAGTTGCCCGTGCACTCTTTTACCAAAACGATCCAATCGGCTATCACACCTCAACTCACGATAACCTGCCTATCTCTCTCTCATTTGAATTCATCTTTTCTTTTACTTTATTGCTTTCTAGATTAGTTAATAGTTAAACTCCTATAATCCTTTACTTGTGTTTTTACTTTTCACAGTGCAAGAGCCTAGATTCTTGAAGTGGCACCAATCCATGTGGAGACGATATCTTTTATACTATAACTTGCGACGTGTATACTTGCACATTTGCGTAGCACTTATTACGCGCAACAAGTTTTTGGCGCCGTTGCCGGGGATTGGCAATAGCGATTTTGTTTTTTATTTTCTTGCACTTTCTTTTTACTTTTCTTGTTTAAAATTCAAAGGGCTAACAAACTTTGGTTTTGCATTGGTATATGACCAGGGCGAGACCGACTTCACCAGAATATCCCTTTGATCCAGAAATCGAACGAACCTTACAAAGGCTTAGACGAAGAATAAGAGAAGCAATGGCAAATCAAGACGGCAATATGAATCAAGATGTTCGAGCAGGAGGAGGAGTGATTCTTACACGAAACAGAACTATTCGAGACTATCTTGAAGAAGATCTTGATGGACTTAACCCAGGAATTGTCGCACCTGAAATTGAAGCCGACCACTTTGAGTTGAAACCGGTAATGTTTAATATGATCAACACAATAGGTCAATTTGGCGGCTCAGCAACTGACGATGCACGACAATATCTGAAATCTTTCCTCGAGATTTGCAACTCGTTCAAGATACACGGAGTCACACCCGATGTCTTACGATTAAGATTATTCCCCTATTCACTGAGGGATAGGGCGAAAACATGGTTGAATAGTATCCTGCCGGATCCATAGCATCTTGGACTGATCTTTGTCGTGATTTCCTTACTAGATTTAATCCTACAAATTTGACTGATAAGCTTCGTAACGACATTACTTCTTTTCGACAGGCAGATGATGAATCCATGTACGAGGCTTGGGAGCGATATAGAGAACTTCTACACAAATGCCCCTTACACGGATTCCCCCGGTGTGGACTCAAGTAACAATGTTTTACAACGCCGTGAATACACCAACAATGATGATGCTAGATGCCTCGGCAAACGGCATACTCTTAGATAAGTCACCGGAGGAAGCAATGCAAATTTTAAACAGGCTGGCCAAGAATGATTATCAATTCCCATCTACTAGAAGAGGAGGAGTTAGACGCCAAGCCACAATACATGAACTAGGATCATCGATTCAATTTTGGCACAATTGGCCACTTTAACCAAAATGGTCCGAACATGCAAAAACCAAACAACACACATGAAGTCAAGGTAATGGATTCTTTTTGTGAGTTATGTGGTGATAACCATAATTCTTCTCGAATGTATGCAGAATCCGAATCCAGCTTTCTATGGGGAATTACAATCGAGCAATAACGTGATGTCCAATACATACAATCCAGCTTGGAAGAAGCACCGAATTTTTCATGGAGTAATCCCAACAATGCTCTAAACCAGAACAATCAGAATGCACAAGCATCGGATTCCAAAGAGAATATGCCACGGCAAGCGTTTCGTAGTAGCAACAACCGACGACATCTAGTTCTTTGGAAAATTCTCTAAATGCTTTTATGATGAAAACTGAATCTTATATGGCTGAGAATAGTAATTTCATAAAAAGAATCGATGCTTTTATTAACAGGACCGAGATGAGATTGCAAAACCAAGAGGCGGCAATCAAATCATTGGAAAATCAAGTCGGACAATTTGCTCAAAGTCTGAATACTAGACCGCAAGGAGGTTTACCTAGCGATACTGAAGTCGCAAGAGGAACTGGCCATGAGCAATGTAAGGCAATCACCACTAGAAGTGGCCAACAACTTAGAGAGGCTCAAACCCGCTCATCAAACAAAACTCCACAAAAAGATCAAGACGAACCTAGCGACAAAGCCTCAGATGCTGAACCAGGAATTACCGCGGCAACCGGCAATAAGCATGCCTCGGCAACCGACGATAAAGATGCATCGGTAACTTACGATAAGTACGCCTCGGCAACTCCAGTTGTCCCGGCAATGCCGTCAATCAGGTTTCAAACCAATGAAAGGATCGAAGATATCCGACTTCCACCACCATTCCCACAAAGGTTGAAGCGACAAAAGCAAGAATAGCAATTCAAGAAGTTTCTTGATATCCTAAAGCAAGTCCACATCAACTTGCCACTGGTGGAAGCAATTGAACAAATGCCAAACTATGCCAAGTTCCTTAAAGACATTGTGTCCAAGAGAACAAGGCTAGGAGAGTTTGAAAACTTGATTGCCGCAGAGGGATGCATGGTAATGTTGCACAATCGTATACCACCCAAGTTGAAGGATCCCGGAAGTTTCACAATACCTGTTCCATTGGAAATCACTATGTCGGGAAAGCATTATGCGACCTTGGGGCTAGCATAAACTTGATGCCTAAATCGGGTTTTCGAAACTAGGAATCGGGAAGGCAAGACCTACAATGATTATGCTGCAGCTAGCCGACAGATCCTATGTGCATCGAGAGGAAAAATCGAGGACATCTTGGTAAAAGTTGATAAATTTATTTTTTCATTGACTTTATTGTTTTGGATTGTGAAGCAGATGAGCATGCACCCATCATTCTCGGGAGACCATTCCTAGCAACAGGGAGAACCTTGATCGATGTTGAAAATGGAGAACTCACAATGAGGGTGAATGACCAGCAGGTTAAACTAAATGTGTTCCAAACACTAAGGCATGCCGATGATCCAGAAGAATGCCAACTTCTTCATGCCACGGCAGAGTTTAACTTCGATGAGAAATTTAGTTGCCTCGGCAACTACATTACCGATCAAGAGGAACCTGAGGAGTATGAAGAACCGGTCGATGAAGAATAACAAGAAGAGGCAAATTGGCTAGTCAATCGACCAGGTACATACTTTGAACCACTGGATTACTCAGGTAAGGAAGGTAAGCTCGAAAAACCCTCTATTGAACAACCACCGATTCTTGAGTTGAAACAACTGCCAGAGCAACTAAAATATGCATACTTAGGAACCGATAATACATTGCCTGTAATTATTTCTTCTAAGTTACAGCCTGAGCAGGAAAAGAAGCTGATCAAGATGTTGAAGCTACACAAAAAGGCAATAGGGTGGACAATTGCCGACTTGAAGGGAATTAGCCCGGCAGTGTGCATGCACAAGATTCTGTTGGAAGATGATCACAAACCTTCAATTGAGGCCCAGAGGAGACTGAATCATGCCATGAAAGGGGTTGTAATAAAAGAAATCATCAAGTGGCTTGACGTCGACATTATATACCCTATCTCTGATAGTACGTGGGTAAGTCCGGTACAATGTGTACCGAAAAATGGAGGTATAACAGTGGTAAGCAATGAAAATAATGAACTCATTCCAACCAGGATTGTGACTGGTTGGAGGGTTTGTATGGATTATCGAAAGCTAAACAAAGCCACTAGGAAAGATCACTTCCCATTACCCTTTATTGATCAAATGCTTGACCGTCTTGCAGGTAAACCCTTTTATTGTTTTCTTGATGGTTATTCAGGTTACAATCAAATTGCCATAGCACCAGAAGATCAAGAAAAGACAACCTTCACATGCCCATATGGTACTTATGCCTTTCGAAGGATGCCGTTCGGATTGTGTAACGCCCCAACAACCTTCCAAAGATGCATGATGACGCTCTTTTCAGACATGGTCGAAGACTTCCTTGAGATCTTCATGGATGATTTTTCTGTTTTTGGTAAAGACTTCGACAGCTGTCTCGGCAATTTAGAGATGGTGTTGGCAAGATGTGAAGAAACAGATTTAGTCCTCAATTGGGAGAAATGCCATTTTATGGTAGATGAAGGAATAGTGCTCGGCCACAAGATTTCATCCAAGGGAATTGAAGTAGACAAAGCCAAGGTGGACGTGATCGAGAGATTACCCCCTCCAAGTTCGGTTAAAGGAATTCGAAGTTTTCTCGGACATGCAGGTTTTTATAGGAGGTTCATTCATAATTTTTGTAAAATCACTAAACCCTTGTGTAATCTGCTTGAACAGGATAAAGTCTTCGATTTTGATGATTCTTGCAACCAAGCATTCGAAACCCTAAAGAAAAAGCTTGCCTCAGCACCCATTGTCGTTCCACCAGATTGGACGCTACCTTTTGAGCTCATGTGTGATGCAAGTGATTTCGCAGTAGGAGCAGTCCTAGGCCAACGCTCAGGTAAGACCTTCCATGTGATATACTACGTTAGTAAAACTCTTAATAGTGCTCAAGTGAATTACACAACAACGGAGAAAGAGTTACTAGCTGTAGTTTTCGCATTTGACAAGTTCCAATCCTATTTGATTGGTACAAAGGTAATTGTTCATACGGACCATTCGGCAATCAAATACTTATTTGCTAAAAAGGATGCTAAACCTCGTTTGATTCGTTGGATATTACTTTTATAAGAATTTGATATTGAAATTAAGGACAGGAAAGGAACAGAAAATCAAGTGGCCGATCACTTATCACGTTTGGAACGCAATAGGGAGGAGGATGCGGATCTAGAGATATGCGATGCATTCCCGGATGAACAAATTTTAGTTGCCTCGGCAACCCTTGACGCCTCGGCAACCCTCGACGCCTCGGCAACCCTCGACGCCGCAGCAGCCTTTGACGCGCACGCCTCGACAATTCTAGGAGCAGTCGCCACGGCAGCACATACCTCGGCAATACCCTGGTACGCGGATTTAGTTAATTTCCTTGTTTGTGGTATTTTACCTTATGGCATTACTCACCAAGGGAAGAAGCGGTTCCGCCATAATGCTAAGCATTACTTTTGGGACGAGCCTCTTTTGTTTAAATAATGTGCAGATCAGGTTATACGCCGATGTATCCCTGAAGAAGAACAACATAATGTACTCCGGCAATGCCATTCTTCACCCTATGGAGGACATTTTGGAGGAACTCGTACCGCGGCCAAAGTTTTGCAATCCGGTTTGTATTGGCCAACATTGTACAAAGATGCCCAAGACTTTTACAAGCAATGTGATCGTTGCCAGAGGACGGGCAATATCTCTAGACGACATGGGATGCCACTCCAGAACATCATCGAGGTGGAATTGTTCGATGTGTGGGGGATCGATTTTATGAGACCTTTTCCATCTTCATTCGGCAACCTCTATATCTTACTTGCCGTCGACTATGTGTCTAAATGGGTGGAGGCAGATGCAGTTCCCAACAACGATTCCAAGATCGTGCAACGATTCTTGCAGAAAAATATATTTACACGATTTGGGATGCCAAGAGCAATTATCAGTGACGAAGGCAAGCATTTTGACAACAGACTAATTGCCAAGATGTTGCAATGCTTCGGCATATCACACAAGATCGCCACGGCATATCACCCACAAACCAACGGGCAAGCAGAAATTTCCAACCGAGAGTTGAAGGGAATACTCGAGAAAGTCGTAAATCCCTCAAGGAAGGATTGGTCATTAAGACTAGATGACGCACTTTGGGCATATCGAAGTCGTCAAACCACGACAATTCACGCCAGGGTAACTAGTTCTCCTATTCAATTCTCGGCTAAAACTTTTCCCGGGAAAGCTAAAATCAAGATGGTCAGGACCATTCGAAGTCGTCAAACCATTCTCCCATGGTGCTGTGATAATCAAGTCCATCTCTGACAACCATGAATTCAAAGTTAATGGACAAAGATTGAAGCACTACAATGGTGCCCATGTGGAACGTAACAAGGAAGTGGTCAACTTAGGAGATGCATGAGCATGCTCTCCTTTCAATATTTTCTTTTTCTTTTTATTTTCATTTTTATTTTTATTTTTTAGGAGATATTTTATTTTTCTTCATATTCTTTAGTTTTCAGGTTTTCTTTTCCACAACAAGACTCACAACCACTATGCTAAGGAAATTTACTGCCGAGATCCGTGCCCCGGCAACCGCAAAAGATGACGCTACGGCAACCAGCCCTGAAGATGCCACGGCAACCAAAGCTAAAGATATCCCGGCAACCACTGCAAAAGCCAAAGGTAAAGCACCTATGCCCGAATCAACTCCTACGGAATTATTTTCTGATTTTTCAGATTCGGACGAGTCCTCCATTGAATCAACAAAAACTGCACCAATTGAATCCTCCAAGCGAAAAGCCAATGACATTGATGAAGAGGACGATGAGGACAACCCCGTACGATGATCGATTCCACCACCGGCAACACGAAAACAACCATCGCGTTCAAGCAAGAGAATCAAGACACCGACCAAAAGGAAACTAATCATCTACGATGACGAACTCTCGGAGTAAGTCCTCGTATGCATTTTTATTTTTATTTTTCAGTATTTTTATGCATGCATTGAGGACAATGCCTCACTCGAGTTTGGGGGGGGATTGTTATTAGTAGTTACCATGTTTAGTTACATTCATCTTAAGTATTACATTTAGGATACATAAATTGCTTGCCATGCCTTTAATTGGAACAAGAATTGCTTAGATTTGATGAATATTCGATGATGATTTTGCCAATGCACTTAATTGATAGAATTTTTATTCTAGGATAACCATGGAAAAACTTAGAATTTTACTATGATGCTAATTTTGATAAAACACTGTTGTGGTTTGATTGATTTAAGGAATTCTAGTAAACTTAGGTTGATAATTAACAAATTGGGGGATTAGAATAAAAATTGGATGAATGCTAGAGGTGCCCGAAATTGGCTCTAGCATGTGCTAAAAAAAATTGATCACTAGAGGTGCCCGAAACTGGCTCTAGTATGTGTTAAAAATAATTGATCACTAGAGGTGCCCGAAACCGGCTCTAATCGAATAAATTAACTTAAGAAAACTAAAAACAAAACACTAGAGGTGCCCAAAACTGGCTTTAGTTAAAACATGTTAAAAAGAACCCAATGAAGTAATTTGAAAACCTATTGTTTGCATAGAATCCGAAAAATCAACTTGCACACAACTCCGCACACACTCACAAGCATTATAGTTTGATTCCGAGTAATTCCTAAGTTTTCCGAAAAATAAAAAGCCAATCATACTTTGTGCCCCGGTTCAGAGAATTAAAATCAAGTCCAAAGCTAAGTTTGTGAAAATTGAAGTCTTGGCAGGTAATTATGAGTTTGCATTGCTTGAGGACAAGCAATAGTTCGAGTTTGGGGGTGTGATAAGTGTTCAAAAGTACTATTTTTCTTACCTTTTTTACTCATATTATTGTTAGACTTAGGCTCATATTAGTTGTATAAGTAGCCATTCATGCATTAATCCATGTTTCCTTCCATTGTTGAGCTTGATTACATAACTTGGTAGTTTTTGTTGAAAAGATGCTGCTTTGGTGTGTTTTGTGTATATGTGCAGGATCACTTGCTAAAGCAAGGCTAGAGCTAGTTGCCAGGGCAATGCATGAAGGAGAGGCCGAGCTAGTTGCTAGGCAATGCATGAAGGAGACGCCGAGCTAGTTGCCAGGGCAATGCATGAAGGAGACGCCGAGCCAGTTGCCATGGCAATTGTCGACAAGAGAAAAGGTGATATGGTAGTCGAAATTGATGACTAAACAAGCCCAAGATGACGTGGAGCAAAGCCCAAACCCAAAGGAATTTGATTGCCATGCAGAGATTAAAAAAGAATTAAATTCCAAGAAGATAGGAGAAGTTCTAGTAGGAATACAATTATAATAAAGAATTATATTCTTTAAAGATAATTTAATTCCAACTTAAACTCCTCCTCAAAGAAGGACTTTGGCCTAGCCTTATAAATATGAAGGAGATTTCGACAATCTATAGAAAGAAAGGGAGGGGAATTTCGACAAGTCCAAGGAAGGAAAGAGGAGAGAATTTTCGACAAGCATCTAGGGCAAGGAGGATTTCGACAAGCCTCCTCCTTCATCATTTTCTTTCTTGTTCGATTGGGTTCATGCTAGGGATTGTTTATCTTGTGTTTCTTTGGAACCTAGCCATGAACTAAATCTACTTGGCCATGGTTATTGTGTTTTGTGGTTGTGAGAAACTATTGGTTTTTGTTTAGGTAATAAGAGTTTGTACTTTTCTATTTCAAGGTTTATTCATTCTTGGTTCTTATTCTTGTTTGCGAGTGAATTGGGAGAGGATCTCGTGATTTCATCTATTTATCTAATATCAGGAGAGTTAGATTCAAGAAACGAATGAATATGATCTTTATTCAATCTATTGATGGTGAAGATTAATTCGGCTTAGGAATAATTAAGGATTTCAACGGCTAAGAGGAGCGCAAGATTGGTTGTTGTTCACCCTTGATTCACGCAGGGATGTATTATCAAGGCATGCACAAGTAGCTAGAGTTTCGACTTAGGGATAAGAAGAAACCATTGAAGAACGCTCTGCCGAACCTTGAAGGTTGCTGCCCAGACGCCCAAGTAGTTGCCCAAGAAACCATCGATTAGTTGCCAAGGCAACCCCGTTGTGCAAGTTTCCACGGCAACTGAGTTACCCGTGCACTTTTTTACCAAAACGATCTAATCGGCTATCACACCTCAACTCACGATAACCTGGCCTATCTCTCTCTCATTTGAATTCATATTTTCTTTTACTTTATTGCTTTCTAGATTAGTTATTAGTTAAACCCCTATAATCCTTTACTTGTGTTTTTACTTTTCACAGTGCAAGAGACTAGATTCTTGAAGTGGCACCAATCCCTGTGGAGACGATATCTTTTATACTATAACTTGCGACGTGTATACTTGCACATTTGCGTAGCACTTATTACGCACAACAAATATCTACAAATTTTTTGAATTGAATGTCATCTTTTTACTTCTTCAACCGTTGATGGAAGGATGGTGAGGGTTTGACTTCTTCTTCTACTAGTGGGGATCTTTATTTTGCTATAGCAATATTCTGCTCTCCATCAGCAGGTTCTTTTGTCGAGCCATCATTCTCTTTCCATTCTTGAGTTGACTCTTCTTGCAAAGTTGATTCCTTAGCCATAAAATTAAGGCTGAGGTCTTACACTTTCTTTCCCTCAAACTTATTTTCTTTGTTAAGTTAGGTGTCACTTCTTAAAATGAGTGCACTACACTGCTCTTTGCCATGATTTTTAGTGACTTTAGTATCACTAGGCAGACTACCTTGAGGCCGAACATGCAGAGCTTGTGCAATCTATCCCATTTGGGTCTCCAAAGCCTTCAAGGAAGGGATATGGCTTTGAAGCAATGCACCTTTACTCTTTATAGACGTTGCATGGTCTTGGAATAAAGCTTTCGTGGTTGTCATAAAATCTTGGAGAGTAGCTTCCAAGGAACTATTTTTCGATGAAGAGGTTGAACCCTTGTTGTCATTTTGCCATGGCATATTCTACTGAAAACCTTGGGATTCAGTCTGATTGTGGTGCCTACTCGAGCTGCCAGCATTGTGGTTTCCTTGATTCCCCCAAGAAAGATTTAGATGATGATGCCACCCTGGGCTATAAGTGTTTGAGTAAGGGTTGTGGTTGCTTCTATTAAAGTTCCCAACATAATTGGTAGACTCATGATTTTTAGGGCACTCGCTCACATGATGGTTTCCATCGCACCGAACACAAGCAGTAACCACTTTTGCTTCTTTCACCTCGCTTGGACATTAGAGATTCTTTAGCATGGTAGTGATGGCCGACATTTGGGCTGAAACTGATTCGTTGTTGTCGAGCTCACGCGTCCCATGAGTTCTCCTTCTCGTACTAAGTCTTGAAGTAGGAAATTGGTAGTCATTGTTTGTGATCCTATCAAGGATATCAAATGTTTCTTGAGGTGACTTGTCCAGCAAAGTGTCGTTTGTTGAAGCATCCAACATCATCCATGTGGGGGCATTGACACCATTGTAGAACATGATGACTTGCGTCCAGTCTTGAAATCCATGATTTGTATACTTGCGGAGTAGTCCCTTATATCTATCCCAACATTCGTACATTGACTCGGCATCAACTTGACGAAAGGAGGCTATGTCATTCCTCAACTGAGTGTTCATGTTAGGTGGATTATATTGTAGCAAAAAACTTTTGCACAGATCTGACCATGATTCCATAGAACCGGCTGGTACTCCACTCAACCAAGCTCTTGCTCGATCACGCAAAGAATAAGGAAATAACTTGAGCTTCAATACATCTTCATGCACACCCTGTTGTCGAAAAGAATCACATACTTCTAAAAATGATCGAATGTGTTGTCTTGCATTTTCATGAGGCAATCCACCAAACTGCCCAATGGAATTCAACATATTGAACATTACGGGCTTGAGTTCAAAATGAGATACTTGAATCTCAGGAGCTATAATTCCAGGATTGAGATCATCCAAAATAGGATTTAAGTGATCTCTAATAGCTCGAGGTCGAACTATCGCTCCAAGATTTGCTGCAGCATTAATGTTATCCAGATTTTCATCTACTTTATTCCCTTGATTGCCACATCTATACATGGTTCTTAAGGCCTCTTGTATGTGTATTCTTTGGCAAAATAAATGCTCAATTTCATGTACTAAAGGTGTTAAGGGTTCTTCAGGTCTTCCTCGGGTCATGCAATAGCAGAACACTTGAAAAAGAATAAACAAAAACAACAAATAAAACTAAACAAAAGAAGAAATAAATTGGTGCAAAGATTAAACTCTAAATAATCAATTGTCGATCCCCGGTAACGACGCCAAAAACTTGTTGCGTGTTGTGATGTACTATAAATGATACGCAAATAGTGAAAGTATACAAATCGAACAAGTAATAAAGTGATGAGTGAGTATCGTCTCCACAGGGATTGGAGGCCAAACTAACTTAGTCAAAGCACACAAATTTACAACTTGAAAATAAATGCAATAGCAAAAAGAAACAGGTTCAGAAATGCTGTAGCAATTAACTGTAATGAAAACTAAGCTGAAATAAAGATACTTCGAACGTCCTCTCAAGTGCAAGAAACTCTCTAATAGAATGACAGGCTGGGATTGCTAGGGATCTCTGTGTCTAAGCTTGAAGAATGTCTCGAACTATCTTGCCCACAACATGCTCGACAGAGCTATCAAGATGTCTCTACACTATCTCTAGCAAGAAACCTGATAGGAAGAATGCTATGGCAATACCTCTCAGCGTAAACCCTAACATACAACTATCCTTTAAGTTCTACTCTTCTTAGCCATTAAAATTATATCCTTATCTCTAAGGTGAGTTAGGAGTTTTCCTCTCAGCATCAAACCCCATTGTCCACGTAGATTTAAGCCTAACTCTCTCGAATATTAAGCTATCAAACACATAAGCAAAGGCTAACTCTCGAAAGCTCTTACAAGCTCAAGGCATAAAAGAACAATGGACAAAGCATGGAAGGAACAAGAAAGTAACGAAACATTCATTCAAACTAAAAACAATAAAACCATAACAAGCCTAAGCCACTTAAAATCAGTTCATGACTGGGCAAATATCATCCACAATCATACGTTCGAAACAACCCATCCAAATACTAGGAAATGAGACAGCAAAAGCAACTAAAGGAAAGGAAAACTCCAAAGCCGCCTTGTACAGCCGTGAACCACTCTAAGCTTGCTACTTCTCTCAAAGGCCAGCAAGAACACCCATTGGAACTTCAACAATGGAGGACACCGCGATAAAGAGGATGAAGAAAGGCAACTGCCTTTCTCTCTCTTTTTTAGCTCACTAAGTAACTTTTTCCAGCTTCCTTTTAATATAGGTGTCATTTTCTTTATATAGCGGAGGCTCTTAGGGTTTTGTGCCCTTAATTCCAAGGGAATATTCCCTTCACATATGGGGGCACAACTGACTAGTGGAATCACGTGTGAGGGCTGCAAAATATCTTTAGTTCTTTGTCCTCTAGCGCACCCAGAAATGCTATCCAAAATGCTATGACATTTTCCCTGCCTTGCTCCTCTTTTTCCTGTACATCACCACACCAACCAAAACCTTCCCAAGCAGCACCATTTTTGCAAATAAACAAAGAAAACAAAATCGACAACACCAAATGCAACTATATGAACTAAATGCATCTATATGCCATGAAATGAGATGAAATGGGCTTGATTTCATATAATAACTTAAGTAAGAGGCATGAAATGTTAACATTTTGCAAGGTTAACACCCACCACGCCCAAACTTGGTACCAAATCAATTACCACTTTGTTAATATTAGATTTTGCGAGTTAAAGTGACGATTAAATCAAAATTTGGTTATACATGTGAATAGATTTTAAGGGCTTCGTTATTCGAGAATAAACGAAAAAACCACCACCACTACGACTGGTACTAGTCACGTTTATTCCCAAATAAAAGAGCACCACATTAGTAATTTATATTCCGGATGCAAGATATAACAACATGGCAAATAAACATAAATATGACAAATATAAATAAAGGCATGAAACAAAAAAATCCCAAATATCATATACTTAAACATATATTACATGGAAACTATATTATATACATTAATAAGGTATTATATATATACCTATATAAATATAGATATAAACATATGTATATATTTTTTTTGAAAATGAGTACGTCAGTTTTATTAATAAAGGAAAAATTCAATATGAAAGTTTACAATGCAAGTAAACAAATATGATCCGGACATAATCCTAAAAACACAAAAATTAACGTCTCTAGATCATAAACAGGACCAAATAGAGAAAATGTAAAACCTAATTTAAAGACTCGAAACAAAGCAGATACAAAGCATCACCAAAGCTCGATGATGAAGGTAAAAATATCAATAAACAACATTAAAATGCATATTACATAATTGGGGTACGTTGACAACACGTTTATTACTACAAACTCAATCGCGAACAAGAGTGGTGACTAAACTTGCATCAAGATCCAGTTCGAGGGTCCAAAATAGGGAGATCAACAGGATAATCAAAAGAGCGCCATCTTGAACAGTTGCGGCAACGTCAAATCCAACCCTAATAGAAAACAAATAACAGAAAAGCGTGCCAAGAGGCAGAAAAACGTGCTAAAAAGTAGAAAAACGTATCAAACGGTAGAGAAAAGCGTGTCATAAAGATAGATTTATTGAATTAAAAAGACTGAAAATCAAAAGAAGGAAACAAATAAGTAAAAGAGGGCTACCGACGGTCGACAAACAACCCTAAAGTTGTTGCCACCGCTGGCCTATATTTAAACAAGAATGAAAGAGTGACGACCTATAAACATATGTATATATAAAAAAGGGCTTTGGTAGTAGTTATATATGTATATAACATCTAAACTATATATATAGCATATAATATATACATATATATAAACCATATATTATATACACTACAAACATATACATATTACATATAAAGGTTTCATATGTAAACATGGGGTAACATAGATATATATATAACACTGTTTTTAGTTTTTTATTTAAAAAACATATATACTATATTTTATACCATATATGAAACATATAGAATATATATACATTAAAACCGTATATTGTATACTTTAAAACATATGTATTATATATATAACACATATGTATACCCTATATTATATACTACACAACCATATATTATATAAAGCATATATTATGAAATAATGTGTAACACACATATATATATCTACAAGAAACCACATCATGCACATATATATCCACAACATAACATGGTAAGAACAAATTATACTAAAAAGAGGGACGAAATTGTAAAGAATTTTGAAACTGGAAGGACTAAGGAGGTTATTTCAAAATGCGGAATGGTCGCGGAGGGGATTTTAAAATGTGGAGGGAAAACAATTCTTGAATGAGGTATTCAACTCCAGGGATGAATCGAAAAAGAAATCTTTATCGGTTCTACCTCCTATTTTTTATGAAGAAAATGAATCTTTTTATCAAAGGATAAAAAAAATGGGTCTGGATCTCTTGCGGGAATGATTTGGAAGATCCAAAACCAAAAATAGTGGTATTTGCTAGCAACAACATAATGGAGGCAGTCAATCAACATAAATTGATCCGAAATCTAATTCAAATAGTTCTTTTTTAAAACGAGTATAAAAGACATATTTTGCCAAAAACAAAAACCTTTAGGCATTCTTAAAAAAATGAAAATCCCTTCCCTTTTTCTCTGAAATTCGGATGAACGTTGTCGTTCATCCATGTACAAGCTCAAAAACCACCGTCTTTCTGCCACGTCGACCGTCGTTCGTCGACGGCCAACGAACCCAAAAACAAACCAAACGACTCTCCCTCTCGCCTTGAACCCAGATCCGAAACCAATTTTCCAAACGAAACCCTTTTTTGCTTAAGACCCTTTAAAAACCGAGACACTAGATATAGTTTCAACCAATGCCTCTCCACCGATTCACCATGCACAGCCTCGAGGAGGCCATGAGGCTTATTATCGACGAGGAAGGGCAATGGTGCGAGGAAAAATGAACCGTCATGAAGGTAAAAAATAAAACCCTAACTTTGATTTGTTATCATACTTCAAAAAGAAGGGAAGAGAATATATACTTCTGAAATCTTGAGACTTTTTTGCTTTCTATTGCTCGATAATTCAGAATCTTTTTCCCCTTACAATAGTCTTAGGGTTTGCTATATATACCCTTAGATTACATGCTTTTACAAAAAAGAAAATGAAAATGCTAAAAATCATCTATTGGTTGCCTCTGTTTTGATTTGGCCGGATTCATGTGCCTTTCTAATTTTGTCGGCTAATCCCCTAAATTTATTGGTAACCTCTCTGACATTCGTCCTTCGTGTTTCCTTGCATATCGTGGCCGAACGCGAAGAGAGGAGGGGACTAGAGGGAGAAACAATATGGATAGCAAGGCCCTAGTGGTCCAAATCTGTTGTGGCCGAGCAACGATGACATGGTGTCAGGCCGTTGGTTCTCCTTTCCAACGTTGAGGTGAAGCTGGAAGGGCAACAGACACGCGTGGAGGTATGCGGAAGATGAAATAGCGGGCGTGTGGCACACACGCGAGTGAGAGAGCCAATAGTCCGCGCGTGGGCGCGTTACAATTCTGGAAGCTTCTCTACGTTGATTCGGGCCGTTGACGTGCTCCCAAATCTAACGACCATAATCGATGTGGCGCCAAGGGATATGACTCCTGCTAGGGTTTCCATTCGAGGTCTGATTTGGACCGTTTGATCAGCAGTAAGATCTAACGGTACAGATTCAGCTGCGTGAAGACCATAAAAGGATCAGGGTTTAGGGTTATTTGGGCCTATCAGGCCAGATGTAATATCTTTAATATTTTGGGTTTTAATAATTTGTAGTTGGACTTTTAAATAAACATTTGGGCTTTTATAATTATATTATTTAATTTTTTTAATTTTTGTTTAATAATAATAATATGATAATAGTAATAAACCAAAATATGATAATGATAATGTAACAACTACAATTGTAACCAATTAAAACTCATAATAACAGCAATTAAAACTAATAACTATAGCATAAGGTAATGAGTAAGATTAATATGCAATAATAATGTTTTTTTCAAATTAGACCAACACGTGATATGTATATAATATTTTTGAGTTTTTAAATAGATAGTAGTAACAAAGCAATATATGATAAATGAAAAAAAAGCCTATTATTGCAAAATATAAAAACGGGTTAACACCCTGATAAAATTAGTGATTACAGTTGGAGTACTTCAATTCTCTAGGTGTCCTTTGAAAGCAGCTTTTGGTGATTCTTGCGGGGCTGTCCTTTGCCCCGAGATTGCAAAGTTGTTACTTTTTTCTTGCCTTTGGTGATCTGTGATATCGTTTCAGCAGAGGTTTCTTCAACTATAATTGCTTTGGTTATATTTTGTGTCTGATTGGTACTTGGGAAGATGCAGTAGTCAATATAGGATCTGATTTGAATTCCATGCTCCTCGCAAGGTACAAGTCCAATGATGACTGAGCTGTTGGTTATTTTGATTGGAAATTGATGTCTGTAGCGAATCGGGCTGTACAAGGTATTGGGAATTACAGTGGAAGAAGCTTGTGATCATTGATGCTATACAGGTTCCAAATACATTAGATATCGCTAGGGACAAAGAGCTTAAGAAGCTGATGGCCGCAGCATGTAGTTGATGTTCTCCATTGCAGCACGGTATCGCGCCCTGCATACCACACTAAACCGAAAAATAATCCGACACCGAAATGAGCTTCTTAATATCATATCAATGAATTTCCTTAGGGACTGCACCAAATTTGGAGCCAAACTTGAATGTTGTGCAACTGCTGGTTTCTGGGACATTGATTCGGATCAACAGTGCACACTTCTGGTGCTCCTTTCTTCCATTTTTCTGCTCATATGCTATTCTTCTTCTCTAATTCCGCTTCTTCTAAATTAAGGCGTTATCTATATATATATTTCACTTGCACTGCCGCCACTCCTCTCGTGTGCACGGGTTATGTTCCAGGCTCTCATGGCTGGATGTGACACTTGGACCTACCTATACCACTTAAACCTTGCTCAAAACATACTATTATTTGCTGCTGATGATAGTGGTTGAAAGTTTAGAAGTCTAATCAAGGTATTTGGGAACAGTTGCAGCCATACTATTTCTCAGCAAATTCATTTGTAAGTTGTAACCCAGAAAAGATTGTATTCTCAACTGAAACATTTCAACCATGTATCATGTCTGATACCAGCTTTTCTGGACTGTCAAATTTGCAGTCTTTGCTTGCTCATGGTCATAGTATATACATATTGCCTATTATTCTGTTTTATTTATTGCCTGCCGCATGATGCATTTGCTCTTTTTCTCAATTTCACTAACATGGATTCACAAAGCACCATGATAACTTAAACCATAAAGGAAACCAGGCATTACTTTCAGTACAAGGAATGATTCAATCTTTTCCATTTCGACTGAACCATAAGTGAAAGTGCTAGGCCTTGACAGCTGTGGGAACAAGTCTACCAGCCTTAGGAAAGGAATATCCCCCCCCCTCCATAGGTTGGTCCAAAGAAGGTAAGAAACTTGGAGTGTGCATACTCACAGACGGAGCCCGGATTGAACATTTACAGGGGCCGAAATATTAAATTTAAAAAAATACAAGGGTTTATTAAATATTTAAAACTCAAAATTCATGGGACAATGCCTAATTTGTCTAATATTTAAACTTATAAGGACTTAAATTGATATTAGACCAAAAAAATTGATAATGCGGGCTCATTTTTTTTGTTCAATCCATACTTGATCATATATTTAATAAACTTTGTATTTTTTAATTTGAACATTTATTTTTACAATGGCCAAATGATAATTAGACCAAAATTGATCGAATATAGTAATTTTATAACAGGGGTCGGGCCCCTTGGGCCCTAAGGGAGCTCTGTCCCTATGCATATTCATATGCAAATATATAAATACTTTAGTGCCTGTAGATCCCAGGATCAAGGATAAATAATACTGGCATATGGTTTTATCCAAGATTGAAGCATGAATCCGTATTTTCTAGGTCATCTCGAATTCCATAAGAGACTTTCATTTGGCTATGACTACAATGTTCTGAGTTTCTGTTTGCTGAAATGCCATTTTGAAGCCTGTTTTAATCCTATATGTGAGAAGTTTATCAGTGACTTTGTTGTGTTCTGTTTCATAATACATTAACTTTCCTTATGCTGCCTCTCACACGATTCACGCAGACAAGAGGGACTGTTTCTGTTTTAATGAATATAATCAAATGATTTTTCTTTTTATAGAGTGAATGGCATTAGGTAAAAAAAGGATCTATTTGCGGTACAACACTACAGATAAGCTTTGAAAGACTGGTAAGAGATTCCTAATTAAGTGAAGAAGTGGCCTAGGGTGACTGCATTATTCAAACACTTGCTCAGCCTAAAAGACCAGTGGAAAAGGATCAATATGCTGTTGCTAAGGGACCATCTCAATCTTTGTGGCTTTGTTTTACTTTAGCCAAGCAAACATGCAGTCTTAGGCACCCCTAGCCTATATTATCTCTAACTCGTGTGTGAGTGTTGGATACGGTTTACGTCCAACACAAGTATGGAAACATTTTTCTAAGCTTTTCCATGTATATAGAGGGTTCTTGGAGATTATTTTCTCCTATTCATGTGTTGGATACAAATGTTGGACACAAATACTTTTCGAAAAAGTAAGAGTCGGAGCAACATAGGCATTCACTGCCACCTCTCTCATCACGGAGTAACAGTTTCAGCAATACGATTTTCTCGGCAAATCATTTGTATCCCAGAAAATATTGTATTCTGGGATGAGGTGTGGCTTTTTGGAACTGAAACATTGCAAACAATGTATCATGTCTGATGCAGCTTTTCTGGACTGTCAGATTTGCAGTCTTTGCTTGCTCATGGTCATAGTATACATACATATTGCCTATCATTCTGTTTAATTTATTGCTCTTTTGCTCAATTTTCCTGACATGGTTTCGCAAAGCGCCATGAGTACTCGAACCAGAAAGGAAACCAGGCACGAATGCATCAGCCATGAGGAATGATTCAATCTTTTCCACTTAAAGTGAACCATAAGTGAGCTGTTGGAACCAGCCTACGAGCCTTTGGAAAAGAATCGCCACATAGGTAGCCCCTTCTATATTCTCCAAACCCCAAACTTTGGTCCAAAAAAGGTAAGAAACTTGGAGTGCGCATGCTGATATATGCAGATATACAACTACTTCAGTGCCTGTGCATCTCAGGTTCATAGCCATTATCTTTCCATTGCTCAGTCACATGAAAGCCACAAAGAACAAGCACTTGCAAGTTGGATTGTCAGAAAAAAAGAGAGAGTAGGGGAACAAACAAAGATAATCTTCTGATCCTCATTTGTCAAAAATTTCAACTTTTGAAGATGAACAAGATAAGCACAAAAAGGTAGGATTTCATGTTTTGTTCCATTCTTACATACATAGTACATACATATTAAAGTAATTTAAAAGGGAAGATTCCTT
Source organism: Hibiscus mutabilis (assembly GCA_019671005.1). NCBI lineage: Eukaryota > Viridiplantae > Streptophyta > Magnoliopsida > Malvales > Malvaceae > Hibiscus > Hibiscus mutabilis. The sequence goes on from CM033714.1 coordinate 83,519,988, forward strand.
CTCTTTGTCTTAGTGGAGCAAGTCCTCGTCTTCATCTCCAAAATTCCTTTTAAGAACCCTTCTTAATGGAAAGTTGATTAGCATTTGTCATCCCATGGCCCAATTTGTTTCTTCTTTTGAACTTTCTTTCTGTTCTTCACTACCTGGTGATCCCCATGTGTGTATTGTACTGCAACATATTTTAATCAGCATTATGTTGGTGAGTCATTTTTTTCCAGCTAGTGATCTAAACCGCTTTCATCTCCATTTTTGCTCATTGACAAGGTGAAGTATATCAGTAAAATCGACCCTATGCTTGACCTGTTGAAGAACGAAAAAAAAATTCACTTCGATATAAGATTAAATTTGTTTATGTTTTTGAAGGTGAAATGCCATGAATAAGTTTGCAATCTTACAATGTGGCGAATAACATGAGAATCCTCTTGGGATCAAGCAGCCATGGCAGAGGAGGCCGTCTGCAACTAGTTCTCCTCGGATTAAATCTGTTTTCGGTCGCTGCAGAGATATTGCCGGTTGTAATAGTGATCTGATGGTGAATTTGTTGGTTGGTGGCAGGATTGGTGGTCCCGACAACCACCACTGTGGGCTTTTCAGGCATAGAAGACCCTACCACAGTAGTTGAATTACCAATAATTCAATGCTCAATCTTACAAGTTACAAATAAAATCAATATAAAATAACAGGTATTTTGCACTGAAATTTCAGACAATCCGGGCAAAAAAGATTGCATCCAAGACAAGTGCATCAACAAAAAGGACAATTACTCTCCAGAATCTGTACTTTGCACCAAGTAATTAAACACTCAGCGGTAAATGGTAAATTTAAATCAAACAGTTCAAATTTTTCCTGGAATTTTCTTCTGGGGAAAGTTGAAACGAAAAACAGCAAACAGAGAATTGGCAATGCAATTGTGAAGAGAAAGTTTGTACCTTTGGGCGAAGAAGAGGAAACAAAAGAATCTCTATCGATGGTCTTCTTGTTATCTCCTGCAGACCCTTTTCGTGAAAGGCTTCTCTGCAACTTTTTCTAATCAAACAAACAAGAAAAGTAGATATTTTTGATAATGTTGAAACTGTCAAACATGAATGAAACTGGGTTTTTGAGATATGAACACGTGCCATTCAGAAAACACAGCATGTTTCGAATTATACCAGAAACAGAAAAGGAAACTTACTGTGATTCTTGGATTTGGATTCATTTCTTTACTGAATACTCCATGAGAGAAACTTTCCGTGTCGATGACAAAGTTGTCGGATTTATCCGTAGTTGTGTATTGGAATCCATTAGTATTATCCAAAATTGAAATCTTTTGAGTCGATGTCTTCTCTTCTGACACACGATCCTCGTAGGAAGATGCAAAATCCTATGAAGAATCCGACCAGACACAGTCCGAGGAACAGAAACAAAAACAGAACAGAAAAAAAACAATTAAACAGTTAATTATAAGGAAAACAAACCCAGAAATATTATACTTACCAACTTTTGGTTTTCCTTCATGTCCATCATGTTCTCGAGAAAGTGAGGGAAAGATTAGCAGGAAAAAAAAACAATAAAGGAGGCTCGGAAGGAAGAAGAAATGGGATTATGAGTCTATACAGAGCCAGCAACTGCGTATCCAGTGGGGCAGACTCAATCAAACCACTTGATTACAACAAAGATAATTTCTAACACGAAAAAACTATTCTTGAACTCAAAGAAATCTCGTGATTTACAAACAAGACTTTTGAGAAAACAGCATTTGAAAGGAAGGGAGAACAGTTGCAGAAGAAATACAACTCTTTAAAAATGACTGATGAAATGAACTGACTTTATAACAACGTTGGATAGTTCCTTGAAGTTGGCAAGTGGTATTTTATTTTCAACTTTTATTTCTTTTTCCCGAGGAAGGAGAAAGAGACAAGATTAAAATACTTAAAAACTGTAATTTTCCTTAAAAAGAAAAGGAATAAAGTACACCCTTAAGTCCCTAAATTATGTTTTTATCGTTTTAGTCATTAAACTTGTAGAAATTATAGAATTGTCATTAAATTTATCGAAAAATTACGTGATTACTATCTTCTTGGGTCCCAATGATGAATATTCTTTGGTCCTTCGATTATAATTAAAATTTTATTTTCATAATTTTTCAATATTTCTAAGCAATACTTACAAAAAATTTAAAAAAATCAGAATTTTCTAAAAATATATGCAAAAACAGAAACTTTTTAAAAGTATATATTTTTGAAATTAGATTGAGAATATTCGAAAAATCATAAGAATCCGTACTGACGGGATGGGGAATAACCGAAATCTCCACCCATGGGGATGGAGACGGGAAAAATTTTATCACCGAAGCTCAAATGAGAATGGGAACGGGGATTGCTATATCCAAACCGTGAGGATAACCGAACCGTAACCGTATAAATAACCGGGGGATCCCAAAAAAAATCCGCAAGGATCTCCAATATTTTACAAAATTTTAAAATCATCTACTTGTATAACATATCTTATTATCAATATTACAGTCCATCTAGATATTTGTGTCTTTTGTTTAAACTTTATTAGGTTTGGGTGATCTCTCTAGTAGTTTACCCTTTTAGTTTTTGCTTAATTCTTGTATTATTGATACATATGAATCTATGATATTCACTTTGCATATTATTTGATGCATATAATATTTATTTTCCATATTATAGGTTGATAATAAGAAGAATCAAAACAAGAATACAAGAGCATCATCAAGTACCACATGCTAGATTGATTTGGCTACAAAAAAATCGTTACACGTTATGTTGTTATTATAGCTTTCAAATAGTGTATTTATTGTTTGTAAAACTAAATTTATCATTAATGTTTGTAATTTTGAAGATTTGATGTTGGATATTTAATATTGAGTATATGTGTTAATATACTAAGATTCAATATTTACTGAATATATAACTTGTAAGTTAAAATTACCATATATTTTGGAAGGTAAATTAGTAAATTTTGTTTAATTTTTTGGGTATGAGAATTCCTTAAAAATCGTAGGGATCCGATGGGTATGGAGATAAGGACGAAAAAAATCCCCGAAGAATGTAATGAGGATTCTTTAAAACCGTCTCCGCAAGTGTTGGAGACCGATTGGAGAATGTAAAACCATTCCCGTCTCGTCCAATTCCCACTCCTATTAAGAATCTTATCTTATCCCATTTTGAATAAGTTTGAATCTCGGTACGAGAAGTAATAAAATTAAAATATATATATATGTGTATATATTTTAGAAGAAACAAACAAAACAAAGAATATACAATTAAAAGACCTTGTTTCCCTTTCTTTAAAAACTTTGTTTCCTTTAATAAATAAATTGGATTTTTTTGGAGGAACAAAAAAAATGGAAATATTTTTATTTATAGCAATTTCACCTGAGGTAAAAAAACTTTGGTAGTTGAAGAATCACTGTCATGACATTATAAATAAGATTTAGTTTTACAATAGCAAAAGAAATTATAAATAATAAATTCTTAGGTGTTTGTTTGTTATTATAAAAAATTAAGTGCAGAAGAATTGAATATATTAAAATTTAAAAGTGTTGTATTTTTATTATAAAATTATTTGGTATATTGATAAAAATTACCTACGAAATACAATTATATTATTTGACACTTATATATAAATAACTTTCAAATTTTTTTATTATTTTAATCTTATTAATATAAATATTATATTATTTAGGATAAATCTAGATAAAAATTAAAAGTAAAAAATGTATATCTCATTTTCTTTAACACCAAATATGTAATTTATTTTAAATATTTCTAAAATATAATTTTTTTCAAACAAACCCTAATTCTATTAAATTTTCATTTCATAAGGATGGTGCCAACCAAACAGTTGTTCATAACTGGAGATGGATTGAGGGGGCTAGAGGGGTAAAATTCGTGTATGATTTAAAAATGTTTTAGAAGTTTGTTATGTATTTTCTATTGAAAATTTATGTTTGTCCCCTAAAATTTTATAAGTTTGTCACCTAAAAATTTTATAAATTACATCCAAGAATTTTATAAGTTAACCCCTAACGTAAAGTCTTCCGTTTGTCCTTGTTCATGACATTTTGTTTTTGATTGTTTGTTAAACTATTAAAAATTGAATTGTTTTACTTTTTCAAAATTCAAGTTATACCTAAATTAGTAATTTCAAAAGAGGTTAATCTGAATGCAGAATTGTAGATTAAATGAGCAAGCACATTTGATCAGTTGGTTTAGGTGCTCGTCTTTGTTCCTTCATATTCCCTTAAGTTATAGGTTTTAGACTCCACTTCCCTTCTTTCCCCTAGAGTCCCCCTTCTTCTCCTTTCTAGGTAGAATTAGGATTAAGATTTGTCAAAAAGAATTGTAGATTAAATGTTTTAAATTTATTTAAATAAAATAAAAAACACAGACATTTTATTATTTAGGATTTTTTAATTTGTATGATTATAAATAATTATATTTGTAGTAAATTAAGCAACTATGAAATCAGCTTCTAGTCTTTTAGGCAACCGTGTGTTTGAAAAATTACCAAGTAATTGGATATGAGTGTAATTATTTATAATTATTTGCATGTAATTGGAAATGAGTGTAATTATCTGCAATTTAGCAATTATAAGTTGTTTTGGGAATATACATATATATTATTGTATTCGAACCGGACTATGTTTTATAATATTTAGAAAATAAAATGATTTTTTTATTATCTAAATGCATGTAATACACTAGAAATAATCTTAAAATGAAAACAAATTAAAATAAAAAAATTCAAAATCGATCAACCGATCTCTAACTGATAAAAATGAGTTCAAATTGAGGTTGGCTTTTAAAAATATATTAACAAATATAAACAAATCAAACTTGATCAGAGACATAATCACCCTAATTAGAAGGAGATGAGCTTGTGCAAATGGTTGACCTAAATTTAATTGATAACAAGCAAGTAAATGAATAAATTCAATCTAAATGTATAATTCAAGAGTTAATATATATAAAATAATAAGCTCATAATATTTTGAATGATATAAATTGAGTTAAAAAATTATTTTTATAATATATTTCTGTGATATTCCATTTAAATATTAATCGTCAATAAATTAGATATTAATAATTATAAAATATACGTGTAAAATAATACAATAAGGTAGCTTAGCCCATAAATTATGGGTGGAATAGAGTAGCAGTTGTCGTGGAGGCAATGTTTCATGCGATGGCTGCTGTAAGCTCATGTACTTGGCACTATCGAATAATTTAATTTTTATCTTAAATTACGACTTGTTTGTTTATCCAATAAATTTATAAATTAATAAAGCGTTGAACATTATCAGCATTTAATAATTACCCCAAATAGCAATGGCATTAATGGTTCTAAATTCGAATACAATAAACTAATAGTCCCTTTCCATCATATGATTATATGAACAAATATTTTTTTCTTAATGTTTATTATAATAACTGATATTTTTTATTGATGACTTGATTTAGGTCGAATATTGTAGAGGCTCAACTATGGAAGCAATTTTTTTAATTTAATTTATTTTATTCATAATACTAAAATTTAAACTCTAACATTGTTTAAGGGATCTAATACTTTATCTCATTAGACTAATTGATAGTCAATATCTTTATCCCGGATTTAAAAAATTTAGTTGTTTCCTTGTAAAAACAGGTATTAAATGTGCAGTTCGTTCGTGGGAATGAGAGGACTTTCTACTGATTAGCTAGGGTTTTAATTCTATAGGTAGAAAAAAGGGACAATTTTTCAGGGAAGCTTGTGGAATTTGCCTCTTTCTTTTTCGACAATAGTAATAATACGATGTGAACTTTTTTTTGTAGTTTCGTGAGCTGGGAGTATAGATGAAGCTACAAATCTCTTTTTAGGACCAATAATAAAGTATAACTTTTTAAAGGGGCCAATATATAATTTTTTATTGTATTGACTTATAGTTTCACGATTTTTGAAAGAAATATATGGCTATGTTATTATTTTTGGCGAGTGAAAGCCCGGTCAATTGTTTGATTAACGTTAACTGCTTGGACTAACTAATAACGTTATAGAATTATATCAAATTATAGTACTAAATTCCTAACCTGAACATAATAGAGGTACCAAAACCAAATTTTGAGCTTTTAAATTTCATATGTAATAATCGAAAGTTTAGTACAAATTCCTAGCAGAAAAGGAGGCATTTTTAGAGGGAAAAGGCTGAGGAACTGAGCTGTTTATTTTATGGCAATAATCGAAAGTTTAAGCAGCGGTATGACAGAACTTTACCCGGCAAGAAGCAGCTTAAGAATCCAAAAGACTACATATAATGTTAAATGCTATAGGGCTCAATGCTCCAATGTAATGGTACAAATTCTTAAACCATTGTAGGCTTGAACTTAGGGTTAAGCCCTTTTGTCACATGTAATGACAGCAGACGTTTGCTACAAAGTCTCAATCAAGGCTAGGGACCACCCATTAAGTCATTTACACACATGTATACATATATATTCCGTTGGATCTAATAGAATAAAATATTAAATCTCTTAAATAGAATTGAGGATTTAAATCTTCAAGTTATGAATAGAGCAAATTGGATGGGCACCTTTCGCATTTCATTTCCAAACAAAGGATGGTTACATTTTTCTTGATTCGGCACTTCGGACAAAAGTACTTTATATTTCAAACGTTTACTCTTGCATCTTTTGGTCCCCTCTCTCTTGCAACCATCATCGATAGGTGAGGAAGAAAAGCAAAGAAAACAAAAGTCACCGTAGAAATGTTAAAGGATATGTTAAAAAAGGAGAGGGTTAGGTTAGATTGCAACTCGAGATTTTTATTTTTTTTTCTATTTTTATAGAATAAGTTCATAGTGTAGATTTGAATCTCCCATCATTATAAATTTATTTTATATTAATATTTATAACTAAATAATAATAATAATCGTAAGCATCAATTTTGTCCGAGCTTATTCATTTGGCCTATAACCAGTTACACCTAAAATCAAACAAAACACAATTAAAAATTAAAAATTAAAAATTCATAAATTCCTAAACTTGCACGGCACTTCACGTTTCTCTTCCCGATCTTCCCTAAACTTGTGCACCACTCACATTCAACTATCAACCATCTGTTTGACCTATAAATTATCGTGAATATATGAACATAGGGGGTCACGGTTAACAGAAGAGAAATCTATGGGGTGGTGACGAGAGCAATGGGAAGAACCTGAAAGAGTGATCAGAGCAAAAGAAAAAACTTGAAAGAGTGACAAAAAAAGGTGGTCACAGATAACAGAGGGAGGAGCAAAAAAAAAGATGGGGGTTTAGCTAAAAAGCGGGAAAAAGAAAGCGATAAATGGCCTCTTGGCCATGGCTTATGCCAAAACAACAATGCTACTAAGCATCGTCCATCACTGCCTTCTCCCGAAGTGCTATCCCACTATTGTTTCTTATCTGACGAGCATTACCGAAGCCTCTTAGTCACCATCCTAATGCCATTACGACGACCACTCTTCCTCTGACCCAAACATCACAAATCCAAACCATTGGTCTCTCCAAACAGAGAATTGCCCTACAAATCGATACCAAAAGCTTAATCTAGTGCCTACATACAACAATTGACCCGAAACTTAACTCGGATCATAAACCGAGACCTAAGACCTGTATCTCTGCTCAACACCATCATCAACCACAGCACCTACCATTAGCAGCGGCCAAGAAAACAACCTAGACGAACCAAAAGTAAAAATCGAGATGTGGAGTGCCTTAACCTTTCGAACGGGTTCATGACGTTTCAGGAGTCCATTCACCAAACAGAAAGGTGAGGAGCTTCATTGTGCGCTAAGGAAACGTATATCCCAAAATTGTGATGATCCGACGGTGAACGACGTAAATCCGACAAAAGAAGAGTCTGACGCTTTGGTTTAGTTTCATGAGTTTCACACACTTTTATCATATCCAAGTTGGTAAAGAGCAAGAAGGTGGAGAGACGAGTACACCGGTGATTTCAAACGCCGAAAGAACTACTAGAAGCAGCAGTCAGCAACGACGAGGTGCGGCTGTGTAGTGAGAAGTCGGTGTCTGAGTTTCTAAATTGAGAAAGAGAATGTTTTGTGTGGAACACGCAATGAACTAAAAAAAGAAGAAGAAGAAGACCGGTTGATGCCTAGCCCTATAGTAGTGTAGAATGGCCCCAAATAGAACATCAATTCGGAAGTCCAATTCTATTTATCATTTCTTGCAAAGTTTGGGCCTTGGGGACTCACGTTCCTATGCGTTTAATTTGCATAGTCCACTTAATGGTTTTTCTTTGCTATTATAATTACTATTTGTATATGTGCTATTTTTTTTATATTTTTACACTATTATTACAGTTTATTATTATTAACTATATCATTCATTTAATTATTATCGCTAATATTTTGTTTTCTTTCTTACAACGTCATTCTTCGGAAGACATATTTTCATTTACATTTTTGACTAGCACGTTTTTCTCGAGATAACACAATCCCTTTTAGGTGCCAACTTTGGTCGTCGTGGGGGTGTTTTAACCTTTTCCACGCGTAACCGACTCCCAAAACCATGACTTTAGTTCAAACGTAGATGAATTTTACAAGTTTTTGATCGTACATAACCCAAAACGACCGATGATGACTCTAAATGTTTGATTGGCTTTTGAAGGCCCCACCAATTTCGGCCCGTATAAAAACAATGTCGACAGCTTTGCGACTCCACTGGGACATTCAAGAGAGTTAAGCTGCAAAAGGGGTATATATTTTCTAAAACTTTGCATCATTTGATGACCTTTCTACTCGAGCTCTGTCTCGATTAAAAGGGGGCAAAACGCTGCTCCTTCGTGAGGTTAACCTCCGTACAAGATGGTAGTTGCCTTCGAGATGTATTTTCCTTATGGCTTCGTGAGGTTAACCTTCGTATGGTCATAAAGAAATACATCCCCTCGAATTGAACTTACTAGCCTTATCAGGTCTTAGTGAGGAAAATTCAGGTCCCTATCTAGAACCAAAAATTGCATACAGTGAACCGTAGGAGCCCACCCCTGTTAGAGCCATGTTGAACTTAAACCTTAGTGAAATACCCTTTTATGTATATAAGCTTGCATTTTTTATGCTATGTACATTTATATTATTATTTTTATTATTTTTGAGTGACACTAATCATTTTTTGGGCGTTTCTTGTTTTTCCCTTAAAACATATGCATATGCATCATGATCATGCACGGTGTTGGCTCGTAATTGTTCGTAAAAATAAAATATTTTTGCAATGGAGAAAGGGTCCAAAAAAAGAGAAGAACATACGAGCATTCACAAGTGGTTCAAGGAGAAAGAGAAGCAGATGACAACTGTAACCCCCTTAACCCGGTCTAGTCGCAAGACCGAACCGAGCGAGCCACATGGGGAATATCGAATATAACATGCGAAGGTTTACCTCAATAAACGACCCTATTTTTTTCTTTTTATCTTGTCTAGATGCTCTTAATAAAACCTATGGTGATTTAGCAACTAGCAGACAAAGCGCGATGTAATCCGGTGTCAATTGGATATTCGATTAAACCCAAACATCAATTAGGGACCATTTTGTAAAAATAGATAATTTTAGGGGATTTAGCCAAATTAAGATTACCAATCCTTGATTAATTTCATTACATGCTCGCATGTCGAAAACCAACTTGTAAAGACGTTCCAAACTCACCCAATTGCATCCACAACTTTTAGGGACCAAAATGTAAGAAAACAGAACTCAGAAATATTCCAAATAACCAACATAACTGTCAAGCATATCGGTACACTCAGGCCCTTATCGATATGCTTTCATCTACAAAAATGTAAGCGTATCGGTACACCTAAGCTCGTATCGGTACGCTTTCGTCTCGTCAAAATCTCAGATTTCTAGTGTCAAAACACCGTACCGATAGCCCCTATGTATCGAAACGGCTTCAAAAAATTGCCTTGAACCGTATCGATAGGGTCCCTCGTGTATTGGTACTTCAAGCTTATTTTGCCTAGCCGTATCGATACGACCTTAGGTGTATCGGTACACCTGGGCCTATCATGACATTTTTTCTTCTGGTTTTGCATACTTTAACACATCCAAATCACATCCAAGTATGTTTTAAACATAAGCACAACATAGGCAACATAATTCTAAAGGCATTTGACACCTAGGAAACCATCAAGCATGCTTTCAAACATGAAAAGTAGACTATAGGCATACTTCCTATTTCAACATCCACTTTAAACCTCAAAAGTAAACCAAACCAATTATCAAAGCTTAAAGGCTATTTACATATCCGAAAAGGCATAACAAACTTGCATCAAAGACAGGGAGTTCATAACAACATATTCCCAAGCCATAACGGACAGCCCCATTGCCATTTATTACTACTAAATTTCATAAAACCATACTTGAGTATGAGCAACACCCCTTGGATTCCCCTCTTGCTTTCCTTGTTGTCCAACCAAGCTATTTCTCTACATTGTTGAAAAGTGAGAGCGTAAGCATAAAAGCTTAATGAGGGAAGCTCAATTAAAAACATTTAACAATGTATTAGAACCATTTCTCAAATCCATTCTCTCTTTCATCATGCTTAAAATCTCTTCCAAAACAAGATTATAAATCGTCTTCTCAACATGTATCATGCGTCTCATGCATTCTCAAATGCAAAACTCAAAACAAGCATTTCATGCTAAAACACAATTAGTAAAGCTTAAGGGAAAGTCTCATGTATAAGTCTCATTATACAAAAATTCATTTTATAAAGCATGATACATTCAAATCTCATATATTGGCATATACAAAGTGACACGGGTAGTCTTACCTCTACCCAAGGATAGGCTCACCTCTATCATCACTTTTAATTCGAATGTAAATAACACATCAGATACATGGACATCTCATGGTGGGCTCACCTCTACTAAAATCTCACTCCAGCCGGGAATAGGCTCACCCCTGCCTCGTAGTGATAGGCTCACCTCTACCACTAAACAATAGGCTCACCCTTATTGAAGCGAAGAATTTGTCTCACGGTCGATTTTTATATATTATAGTGCACTTCTCATCCTATGGTCGACCAATTATATCCGACAATATCATAATCTCAGCCACTTGCCAATATATACATTTAAAACATGATAACCTACTGTTTTACATGCATTTAATCAAATTATCTCATTTCTCACGACTTCAAAGCCAAATACCACAATCTCATCCCTACTAGGGAACATTTCTCAAACCATTTTAGTAAATCAATTTTTCATGCATAAATCATCATCATAAATCATATGCGTCATCTCTTTATCTCAAAACATGCATAAAATAGTTTCAAATCAATCTTCAAAACATGAGCCTGAATTCAATAAAACATGGAAACCGAAAACCGATAGCGAATTCTACCATACTTACTTCTAAGCTTAGATTAGCGTTTCAAGATCAATCTAAACCCCCAAATATCTCTTTCAAGCCTTAGAAAGGCTTTAAAACCATTTCCATTCACCGACTAGGCTTCGCTTGCTTTGCCGAAGCGATCTCAACCTTCCGAAGCTATCGAATCTTCTTCTATCAATGAAGGATCAATCACCCCTGCTTTTAACCACATAAGAAAATAGAATTAATACACAATCTTGCATCCAAATTCCCAGCAACACAACTTCACAGCTTCCCCACACAATTACCCAACAATCGTCATCCGAAAACTATCGAAAACATCGACAAAAACAATCTCCAGTATTACCCAGCGAGATTAACATCAAAACATCATCAAAAAACATCATCCCCTTAACCATTTACCACCAGCAACCAACCAACAACACAATTAAGCCAAAATCTCAAAGATTTCGCCCTAGAAATCTAGCAATTCACCTAGTTTCGGGATTCCATTATTAAAAGTGATAAGTGTTCTATTTTGGTATTATTTTACCGTTAATTACTCTCTGCTAAATATTTAAAGTTGCTGATTTAGATATTTTTTTGCGTTTTCTATGCAGGACTTCAATTCTGGAAATTTCACTTAAAAGGCAAAGTTCTGCAATTTTATTTTCTGGAATCAAGGCTGGGTTAGTAGGCATAACTCTGGGCATGAAGCGTCTGACAAGGCATCCAGTCAGAAGCTTCCAGAAGGAAATCCAGCCAGCATCATCTAGAAGAACGACGAACGAGATTTAATTAGGATATAGGATAAAGTTTGAATTTAAATATTTGGGAATTATCACTTTATATTTGAATTATCATTTTAGGAATTTATTTGAACGTTTTTAGAATTATCTTAGGTATTTTATTTTGAATAATTTTAGAGTTTTCTCAAGCTATAAATACCCCTTTAGGGTGAAGCTTGAAGAACACACTTAGCTTTTATTTGTTCCTAGGAAATTTTACTTTTATAAAGTTTTCTTTTTTGCTTTATTTTTTTAATGACTCAATTCCGATTGTGAGAACTGAAAAGCACTTAATATCTTCGAGTATATTTCTCAATTTTCTGCAAACTTGGATTGCCAATCAGTCTTTCCTTTTAAAATCTTTATGCTTTCAAATTCAAAAAGGGCCTGATAATTTGAATGTTGTTTTGATTTACAGTTAGGAGGAAGGATCGACTTGTAGCACATTCGACTTTCTGAGAATACACTTAGCGGCAGTCCGCTAAGGGAATTTGAGATCGGATTTGATTCTCGTTGAGACAACATAGTCTGATTCAAGTTTTTCCAGATTTTAAACTGTTTTATTCTAACGACGATAGTCATGGTTAGTCTAGCTAGAAAACTAAAATTAAAAAATTGATTTTGGATTATCGGTTTACCGGAGAGAAAAACAAGTTACAAGGGTTGAGCCTTGTAGACTGTAACCGACATTTATCCAAAGTAAAATCTTATTTGATGATTGATTGGAAATGAGTTAAAGCGAAGCTTGAGGCTGCTCTATTTTATTAATTTTCTCAAAATTCACTTTGACAAGTGTCGTATTTTGTCAAAAAAATATTCTTTGATCTTGAAATAAATAAATAAATAAAAGACGTAGTAAAGATAAGAAGGGTCAATCCGTGAGGACTAATGAGCTTCTGATGTTGGAAAGTTCTGATTCTTATTTTGTTGCGAAAGTAAAGAAAAATGGGGGTTTGATTTTTAAGCTAAGTAGAAATTAAAAATAAAGTGGATCTGAAAATAAGAAAAATTACGGAAGTAAATTTAAGAGAAAACTGATTAAATGGAATAGCTTAAAGCTTATCTTAGCCTTGATTCAAATTGATCATCGAAAAAGATCTTTTCACCAGATACACGCCAGTTACAGTCTACAAGGCCCAACCCTTGTAACTTACTTTTTACTTTTGTAACCAACAATCCAAAGGCAATCTTTGGAATTTGGTTCTTACTTGGACTAGCCATAACTATCGTTGCTAGCGCCAATGTAGTTAAGTGTTTAGAAAATCCCGACTCAGATCATGTTGTCTCAATGAGAATCAAATCCGATCTTAATTTCCCTTAGCCATTCTGTCACTAAGTGTGTTCACAGGAAGTCGAATATGCTACAAGTCGATTCTTCTTTCCAACTTTAAATTAGAACAACATTCAAACCAACAAGCTCTTTTTGAATTGAAAGTGTACAGATTTTTAAATGAAAAGTTGATTGCCGATCTAAGTTTTCAGAAAATTGAGAATATTATCCGAAGATATTAAGTGTTTTTCAATTCTCACAAAATGAATTGAGGCATCGCTTTAAGCCTTTGGCTAATTAGAAAATTTAGCTAAGCATGATTATGGTAAAAATCATACTTAGCATTTTAAAAGAAAATAAATAAAAAACTAAAAGAACAAGAACGTAAAGAGAAATTTATAAAACTTCAAAAACAAGAACAAACTAAGAATGAGAGATGGTTTAAGCTTACCCCAAATAGGGTATTTACAGTATTCTAAAACCCTAAAAATAACCTAAACAAATGATAAAAGAAAAAACCTAAAAAATATTTAAATCCTAAAAAGACAATTTCCAAGTTTGAAATTCAAAATGCAGCTAATTTTGCTATCCGCTGACGTCACCTTCTGGAAGCCACTAACTGGATCTTCTAGAAGCCGTTGACAGGATGCTACGTCAGACTTCATGCCCACTAGCCCAGCCTTGATTCCAAAACAAAAAAAAAACTGCAGAACTCTGCCTTTTAGTGCAATTTCCAGAATTGTAGTCATGCACAGAAAACACACAAAAATATCCAAATCAGCAACATGAACTAATCATTAAGGACATAATTAAAGATAAAATAATACTCAAATTAACCACTTATCACACTTTCATTATTTTCTAAATTTATTTTCCAATTTACTTTATTTATATTTTCTACTCTCTTGATCACAACCCCCTATTTACTTTATTTTCTCGCTAAAGTCAAAATCAAAACCTCTCGACATCAGAAGCTCCTTAGTCCCTGTGGGTCGACCCTTTTTCTCTATTACTACATTATTTATCCATTTTATTTGAGATTAAGGATAATTTATTTGACAATTACGATGATTGTCAAATTGGCTTCGTTGTAAGGGACTTCGGCAAAGTTACTGATATAATTTGTTTTGATTTATGATCAGGAATAATCCAGTGCTTGTAGTCTGAATTAGGATGTCGAGCTAAATGACGTTAAGTAAAGCGCTTCAATAGGAGGCAACCCATTTTATTTTATTCATCTCAATTTCTATTAATTTTTAGTTTCATTTATTTTTGTCTTATTTTATTTTGAATTTTCAGGTACCCCAAATATTTTAAATCAAACTAACGATGATTTTTGATAGAACATAGCACAATAACCAATCCTTGGGAATACTTTACGCCACTGTAGAAACAATTTTGAGTCTAGGGTGCACATTAGCAAACCCCCATCCTTCGGTGCATAATAGCCTAACCCAATCTTATCTGTCGCATTTATCCTTATTTTAAACCATTTTATTTTTCCTTTTTTAAACTTTCCCTCTGTGGACCTCACGCTTATCAAATAACCCAAACAATTTCTTTTTCTTTTTAGTATCTTATTATTATAATTCCCTCACATGTTCAATAAACCTAAACCATTTCTTTTTTTTTCTTCATCACCCGCATAACCTCCCTTACCCCCAACCTCCAACATCATCGCCAAACCTCCATTTTTCCACGATAGTTAGAACACGACATCAAGTGAACCGCACTTCCGTACCTCCAGTTGTTCTCGAAGGCCTCCACCGATTTGCGCCGCCGTAGTTTGTCCAAGTGTCAAGCGATTCGAATTCTGCTCCTCCCCCTCGTTGCGGTTGTCATTAAACACGGGGAGTATCTCTATTCCTTCTCCTACACTTTAATTTTTTTATATTGGGACAATATGTTTTAAGTGAGGGGTAGAGATTTGCATCAAATTTTCCCTTGCCTGTTTATATGTTTTGATTTAA
The DNA here is from genome assembly GCA_019671005.1 of Hibiscus mutabilis. Classification (NCBI taxonomy): domain Eukaryota; kingdom Viridiplantae; phylum Streptophyta; class Magnoliopsida; order Malvales; family Malvaceae; genus Hibiscus; species Hibiscus mutabilis. The sequence continues at coordinate 83,535,370 of CM033714.1, forward strand.
GTAGACTTAGTTGATATTTGAGATGCTTTGTTACCAATCCCAACTTTTGCTTTATTTTCATTAATTACCTTATGAGTTTATGATTCCACTTTTATTGGAATTAGGGTGCATGATAGTTAAATAGCATGATTAGAAATTTTCTTTAAAATTTTGCTTGATATTCCATGCGTTTGTTGATTGACATGTTTCTTGACTCGATACATAATACACTTTCTTGAGAGACTTGAGCCTAAACGAGCGATCTTTTTATACTTGCTCATTTGTTTGATTGAGTGTGCCGGACTAATATTGATATTCTAGAACTTGTGAGTAAATGCATATCGAGACTACATGTTTTGAACTTGATGCTTTAATATGATAAGAGCACTTAGGGTTAACCCATTTCTCTATTCAAAATTGTCTACCCATTTATTTCCATTAGTGAACCATTTTTGTGCCTATACCCTTTTCTTTGCTTTTACCATATTATAAACTCGAAGCCTTTATTTTTTTACCCTTTTTTGTCACCCTTGTCAAGACAAAGATTGATATGTTCCACGGACGAAAAAACATATGAAAAATTTCAGCAAAGAAGAAATGTTTCGAAAAAAGGAAAAAAACTGGTTCGAATAGTATTCGAATAAAGCAAGAAAAAGATTATAAAAAAATAAAAAAAAAGACAAATTGGGTTGTTTGGTTTTTATTACACTTCTTTGCATTGTTTACTTTATTTCGTGTCTTGAACTTTTTTTTGCATCTTTTGTGTTAGACTTATTTTGATTTTCATATAACTAAAAGGACTAACTTGAAAAAATTTGTAAACTTAATATATTCTATTCAAATTTGTCAAAAATACAATTTTAACTTGAACAAACTTTTTCTAAATTGTTGGACTTGATACATATTTGATAAACCATTTTTAAGTCAACAAAAAGTTGTTTTTTAAGTGTTTCCAAGAGGAGGTTTCGAAACCACCAAGGCAATAAGGCCTAGAAACCTGTTTTTGGTTACATGTTTCGAAACTGACATGATGGTTTCAAAACCATGGCCTGTAAAGGCTATTTTTCAGTTTGAAAAACCCTATGGTTTCGAAACCTCTTCAATGGTTTTGAAACCTCTGTGCAGGTGAGAATTTAATGCTTGGTTTTAATGGCTTCCAACGGCTCCAAATTCCCTCCAATGTCTCCCAACGATTAGAAAAGATCAAGAGCATATTAAAGAGGTTTCCAAATAGTAATGAAGCAACAAGAAAGCCTATCCAAATATTCAAGCAATCAAAAATTCAATTTGTGCTTAATTTTCCATCTTTCTTGTAAACACTAGAGTGTTCTTCATTGTAATTCATTTGCTAGTGTTTCTTGGGTTTGTGAGAGAGCTTAAACTTTGCAAACACCTTCCTTGTGAAGATTTTCTAGTTTGCTTATTTGTATTTGTTTTTGGGAAAGGATTCAATAGACTTTGGGGTATAAGTCTATTGAATTGTGTAAGGTTACTCCTTATCCTAAAGGAAAGACAAATTAGTGGATTTGTAGAAAATCCTTAGTGTGGTCGCTAAGGTAGTTGATTTAGACTCCATTAAGGGAGTTGAACCAATCTTTAAAATTCTAATTCACCCCCTTTTGGCTTCCATCGATCGATTGCAACACTCATCATTTTGTCTTGATATATCACTATATTCTTGGCCTTTTTCCTTCCCTTAACCTAAGCCCCATTACAACCTTTAAAGACCCCATGATTAATGCATCTTGTTCATTTTAGTGGTAGATACTTGATTTCCTTACAAGCATATGGTAGTGTCATGTTTGATTCCGGCTTGAGCGATTTCTTTCACCTTAAAAATACTTTGAGCGCCAATGAGCGAATCCTTGTGAGGTATTGAGTTTTGTTACATTGAAATTAATGGACTGTTGGATATCTTGGTTTTGCTTGCACTCATTCCTAATTATGCTTTTTACTTGATTGTTACTTTGCTTCCGACACTTGTTGTGATCTTGACTCATTTGGTTTTCTTTGATAAATATTGTGAGATGAATGAAGGTAACTTGAGATTTTTTAATTGACTAAGGCATACTTGAGGACAAGCATTGAATAAGTGAGGGAGAATTTGATAAGTGTTCTATTTTGTTATTATTTTACCGTTAATTACTCTATGCTGAATCTTTAAAGTTGCTGATTTAGATGTTTTTTTGCGTTTTCTATGCAGGACTTCAATTCTGGAGATTGCACTTAAAATGCAAAGTTCTGTAGTTTTATTTTCTAGAATCAAGGCTGGGCTAGTGGGCATGACTCTAGACATGGAGCGTCTGACGTGGCATCTAGTCAGCAGCTTCTAGAAGGTCCAGTCAACTGCTTCTAGAAGGAAATCCAATCAGCATCGTCTATAAGAACGACGGATGAGATTTAATTAGGATTTAGGATAAAGTTTGAATTTAAATATTTGGGATTTATCACTTTATATTTGAATTATCATTTTAGGAATTTATTTGAATGTTTTTAGAATTATCTTAGGTATTTTATTTTGAATATTTTCAGGGTTTTCTCAAGCTATAAATACCCTTTTAGGGTGAAGCTTGAAGAATACACTTAGCTTTTATTTGTTCCTAGGAAATTTTACTTTTATAAAGTTTTCTTTTTAGTTTAATTTTTTAATGACTCAATTCCGATCGTAAGAACTGAAAAGCACTTAATATCTTCGAGTATATTTCTTAATTTTCTGTAAACTTGGATTGACAATCGGCCTTTCCTTTTAAAATCTTTATGCTTTAAAATTCAAAAAGGGCCCGTTGATTTGAATGTTGTTTTGATTTACAATTGGGAGGAAGGATCGGCTTGTAGCACATTCGACTTCCTGAGAACACACTTAGCGGCGGTCTACTTAGGGAAATTGAGATCGGATTTGATTCTCGTTGAGACAACACAGTCCGAGTCAGGTTTTTCCAGATTTTAAACTATTTTATTCTAACGACGAAAGTCGTGGTTAGTCTAGCCAGAAAACTGAAATTCAAAAATTGATTTTGGATTACCGGTTTACCGGAGAGAAAAACAAGTTACAAGGATTAGGCCTTGTAAACTGTAACCGATATTTATCCGAAGTAAAATCTTATTCGATGATCGATTGGAAATGAGTCAAAGCGAAGCTTGAGGCTGCTCTATTTTATTGATTTTCTCAAAATTAACTTTCATTATTTTTCTAAATTTATTTTCCAATTTAATTTATTTATATTTTCTACTCTTTTGATCAAAAACCTCCATTTACTTTATTTTCCCGCTAAAGTCAGAATCAAAACCTCTCGACATCAGAAGCACCTTAGTCCCTGTAGATCAACATTTCTTCTCTATTACTACATTATTTATCTATTTTATTTGAGATTAAGGATAATTTATTTGACAATTACGAAGCTTGTCAAAAACCAATTAACAACATTATTTAACATCAAAATTATGATTAAAATCAATCCATAACTCGGCATGATCAAATCAAAATGAATCTCAATTAATTTCATCAATAAAACTCCAATTAAATCCATATAACATCATTTGACAATTAAATCAAATTGGAAAACAAATCACAAGAGTCAAGAAGTTGGGAATTCAATAAAGAACCTTTGATTAGAGGAGAATTGAGAATATCACCTCTAACAATAGCTTTTCCCTTGATTGGCAATAGCTCGGTTGAAAATCTCCAAGAAATCCAAAGCTATTTGATGTAGAAATGAAAGATAAATTTAGGAAATCAAAGAGCAAATAAAAAGAGATATTTAATCTTCATTTTATTTGGAAAATCATAGTTTGGCTGGTGAGAAAGTAGAGAGAAAAGATGAGAGAAAAAAGGAAGTTACGTAAAAAATGATTTAGCCTTTAAAAAACCTTTTATTAATTCTATTTAATTAATTATTAAATAAAAACCTTTTAAAATAGCCAATTAAAGGAAAAGGCTGATAACACAATTGGTTTATTAGCTTCCTAAAGAATCTAATCCTTGAATCTTTTTAATTTAGTCACCAAAACACATTTTGCAATCTTTACGATTTAGTCACCATTTTAAAATGTCGGTTAACCCAATTTATTTCCATCAAATTGGGTTCACCAAAACTCTTAAAACATTATCTTAGGATTTTAGAACATTTTCCATATTTTATCTCACTCAAAAAACCTTTTAATTAACCAATTCCTGAAACTAGTCTAAATTGCCGAAACTGGTTCAACCCAACCACCTAGCCAAACCCAGCTAACTTCTAAGCCCAAAATCAGGGCGTTACAAAAACACTTATCCAAGATATACAAGTAGTGTGAGAACAACATAAGGTTACCTTTAATGACCTTTATGGCATGTCGCGTCCAAAAGCAGGAGTTGAGGGATCGTCTGACGGACTTAGAAGGAGTCCTCCAAAATTACCTGCAGCAAGACTTGATTATTGAGTTAGAAGCTTCGCGACTAGAGAATGAGACACTGAAACAACTGGTAAAGACGTTAGAGACATATTTACAAGACCATGGGAATCTTGTTCATGGCCTTCAAGAAGCTATAAATATTGTTGATCTTCAGCTTCAGGCTGCAAGATGAGAGATTAAAAGAAGGGACGACTTGATGGATGAAGCTATTGTCCAAATTCGAAAGGTCGCTAAGAAGATCACGAGCCTAGCCAATGAAGTTGAAGCATTGAGATTTTGGGACGGTCTTATGTTGAATTACAAGAACAAGATGCCTCATTTTTTGAAAGAGATTAAAAATATGAGAGACATAGCTCATAATTATCTTTGAGTGTGACTATTTATTCTTGCAATAAAACATTGTTTAGTTATGTTTTTTTCAATATTTGTTTTCAGGATTTGAATAATAAGGATCTCTTGTTTTATGCGACCAATTTTTAGGCAAACACCAATTTGCATTCATATCTGTATTCATCATTGCATTTTGCATTTACTTCACGAATAGTGTGCATCAATAACTAAAACGTTAATTTATGGGGTTTTAATATAAGTGATCCTGAAAACGAAAGATGATCAAATTGAGCATCCATATTTCACACGTTTCAAGGCTAGAAGAATGGAAGATAGACTTCAAAAACTAGAGAACATCCAAGAGCAAGTCACTCAAGATATAAAGAGCTTGAGGGAGGACATAGAAAAGAGTCAAGAGAATCTTTTGAGCAAATTAGAGGATAAGTTGCTACAGTTGTTATCCAAGACAAAAAATGCTGAGAAAAGAAAAGTTCATGAAGTTCGTGAGGAAGATTCCTCATCTTTACCTTTTGGACAAAAAGAAACACATTTATCTTTTGAACCAAAAGAAGCACATCCCCATTTTGTGTTCTTTGCTGGTGGACTACAATCTAATGTCCATAACCAAACCAATATGCATGGTGATTCTTGTTCAAACATGTGAGCAAGCGCAATCAAACCAGAAGTCCCAAATTTTGACGACCTTGGTAAGTTGGAAAAATTGGAGAAAGGACCGCCCAAATTTTCAGGCATAGCTGACGATAGGTTCAAATACTTAGAAGAGAGAATTAAAGCCATGGAAGGTACTGATGCCTTCAGTGGAACTGATTTAATGGAGCTAAGCTTGGTCCCTGATTTGATTTTGCCCCTAAAGTTTAAAGTGCTAGAATTTGAGAAATTTGATGGCACAAGCTGCCCTAATGCCCATCTTACCATGTTTTGTCGTACAATGACAGGGTATGGGAATGACAATAAACTACTAATTCATTGATTTCAGGATAGTCTAACTAGATTCGCCACCCGGTGGTATAACCGACTGAGTAGGGCTCGGGTGAGCATGTGGAGAGATTTAGCATGTTCCTTCAAAGAATAATACAAACATGTCCTGGACATGGTGCTTGATCGACTGACACTCCAGAATATGGAGAAAAGACACAATGAAGAATTTCGACAATATGCCTAACGGTGGAGGGATATGGCCACATAGGTCCAACCACCACTGCTTGAAAAAGAAACTACAAATCTTTTCATCAATTCCTTGAAATCCCCATATTACGATAAGTTGGTGGGAAGTACCACCAAAGACTTTGCTAATCTGGTGACAGCATGTGAAATGATAGAGAATGCCATTAAAAGTGGGAAGCTTAACAATCTCAAAGCTTCTAAAAAGGAATATACAATGGAGAAGGAATTTAAAATCCATATGGTGAACGTTAGAGGCCCATGTTATCGTTAGTTTAAGCCTTTATCTTTCAAATCAAGTTCTCATTCCAAGTCTGCATCTGAGCAAACTTTTTAGGAGAAGACTTCTATTGATCCAATACCAATGATATACACTGAACTGCTCCCAAAGCTTGTTGAGGTCAACCTTGTGGCTCCAATTCACTCTGAGCCAAGAAAACCTCATTATCCTAAAGGTCACGATGTTAATGCTACATGTGATTATCACATAGGGAGTTTAGGTCACACCACAGAGCAATGTGGGGTATTACAACGCAAGGTGCAAAGTTTGATTAAATCTAGGGCATTAACATTTGACAAGTAATGAGACGTTCTCTTGAGAATAATGTTTATGCGTTGAATATAACCTGGTTGGTTAAAAAACACTAAGAAGAAACCAGTCATCTCCCATCATGAAACTTATGTTGCCCTTGCACGAATTTGTTTTGTTTTTATGTTATTTGAAATTGTTTTTTTTCCTCATTCTGATGTTAGTTGTATGACGATTTCATTCAATAAATGCTACCTTGTTGGTCTATAAGCAATGAGATAAATTTATAAATTTTGAAGTTCTTTGAAAATCGAATAAATGAAATATTCTTTTGAGAATCGAGGTTATATACCTTTGACATATGACAAGATTTAAACCTTATTCCACTCGAAATCAAAACACGAATCTCTTGATCTTTTCACTTGAAATTCATTCATGAAAGACTTGTAAGGTCAACTTTGACACAAAAACTAGCATTTCACAAATACGACTTCTAAGTTACACATTCACCTCCTAAGACACAAAACCAATCTTTTTTTTCAACATACACCTCAAAGATATCAAATCTAGAAATGTTCATTGGTGTGCGAATATTTCAACAATAAGACAAGATGGGGCATCCCGCGTTAATTCTGCGAGTAAGTTCAAACAGTTGGGGCATGTAAGAAGCAAAGAAGAAGAGAAAAAAAAAAGAAAAGAGAAAAGAAAGATTAGAGTATCATGCATTATTGTGTGTAGATGATTCTGTGAATAAATGAGTTAACTCTGAATATCGATCCTTTTAAGGATAACTCTTTTACGAAGATATCTATGTATGAAATGATGAATGGTATTCCTTCATTTTCCCTCTCACAAAAAAAAAGAAAATTATCCATTGTTGTCCCCTTTGAGCCTAATATAATTTTCTTTGGAATAAACCCTAATCAAGGATCACCCTCAACATTATGGGGCAAAAATGAAGAAAATTTATTCACACGAGTTAATTTTGATCACACTACAAGGATGAGGCCTTATGAACTAGGGGCAAAGAACAAGAAGACGTGTTTCAACTACAAGAGGTGACTTGTGCTCAAATCAAAAAAGTTATGAATTTATTCATGAAAAAAGAAAAGGAAAAAGAAAAAAAGGCAAAAAAATTGAAAAATGAAAAAGAAAAACATGAAATAAAAAGAATGAGAAGCACACATTTGGAGTCCCACGTCAAAAAAGACTCTCTTAAGTCTAGCTGAGATATGTAACACAATATTGTTCGAAGCTCCAAATCGAATATTCGTGGAAAAGTCATGAATCCTCAAAAAAGAAAGTAGGAAATGAACTCTAGGGTGAAAACCCAAAAATGGGCAGTTAGAGCGATACAAGAAAAAGATGTGGAAGCAAATTCAAATCAAGCAAAGTGGGGATTAAATTCCGTCAAAAATGATTGATCCTTAGTTTATTCACCTTTAAACACTTGTTTGAGCCTATATATCTTTTCTTTCATAACCCTAAACCATTGCCTGCATTATATGCCTATAAAGTCCATCTTTGATCATACATAGATATTTGAGTTAAAGAGTTTATCTTTAGAATCTGTGCCACCTTTTAGTGTTAATTCTTTTATTTACAGAAAATTTCTAAATCTCTCATGCATGATAGGATAATAAAAAAGAATAAAGAAAATGAGGGTTCAAGATGAAAACCCACAAAAGGCATCTTGGGACCAATGGTCGATTCAAGTTTAAAATCTGAAAAGGCGACTCGAATATGAAAATTATTTTTGCATGGCTGACACGTGAGAAGTGATCCTCCAAATGTTTGATGAAGTTCCACTCGTCCTGAAAACATTGACAAGAATTTGAGGTCAGTGGACAATTCCAAAAGTCATGCACGAAGTTTCCGAGACCACTTGATCATTTTTGAAGAAACCAATGAACATTTGAAGAATATTTCTCATTTAGAAAAAGCCGATCATCGAAACATACTCCTTCCCCAAGTCCTCTCACACCTTAGAGACACCAATATCTTGACACATATCAAATAACTATAACTTTGAAATATTAAAAGAATCATTGATTTTCTTGATATTCAATGAACTTTTTTATGAAGTGTTTCAGTTGTGAGCCTAGAGTGAGGGGCACATTTCATTTTGAAAAATGCTTTCATAAACTTTTTCTTGTTTTGAAAAATAAAATGTTTTAGGGACAATCTCTCTTTAGAATAAATGAGACTTTTTGAAATTGATGAGAGTCACTTCGACTCAAAAGCTCAGAATCAAGAATGAGGCAAATAAAGATGAAAACTTGTGGAGCAGGATTCCTCAGGGCAGAAACGAGTTACCGTAATTCGAAAGTGATGAAGATACTTCTCAATTGGTGAAATAATGAATTCATGAAGAATAAAGACTTCACATGCATCATTGACATGCATTCATCGTTGAAATGCATTGCATCAAACATTCACCAAAACATGCATGACATCTGCATCATTGATAAATTTGCAAGAGAATGTTCACTTGAACTTTGCAATTTCGATCCTTTACAAGGTCCTTCAATTTTAAGATATGATGTCTGTAAGACTCAATTGAGATATTCCTGAAATATTTTCAAAAAATCTTGATCTTCCTCTCTTGAGGAAATTTAAAAAAAAAATTGCTTTTGTGAAACATTTTCAAACTTTCACAATCCTCTCTCGAGGATATTTACTCTCACATCTTGATCCTCCTCTCTCGAGGACGTTTTCTCCAAAAAATCATTTTTGTGAAACATTTTCAAACTTTCACAATCCTCTGTCGATAATATTTTCAAGAAATCTCGATTCTCCTCTTTCGAGGACATTTTTCAAAAATCATTTTGTGAAACATTTTCAAACTTTCACAATCCTCTATCGAAGACATTTTTCTTTCAAAATAATGATTTTCCTCTCTTGAGGAAACTTTTCTAAATCTCTCTTGAGATACATTCATTTTCAAAGCCTCTCTCGAGGACATTTACAAAAATCACTTTCATGAAACATTTTCAAACTGCCACGATCCTCTCTCGAGAATATTTTTTTCTTGACCCTCCTCTCTTGAGGACATTTTTCAAAAATTGCTTTTGTGAAACGTTGTCAAACCTTCACAGTCCTCTCTCGAGGATGTTTTCTTCAAAAATATGATTTTCCTCTCTTGAGGACATTTTCTCAAATCTCTCTTGAGATATATTTTCCAAACCTCAATATGTTTTTTAAGATTGTTTCTCTTGAAACACTTTTTGTCTCCCTTGAGACCCTTTCTCTTGAAACACACTTTGTCTCCCTTGAGGTCATTTCCCTTGAAACACAACATTGTCTCCCTTGAGACCATTTCTTTGGAAATTCATTTTGATTCCCTTGAGGTCGTTTTCCTTGAAACACAATATTGTCTCCCTTGAGAACATTTCCCTTGAGGTCAATTTCCTTGAAACACAATATTCTCCCTTGAGAACATTTCCCTTGAAATACGTTTTGATTCTCTTGAGGTTATTTCCTTCGAAACACAACTTTGTCTCTTTTGAGATTGTTTCTCTTGAGACACGACTTTGTCTCCCTTGAGACAAACATATATTGTTGAGATAAAATTTGAGCCTTTCGTGAGGATATTTCAACTCTCCCTTGAGACATTCAGGGATAAATGCATTCTTTGCACATTGATTGTCAAACAAGTACAAATAGAACCTTGTCTCAAGCAAGAATGAGCAATTCTACATCGAATCCTACTTCAAACACAAATGATCGTATCATCAAGCCTCCAAGATGGAGTGCCATCATCAAACCTCCAAGAGGGAGTGCCATCATTTGCCTCCACGAGGGAGTGCTACCATTTGCCTCAAAGAGAGAGTGCCTTAATTCACCTCCAAGATGAAGTGCCACCATTTGCCTCCAAGAGGAAGTGCTAGCATTTGCCTTCAAGATGAAGTGTCACCATTTACCTCCAAGACGGAGTGCCATCATTCGCCTTCAAGACGAAATGCCACTTCTCGCCTCCAAGACGGAGTGTCACAATTCGCCTCCAAAACGGAGTGTCACGATTCGCCTCCAAGATGGAGTGCCACTTCTCGCCTCCAAGACGGAGTGCCACGATTCGCCTTCAAGACAAGTGCCACCATTTGCCTCTAAAATGGAGTGCCACTATTCACCTCCAAAACAGAGTGCTACCATTCACCTCCAAGATGGAGTGCCATCAAACCTCCTAGACAGAGTGTCATTATCACAAGTTCCATATTCACTAGACAAATTTGATGCTTTTAGTCTTGGCTTTATTCCTCTTGTTCGAGCAACGAGCAAAGAATGACAACTATAAGCATCAATTTTGTCTAGGTTTATTCATTTGGCCCATAACCAGTTACACCCAAAATCAAACAAAACCCAAATAAAAAATAAAAAACAATAAAAATATAAAAATTCATAATTTCCTAAACTTGCGCGACACTTCCCCACTTGTGCACGTTTCTCTTCCCTATCTTCCCTAAACTTGCTCACATTCAACTATCAACCATTTGTTTGGCCTATAAATTATCGTTAATATATAAACATAGGGGGTCACGGTTAACAGGAGAAATCTAGGGGGTGGTTATGAGAGCAACGGGAATAACCTGAAAGAGTGATCGGAGCAAAAGAAAAAACCTAAAAGAGTGACAAAAAAAGGTGGTATAACAGAGGGATGAACAAATGAAAGATGGGGGTTTAGCTAAAAAGCGGGACAAGGAAAGCAAGAAATGACCTCTTGGCCATGGCTCAAGCCAAAACAATAGTGCTACTAAGCACCGTTCATCACTGCCTTCTCCCGAAGTGTTATCACACTATTGTTGCTTATCTGACGAGCATTACCGAGGCCTCTTTGTCACCATCCTAGTGCCACTACCATGACCACTCTTCCTCTGACCCAAACATCATAAATCCAAACCATTGGTCTCCCCAAACAGAGAATTACCCTACAAATCACTACTAGAAGCTTAATCTTACCAAGTGCCTACATGAAACAATTGATCTGAAACTTAACTCGAATCATAAACCGAGACCTAACACTTGTATGTCTGCTCAACACCACCATCAAACACAACATCCACCATTAGCAGCGGCCAAGAGAACAACCCAGACAAACCAAAAGCAAAAATCGAGATGTGGAGTGCTTTAACCTTTCGAAAGGGTTCATGAAGTTTGAGGAGTCTACTCGCCAAAAGGAACGGTGAGGAGCTTCATTGTGCACCAAGGAAACGCATATCCCAAAATCGTGATGATCCGACGGTGAACGACGTAGACTCGATGAAAGAAGAGTTTGACGCTTTGGTTTAGTTTCATGAGTTTCACACACTTTTATCATATCCAAGCTGGTAAAGAGCAAGAAGGTGGAAAGACGAGTACACCGGTGATTTCAACCGCCAAAAGAACTACTAGAAGCGGTGGTCAGCAATGACGAGGTGCGGCTGCTGTGGTGAGAAGTCAACGTCTGGGTTTCTAAATTGAGAAAGAGAATGTTTGATGTGGAAGACGCAATTAACTAAAAAAGAAGAAGAAGACCGGTTGATGCCTAGCCCTATAGTAGTGTAGAATGGCCCCAAATAGAACATCAATTCGGAAGTCCAATCCTATTTATCATTTCTTGCATGAAGTCCAATTCGGAAGCCCCAAATAGACCGGTTGGGCCTTGGGGACTCACGTTCCTATGCGTTTAATTTGCATAGTCCACTTAATGGTTTTTCTTTGCTATTATAATTACTATTTGTATATGTGCTATATTTTTTTATTACCATTTTTACACTATTATTACAGTTTATTATTATTATTAACTATATCATTCATTTAATTATTATCGCTAATATTTTGTTTTCTTTCTTACAACGTGATTCTTCGGAAGACATATTTTCATTTACATTTTCGACTAGCACGTTTTTCTCAAGGCAACACAACCCCTTTTAGGTACCAACTTTGGTCGTCGTGGGGGTGTTTTAACCTTTCTCACGCGTAACCGACTCCCGAACCGAACCATGAATTTGATTCAGACGCAGATCAATTTTATAGGTTTTCGATCGTACCTAACCCAAAACGATCGATGGCGACTCCAAACATTTGATGAGCTTTTGAAGGCCCCACCAATTTCGGCTCGGACAAAAACGACATCGACAATAATAATAATTCAAATAGCGAATAGTAATTTGAATAAAATCAAGTTTTTCGGTAGGGGTGAATATCATCAAGTCAAGTTGAGTGAGAAAAAATCGGGTTAGTTAAGTTTACGAGTATCATTTTATTATTTGAATTTTTTTGAGTTGAATTTATAAAATTCGAGTCGAGTCAAATTAAATATATTTTTTGACTTTCTATTCAAATTTAAATATAATTATTTATAATGTTATGATATTGATTGGTTCTGATTTAAACAACTTCCTCTAATTATATACGATATACACATATTTTACATATTCTTTTTCACATGTATAAGTAAAATTTATATGTTATTTAATAAATCAAATATCATCTAAAATTATAATTTATTTTTATTTTTTTAAAAAGAAGGTTTTGATGATAAAGTATTGATGAGAGTATAAAGGAGTCAAACAATTGATGAGAAAAAAGAATTTGCAAAGAGTTGCAATCGGATGACCAAGTTGCATAAAATGTAAAGTTGATGAAATAGATTTTAAAAAGATAAAATTTGTTGTCAAAGGAGGAATTGAAGTCACACATGAACTCTACAATGGTTGAGAAGCATGTGGTTCAAATTTGGTCAAAAAAAGGCTTAAAACGAATGATGAATTGAATAAATAAGGTAAACAAAGTTGAGGGACTAAACTACAAAAATGAGAAAAAAAATTGTTGTTAAAAAGAGGAATTGAAGTCACACAAGTATTCTACAGTGATTGAGGAGCATATAGTTCAAATTTGGTGAAAATAGACTTAAAACAAAGTAGGAATAGAAGAAGTAATAAAAACAAAGTTGAGGATGGGATATGATTAACACCCCACAAACGCCCGTTATCGGTACCTTTTTAATTTTACGCGGCATTTTGACATTTCGGATAATAATTTGAATTTAATTTAACCATAATTATTGGATGGATTTTATTCTGAATAGAGATATCCTCTTATAAGGAAATATATTTTTTGGAACGAATATGAAATTAGAAGCACAAGTTACTTTAAGGGACCTCGATTCATATTCAAAAATATATCCCAACATAAAATGTTTGAATGCATGTCCGGTTATTGTCTTGTCAATTTTAAGTTTTAACTTAAAGGGCTCTAATTTGATTAATTTATTGTTTAAAACTACGAATATTATTAAATTTAGGGCATCTATGAAATAATACGCAATTACTTGAGCACTACTCATATTAACACCCTAAATTAAACAATATTCATATTTTAAATGGTGAATCTAATTATTTAAGTTCTAACCCTAATTAAAGCTCTAATCTAATTAATTAAGTTAATTTCATATTCTAAATTAAAATGAGTATCAAATATTCTACCTTAAAACCCCCTTTAATAACATCTCATTACAATGAGACACTATTCAAATTAGGGCGTAAAAGTTTCCTATTTAATACCCATTTATTTACTACAATGATCTCACCTATTTAATTATTTAACTCCTAATTAAAGGACTTTGTATCTAAGGTTCTAACAATTATATCTAAGTAAATTTAATTATCTAACAAAGTATTAACAAACACCTTGATTACACAAAAGGACTTTGTATTTAATACTTTGTATCTAATTAAATTTACTTTGTTAATACTTTGATTAATGTTTGATCCACGCAACACTCTCTCTTCTCTTATCACTCTCCCAAACTCTCTGAAACAAACACCTTTTTTCCAAAATTACCAGGCCAAATGGATTAAAACAAAGCCTTTTTGCTTGAACGTTCAAAGTGTTCATCCAATTTCGAATGAACACCAAACCTTCCGGCCACAAAGCGCCGCATGCACCGCTATCCAATTTTACTCCGCCGCGCTTCGACCAGCTCTAGTCGTTTGCCAGCAACTGTGTTACAACTTCGGCCACCTCTCTTCTTTCGTAAGATGCTGTGAAGCGATTTTCGACCGTCGTCTGAAACCTTAAAAACCAGAGAAATCTCTCATTTTTGATCATAAACCCTAAACTAAGCCCAGTTCATTAAAACCACCTTTTCCCCAGCCTAGGTTCTAGATCTACCCCTAACTTGAGAATGTTCAACTTCACCGTATCAAAACCTCTTCAGCCACCGTTTTTCTTCTTTTTCGAATGCTTTTTAAGTTCTCTTTTCTTTTGTTTTTTGTTTCGATTTAACTTTCATTACGTTTTCATGCAAGAAATCAAAAATGGTGAAAGAAGTACCTTCCAGTGGCTTCGGACAACGGTTTCGGTGAGATTTCAATATCGGATCGTCTTCCTCAGCGTCTGACGATTTCCTTTCTCGATAGCGGTTCGGCTACTGAAGTAATCTCTCTCCTCTTTTATTATATCTATTAGTTTATTTATTTTTTAATTATTAATTATCATTATTAACACTTAATGGTCTAACAAAAATCCTCTCTTATTTATAGTAAGTGAAAAATGACTTCGTATATGATGTCACAGCTATGATGTCAGCGGAGAAGAAAACCAAGATCTGTGGCTAAGGGTTTGGACCAATGGCATGCTGCCACGTGGAGAAAAGGGGCAGAAAAAAATGAGATTTTTGTGTTTGTTGAGCTGGTTTTATCCAATTTGGGAGGGAAATGAGTTGGCAGATTGTAAAAATAAAAACTTAGGCTTTGAAATTTTTATCATGTAAATGGGCTTGTAAAAGAAACACTTGGAGTTGTAAAATTGACATTGAAATGGACTATTTATTATATTTTTAGGTTTTATATTATTTATTTATTTAGTATTTCTTTTGGTTTTATTTATAAGGAAATATAACATATATATACCCGGACAAAATATGGGTATTACACGTTCAAATTTTACCCTTGTTAGATGAAAACCGTTAGTCAACTAATGATCAACGCTTGAGGCTAATGTGGCATGTCTACATGGCTTGGAGAGATTACGTGGCGATGTCACATGACACTTTGCTGATGTGGCATTTTAAAAATTAAATAATTAATTATTTTTTAAAAAGCATTTTTAAATATTTTAACTAATCAAATAATGCCACGTGTTAAAAATATTTTAAAAATATTTTTAAATAATTATTTTATATATTTTTAAAAAATAAAATAAAATATCTTGAAATTTTCAAATATTTTTAAAATAATCCCCAAATCCCTAAACCTTCCAAATTCAACCTCCATCGTCGGTGTTAGCCGCGTTGCCGGCGACGAAATGAAGCGCCTTCTCATCACCGAACGACTCACACACCGTTCATCGTCTGTTCTGCCGACGTTCGTCGCAAATCGTTTAAATGAATCATTCGACGATTCTTCCTTCGTCTGACATTTCGCACGGCGTCAGTCGATTTTAGGTGACGGAATGGTGGGGTAAATGATCGTGCTGGTTCGATGACTGATGTGATGGGCGGCGGTGTGGCAATCAGCGATTTTTGTTTGGGGGAGTTAGAGATTTCGAAATTTGAGGCTATTTTTGTGAAATCTAAAAATTTGGGGCTATTTTTTAAAAATAATTTTTTAAAATATATATTTTTAACCAATCAGATGATGCCACATTAGCAAAGTGTCACATGACATCATCTGATTGGTTAAAATATATAAAAATAATTATTTTTTAATTTTTTTAAAATGTGATGCCGTGTCAACAAAGTGCCATGTGACATCGCCACATCATCTCCCCACACCATGCAGACATGTCACGTCAGCTTCAGGTGTTGACCGTTAGTTGACTAACGGTTTTCATCCAACGATGATAAAATTTGAACGAAAATAAAACGTTAAGTAATTATTTGTATAAAAAAACAAGAGCTAAAATAATCAAAAGATCAAATATTAAAGGCTACTTTTGACTTTACACCTTTTAGTTTTAAAATCCTAATCAAGTATAAAATAATATTTATATTCAGTTTTAACTTTGGATAAAGTACTGCTGAAAGACTATTCATTAAATTACGAGTTTAAGTCAAGCAAAAGAGTCTATCCACGCTTTCGTAAGAAAAGTACTGCTGAAGTTTTGACAATTGAGAACATCACTGTTTCTTTGTTTTAAACTTTCAATGCGTACCATCAGATCAGAAAGTTTAGATTTATGAAGTAATATTAACTAAATAATCCCTTTTGAAAATTTAATTGGAAAAATACTTTCTTTAAATAATATTTAAAAAAATATTCCTCTTTCAGCTCACGTTAGTTAAACTCGCGTTTAGTTAAAAGTAAGTTTTAAATTTGCGTTTAGCTAAAAGTAAGTTCTGTGTAATAAAACTTTGGTAAATTTTTTTTTCTTTTTTTACCTATCCACTAAATACGAAACTCGCTTTTAGCTAAAAGAAAGTTTTAAACTCGAGTTTAGTCAAAAGCAAATTTGACTTATATAAGCTGAAAAGGGATATTTTCCAAATATTGTTCAAAGAGAATTAAATTCCCTAAAAGGAATATTCAAGCAATAATGCCTATGAAGCTAGTGGATTTTCTTTCCCTATTTTAATGATGGTATGGATGGTTTTAGTTTTAAAATTGTATTAAGTATAAAATACTATGAGTTCGATTTAAATTTTAGATAAATTTATGCATATTTGTAGATTAAACTATTTAAATTGGGTGATCATTAGGTATAACGCGTCATATTTACCACTAAGGCCACTATTTGGGTTGTTTTTTATGTTATGTTTTATATATTTTGACAATGATTTGATTTAAAGTATAATTTATGTGGTCATGTTATATTTATTTTACGTCTTAATTTATATTGTATTGTGTAAAAATTGACCTTATAATTTAATTTTTAAAAATATTATTTGTTTGTATGGTGTTCTCATTAATTTTTATTATGTAAAATATTATTATTTTTTGACTTGTGTTTACAGTAAAAAAAATTACACGTGTTACATAAATGTTAATATGTTCATTTTATTTTTTAACATGAGATGTTTCAATTAGTTCGATATCTTTAATTCTTCATGCTATGTTTTAATTTATTTCATAATTTGCACAGTTTCTTCATGGCGACTCAAGTTTAATTCTAAATTTATTTATTTAAGAATTGAATTGTTGGAACAATTATACATTAGAACAAGTGTTCCAGTGAAAAAACGGATGATGTTCATTATAAGAGACACGGATTTAAATCATTATGTCTACAATGCGTATGCACATTATCAAAGGGTTAAAAATATGTATCGACAAATACTGCTTTCTAATCAACTTTAAACTATTAAGAAAATAACAAGCAAGCATGCTCCAGTACTATATAATATTTATATTAAATATCTATCAGGGAGAATTTATATAAAATATTTATCGATAATTCGTATGTTAATATTTATTCACCTAAAAGTTATTTCATAATACATTTTAATTTTTGAACTCTTATAAATGCCGTTCACATATGTTATCAAATTGAAATTTTATAAATCGAAAGTTTATTTTAAAAAATTTGTCTTAAAGATATTATTTATAATTTTTTAAATTTTTATTTTGGATATTTGTTTTGCTCGATATTTTATTAAATTTTTTATTATTGCTGTTTAATATTTTATTTAGTATGGACATATCTTCATTTTCTTCATATGATATGGGGTTTAACCCTTATCTTGATAATAGAAAACAAAGGTTCAGCTTCTGGGTGCGCTGGCCCCGGAAACATGGGTCCTTATTACCCATCTTCTCAATCACTCATTTCTCTAATATTTTATATCCATTTGTATTTTATCAGTTAGTTAATTAAATTAGATCAAATTCTATAAAAAGTCGTTATAAAACTATTATTCTAACTTGATTTTCTTAATTTTTTTAATGTAATGCAAAACCTAAATTATTCTATAACCAATAGGTGAGCTTAAAAAACGAATCAAAGAAGATGCAGCACAATAATATCTCAATCTGAATTTTATTTTTCTTCATTTTCCAACATTATATGAACATTAATCAAACCAAAAGGTCCACCTTCACTCACGTCTATTCATTCCAAAAAGGCTCAATTTCCATCCACATGTTTCCTTTATTATTTAGTCCAATATTTCCTGAAAAACATCAAATCAAGCATCCACGGTCTCCTCTGTTTCTGCAGCAGCAAGAACAAACTCTGGCTGTGCCGCTACTCTTTCAGCTCCGCACAAGGTCCCATCAATGGCGTTGGGCTGCCCCAGTGCCTTCAAAGCCAAGTGTGCTGCCTTCTGCCCAGATATCATCATTGCTCCGAATGTTGGTCCCTGCAAAACAAAACCCACAGTTTTTTTCATTATAAAGCATCAAAAACTCAAATCAAAGTTGATTTTTTTTTATAAAAAAAGTATTATTGTTTACCATTCTTGGAGCACCATCAATCTCTGCAACTTCCATACCGGTTACAATCATGCCGGGCACAATTTCCCTTGTAAGCCTGACGATTGCATCCTCCGCCGTGTTCATATCCAGTGCTTTCATTCCGGGAACACTGTCAATCATGCCGATGCTCTTCAATCTCTTCACACCAGTGGCTCCGAATGGTCCGTCGTGTCCACAAGAACTGACCACAATCTTGGACTCCATCACGTTCGGGTCCATACAAGATTGTGTGTCGTGGTTCATCGACACCAAGGCCCAGTTCGTCACCACACCGGCAACCCGGTTCCCTTTCACGATCAAATCCTCGGCTGCCACAGCATTGAACAACTTCACATTAGGCCTTGCTAAGAGCTTGCTCATGATTGTCGATGTGAACAAAGCCGCATGCTTGATGACAACGTAGTCTTCTTGTACGTCGTATTGGATGCCGAGCTCGTCGAGGAACCTGTGTGCCGGTTTCCGAACGACCATGGCCGAAAATAGCTGCCCACCGAGCCATGCACCTCCGCCAGGGCTAACGGATTGTTCGATTATGGCGATACGGATGTCGGGGTTTTTGCTGATCTCGTAAGCACAAGAGAGGCCTGCGGAACCTGCGCCGACGATGATGACATCAGTGTCGGCGTAGGTGATCATGTCCATCATGTAGCGGCGTGTCATTTCACGAGAGACGTGGGATTCTTTGATGGGTTGGAATTTAAAGGATTGTAAGTCATAAGGAGGGGTCAAGGACATGGAAATGGTGGAGTTTTGCGCGGCGGATTTAACCGGAGTGAAGCGAGATAGGATCGGGGTGCCATGGAAGGATGACTTGTGGTCGAAGAAAGATGGTTTGGGGGTTGAAGACAGTGAGGTGAGAGCTGTTGCCATGGCTGCCATCGATCTTTCGGGTAAGTTTATGTGGTAGTAGATGAAGGAGATATGGTTTGGAGTGAACTGATGAATGCCAACTTAGGGTATTTAAGCTTTTTTCCCAGGAAGGAGAGAGATGAAAATATCTGAAATGCTGCATTGGCCATTGTGGCTTGATCAAAAAATCTGCTACAAAAATATCTCAACAGTGTAAAATGATTGAAATTGAATGGTTCATAATCAATGGCTTTGGATATTCGTACAATAGTATCTTGGCTACTGCAATGGTAGCCTTTGTTGCCAATTGGAACTTTCATTTTCATTGCTGCGTTGTCACAAACTTACCATTTCATACGATATGAAATATCTCTTGGAAAAGCTAATTAGTAGTGCTAAATTTCTGTCAAGTGAAGTTATCATCATAGAAACATTTGGGGTAAAGAAAAAGGCATAATATATGTCAAAATTGTTGATTTGGGCATCGACATTACCTTGTAAACAGGTCCAAAACCACCTTGTTCCTGCATGTTTGAATCAGAGAAGTTATTAGTAGCTGAGTGTATAGTTTCCAAATCAATATAAGAATCATTTGCTTTAAACTCATCGAAGCCTTCGAAATACTGATCCTGGAAATCTGGATTCTCACAGTCGCCGTTGCCATTTTTGTGTTCTTTCCACTTCCACTTGTTGTACTTGTAGGTGGATTTTGCGGAGAAACAGAGGACTCATTGGCACCTTCATAAAAGGCATATAAGCAATCATGTCCCACAGAACCGTAGCACTGGGATGACAAATCTTTTATGGCTGCTTCAAGGCATTCGTTACATTCATCTGGGGATACGTCTAAGGTACACTGCACCAGAGCATACAGGGTGTCATCCACCGTGTACGGTTCATCTCTGGCAGCATACGTTCAAGAATATGTCTAGACAAGGAAGTGAATCTTACCGATCCAAAATCAACTCTCGACTGCCTTTGGATCAATTCCCAACAAATGCCGATAGATAACTTAGTTCAGGTGGGTTTTTTTTTTATGTCTGGCCATGTTGATAGGAATGCTCATGGTATAACCTTGCCAAATGCTGGCCTTTGCAGATTGGACATAACGTAGTTATTGGGAAAAGTTGCATGCTTTGTGGAGAGAGGTCGGCATAGCAGGATCCGTGATGTATGTTACTATTATTCATGTATGCAAACATGATGAAATTTTCAAATTTTCTGGGAGTTGAGATCATATTTGGTTTCTCTCCTGCCACAGGATAGGAGACTAAGTGGTTCTAGGGGGAAGAGTAGCAGTTTGTGATCATGTCTATACAGTATCAAAGGTATTTACTTGAAAATCCTGAGTTCATCAATATATACAAAACCAAGGCAAGGTGTTAAAGATACTTCAGAGAAATCTGGTAGCCCTTAGTTTCAATTTTTTCGATGCATGCCAAAGTTTAACTTTCTTGTTGTTGTTGGATATCTTGCCATCTTTACCTACTGGTATATTTCCTTCCCTGTGTGATCCCTGGTGCTTACTCTTTATGCCCCATGTTTTATATTTGATATTAGTTGTTAAATTGACTCTTAATTCAGCTGTGGCATTCTGTATTGCGCTGTGAAGAGCTGTCCAAAACGTGGTGCCAGCATCGACATGGTTGAGTACTCAAAAATGCCGATCCTTCCTCTGATAAAAGGAAGGGATAGTGTTGTCTTGTAGTTGTTCCTCACTGTGTCCACCCCATTATAGAAGATTATCGGTAATACCATCATGATAAAAGGAAGGGAAGATATCATGATAGTAATACCTGAGTTTTTGTTTGGATTATCAGTATCAAGCTCGTATTGGATGATCCATGATCGAATGCACTACTATCGTTAATCGAAGGGACGGAAAAGTTCACGATTGTATAACTGGGGCTTCTGGGACGCAATGCTAGCCATAGACAAAAACAGAGAGCTTAAGCTACAAAGTTATACTTCTTTCTCATCCGAATTAAGCTTGAAAGGTTTAAATTTGTGTAGCATATGACAACGAAATATTGTTACAAATTAATCAAATCAAACAAGAATGACTACACATATTACACACACACATATTTGCAAGAATCAAGTGAAATAAACGGGGCATCTCTTGTTCTTCCAAGCCGGCAAGATCGTTCCATCTTGACCAACTGCAACATCACAATTGACATGCATCCTATGATGTTTACTGTTCCATGTAGAAACCTTAAATCGGATCACCGACGTTATATCAAGGCGAAAAATCACCGTCCCTTTCTGCCTATCGTTCCTAAACTCCTCCCACCGCTTGCTGTTCACCGTAAGCGTGGCCGCACCGAATATACGGTCCACAACTGTAGTTGTCTTCGGTTCCTGGAAGAACGGATCCATCAATGGAGCTGACCCGATTCGTTGATCTCTGTAAGAAACAGAGCCAACCATGGAATCGTAATAGATTCCAATGTGTTGGTTGGAGTTCCTGACCGTGACATTGAACGTTATTTCGGCATTCTCAAACCCCGTGGGTTGAGCCAAACCGGGCACAGTAAACTCCACCATGTGAAACCTCGGACGATGAGGGCGTAAACTAAGCCATAAAATGAAGAAAACAATGCCAACAACTAAAACCAAACATAAAAATATGGCACAGAGTATTTTGGTCACCCTAGCCGTGCAGCTTTCACGAACCCGCTCCGCGTAGTATCGAGCGGTGTGCTGTCGTTTGATTGGTTTGGATCGAGGCTGGGAGTCCTGCTCGGTGTGTCGGACGTCGGAACTGGACATTTTTAAGAAAATAAACAAGGTTTCCAAGGTAGATTTTGGGTGATAACGATAGAAGGGTGTTTATGTGTTCTAAAGGTGGCGTGGAAGACAAGGGAACCTTGAAGAATTTGGTCTTTTTGCATGGCTTAAGAAAGGAATAACGCCATTGATTAATCAATAGGCTTCCTATCGGCTTTCTGTCACTAAAACTGAATGATATATTCTTATTGTACACACATTCTATTACTCAGTTATTTATTATTTTATTCATTTTTATTAACTTCGTATTTTTATTCAATAACTTTTACTTTATATGCTAAAAATAATTTAGCTAACTATAAAATTATTTTAATTATTATTAAATTAAATTAAACAGTAAACTGCACTATATCAAAACATAAACATATGTTAAATATAATTACTTTTAAGATTATAAATGTATTTTTTAAAATGTCATGAATAATACTTATTTTTCTTTTTTTTATTCTTTTGAAAATATATTATGCAAATGCATGTTAAATATTTCACACTTAAATTATTTTTTCTTTTATTTTTTTACTTTTATATATTTAACAAATTTCATGTATTCTCGATTAATATAACTCCAAATGCTTTGATTGTTAATTAGATTATTAATCGAAAGATTACACCTATGGAATGAATTTATACAAGAGTTAGATTTGACTATTTTAACTATGAATTTCCATATATGTATAGCTAAGAAAACGAGGAATTTAACTAAAAAAAATATATGGTTAAACTCAACGAGTGATCCTAAAGAAAAAGATTATATATCTATTTAAAAAAATCTGAATTCGAGTAGCTGTTTTATCTTCAAAGTATATATCTAATCAAAAGGTTAAGAAAAAGTAAGTACATATATTTCCTTATATACACAAATGATTAATAATGAAGATTGTATAAATTATTTATAATTTGACTTTTAGATAACATAAAATTAATATTAATTTGAGCTAAGGCCCAATAAATATCAAGCCCAAGGTCGAACATAAATTAAAGGTATTAAAACCCGAAAAGGGGTCTCTCATCGTTATGTTTTTATACCTTAATCATCATTTTTCTTATTAAGCTATATTTTATTTTCTATTACCTCCATTTCCATGTATCCTTGACTAACTTAAATATCAGGAGCCGTACCGGAACCCAAGCTCCGACGTCTCTTCTTGCATAAATCCAAAAGCATATGGTTTATCTTCAAATACGGTCGTTCCAAAAATGACAAAAATAACTAAATACAAAGATAAAACATTCTGAAAACCATGAATGTATTTTTTTTTCTTTTTTAGTTTAAAACCATATTCAAGATTTTTTTCAGATCCAAAAGAATAATATGACTGAAGTAGCTTTTAGTTATATTTTTATAAAATTTAATTAGTTAAATTATTTAAAATAACTAAATACAAAGATAAAACATTATGGAAATGTATTATTTTAATTGTTATAAAAGAGAACCCAACAAATTCAAATTGTTTTATCTGCAAGTTGGTGTGTATTGTCTTAAATATATGTTACAAATTTAAAAGAATATGTATGAACATATACTACCTTATAATCACATTAGAACTATTAAAAAATTGTTATACAAGAACTTTAAATTTTAAATTAAAACCAATGAATTTATCTCAAAGCTAATATAATTGTATTAAATATATGTTTAAAAACATAATTTTAGTTTGATCTTTAATTTAGCAGTTGCTTAACTTGAATATTAATTTTGGTGAAATAATAATATATTCTTAACATAGTTCAATGGATAAATATTTTAACCTTTGTGCTAAAGGTCACAAGTTCAGATCTTTGTTTCTTTGGAAATAAATTTTTTTCTTTTCTATTAAATAGAGAAATATTACATTCCCAAGATAAAATATCGAAATTTGAGCTCATACAAGATGGGGCAACATAAGCATCCTAGCCCACTTAGCCAATTAGTGGATCTCAGAAACAATTCTTTTTATATTGGTAACATAATATAGGTTAAATATAAGTATAATTATAATTTAACTTTCTAGTTTTACATATAATTTCAACGTCGTTAAATTTTATTATCTTATAATTAAAAAATAAAAAATAGGAATAAATAGATTAAAAAGAGTGGTAAATTGTTTTTATATTTAAATAGAATGAATAGGGTTAATGTACTTTTCATTAAATCTTAGGGGGTAAGTGAGTAGTTTCCAAACTATAGGGATAAGTTGAATTTTCATCAAACCTTATAGGGATTTGTGTACTTTTTTTTATGCAGCGGCGGAACTTGGTAGTAGAGTTTGGGGGCAACTTAAAACTTTAAAAAAATAGAGGTTTTTAAATTAAGTTTTTTAAAATTTTGAAGGTTCAATTTACATTTTTTCAAAGAATATTAGGTCTAACTAAAATCTTTAAAATTTTGAGAAGCTTAATGATAACTTTTAAAAATTATAGGAGAGATTTAATTAATAACATTCAAAAATTTTAAAATTTAATCTGAATTTTTAAAATTTTTTGAAATGTCAAATCAATTTTTTAAAGGTCTAATTATATTTTTCAAATTTTAGGGAGCGTAGCCCCAGAGGTCCTCATTGTCTGCCGCATTTGTTTCTAAGTAATTTGTTTACGCAGTTTTGCATCCGATCCTATGTACTTCCCACTAAAGATGCATTTCCTCGAAGAAAACTTAGATAAAACAGATTAATAAAAAACAATGTGCACACAATAACAGTTCCTCACATGAACTAATGGCGTGATTAAGACAAAAGCCTTGTGTTTAAGGCTGGTGTGGTTAAGATAATATTTTTAGATTATCATCTTGTTTATTATCCATTATATAGAAAGAAATATTATCGAGTATGGTAATTCTAGACATGTGCAATATGAACGAAAAACTGAAATACTCAAAAGGGACCGGTGGGGCCATTACTTTAAAAAAATTAAGTTGAAATATTAGTAAAATTATATTTTTGTTTTCTAAAATATATAATTTATATTGTAAATCCATATATCTAGACATTTTAAATGGTCATCTCAATAAATAATATTAAGTTCTGTCACTGAACATGAAATTAAAACAAATAACATGATTGTTTTATGATTTTTTTGTTTCTTCAATTTTTTCTTCGTTTTAAGTCTATTTTTTTATCAAATTTTAATCACAATCTCCTCAAACGACGAATAATACCACTGTAATTTTAATTCTTCTTTTTATAATTTGGCCCCTCAACTTTTTTCCTTGTTTCTTCAACGGTTTAAGTCTATTTTAATCAAATTTAAACCACAAACTCCTCGAATATTGTAAAATACACATGGAACTTCAATTCCTCTTTTTGAAATTCAATCCCTCAACAAGGGATGGACATTTCACCTGACCCGATCGAAACATGTTTTACTAAGGGTGAGGTGGGGTCAAGTTCAGGTTTAGGGTAAAAAATATTTGACTCGACCCAAGATTAATAGTGTAATTTTCCCTATATTTTAGGGATATTGGCAATAATTCCCCTCTCTCTATTTTTTATAGTTGGGTCATTAAAATTGATTTTTTTACAATTAGGTCCATAAAATTAATATTTTACAATTAGGTCCTTAAAAGTTACCGGTGGCGACTCCAAATATTTTTTAAGATTAAATGAAAGGAAAAATTAATTAAATGAAAATTTTGATTTAATAAGAAAACTAAATTTTCAAGATAAAATGAATTAAAAAAGATCAACAACTTAAGCTTTTAAAATAAATCGTTAGGCTATTTTCATACCTCGATTAAAAAATATCCACAAAATTAAAATAAAAGGTTAGATGATTGTTTGTAAAAAAAAGAATAAGACCTTTCTGCCAAACTAAAAGCCAGCTATACCATCATTAATTTAGGAAAAAGAAAAACCACCAGCTTCATAAATCTAAACTTTATGATCCGCGTTGAAAGTTAAAACAAAGAAACAGTGATGTTCTCACTTGTCAAAACTTCAGCAGTACTTTTCTTACGAAAGCGTGGCTGGACTTTTTTGCTTAACTTAAACTCGTAATTTAATAGCCTTTCGTGCAATTTATTGTAGCCAAATTATCGTTTTCAGATTTTATAAGCGAAAAATAAGAGGGGATTTCTGTGTTGTATATATTTTACATGATCAGATATGTAAAATGATGGCTGATTCCTTCACCAAAATCTTCCTTGTAGCTGCTGTGTATCTTTCAACCTTTAGCTTCGCCAGTTTAGCAGACTCGGTGCGATGGTACTACTTCTGCTCCAATGCAACCTCTCTGTCAAAAAACTACGCCACTAATATCAATCACCTCTTCTCTTATCTCTCAACCAATGCAACCGAGCACGGCGGATTCTTCAACACCACCGCGGGACAGGGGCCTAACACGGTGTATGGTCTCTTTCTCTGCCGTGGGGATGTCCTCCCTGAAAGTTGCCGTGAATGCATCGACCATGCTGTTGCCGACATAGCTCACCTTTGTCCTAACCAAACTGGGGCTATAGTTTGGTATGACATGTGCATGCTACGTTATTCGAACCTGTCCATCTTTCCCTCCATGGCTGAAAGGCCTAATATAAGTTTGTCGTACAATCAAGAAGTTACGGAACCAGACCGCTTTGACCGGCTGGTGGCAACTGTGATGAAAGATATTGCATCTCGGGCTTCAAACGCTACGCCGGGGACTAAAAAGTTTGCTACAAAAGAGGCAACTTTTACGGTGTTCCAAACACTTTTCAGCCTAGCACAGTGCACACCGGACATCTCCAGTGACGATTGCTACACATGCCTCCAGGAGGCTATTGCTAACTTGCAATTTTATTGCAGTGGATTGACATCAGGATTTACTATGTTCCCTAGCTGTACTGCTCAATATCGGACTATCCCGTTCTATAGTCTAAACCAAACTGAA
Source organism: Hibiscus mutabilis (assembly GCA_019671005.1). Classification (NCBI taxonomy): domain Eukaryota; kingdom Viridiplantae; phylum Streptophyta; class Magnoliopsida; order Malvales; family Malvaceae; genus Hibiscus; species Hibiscus mutabilis. Next base: position 83,562,655 of record CM033714.1, read on the forward strand.
TCAGCGGCAGCGCCTCCCCCAGTGTCGCCACAACATCCTGTTCTACTTCCTCCACCTCCTCCAGGTCCGTTTAATAGATCAAACTAGTGTAGTCCTATGTTCTGTCATTTATTCATTTGTCTTTATTCAGGTAAGAGGGAGAAATCACCACAGATAGTAATCAAAATTGTTGTTCCAACTGTTGGCAGCTTCTTGGTTTTGTCCAGTTTCTTATGTTGTGTTCTAGGTTGGAAACCAAGCAAGAAACTAATGACTCGAAAAGCCAGGAATGGTAAGCCAAAGTCTTTGACATGTTCATATCATTCAGAAAAAAGAAAGTGTTTATATTTGATTACAAACCAATGACGTTCACAGTGTATGTATATAATTTGCAGACGGAATCGAAGACATGGCTATGCAATCCCTGCAATTTGAGTATCGAAAAATCGAAGCGGCCACAAACAACTTTGCTGAAGTTAACAAGGTTGGTGCTGGTGGGTTTGGCAGTGTATATAAGGTGAGGAAAAGTGTATGATCATATAAAATAATTTCCATTCGTTTTGGTTAGAGAATTCGAGACAAATCCATGACTGATTATTTCATTTGTGTTTGATCAGGGCATACTTCCCGATCGACAAGAAATAGCTGTGAAGAGACTATCGACAAGCTCCAGTCAAGGCGTTGATGAGTTTCGGTCCGAAGTTGAGTTGGTAGCCAAACTTCAGCATCGGAATCTTGTGAAGCTATTAGGATATTGTCTAGGAAGGAAAGAGACGATGCTTATCTATGAATTCATGCCCAACAAAAGCCTTGATCACTTCATATTTGGTTTGGTCCTTTCATACACAGAAGCTTTTAGTTTTCACCAAAAGAATTGACCGTGATAAACAGCTATTTTTCTTTCGATCTATCATTTCAGATCCTGAAAAACAAAGACAGTTGGATTGGTCACAACGATGCAAAATCATTAAAGGGATTGCTCGAGGGCTTCTATACCTTCATTCGGATTCACGACTCAAAATCATACACCGTGATCTTAAAGCTGGTAACATTTTACTCGACGAGGACATGACCCCAAAGATCTCTGATTTCGGCATGGCGAAGCTTGTTGAGGAAAATGAAAGCCTGCAACATACCAAGAGAATCGTCGGCACCTAGTGAGTTAATTTTCCATGCAACTATATCTTCCTTTAACTTAGGTATCATGTAAGTCTCTGTTTCGATACTACTGCATTACTAAAGTATGTTTCGTAAACAATGTTGTTATGTACTTATGTTGCAGTGGTTACATGTCTCTGGAATATGCAATGCATGGACGATTCTCAGACAAGTCAGATGTATTCAGTTTTGGAATTTTGATACTGGAAATTGTAAGTGGCAAAAGAAACACAAGTTTCTATAACTCTGCACAAGCCGATAACCTTTTGACTTATGTAAGTCCCAGATGAAATTCCCAGATTGAGAAGTGTTAATTCGTATCCGACATCCACACTCAAGTTCGAACAAATTGTATTGAGAAGTGGTAATTTGTGGTCGCTTGTTTGCAGGCGTGGAGACATTGGAAAAATGGGACACCAATAGAACTGATGGATTCAACCTTACGAGACACTTATGTAAGCGATGAAGTTGGTAGGTGCATTCATATCGGATTGTTGTGCGTTCAAGAAAATCCAGAAGAAAGGCCGACAATGGCGAGAGTGGTTGTCATGCTTAGCCGTTCATCAGTTACTTTACCAGTACCTCAACGAACGGCCTTCTTTTTTGGCACCACAACAGGGGGAAAGCTTTCGGTTGTGGATCAATCAACGAGTACTGTTTCATCATCGGCGGCCACCGTTAACGAGACATCCCTTACTGACTTATTCCCTCAATAAATCCGATCAGTGTGTATTCTTTTTTTATTATTGTTTTGTAATGGACGGTCATAATAATTTTTTCATACATCCTCGGCTTGAGACTTTGTGGACTTTTGAGTCTTTGTATGTCCTTAACCTACCCCAAGGCCAACATGACACTTGGGTTGTATTGGTCATTGGATTATTCCACACTTCAATCCTTTCCCTGATGCATTTTCGTATATTTCCCCTTATTTTCCACAAGAAAGACAATTCGAGCGATGGTCAGTCCTTGAGTCTTGGCTTTAAGCTTGGGGACTTTGATCCTTAAGTCTTAACCAATCCGAACATGGAAGATCTTTTCTGAATAGGACGTTTATGGTACTCCAGTTCTATGAAGTTGCTTGTTGACTGGGTTTCAGTGTCAACCGCCCTGTTGTTTAAGTAACTGTCAACTTCACAATGAATACAATCAAAATTATATTGGCGTAGTGGTAAATCAAGTTGTGGATCAACTTGTAGAATAGGTTGCAAAACAAGCTAATATCCTTTATGAGTTGTACAGTGTAATTAATTGATTAGTTTGAATGAATTGCGAAGTTTAGGAGACGTGTGTATATATAAACCTACTTTTGATATGAAATTCAATTTTAATTTCTCATACTTGAAAATCTTTGGCATTCATATTTTCTCTAAGTTTTGTTTTGCAAATTTCTAATATAAATATCAAAGAAGCTATAGGAGATCTAATTATAACACGTTATTAGCACCGATTATTTTTATCAAGTTTTATCTCTCTTTAAATTTAAGGTAATCTTGAACTCACATTAATATACATGTGAGTAAGCTTATATTAATAACTGTATTTATATATATTGGTCTTCAACTGTATTTATAAATATCTACGCAAAATTGTTCCAATGCTTAGCAGTTCTGCTATTACTTTACCAGCACCACAACAACCGGCCTTGTTTTTTGGTACTAAGACAAGAGGAAGCAATTCAATTGCAGAGATGGGGTTGGATAGATCAACAAGGAGGTTCCAATTCTCAACAATTGACGTATCTATCACGGATTTTTACCCTCGGTTGGGAGTTGAATCCATTCATTTGAAAAGAAAATTGAAATAAACTGTTTCTTCCAGTAATTGTATGTAAAGATTCTAATTCGAAGCTTCTTTGTTTATTACATCTATGTACATGCATACCAAAGAAGCACTGGATTTCCGGTCAAGGATACAGAAAATATGCAATGCAAGTACTTAGTAAGTACCAGCTTCGAACTTCATCGAGGATCTAGTTCAGAAATTGAAGCCTCGTTGACAGATACTTGGATTGCTTCCATTTTTGATCGATTAGAGAGTGATGATGGTTCGGACATTGTTGCTATCTCCATGGTTGAATTCATAGAAAATGCAGGTCTTGATGGCACCGGAAGAGATATGGAATAGCTGCTAAGCACGAGAGCCACAGAGGCCATGGTCGGTCGGTCTGCAATATTTTCTTGAACACAAAGCAACCCGAGATGGATGCATCTCATTATTTCGCTTCTCGAGCCATCCCTCAGAATTGGATCTACAGCTTCCAAAGAAGCCCCTTCATTCCAGTTTCTCCATGCCTGCAAATGTTTCAGAATGTGAACTTACTTTGTCTTTTAGCAAATTCTAATCCAGTTTTATGACAAACAAGGTATGCAGCTTACATGGGTTACAAGAGAGTCTCCCGCTTGGTTGGAGAAGGAACTGATTTTTTTACCACTAATGATTTCCAAAACCAACACTCCAAAGGCATAAACATCAGATTTAACCGAATATTGTCCATGCCATGCATACTCTGGGGCCATGTATCCACTGCACACAAATACATTTTAATCAATAAAATGGTTGCTAAAACTAAGCTCTAGATGAAGTGCTAATGAATGGTTGGGATCTTTGAGTTTTAGATATCACCACTACCAAGTGTAACTAGTAACATAAAATCTGATTGAGCTCTTAATGCTTACAAGGTACCAACGATTTTGCTTGTATCAGCTCGAGATTGATCAACCACAAACAACTTTGCCATTCCGAAATCTGAGATTTTAGGATTACTCTCTTCATCGAGCAATATGTTGGCTGCTTTTAAGTCGTGATGGATGATTCGGTATTGGGAATCTTGGTGAAGATAAAGAAGTCCCTTGGCTATTCCCTTTATAATTTTGTACCTCTTCTCCCATTTTAGCAGTAGACGCTTTACTGGATCTACAGAACTCTCAAAATGCATATTCAGAATAGTAATAACCATAAAATCCAATTGGTGTACTTAAAAAGGATTAAACCATAAAAGTTTTCAAGGCTTGAGTTAGGCAGAAACTCATAGATTAGAATCCTTTCCTTTTGTTCCAAGCTAAAACCAACAAGCCTGACCAAATTCCTTTGTTGAAGCTTCGCCAATAGCATGACTTCATTCTTGAATTCTTGTATTCCGTGTCCTGCATTTTCAGACAGCCTCTTTATAGCTACATTTCGGCCATCTTCAAGCTTACCCTGATAGAATTTGGAACAAAGAACAATGATGGAAAATGCCAACTTTTATTTCCTAGTATTTGTCGGAATCCATCAAACGAGAGGATTCACTTTCACATATTTATTCTGTATTCTTTTCTTCTTTAAGATACTGGGAATTTTCATGGATCAAATCTTTAATTACCTTATAAACAGGACCAAATCCACTTCGTCCAAGCAGGTTCGCATCGGAGAAGTTTTCTGTTGCAACTCTTACTGCAATAAAGTCAATTTGCAACCATTCCGCGTGGCCCTTGTTATCTGCAGGGTAACAAAGAATCATTTATGTTACATAACTTAGAACAAAAGGAAAGGAGAGCGAAGCTAACCACACCGTGCTTAAACATTGCAGAAGATTGATCATTTGTGAAGTATCTTTTGTTATAAGACCGTGACAGGAAAACAAAAGAAAATCAAACGCCAACTTACTTTGATCGCCCTGCTTTGTTTTCTTGTTCCTCTTAAGGAGAACATCAATCACAAGTATGATGAGCACCACCATGGAGATGACAATTGGAACAACTATAATAACTAGTGTTCGAGATGAACTGCCTCCCCCTTCTGTACAACCAAGAACTTTGTAAGGAACTTCAGACAAGATACTGATTCATATCAATTTTTATATGCATCAATTTCCTCCTGAAACCAGCATGCCATCTAGCAGATCCGATTCTGTACTCACCTTTTGTGATTGTGGAGTTCACCAGCTGCGGAGGAGGACTAGCAGGTGATGGTGGAGGAGGAGGAGACAAATACGGTGCGGTAGTAGAAGCATTGGGTGCATAGAAGGGATCTAAACCCCACATGAAATAACAGCTAGGCTTCTGAACATAACCTCCTTGGTTCCCACGGCAACAGCTTAAATAGTGACCTACGGATTGCCTTAGGCAGGACTTGCAATCCTTTTGTGATAAATGCGGAGTGCACTGCATTAGTGCATATATCCTTTGGAACACTCCAGAATCTGCTTCCCCCGTTGCATACTTGAGACTAGAAGAGCCGTTGGAAGCGTTCCTCACCACACTGTCCATCAAAGTCTCCCAAACCGTATCGAATTCTGTTAAGTTCCATGCAATGTTGCCGGTAGTATAGCCTGTCTTAGTTGGTTCTAGCTCCAGGGTTCCGTAAAAGGAGTAATTTGCATAGTGCACGCGACATGGTTTCCCTGCCCATAACATAGCTTGTTTCTGGTTGGGACAGGTATCTGTGAGATTGTGGATCGAGAAGTTGAGACATTCATAACAATGATCTGGAGTAGAGTCTCCTCTGCACATACCAAGAGCGTATACGTTGTCGGAGTTTTGGCCAATACTGGCAGTGAAAAAGCCACCTTTTGAAGAGACATTAGTTGGGAGAGAAGCGAGAACAAGGTCCCGGTTTTTTCCATATGTGCTATTAAAGCTGAAATTACCAGTGTCATAGCATTTTATTTCTATGCCGCTGGCAATGGCAACAAGAGTGATGCCGATAAGCAGGTAGGAGAGAATTGCAGAAAGAGTTATAAGTTTACCCCACATTCTGAAGGAGATGGGAACTTTGGCAGAGGAGATTTGGTGCTTTTTTTTTCGAAAGTCTTAAACTTTTAACAGTAGACCGAAACTTAGTCTTTAGTTCCTGGAATTTTGATGATGGAACGTAACGATATCGGAAGACAGCCACTTGTTTACAATAAGGGATACTTCCATGTTTCTTGCTATAGGAGCTTGAATTGTTGGCTGAATTGGTTTTGTTTGAACGTGAGATTTTAAGACTTCCAATGTCGCGGGTAAGTTATGGAATGATTTTTTTATTTTTCCATCGTTCCCGCTTTCTTCGAAGTTTGCTTGGCCAATTCAGTAAACTTGACCAATTTTTTTATACATACGTCCATTCAGCCAAAATGGACAACTCAACAACTATTCATGAACTCTCATATCCTTGAAGTAATGAAGAAAAAGGAAGATGCAATGACTAGTAAATCACCGAGGCAACATATTCGAAATCGTAACCTCGTTAACAAAGCATATTCTATTACTTGAATTAGGCTGAATTGGTTCCGCAACGAAACGTCTAACATGAAATGCAGGTTCTGCTGGTAGAGGCAGAAATATGGTGTCGTTTCCCAACATAGCAACCACAGTTGACATGGTTGGTCTGTCTACAGGACCAGTTTGCACGCACAATAGGCCAATCTGGATGCATTTAAGCACCTCGGGGGGTACACTCGATTCGACAAGATGCTCTTCTATTAGCTTCATCCCTTCACCTTTCGACCATAGATTCCACGCCTACAATTATTGCTTAGAATTAGCCTAATGTATATGATATAGTATTCATGTATTCACTGAGGATGGAATGAAAGAACATACAAAAGTCAGGAGGCTTTCAGCATGTCCCGAAATCTGAAATCCGCTGTTCCTTTTCCCACTTATAATCTCCAGCAAAAGGACTCCGAAACTGAAAACATCGGATTTGACAGAAAAAAGTCCTTCCATAGCATACTCGGGCGCCATGTATCCACTATGAAGAAGGATTAAAACAAAATTATATAATCGCAGAAAACTTTGCAAAAACCGAACTGGTTTTTCAATGCGCATCGATGAATGGTATAAAAAACATACTATGATTCATTATTTGTATGGGATCTTTCTGACTTATATGATATTGATGCAGAGAACATATTTCTCCGAACTTGTCCATAAAATTTTTTATGAGGCAACATGTTGGGAAGAATCTATAGACTTACTATGTTCCAACTACTCTGTTTGTATTTGCTTCATTTTGATCTCCACCAAAAAATTTTGCCAAACCAAAGTCTGAAATTTTTGGATTCATTTCATGATCAAGTAAAACATTACTTGCTTTAAGGTCTCTGTGGATGATTCTAAGGCGAGAATCTTCATGCAGGTACATGATACCTCGGGCAGATCCTCTAATTATGTTGAGTCGTTTCTTCCGTGTCAGCTGCACAGCCAAACTCGAATCTGATAAATCTCAAGAAAAAAAAATTTATTAGTTAAATATTCAAATTTATTTTGTTTGTATATGAGATAATGTTGTTATCAAGAGATTTAAGAATTGAACCGAATAGGAACACGTCAAGGCTTTTGTTGAGCATGAATTCATATACAAGCAACTTTTCGTTTCTCTCTAAGCAACATCCCAAGAGCCTCACCAGATTTCTATGTTGTAATCTGGCAATTAACATGACTTCATTCTTGAACTCAAGCAGCCCTTGACCGGAGGTTCTCGAGAGCCTTTTAACTGCAATTTCTTTACCATCTGCTAGAGTGCCCTGGAAATTAACATATTAACATGAATACTTTGTTCAGTGTGATAAAGATTCCTACCCATAGTTACCTTGTATACAGGACCGAATCCACCAGTGTCATAGTGTAGCGATGTCCCCCTCGCTAAAAAGGTGGGTGGTTTTTTTGTTTTTATTTTATTTTGAAAATAATGTCGTCCGCGTGGAGTTTTATAAAACCCGTGTTTTATTTAAAAATAGAGTCGCCACCGGCAACTCAAGGTGGACCGAACACCGTAAAAAACCAGAGATTTTAAAATATCGGGTTCGGGAGTCGGTTACGGATGAGAAAGGATTAGCACCCCCCACACCGCCCAAAATTGGTATTTTCATAATTACTGCTTTATTAATATTAGACTTTCCGGATTAAAGTGACGATTAAATTAAAATTTGATTATAAGTGCAAGTAAATTTTAAAAGCCCCGTTATCCGAGAGTAAACGCCCAACCATCATCACTACGCCTGATACTGGCCCCGTTTACGCTCGGATAAAAGGGCACTGCATTGACAATTATATATTTCCGAAATGCAATCTTAGAACATGACAAACATAAATAAATACAATGTGATAAAAATATAAATAAATACTAACGTAATAAAATACTAATCTAACATACATACATAAATATTAATCTAACACATAAAATATAATAATAATAATAATAATAATAACAATAATAATAACAATAATAATAATAATAATAACCATGCTAAAATATGTGAACCAAATAAAAAACATGAACTAGTGATTAAAATGCATGATGTGATAATTTACATGGCATAAATGACAAATATTAGGGACTAAAATGCAACAAATGCAAAATATAGGGAAATAAATGTAAACTAACAGAAGTATTATGCTGGAAATTATAACATATAATTCAGTGACCAAATTGAAATGAAATATAAATTAAAGGCTAAAACCATGACCATACTAGACACTCATAAAACGTATAAGGACTAAACAAAGAATTAGACCATGGACTGAAGCGAATGCAGGGAAGAATTTGGGGGACCTGAAACGTAATTAGACCATAAAAAGGAACGCGGATCCCCTTTGGGTAACCGGATCAAAACATGGGTTGAGGAGCCTAAACGGCGTCGTTTTTGTATACTAGTTTAAAATAAGGATTATGATTGTTTATTTGTTAAAAAAACAGAATAAACATTAAAAAAAACCAATCTACTCGGTTCTCTTCTTCCAGCTCTCGACGGCGCCACCAGGGAAACCTTCAGGCTCGACCGACCGTTATATGCCGTTCACCGGCGGATCGACGTCACGGCGAGGATTTCCGCGTTCCCGAGCGACTAGGTAAGATTTGAAATACTCTTTTTTGTTTTTTTATAAAACTTTGATTCAAATAAAAAAATAAATCTTGATTTAAAACTAAGAATAAAGTTCAAGAGGGCTTTGAAATTTTTATTAACTCCTCAAAACCTTTACAAATTTTGATTTCGGATTTCCCCCTTTTTTTGATCGAAAATGAACTCCTTTCCCCCTTTTTTAATCCGAAAACCCTTCAGATTTTCCTTTTGTTTCGTTTTATAACCAATTTTTTACAATAAAATACCTAACAACCCTTCTATTTTTAATCTGCAAATGGGATGGGGTATGGGCAAAATGAGGAATAGTGATGGGAGAGCCGAATTTGGGGCGGATTCTATGGGAATGGGTATGGCAGAGGGTTCGGTCGGTGTAGAACAAGGGTATGGGTGGTAAGTTTGGTTTTGTTTTATTTATGGTTGATAAGTTAAGGTTTCTATAATATTAATTTGGGGTTTAATTTTAGGGTTTCAGGATTCAGATGGGTTTGAAACGGGTAATCGGCGACGGTGGCCGGAATGGATGTCAGCAGCGGCAAGGGTGTATAGCGGCGGCAGATGAAGGGTTCTGGGTTGTTTTAGAATTTTAGGGTTCTTGTTACCGGGTTGGGTTTTACTATTTGGGTCAATTATTGGGTTTATGGATTTGGGTTGGGCAAAAACAGGTTATCACAGCTGCCCCTCTTTGCTCATTGTTGTGTAACAGCAATAGAGCAAAGACTAAAATGACCCGTTTTTGTCCGATTCGACTGAGCTTCTCCTCTTGATACATGTCGTCATTCTTCGGTAGATCTTTTTTTTCTTCAATACATGTCTTCTTTCTTGTCTTGGTTGATCTACCTTGTCACTCTTGGGAAGCAAAATCTTCAAAATAGGGAGTTGTCTGTTGGGGAAGCAAAATGAGTCCAACTTACTACATTATTGATAATAAGCTAGTACCTAAAGAGAATTCGACCCATCTGCAACACCGACGAAGAGGCAGGGTCTACAAAATTCGATCCAACTGCAACACTGACGAGGAGGCAAGACCGATGGATGAAAGTTCTGATGTCTGATCCAGCTACAACTCTGACGAAGAGACAAGACCAAAAAACTGACAACTTCTTCATTTTCTCCTTTTCTTTTTTGTTTTCCTTTTCTTTTTGCTTTTTCTTTTCTACTTTTTTCATTTTGCTCTATTTTTCTTCTTTTTTTCATTTTTTTCCTTCTTTTTTTTTCATTTTTTCTTTTTTAGATACAACATTGATAAAACTTGAAAGTTGGTAAATTTTGACCAAGCTACAACACCGACGAAGAGGCATGGTCTAAAGTTAGTAATGTTGATCCAGCTATGACACTGACAAAGAGGCAGGATCAAAAGTTAGTGAATTTGGTCTAGCTACAACACCGACGAAGAGGCAAGACCGGAAGTTAGTGAATTAGGTTCAGCTACAACACCGACGAAGAGGCAGAACCGAAAGTTAGATTTGACCAAGCTACTACACCGACGAAGAGGCAATGTCTGAAGATTTGATCCAGCTACAACTCTGACGAAGAGGCAGGATCGGTGGATGAAAGTTCTGATGTTTGATCCAGCTACAACTCTGACGAATATGCATGACCGAAGGATTGAAAGTTCATTTTGATTTTTTTTCTTTTTTTTTTTTTTTTTTTTTTTTTTTTTTTTTTTTTTTCTTTTTTTTCTTTTTTTAAATACAACATTGATACAACTAGAAAGTTAGTAAATTTTGACCAAGCTACAACACCGACGAGGAGGCATGGTCTAAAGTTAGTAATGTTGATCAAGCTACAACACCAACGAAGAGGCGAGATCAAGAGTTAGTGGATTTGGTCTAGCTACAACACCGATGAAGAGGCAATACCGAGAGCTAGTGACTTAGGTTCATATACAACACCGACAAAGAGGCAGACCCGAAGGTTAGATTTGACCAAGCTACAACATCGACGAAGAGGAAGGTCTGAAGATTTAATCCAGCTACGACTCCGACGAAGAGGCATGATCAGATGGTTTTCTTCTTCTTCTTTTTTCGATCAAGCTACAACTCTGACGAAGAGGCATGATCAGACTTTGGCAAATTTGGTTCAACTGCAACACCGATGAAGAGGCAGAACCTTAAATTTATAAAGTTGGATCTATCCACACCATCAACGGAGGGGAAGATCAGATTTCAGCAACACATATCTTACTATACCATCAACGGGGGAGCAAGATCGGCAAATGAAAACAACTTGACTTTCATTTTGATTTGATTTTTTATTTTTTGGATTCTTTGATTTTTCCTTTTTATTTTCTTCTCTTTTTTTGAATTTTTTTTCTCTTTTGAACTTTCTTTTTCAATTTTTTTGAATTTTTTTGAATTTTTTTTTTAATTTTTTTCGATTTTTCTTGAACTTTCTTTTTTGATTTGTTTTGTAAGTAAAAGAGCAAATTCCAAGGAAAAGTTTGGTCTAGCTGTAACACTGTCGAAGAGGCAAGACTTGGGTAAGATTTGATCTGCCACATCACTGGCGGAGAGACTAGATCAGCAAAATGTGAGACCCACTACACCACCGACGGAGAGGTAGGGCTGAATGAAAATTTTGATCTGCAACACCACCGACGGAGGCAAGATCTGGATAGGATTTGATATGCTACACCACTACCGAAGAGACTAGATCAGCAAAATGTGAGACCCGCTACACCACTGACGGAGAGACATGACCGAATGGAAAATCTGATTTGCAACACCACCGACGGAGGCAAGATCTACATTAAGTTGGCATACCACCACTGACGAAGGCATGATTTGGATTGCTGTGCCATTGTCAACGAGATAATTTTTTGGAAAAATTTGCTCGGCTTCTCTATCGACAGAGGGCAAGATCTGGAAGGAATTTCTGTTGGCATGAGTGATAGTCGGGAAATTGTTAGTGTCCGTCACGCCATCGTCGGAGGAATGAGATCCTGAAATGGAAAAAAACATTTATTAGTAACTGTTCAAAAACTTGTCACTTATACCTTTTATTTCAGATGTTTAAGCATTTTTGTGTTTTTTTGGCCTCCTCCATGACTAAGGTTGGCCATCGTGTCGTTTCCTCCATGTTGAGGATGTTCGGGCTCTCCTTCGAACCTGTTTGTAAGCAAAAATGCATGCATGATTTTTATGCCTAAATGCATGTGTCTATCTTAAATGCATGGTGACTTCAGTGTATGCACTTAATCTAAATGTATAACGCATGCAAAAATGGTTTAATGCAAGATGAATGCAATCTAAATGCATGAATGTGATATGATTTTTTTGGCCCTCAATAGGATGCCCTGACTCCTCACTAGTCCTATCAAGATCTTGATCTTTTGCGTGTGATGGTGCCCTAACCTCTTCTTGGGTTCGATCATCCATCTGGGTGCATGCCCCAATATTTTGTTCATTCTATGTTGTCGTCTAAAACTACTCTTGTAGCAAATTTGAAACTTTTATGTTCGCTCTTTTCTTTTTTCGTGGGGCTTACATTGTCCTCATGAAGATATTGTGTTGCCCCCTAGGTCGGGTTCACAAATTTGCTGTGTTGGGTAACTTATCTCTTTCTGATCAATGCGGAGCAGTGATGATATGTAGTTGTCGAATGCTTGTTTCTGAACCTTGATGGAGAATGCCCCCAAATTGAAGTCTTGTCAGAGATATGGTGTTTGCAGCAGACGCTTTCGGATATGCCCCAAGATCGGGCTTTTGTAGAGGTTCTGTAAGGTGCTAGATCGACCAACTTTGTTGTATCAGATGAGGTAACCCGATGACCGGCTTTAAAATTTTCAAAATGTATGCATGTAAATGAGGTGCATGTCTTAGATGCGAAAGTACTGATTCAAAAATTATTCTTGTGGCTCAACTTTCCGAACTCATGGGATTCATTTGCAACTTTGAATATTGCCTTGATATCTAGAGTGTTAGATTTTCTCCCAATGATAATTTTTCAAATTGAGAACCAGTCGTGAATCAGCATTTCATGCTGGTAAAATGCAAAAAATTAAAGTGTAATATGCCATGCAGTGAATGCCAAAATGAGCAGATATGACGTGATCACAAAAATGGGTCAATTTGAAATTAGGGTAAAAATGAAAGATTTATGATCGGGTAAACCACTTGAACCAACACCCCAATGTAATGCAAATGCAATGATGTATGCAAAAAAAGGGTAAAACAAACAAGAAAACGAGTCAGTACCGGATAAGATCAATAACACATAAATAGAAGAACAATTTAGATAAGGTAAACAAACAAAACAACCCTATTTATATCCCGTCTAAAATACCTAGGTTATCCGCATGGCTCTAACAGGGTGGGTTTCTATATGTTCTCTACATGCAGTGTTGGTTCTAGGAGGTACCCGAATTGTCCTTGCTATACTCTACTAAGAGTAGCAAGGCCCCCCGTCATCACCCATTATAGGCTCCTTTCAACCGGGTTCAATTCAGGGGGACCCATTCGCTTATGCCTGCACGAAGGAACGATATCCCTACGAAAGCATAAGGTACTCGAGCCCCGAAAGTACTTGCTAGGCCTACACGGAGGAACGATATCCTCACGAAAGCATTAACGTTTTCCCCCACTTAAAAGGACGGGTTTATATGACAAATTTTAAATGCGTTAAAATAAACGCGCAATTATAACTGAATGTTAATTTAATAGTCACTTTAATCCGAAATTTCTAATAAGTAAAGCGGTAATTATTTAAAAAAGCTCGACTCTCTTTTATTTTTGAAAACCAAAAATGCGTTCCCCAGCGGAGTCGCCATCTGTAGCGATGTCCCCTCGCTAAAAAGGTGGGCGGTTTTTTTGTTTTTACTTTATTTTGAAAATAATGTCGTCCGCGTGGAGTTTTATAAAACCCGTGTTTTATTTAAAAATGGAGTCGCCATCGGTCACTCAAGGTGGACCGGACACCGTAAAAAACCAGAGATTTTAAAATGCCGGGTTCGGGAGTCGGTTACGGATGGGAAAGGATTAGCACCCCCACACCGTCCAAAATTGGTACTTTCATAATTACCGCTTTATTAATATTAGACTTTCCAGATTAAAGTGACGATTAAATTAAAATTTGATTATAAGTGCGAGTAAATTTTAAAATCCCCGTTATCCGAGAGTAAACGCCCAACCACCATCACTACGCCTGATACTGGCCCCGTTTACGCTCGGATAAAAGGGCACCGCATTGACAATTATATATTTCCGAAATGCAATCTTAGAACATGACAAACATAAATAAATACAATGTGATAAAAATATAAATAAATACTAACGTAATAAAATACTAATCTAACATACATACATAAATATTAATCTAACACATAAAATATAATAATAATAATAATAATAATAATAATAACAATAATAATGATGATGATGATAATAATAATAACCATGCTAAAATATGTGAACCAAATAAAAAACATGAACTAGTGATTAAAATGCATGATGTGATAATTTACATGGCATAAATGACAAATATTAGGGACTAAAATGCAACAAATGCAAAATATAGGGAAATAAATGTAAACTAACAGAAGTATTAAGCTGGAAATTATAACATATAATTCAGTGACCAAATTGAAATGAAATATAAATTAAAGGCTAAAACCATGACCATACTAGACACTCATAAAACGTATAAGGACTAAACAAAGAATTAAACCATGGACTGAAGCGAATGCAGGGAATAATTAGGGGGACCTGAAACGTAATTATACCATAAAAAGGAACGCGGATCCCCTTTGGGTAACCGGATCAAAACATGGGTTGAGGAGCCTAAACGGCGTCGTTTTTGTATACTAGTTTAAAATAAGGATTAGGATTGTTCATTTGTTAAAAAAACAGATTAAACATAAAAAAAAACAATCTACTCGGTTCTCTTCTTCCAGCTCTCGACGGCGCCACCAGGGAAACCTTCAGGCTCGGTCGGCCGTTATATGCCGTTCACCGGCGGATCGGCGTCATGGCGAGGATTTTCGCATTCCCGAGCGACTAGGTAAGATTTGAAATCCTCTTTTTTGTTTTTTATAAAAGTTTGATTCAAATAAAAAAAAAATAAACCTTGATTTAAAACTAAGAATAAAGTTCAAGAGGGCTTTGAAATTTTTATTAACTCCTCAAAACCTTTACAAATTTTGATTTCGGATTTCCCCCTTTTTTGGATAAAAAATGAACTCCTTTCCCCCTTTTTTAATCCGAAAACCCCCTTCAGAATTTCCTTTTGTTTCGTTTTATAACCAAATTTTTACAATAAAATACCTAACCACCCTTCTATTTTTAATCTGCAGATGGGATGGGGTATAGACAAAATGAGGGATAGTGATGGGAAAGCTGAATTTGGGGCGGATTCTATGGGAATGGGTATGGCAGAGGGTTCAGTTGGTGTATAACAGGGGTATGGGTGGTAGGTTTGGTTTTGTTTTATTTAGGGTTGATAAGTTAAGGTTTCTATAATATTAATTTGGGCTTTAATTTCAGGGTTTCGGGATTCAGATGAGTTTGAAACGGGCAATCGACGATGGTGGCCGGAATAAATGTCAGCGTCGGCAAGAGTGTATGGCGGCGGCAGATGAAGGGTTCTGGGTTGTTTTAGAATTTTAGGGTTCTTGTTACCGGGTCGGGTTTTAATATTTGGGTCAATTATTGGGTATGGTTTGGGTTTATGGATTTGGGTTGGGCAAAAACGGGTTATCACACATAGCATATTGTGGCAGCGGTAACAAGACTGATGCCCGTAAGCAGATAGGAGAGAATCGAAGACAGATTTAACCCACATTTTGAGGCCAAAACAAGAAGTTGGAAACTTTTGTTCCAGATTTTACTTGCCTTTTGCTGGAGAAAGAGTTAGGGGCGGCCATTACAGCAGTGCCTTGACTTGCCTGTATGACGTAAAGATATCAAATTCAAATGCCATGTGGAGAGCAACTGCTAGTTGACAAACAAGTTAGTACAATTATACAACTGCTAGCTAACACCCGAATCAACCAATATAGGTGCAATGGATAAGTGCTCAATCGAGATTATAATTTTCATGAAGGCTAATTACACGAGAGCTTCCTAAACTATGAGCAAATTTTTGAATTGGTCTCTTTACTTCAAAATGAAAAACAGAGAAATAATTTTTTCGAGTAAAACGTAATCATAGATTAAGAGGAAAAGAAGGAAAGAATTAAGAAAAGAACACTTTTTGTTAATGGAAAGTAACTTCTATTCAGTCGATCAAACCAGTTATGTGATGACAAAGAATTTCAGTTAATGGAAAGGATTAAGAGGACAATGAACTTGCTCGAGTTGCTTCATCTTTTTGACGACAACAATCTGAGAAGTGTGTAATAACATTCTGAAAACATAAATTGCAACCTATGTCGGAAATATCTGGCGTGCACTGTGCAAAGTCGTCTTCTTCCGTGACTGTGTCACTATCCGATACCGTCCCACCAGACCTGGAACTTGGGTCATGTTAGTTTGAACATGGGTTGAAGGAGATTCTGCTATCTTTGACTTTCTATTTCTTCCATCTTATTGCTGAGTCAAGATTTACTAATAATAATATATGTGGGAAAACGTCCAAAAGACCATGTCAAACAACATGTTTCTGAAGTGAATGAATTTTAGAATGTATCGGTTTTAAAATTCAGCATTTGTAATTATACGTTTTAATAAATTATTAGCAAAATTTGAATCAAATTTTATGAATGAAAGATGATTGTATGAATGGAAAACAGTGTTGTTTGAGATCTGTTTGAAAACTGAAAATGGGGTTCATCCAAATATACACAAATTATCATCAGCTAAGACACATGCATCAAATAGCAAAATCATGGGACTAGGATTCCATGCTAAAAGTTCACAATTATTCTAAAATTATAACACCACCTTGAATGCCTTTGTATACCTAATAGTTTTATATCGGCATACACACATTCCACAATTCAACAAGAAAAACATAGAGAACAACAAACCAAACATTCATGGCTCATACCATATGATAGTCTCACACTCTCACCCCAAATGAACTTCGCTACATCAGGTCCGCTTGACTACGCACGTCAAACAAATCATTCAATGAATGAAACAAAAAGAAAAGGCTTCAGAGAAGTTCACACAATCGAGATAGCAGAGCTCAAGGGAGTTCAGACATTTGACAGACCGCCGGCATATTATTCCATGCACAAGAACCAAGGCCCCATGCTTGATTTGAGATAGATGTTCCAGCTGCCATATTCCTGTACTCACTACTCAAGTCATCGCCAAGAAGGGTTGCTATGGAATCCGTCATAATGGTTTGGTCCTTCGGGTAACCATAATCCTGCTCAAACCAATCAGAAGCAAGTAATGTGTTGGGGCAAAAACTGTCCAACTGTAGAGGAGCCTCATTTTCTATCTCTGCTGTCAAAACATGGCCGGCTGCTTCTGATTTCACATGAGGTTCTGAAGCAAAATATCCAAAATCCAGTTACTAAACACCAGAAAAAAAGAGAGAGAAATTGAGCATGTACACTTCTCGCTACTTGGAATATTAGTTCAAGGACGACAATGGATAGTTAAAAGTCGGATATCCAACACTATCTGGTTTGATATTTGTTGACTCATATGCTATATACAGATGTTAGATTTATAGTCATGATATCTGATATTTGAACCAAAAACCACTTTGGTTTTGGTTCAAATAGTAACAGATATCTGAATCTGGTTTACTTGTATGAATATTATTGGATATCCTAATACAATTTACATTTTTGTAAAAAATATAGAATATCATGTTTAGCAAGTCAAGATCAGAGAGGTGCTCACCAGTAAAGGTTTCAGCAGGTGTCTGTTCATCCAATGAACTGCAGTTAGCACTGTTACACTCACTTGAATGAGAAGTTGCTGAATGATCCATTTGAGAAAGAGCTTCATCGGCAGTTGCTGACTTTGAACTCTTGTTAGATGCATGGTTCTTAGCACTTTTTAGAGTTTTTGACTCCTGAAGTACAGCATCCAGCAGGCCACTGTTATGGGGTGAAAGGCTATCTGACTCTGCTCTGCTGGTTGATGGTGGTGACTGGATAAAAGCATCAACCGAATCAAGTAAAGGTGGTGGGCAAGAAAATGTTTCCCAACTACCTAATTCAGTTTCAGGATATTGGAGTGAAGGGAGCTCCAACTTCACAGCCTCCAAAGCAGGCTCTGAAGCAGAGAAATTGCCATTTGAAAGGGTATGGCTAACTGGGAATACACCAAATTGCAAGGAGTTCTTGTTCGCAGGATCTGTTTCCATTGGAAAAGACAGCCCAAAGGATTGAGCAGCCTTCTCTGTGATATCATCTTGAAACTGCTAAAACAAGGGACATTCAATTTTAACAGCACTAGTGTAACTAGGGAAAAAGGCTGTAGCTTCTCGAAGACGCTTCTGGCAATGGATTGTTGGTGGCAGGAAATATTGAGAACCTAGACCTTTCATCAGCATTTTGCTTGTGGATATATCGGGAAGTTCAGGGACACAAGGCAGGGCATTTTGACTTGCCTTTAAACTGTCAACTATGACATCAGATATCTCATAGCTGTTGTTCCGCAGGATATCATGTGGTCCTTCATCCCCTCCATTAACTGCATTGATACCGTGACTCTCCTGCAATGCTTGCAAGAAAACTTCGAGAGGGTAGAGAGGTAACCCAGCACGCTGACGTCTCTTAATCCGGGTATTCCAATAATTTTTTTTATCTCATTATCTGTACGACCAGGCAACTGCAAAGAATAACAGATCATAGAGAAACAGCTTCAGACACCTAAAAATCTATAAACTTCGGTACCTGAAAATTGTATGTATAAAATAGTCTGAGGCGCACTAAGGCGATAAGGGTCTTAGTGCCGAGCCGCGAGGCGCGGGGCGCAAGGCGCGGTCCTCATTGAAGTGAGGCGTATTTTTAAAATTAAAATTTTATTGACCAAGTACATATAAAGTTATCACTTAAATACCATCCATTTTTTCTTTCATTCTTTCAATGTTAATTTTAATTGTGTAAATATGCAATTTTAAACTGATAAATATATAATTACAATAAAAATGTTATTTATTATTAAATGAAAAGAAAAATATCTATAGAAATGAAAGGGTTGATTCGGTGAGAGGGAGAAAGATTATTGAGAATCAATTTTAACCCAAACAAGAAATATGCATCAAAAGTGTGCTCAGTAGTGGGCCCAAATTCCTCTCTTTTTTTTATTCACCCGTTCCCCTTTTCCTCCTACTCTTCTTCGACAGATTCTAGGGTGTTTTTTGTTTTTTCTGCAAATTTTCATCTATGATTGCAGGCCATATAACTCCCCCTTCATTACATGTAGTACATTTCTCCTTCTCCTCTTCTTCAACATATCACTTCTCTTTTGAGTTTTTTTTTTCCCTTTATCCCAAACTTCTCCTCCCATGGCTCCAAGCTATTTTCGGGTATAATTGAAACTATGCGTTAAAGGCGCGCGCCTCGCCGCCTCACGCGCCTTGTGCGCCTCACACGCCTTTTTAAGGCTTCACCGAAATCGCCTCGCCCTCGCACTATTAAGCGTTTTGCAAGCGCCTCTCCTCTCCTCAGTGTCTAAGCGCGCCTTTTTATACACTGATCATGCTTTGCACAAGTATAGCATTTCTGAGGTGGGATAGCTGCCATAGAATTCTCAGAAACATAAAATTGCTATTGTTTAGCATCAAGCACAAAAAAATCATATTACAGAAAAAAATGATAAGAACGTGGTTTATCCATTTCAATGCATGACTCACTAAATTTAGCTTTTTAGTTCTCTCAGTAATTTTCCATTTGGCTTTGGCAGTAAAATCGGATAAGGACAGGGGATGGGGAAGAAGGTTACATATTAATGCTGAGCTGGACTTTATAATCCTCCTAAATGACCATTCAAACAAGCCCAAGAACAACATGACTCTTATGTGTAAAAGCACGTAAAATACTGTCTCAAGTTGGATCTCCTCAAAACCGAGGATACCAAAATAAGCGCAGTTCAGTCTTTCACACTGAGCATGCAAGTTAATCTTAGAACTTACGTTAGCTCAGTGGTTATGAGTAATGGGGCACACATGCTAAGATGAGAAATCAAATTGGATGAAAGAACCAAGTGTAGCAATCAAGATTATTAATAATACTTCATGTAGCCTTCTCTAAATTTATAATAATATAGAAGTGCCCATAGTCTCCATTTTTTTAATGTAATTTCTAAACTCTTTTTCAGGTTCAACAAATTTCTGCATTAAAAAAATCATGAAAATAACTAGATTCATAGTAACTGAGTTGAACACTTACATATGCAGCCATCCGAGCCCATTTATTTCCCATCTTTGTATGAAGTTCAACAATCAGCTGCTCTTCTTCTCGAGTAAATGCCCCTTTCTTCAAGTTTGGCCTCAAGTGATTTGCCCAACGTAAGCGGCAACTTTTTCCGCAACGAAACAGTCCAGAGTGCTTCTGAACAGCACTCCAATTGCCTTCCCCATGCTTCTTCACATAGTCAATCAAATGTCCAAGGTCCCTTTTTCAGAACAACTCCTCCACAGTTCCCATCATCAATCAACAATGATTCCGTCTCATCCTTATAGAGAATCCCATCTTCCCTCTCGTTTGTTGTGTGACTCATCTCTTTGTAATCGCACACAAACCCCCTATCAACAAGTGTTCAGCTATCCAAAACCTGAAACAAGAGACAGGATGGAAGACCACGGAGTTAAAATACCGAGAACCAAAGAAAATGCAGTGCCTTTTCCTCTCACTTCTTCATAATTGCACTCAAACTCCCATAGGTACATGATTATCTTCTTTTTTTCAATACACGAACCTTATGCATCAGGACAAGCTACAAGTGGATCAACCAACACACTCCTTTATTCAAATGTTAAAGAAGAATTTGTGAATGCATACAAAGACATATTATATCTATAAACCAAAAGTCGTTGGGACCTGGGATAATATATCCACATCTCTTTTCATATAACCAATTCGGAAAAGGCCGAAAAAAAGTCATCTCTCTAAAGACAGCTGACTCGGGAACAACACTAACAGTAATCTATCTTTCAAAATACAGCAAACAGGGATGTAAACCGTGTATCAATGTTCAATTCTATTTCAAAATGGGGAAAAATTCAATCTTTGGAAGTTAAATTAAACCCTTTAGCCTCTAATTTAGAAAGAAATTAAATATTTTGAAAAACTAAAAAAAAATAAAAGAAACCCAATACAGAAATGATGACATAAATAAGCACAGATAAGAAGTAAAATCCAAAATGCATTTATTGCACTATTATTCTCTCGTAAATTACTCCAATAATCCATCATTAATAAACTATACGCCGCAATAATTGGACTGGCAGCTATTTATTTGCATTAGATTAATGCAAAATTATCAATTTCAATAAATAAACAGATAAAAAGCAACTGAACGAAAACGAATTCAAGGAAATGCAGAACTCGGTTACCTGCCTTAAGAAGACGCAAAATTTGGGGAAATTTTTTGCCAAAACAAAAATTCTTTGAATGAGCTCAATTATGGTTCCGGATTGAACTGAGAGCTGAGGTGATAGCGAGAATTAAAAATCTGAAAACCAACCCAAAATAACTAAAAGTACAATAAAAATCTAGGCATGGAGTCATTAACAGCGAAAGAGCAAACCCCTAAACAAAATATAGATTAATTCTAACCGTAGCTTTTGAGCTAGAAGAAAAAGGATCCGAGAATAGAAAGAGCAAAACATCGAGATTTAGCAGAAAAACAAATACAAACAAAATGGTAAATCTTTTTTTCCTTTTATTATTTATTTTTGTGGAGGATTTGGGAGGAAATCCTTAAAGTATGGTCTTTTTTTATTTTTTGTTTGAGTTAATACATTTGTTACAGTACCTTAAAAGGTTAATTTACGAAGTTCTAACTTTAAGCTATAAATTACAAAAATATTTTTAAAAGTAATTTTAAGAGGTCCTGACTTTAAATTTTTTTAGAGGCTTTTTGAAAAAAATATTGTTCATAGTTAGATTCAGCCGAATTCGTCTGAATCCGATTTTTAAGATACTTTAGCAAATATAATATTTTAAAAATTAAAATGAGAAAATCTATATTTTTGAAAAAACACTAAAGCTATATTTGAGTAAAAATTTCGAAAGATTTGTGTTTAGAAGAGAAAAAGAAAACATTTTCTTTGAGAATAATAGAAAATAGATTTTAAAATAATAATAATTCATGAATAAAATCACAAAATAAAAATTTATTTGATACAAATGCTGTTGACACAAGCCGTGAATTTTAGTTTTGTGGTTAAGGTTTATGACTTAGAATTTATGATACGAAGTTTAATCTAATGTTTTGAGTTTTAAAATTAAATATTTAGATTTTAAAATTAAAATAAAAAAATTTTGTAAACCTTTTTACACAAATTTATTTATAAAGTTATAACCTTTAGTATTATTTGTCATTTTTTATATACATGTTGGGTAGGATTTATTTTATGTGATATATATTTAAGGTATAAATCTTAAAATTTCAAATTTCAAATTTTAATTTTTAAAATTTTAAATTCTAAATTTAACTCTTAAATTCTAAACTTTAAATAAAACATTTAAACACTAAAATTAATAAGTTTATGTAAACTTTTACATATTAAAATATTCTTTTAATATTATTATAACAATACTTTTATCTTTTCATATTATTATTATTATATATTTTTTTAAACAATTTTTATCTAAAAGAAAAGAAGAAAGGAATCAAATAAAGGAAAGCTAAAGCAACGAAAGAAGAGGTGAAAGGAAAATTTTTCTTTCAAGAAATAGAAAAAATGAATATTTTGTTATTATTGTATTAAGCTTAATTTTCAAAAAAAAAAAAACTGAGTAAAAATCATAGACACTATAACAGTTATTTAAAATATATAAAAAATAATTATATCAGGTCATGTCAAATATTTTATTTTTTAAATTTAAATTTAACTCGATTTTATTATTTACAAAATCTATCGCAACTTAAACTTGAATTAAAAAAACATTCCTTATAAGATCTGATTCGAATAATTTAACAATCCTTATTCATAACTACAAGAGATTCCATGACCTTCTCCGACGAGGACTCGACGCCATGATCATTGAAGGCACTACCTTCGTTTCTCTTCTTTCTGATTTTTCTAAGAAAATTAAAATTATTTTTTCTTTACTCAATGGTTTTTAGAGAAAAAAAATGTCCCAGAAATCTATTTTAAGAACCCCTAACCCTTTTGCATGCATAATCAAAGTAGAGCTTTTAAAAAATACCACATCGGTTGAAAAAATAAAGAAAATAGACTTTGGGTCTTTTTTGGATTTTTATCTAATATGTGAGTGTATTTACTAGTTTCTTTTTTAAAAAAGATTTCGGTTTTCTACGGGCTTTCACAAGGTTCTTATCATATCATTTGTAAAATTAAATTTTTATCGAATTCGTCCCGACTCCGACTATCTCCTTCGCATAATTGTCTTGTTCTGTTCCGAATTTGATCTAAAAAAATCAACCATAAAAATCTAAAAGGGTTAGAATCTATCACTTTCAGATTTTTTTCATCATCCCTAATTACATATATGATGATTTTGATTAATTGGATTGGAATAGAGTATCTGTTTTATACTTTTGGTACAAATGGTTAAACACACACTCAAAAGCATTTACCCGAGTTCTAACCTAAAAAAAATAAGGGACAGATAAATACACTTGACTACTCGACCAATAATGTGACTTTTTTTATTTTCAAACAATAAAATACACTTTAAAATTAATCAGAAAGGAACTAAAATAAGAAGAAAAATATAGATAGAGACTAAAGAAAAAAAATGTGAAGGTAACATAGTAGAAAAGGTTTAAGGGTAAATTACAAACATCATATATGTTTTTGAGTGTATTTATCTGTCCCTTATTTTTTTTACCCGAGTTCAATAATTACAAACATTTGTACCAAAAATATAAAACAGATACTCTATTCCAATCAAGTGTATTTATCTGTCCCTTATTTGCCCGAAAATAGGGCTTTATAACATGTGAAGGTGACATAGTAGAAAGGTTTAAGGGTAAATACATAGTAGAAAAGTTCAATAATTAAATTACAAAAAATTACAAACATCATATATGTGAAGGTGACATAGTAGAAAAATTACTGAACTTTTGATTTGCTCCTATTTTGGTTTTTCAACCGTTAAATACTTAACGTTGTTATGATTGGACATCTATCTTTTAAAAATTATGAAATGACCCCAAAACTTTTTTTATTTTTTTGTGAAAAATTTCTTGATTTCAGATTTTCTTTTATTTCTTAATGATGAAACACCTTCTTTCGAATCTCAACGGTGGAGAGGTGGACAAAGAGGAAGAGAGCCATATATCTTTATTTCACATTGATTGATGGATATTTAGATTAGAATAGTTTGGGGCTTGCGTATTTTATGTTTTGGATTGAGTTTTGCGAGTTTTAAAGTAATTTTGAGAAAATCTAAACTGACAGAGTTGTAGGAGACGATGAGACGAATTATTTTTTGTGTCTTTAGTGGTTGAAGAAGAACTGGAAAATGATTATTTTAGCGTTTGTGGGGCCGACTGATGAAATTGGAAAACTTTAATCTTCGGGGAAGAAGATAAAATAAAAGAAAAAAGAGAGAAAATGACGTGGATGAATGTGACTCCCATGTTCAACACATGTGGTTGCCATATGACCCTTCAATTTTTTTATTTAAGGCCCGAGGGACTAGAATAGGAACAAATTGAAAGTTTAATGATTAAATTAAAAAAAATTTAAACTTGAGTGAGTAAAATAGGAGTGAGAAGAAAATTAGTGATAAAATTTATAATTTACCCAAGTTAAAGAGTTGGTAGGTGAGTTTTTAAATAATAAAATAAATAATACTTATGGCATTTTAGCTCTCAAGATAAAAAGAAAAAAGAAAACGAAACAAAGATTAAATGGTAGGTGGAATCTAATTAATAAGATAAATAACATTTTATGATATTTTGACAAAAAAATTGAGAAAAAGAAATTGAAGAGTAAAGGTACTTAAAGCTGACTTGTTTGGATTAAATGGAATTAAAATGATGCTAATATGGTAGCTGATGGTATGGCTAAATTAAAAATTATTCAAATTTTGAATATTTATTCATAAAAATATTTGCACTGGTTTTTCTTCATACATCAAATTGGGTTGGAGTTCCACAGTTTCGGGCTCTATAACATGTGATGGATCAAATTTATACTTGCAGAGCATCGATACGTGAAACACATCATGGATCTTGCTTAACTCTTGGGCAACTCTTTTAGTCACCTCGAAGTGTCCAATGAATCAGGGACTCAATTTTCCCTTCTTGCCAAATCGAAAGATCTTTTTCCATGGAGAGACTTTCAAAAATGCTTTCTCACCAACATCAAACTGTATATCTCTCCTCTTGAGGTCAGCATAGGCCTTTTACCGGTCAAAGAAAGCCTTCAAACGGTCATGAATGATGGTAACCCGTTCTTCGATTTCCCAAAGTAGGTCAGGGCCTAATACTTTGCCTTCACCGAATTTAGGCCAACATAGCGGTGTTATACACTTCTTGCCATACAATGCTTCATACGGTACCATACCAATAGACGATTGGTAACTATTATTATAAGAAAACTCGATGAGAGGTAAGAATTTCTCCCAAGTTCCTTGCAAAGTCAATAATACATGCACGAAGCATATCTTCCAGTATCTAAATCACCCTTTCTGATTGGCCATCGGATTGAGGATGGAAAGCTGTACTAAGAGCCCAAAGCTCCTTGCAATGACCTCTAAAATCGAGAAGCAAATCGTTGATCTCGATCGAAGATGATAGACTATGGCACTCCGTGGAGTCGGAAAACTTCCTTGATATACAAGTCAGCCAGCTTAGGAAGGTCGTAGTCTATTTTTGACTGGTATGATGTGTGCTGACTTAGTGAAACGGTCCACAACAACCCAAATAGCATTATGTTTAGTTGGGGTCAACGGTAAACCACTGACAAAGTCCATAGTTATATTCTCTTATTTCCACTGAGGGAACTCAATGGGTTGCAACAATCCGGTAGGGTTACGATGCTCAGTTTTAACTCGTTGGCATGTGAGACATCTCGATACAAATTCTATGATAGCCGCCTTCATGACAGGCCACCAATACAACTCCCGTAGGTCTTTGTACATCTTTATTGCCCCCGGGTGGATTGAGTAGCGGCTACAATGGGCTTCTTTGAGAATTTCATCACGAAGAGACTCATCGTTGGGCACACATATTCTATCACGGAAGCACAAGAGTCATTTAGATTTAACCTTGAAGTAAGGATCATGATTATTCCGAAGTCTAGAAATAATGACTTGTAATTCAAGATCTTGTTCTTGTAAGGACTTGATTTTCATCAAAATGGTAGACTGAACTTGAAGTTTAGCTTTAAAATCACAGTGCTTTTGAAGTCGGAAATGAGCATTAATAGCCTGAGGGGTAGGCATAGGCCTGCGACTGAGGGCATCTGCTACTACGTTGGCCTTGCCCAGATGGTGATCAATAACAAGGTCATAATTTTTTAGGAGTTCCATCCATCTCATTTGACGAAGATTAAGTTCTTTTTGCATCAACTGCTACTACTTAAGGCTCTTGTGGTCGGTGTATAGATAACATTTTTCTCCGTAGAGATAATGTCTCAAGATTTTCAGTGCAAAAACAACCGTAGCCAATTCAAGGTCATGAGTAGCATAGTTTATTTCGTGTGGATTTAGTTGCCTTGATGCATAAGCAACAACCTTGTCTTCTTTGTAAAGGTCATGAGTAACACAGTGTAATCCTTCACAGACTCGGGTTGGATCAGAACTGGTGCATGAGTCAATACTTGCTTGAGTTGGTCAAGGCTTCTTTGTTGCTTCTCGGTCCATTCAAAATGAGCATCATTCCGTAAAAGTTTAGTTAACGGAGTTACTATTATAGAGAATCCTTTAATGAATCTTCTACAATAGCTAGCAAGGCTGATAAAGCTACGGACTTCACATACGTTCTTCGGTGGTCTTCATTCAACTATGGCTTGGATCTACTTGAATGCCTTTAACATAGATCACGTGACCCAAAAACAAGACTTGGGTGAGCCAGAACTCGCACTTACTGAACTTGGCATACAATTGCTTCTCTCGAAGGGTCTGAAGCACAATACGAAGATGTTCACGATGTTCAGCTTGACCTTTGGAATAAATCAGTATATTGTTTACAAATACTACTACAAGTTTGTTAAGATAGGGTCTAAAAACCCGATTCATGAGATCTATAAAGGCAACAGATGCATTGGTTAACCCGAAGGGCATAACCAGGAATTCGTAGTGGCCATATCTTGTACGAAAAGCCATCTTGGGCACATCGCACTCCTTCACTTTCATCTAGTAGTACCCAGATCTCATATTAATCTTAGAAAAGACTGTTGCATCTTTCAGTTGATCAAACAAGTCATCGATCCTCAACAAGGGATACTTATTCTTGATTGTGAGCTTATTTAATTGGCGATAATCAATACAAAGACGCATTGATCCATCTTTCTTCTTGACAAAGAGGACTAGATCTCCCCAAGGTGAGGAACTCGGTCGAATAAAACCCTTGTCTAACAAGTCTTGAATTTGCATTTTAAGCTCGGTGAGTTCTATAGGTGTCATCCGATAAGGTGCAATGGAAACTAGAGTGTTCCTAGGTTTCACTTCAATCTCGAATTCAACTTCATGGGTAGGTGGTAAAACCGAAAGCTCACCAGCAAACACATCAGAAAACTCTTGCACGGTGTCTATATCTTGCAATTGTGATTCATCTTTGCTTATTGTGGCATACAACAATAATCTTTTGCCTTTGGAATTCATGAGAGTCACACTCTCCTTGCCAAGACCTCGGAGGTACAACTTCCTCTTCGAACAGTCTACCCAAGCTTGATGCTCCCCGAGCCAATCAAGTCCCAAAATAACATCAAACTCATATATAAGAAGGGCCATAAGGTTGGCCATAAAAGGTATCTCTTGTATCATAAGGGGACAATTCTTGCATACGAGTCCAACTACAACACTATCCCCTAAAGAATTAGTTATAATGAGTTTGGAGGCTATAGGTTCAGATGTTAACTTAAATCTTCTAACCAATACTTATAAAGGAATGAGTGGATCCAAGATCAATCAATGTATAATCAGGATGAGTATACAATTCAACAGTACCTGCGATGACATCAGGGTCCTCATTCTTCCCTCGGCTTCTCACATGGTAAACTTGGGTTGGGGCTTTAGATTCCCGTCGGTTAAGAGCCCTTGTTGAGCCACCAAATCTACCAAAATCTCTTGATACATCTTGTCTTGGTCCCTTACCCCTGAAAGATAGAGCATGGGACGTAGGAACCATTGGTGTAGAAGATTTGGAGGTGTTCATGGGACAATCCTTAATATAGTGGCCTTGTTCACAAACATACATTGGCCAATGATGACGCCTTACCAAAGCTCCTGATACATCTTGTCATGGTCCCTTACCAAAGCTTACCGATGACGCCTCTAATGAGGTCTTAATGCAGATATACCTTGGTCAATAATGATAATACAATAAATTGACATCAGTGAATTCGGGAAGGCACCTAGCCAATCCCTTGACTCTGACTACACTTACCGATGATTCCAAGGCTTTTAAGGCTCTCAGGCGACAACTCTCTTGTTCTTGAACTTGGTGGAATTTGGAGGATTTGATAATTTTTCACTTGAATATCTTGAGCTACATCAAATCAAGATTACAAGAATTTCAATATTGATAATAGATTCATAGCAACTCAATAGCTATGAAAAACGATAATAATCAAGCTATGTAATCCCTAGAGAATTTCTAGGCTTCGTGGATTCATAAACTTGAGATTCGACCATAATCCTTGCCATGTAATTGATAAATCAAATTGAGAAAACACTTACCCGATCAATAGCTATAAACAATGATTAAAGAACTTAAGGAAATCAAAGCTTGATTTCACCTTCAATGGAGGTGTATGCTTAGAGGTAGGGGTGAAGTTAGGGAGAGGTGCTTGCTTAACCAATGACCGGTAAGGGTTTTTTTTCTTCATTTTTAACTATTGAGGTTTCCTTAGAATAAAGGAATCAATCCTTAATCATCCACGTATGTGGTGATTAAGATTAAGGAGGGTCTAATCGCAAGATTAGTCCCTCAACCTCTGATGTTCTAAGCTCTTATCCTCAAACTTTCAATTTCTATAATTTGTTCACTAAAACATGTTTCAAAGCATGCAATAAAGTCCTTAACAATATCAATACTTAATTAGGATTCGATAACTAATAATTGGTCACTCGGTCAAAAGTTAACCTTATGGTTTTGACTCTCTGTTGTGAAATTTTTTATCACCGGGATCAAATTCTGACTAGGCCCGATTTTGGGATGTTACACTTGGGTTCAATCAACCAACTCCTATGTTTTGTTCTTCTCAATCATGGACAACTCTTATTTCATTGCAGCCACCCATTTTGTGTCTTTCATTGCCATATCAAAGTCTGCAGGTTCACAAACAGCTATATTACATCTTGTATAGATGTCAGTAAGAAATCTAGTACCTCTTGTTGGAGCATCATCTACCAAATTATTCAACCAATTTTCATCTTTATCTGTGGTTGAAGCAGGTAACTTAAGTTTCAAATCTGCAGTAGTTGGACCAGTTTTCTCATCCCAATTCCACTCTTCATCTTCCACGAAATTAACATCTCTGCTTATAATACTTTTCTCATTATGTGGTTGGAAAATTTTATAAGCTTTTGCAACATTGTTATAGCCGATAAAGACTCCTAGAAGTGCCCTCTTGTCTAACTTGTCTCTCTTGATCTGTGGAACGTGAGTGAAGCACTAACAACCAAATATTTTGAGGAAATACAAAGATGGTTTACGACCATACCAAGCCTCGTAAAGTGTTTGATCCTTGACTGCTTTTGTGGGCAATCTATTATGTAAGAAAACCGTAGTATGAGCTGCCTTTGCCCCAAACTTCTTGGGTAAGTTCTTTTCATTTAGCATACATCTAGTCATTTCGAAGATGTATTTATTTTGTCTTTCACTAACTCCATTTTGTTGCGGCAAATAAGGAGTTGTCACCTGATGCTCAATGCCAGCTTCTTCACAAAATACAATGAAATTGTCTGACGTATACTCATTGTCATTATCAGACCTCAATATTTGAATGTGATTGCCACTTTAATTTTCTATAATTCTTTTGAATTTCCAGAATGCTCCAGTAATTTCTGACTTGAATTTTAAGAAAAAATCCAACACATGCTTGTAAATTCATCAATAAAAGCATCGTAATATCGATTACCTACTAACGACGGAGTTATTTGAGATCCAACAATGTCTGTGTGAATCAAATGCAACTTACAAGTGGCTCTTCATGCAGTCTTTGGAAATGACTTTCTGTTTTGCTTTCCAAATTGACAAGCCTTACATGTCAATATGTGATCATCAAATTCTAGAAGATCAATTACCATGCTTTTGGACTTCATCTTCAATATCCCCTGATGATGATAGTGTCTTAGCCTTTTATGCCACAACATTATGGTGCTTTCTTTGGCTAGAAAAGCTTATTGCTCCTCATACATCGGGTTGAGGGAAAAACTTCTCCCAGCCATCTTAACTTCAAACATTTTCTGGTCTGTAGCATTCTCTATTACACATATATTCTCCATGAACTTCACTTTGAATTTATTCTCTACTAATTGACCAATACTAAGCAGATTTTGATCAATATCAGGTACATAAAGAACATTAGTAATAAACTTGGCACCTGAACAACTTGTAATGGCTACTGTCCTTTTTCCTTTGAAAGCAATGTGTTCACCGTTCCCAATTCTGACCTTCTTGGACTCGGTACTCTTTAACTCTTTGAACAATTCTTTTTCATGTGTCATATGACTAGTGCAGCCACTGTCAATGAGCTAATTTTCACTCATTTTTTAACTAGTGAAATAAGTTACAACAAAAAGCTAATCATCTTCTTCTTGATTTGCCACTTGTGCTTTATCTTGTTGCTGCTTTTTATACTTGCAAATAACAGCTTCATGTCCCATCTGGTTACACTTGTTGCACTTTGCATCTGATATTCTCCAACACTTGAAAGGTGGGTGACCTTTCTTTCTGCAATGTTGACATGGATGATAATCTTTCTTTACTCTTGGTCTTCTATTCCAGGCCTTATTTTTGTTCCCCAATGCAAAATTTTCTGCACTTGCAGCGTGCAACTTTTTATTCTTTGGCCTCATGTTCTTTCCATCATCTTTATGCTTAACCGGTAGAGCACCTTCAATGGCCCCTTCTTGCCTCATTATACGCCTTTGCTCTTGTGCTTGCAAAGCACTTAAGAGTTCCGCCAAAATAATCTTAGACATATCTTTCGTGTTCTCTAAAATGGTGATGGTGGCCTCAAACCTTTGAAGTATCGTTACAAGGACTTTTTGCACAATCCTTAAATCTGCTAGAGACGAACCTAACAGTCTGACCTTATTGGCTATGCTAACGAGCCTGTCAGAATACTCCTTGTCTGTCTCGGTCTCTTTCATCTTCTACAGCTCAAAGTCACGTACAAGATTCAACACTTGTATCCCATGAATTTTTTCATCTCCCTTGTACTCAGCCTTGAGCTAATCCCATATCTCCTTTGCTGACTTTAGAGACATAAGTCAGGTCAAAATCATCGATGATGCTGCAGCAAATAATCATGCTTTTTCTTTTGCTTTTTTTTGTGCTTTGATCTGTGCTATGGTGGGATTGGCTGGCAATGGAGGAATCTCATAGTCATCTTCCACAGCTTCCCAAAGATTTGCAGCCTCTAGACATGTGTACTGCCCAAACTGGATAATTGTCTCCATCAAATGTAGGCAGTGCAATCAAAGAAAAATTACTTTCACCTTCCATGCTAAAGCAATAACTAACACAGGTCCCTCAAGAAAAAAAACTTTGTTGTCAATTGTTGGTATTTTAATGAAAAGAAAACTCAAAGGATGAAGGAAACTGAATATTTTTATTCAAAAATCATTCAGAATTTATTCAAAATAAAATCAACAGGTCCCACTAACAACATGTTCCTAAATTTAAGTAACAACCCATGAATATTTTTTTCCTAAACTTAAGCAACACACAAATAACAAATAACAAATAACTGAAAATAGAAGCAGTCCTAAACACATCAACTAACACTTTCATCTGGACAAGACATAGCTGTTAAAAGGTTATCCAGGAACCCGAATAAGGAGACCTAGAATTCAAGAATGAAGTCATCTTGGTAGCCAAACTTCAACACTGGAACTTAGTCGGGCTGCTTGGTTTTAGCCTCGAACTAACCGAAAGACTTCTTGTTTATGAGTTTGTACCTAACGCTAGCCTCGATCGGTTCATATTAGGTATGGCTACATTTAAACTTTAATTCACTTAACCATATATTTTTGGTAAGAGGAAAGCACTTTCTGATAGTATCTTACCGATATACCTACAGACCCCGAAAGGAGGGAACAATTGGATTGGGAAACACGACACAAAATCGTAGGAGGATCGCTCGGGGGATCCTTTATCTTCACAAAGATTCTCGACTCCGGATTATTCACCGTGATCTCAAAGCTAGTAATGTTTTGCTAGACGCAGATATGAACCCGAAAATTGCAGATTTCGGCATGGCAAGATTGTTTACGGTGGATGAAACACAGGGCAATACAAGTAGAATTGTGGGAACCTAGTAAGATCCTAATGTACTAACATTTCTACAAGATAAGATATATGAAGCTAACTAGTTTGTTCTCATTGTTGATTTGTAGTGGTTATATGGCTCTGGAATATGCAATGCATGTACAATTTTTCGTCAAGTCCGACGTATACAGTTTCGGAGTATTGATTTTGGAAATCGTCACCGGAAAAAGAAACAATTGTTTCAATGACAGAGATAACACAGAGGATCTTATAATCTATGTCAGTATATATGAATATGTACATATGAATAAGTTGTATACTTAAACTTGGTGAATGGTGATTATCATAATAAGAATAAAAATTGCTGCAGACATGGAAAAACTGGAGGGAAGGGACAACGGTGAAGCTCATAGATTCAGCTTTGAAGATTCATGCACATCGGGTTACTTTGTGTTCAAGAAAAGCGGCCGACAGACCGTCAATGGCGTCGGTTGTCGTCAGGGATGGACCTAGAGGGGGACTGGAGGGGCAGTCGCCCCCTAAAATTTTAAAATTCCTATATGATTTAAAAAAAATTTAGAAATTTTCTATGTATTTCCTATTGAAAATTTATTTTCGCCCCTCCTAAAATTTTATAGGTTCCCTCTCCTAAAATTTTATAAGTTCGCCCCCTAACATAAAGTTTTGCGTCATTCCCTGGTTGTCGTCATGCTGAGTAGCAACTCGCTGACACTTCTGACACCTTCGGAGCCTGCATTTTCATGCATAACTCCATTCGATCAGACTTCTCATACTTTGTTGAGTGATTAAATAAATTTGCTCATGAAAGGAAATACATTAAATTCTTCTTTTGTGTTATGCTTAGCCTCTTATGTTGGAATAAAAATGAAAAATAATTATTTGGATTTAACAATTCTTATTAAACCACTTGAGTTTAGTTTAGTTAGTATCTCTATAAGTGTAAAAAATATTTTATAATTTGTATTTTTAGTTAATGCTTGTTATTTATTATTTTCTTTCAATTTAGTCCACATTTTATCATGCATGTCATTTAATTTGTGAATTCTTTTAATTTTATACCTCATGTCATATTTAGTAGTACAATTTATTAATTGAATATTGGAATAATTTTTTAATGCCTAATAAAATATTATTTAAATGTTCACATTCTTTAGTTTGATTAATTTAAAAGTGGTTTCCAAACTAATTGGATGTGAGTTTTAGCTATTCAAATTAGTGAATGTCTACCTTCAAATCATATTTTATAATGCTTTAATTACTTGTTCTCTTTAATTTGATCCTTAATAATTTTTAATTAGTGTAATCTGATTAATAGTCTCATATGTTCATGACATTCATTTATTAACTGTTTGAATTTATGCATAGGAAGTAATTTTCTTTTATAAGAGCATTAAACTAATGGCATCTAGATTTACTAGGGTTGATTTATTTATTGCTCCAAGTAAAGGGATATTCTTCTAAGTCAAATGGATAATTTTGCAATTTGCAATTTCAAATAAAGCCGTGCATACTTAAATTGGTACCAACTTTTTGGCACGGTAAGTGTGCTAATCCTTCTCGCACTTAACCAATCCGAACACAAAAATAAAATTACACACTAGTTATTTTAGTTTTACGATCTACCTAGTCCAAAGATTAGTAGTGATTCCATTTAGTTTAAAATGTTCGAGTTTTTAAAAATCACCCCTAAACTTCCAAAAAAAAAACGTCGAAC
Source organism: Hibiscus mutabilis (assembly GCA_019671005.1). Classification (NCBI taxonomy): domain Eukaryota; kingdom Viridiplantae; phylum Streptophyta; class Magnoliopsida; order Malvales; family Malvaceae; genus Hibiscus; species Hibiscus mutabilis. The sequence goes on from CM033714.1 coordinate 83,597,066, forward strand.
TTAAGAATTAACACGTACATCTATTATTATTGAATCCTTCTGCTGCAGATCTTGGTTTAGAGTTTTGACATCACCATAAGTCCATAACTGATCGCCAATGAATGATTATGGCTCAAATAAAAACAATAGGACTGCCATTGTTATGCCGATTCCAACTCCATGCAAGGACAATCTCCTATCACCTGTTTTAGCATTACAGAAATGGTTCAATTTCATTTATATTATGCAGTAGAGATTTGTAACGAATAATGATCGAATCAAGGCGACCGGGACTCACCTTCATTTGCAGTGATGGAAATGTTGGAGTAGAACTGGTAATCATGGTACCACATGCTACAACCGGACCCGAAAACCTCCCATCCTCTCTTATCCCCAATCATGCTTCTAAATGTCATTAGCTGAGTATCCAAGCACCTGCCGCAGTCTTTTCTACTCATATCTCTGGTGCACTGAGCCATGCCGTACCGCTTCCCAAATTCCCTGCATCCAGCATCGCAGTGTGAAACATCAAAGGCTGCTTCGGCGCCGTTGTTGCGACTTCACTCATGAAGTCGAACCCTCTCGAGACAACAGATGCATTATCGAAATTGGTCTCATTGAATATTGCTGTTGAATCTTGATCCCAAACACCGAAGAAATGTTCATCCGAATAGTGGAGAGAGCACCATGTGAACCAAACTTTAACATTTTTGCTCTTGGAGCAATCACGCAAGGCTACCGCAACAGATTCTCTTGTACAATTAGCACAGTTTTCTGTAGAAACATCCGCTCTGCATTGCATAAGGCCATAAATCTTCCCTGACCTCCTTCCTACTGTGGTTTTAAAGAATCCATTACTCTAAGGCCCTTTTTCGGTAAGTAAACCGAGAAGGTTGTCAAGATTGGCCCTAAATGAGCTCTCTGAGGTAGAATTATCAGCATCTGAACATAGCCAGCCAAAATTCAGATTCAAATAAGCATGGCACATGCCAAGTGACAGCATGAAAACTAAAAACAAAACGAAAGTTCACACATCAAAATCCACCATTCCTGTATTCTACAACTCATTCCGTTTGCCCGATGGAAAAGACTAGGCGCTGGACCGGATGAGCCATTTGTTGGGAATAAAAGTGCAGAACAATTCTCCATCCAAGATTACAGGACTAAACTAGAGAAATAAACTAGTAAACAATACAATAAAAGAAGACACAATCCCCATAGTAAATGAAAATCTCAATACTTGACTTGGTGCATTTAGAAATGAAATTGTTAGGCCTATTTGTAATTGAGTTCCAAGGACTTACATGCAAATAGACTAATCTTTAGGGAGCAATAAAATAATTTTCCCATGAATTATTTCCTACTTGCGTAACTTGATGCCACCAATTTCCACATTTGCTGCAGCCATTTTCCACTTTAGTGGCTGCTATCTTTGACAAAGGCTTTGAATTCCAAGCCATTTCACAACACCATTTCTTGTCAGTTAATCTTGATCTAGTTTCTTTTGTTTTATTACAAAGGTCAAACTCTTGAGCTTTTTAAGTCAGGAAAGCAGCAATCATGTTCACAGCCATAAAGAATCTTAGAAGTCAACTGTAACTAGTAGCATATATACTTGAGTTATCTTGACCTTAAAAGTTACATGTCTGAAAAGCAAATAAAGAACCAAAAGTTTGGATAATTTGATTAAGTTGATTGAACCAAGATGGGTACTTTGCTATATTGAGAGAATCCTATGCATTTTAACCATTTTTAGGCATAATTTAACAAAACCACAATTTTCTTCTGTATAACTGTGTGTAGCATTAAGATCAACCTGGACATAAAGAAATTGATTTAAACCATATGAATCTCTACATTCTCTACACTGATTGGCCTAAATTGAAAGTGACCGTTTTTGCTTTATATTTTGTATTGATATCTTCCACTTTGTCGCTGATAGTGATATTTAACAATATTCTTTACCATAAGTTTTGTGAGTTAATACGTGTATGATAGGTAATCTAACTCTATCATAACTATGTAGTTTAGTTATAACTCTATCATTGTAAAGGGTAAAAGTCCTATCCTAATAGGTTAACTTCTCTGTGTAAAACTCCTCTGTAAAAGTCTATAAATAGACTTCTCTTGTATATCATAATAACAAGAAGAGTATTAAACTCTCTTTTCGACATGGTATCAAGTTAGATCCCTAACTCGAAACAATGTTAATTGTGCATGCCTTGGTGATACATCTCTGCGTTAACCATGGGTGGACAACAACCGATCTTGCGCTTTTCTTAGCCGTTGAAATTCGCAACTTACCCTAGTCAAATTAGTCTTCACCAACATTCGTTTGTATGAAAACTATGCTCATTCGTTTCTTGAATCTAACTCTCCCGATATTAGATAAATGGAAGAATTCACGAGATCCTCTCCCAATTCACTCGCGATCAAAATTAAGAACCAAGAATGAACAAACTTTGAAAGTGAATTGCAACACAAAAACCTAAACAAATCCAAACATTTTCACAACCACAAAAACACAATAATCCAAGCCAAGTGAAGTTCAGTTCATGGCTGGGTACAAAAGAAATGCAAGATAAAATCTACCCAACATGAATCGAATAGAAAAGAGAAGAAGAAGAAGATGTCGACAACCCTAATTTTCTCTCCCAATTCGGTTTCCTAATTTCTTCATTAATAAAAATCCCTCTTCTTTTACTTGTGAAGTATGTCAAATGGCTAAACATACGAGAAAACCATACGTTCCTTCTAACTATAAACCTACTTCGCCATTTTCTATCATACACAGTGACATTTGGGGCCCTTCTAAAGTAAAAAACATCTATGGGTCTAGATGGTTTGTGTCGTTTATTGATGATTTTTCTAGAACAACTTGGACCTTTTTGATGAAAGAAAAATCTGAAGTTGAGACAATTTTTAAAAGTTTTCATCACATGGTCAAAACTCAATTTGAGAAACAAATTAAAATAGTGAGGAATGATAATGGGAGTGAATATCTTAGCAAATCTCTTGGGTATTTTTTCAAAGAAAAAGACATCTTTCATCTTACTTCTTGTGTCAACACCCCTCAACAAAATAGAGTGGCCGAAAGAAAAAATAGACATTTACTAGAGGTGACTAGGTCCCTATTATTTTCTACCAATGCACCTAATTATCTATGGGGGGAAGCTCTTCTTACTGCCACCTACCTAATCAATAGGATGCCAAGCAAGATACTAGGATTCAAAGGACCCACTGAAACTCTTTTCCAACATTTCCACATTTTAAACCATTATCCTATGTTCTTCCTCTTCGAGTTTTTGGATGCACATCTTTTGTTCATGTGCATCGCAATAATAGGAGTAAACTTGATCCTAGGGCTCTACGTTGTGTGTTTATAGGGTATTCATCGAGTCAGAAGGGTTACAAGTGTTACTGCCCCATTACCAAGAAAACATATATCTCTTTTGATGTTACTTTCTTTGAAAATAAACCTTACTTTGCAGGAACTGAAATTCAGGGGGAGAGATACAAGGAATCTCAGCCCTTGCATGATCCACAACCCATTATTTCCTTACCTATTCTTGATGTAAGTACCACTGCTCCGTAAAATACTTCTTCCAAGCCTACTTTTGATGAAATTGTGATTACTGCTCTTAATCCTGTAGACACACCTTCTCCACAGTCTAAAACTACCAGCCCTTATACAACACCTCCTCCAATGATTAAAACTATACCACATACATCACCAAACTCTATGACTTCACAACCACCAGAAAGACAACTCAGTGTCTATACAAGAAGAAAAAGAAACTTGACCGACACAGTTAGTCAGCCTAACACTTGCCAAGAACTAGCTTTGAGTCATGCTGCTTTGGAGACAGGAGGTAATATTATTCCACAGGATTCTACTATTGTTAACTTAGATGAGTTTCCTATTGCTATTAGAAAAGGGGTAAGGAAATGTACTGCTCATCCTATTAACAGGTTTATTGCCTATGGGAAATTAACGCCTGGATTCAAAGCTTTTACAGCTAACATTGACAGCATAAGAATTCCCAAGACAGTGGAAGAGGCCTTTGAAAATCCAGAATGGAGGAGAGCAGTTGAAGAGGAAATTGAGGCATTACAAAAGAACAATACCTGGAGTATGACAGATCCGCGGAAGGAAAAAAGGTGTGGGGTGTAAATGGGTCTTTGGTCAAGTACCATTCAGATGGGAGTATTGAGAGATACAAGGAAATGTTGGTGGCTAAAGGGTTTACTCAATTATATGGTGTAGACTATCAAGAAACTTTCTTTTTGTAGCAAAGTTAAACACCATCAGGTATTGCTTTGATGGCGATTAACAAGGATTGAAGTCTGCATCGGTTGGACATCAAAAACGCTTTTCTAAATGGTAGACTTGAGGAGGAAGTGTACATGCAAGTTCCACCTGGTTTAGAAGAGAAGACCACAACAAAGACAGTGTGCAAACTGAATAGATCGTTATACGGCTTGAAGCAATCCCCTAGAGCTATGGTTCAGAATGATTTCAAGCAAAGTCAAGCAGACCATACATTATTTAGAAAAGCTACACCAGATGGTAGGATAACTCTCCTAATTGTCTATGTTGATGATATCATTATTACTGGTGATGACATAGAAGAAATAGAGAAGCTGAAAACTGTTCTAGCAAAGGAGTTCGAAACTAAGGACTTAGGAAGCCTTAGGTACTTCTTGGGAATGGAAGTTGCAAGATCAAAAGAAGGGTTAGTTATCAACCAAAGAAAATACATTCTAGATCTACTTACAGAAACTGGAATGCTCGGGTGTAGACCAATAGAATCTCCAATGGAACCAGGTTTGAAATTCAGTAAAGATGGAATGGGGAATCCAGTGAATAAAGAGTCATACCAAAGGCTGGTAGGAAAACTAATCTACCTCTCACTCACCAGACCTGACATTGCATACTCAGTGAGTATAGTGAGTCAACACATGAGTGATCCTCGAGAAGAGCACATGGAGGCAGTCGATAGGATCCTGAGGTACCTGAAGTTTACACCAGGGTCTGGGCTTATTTTTAGAAAACATCAAGACAGAACTGTAAAAGTCTACACAGACTCAAGCTGGGCAGGAGAACTAACAGATAGAAGGTCTGTGAGTGGCTATTATACGTTTGTATGGGGAAATCTGGTCACTTGGAGAAGTAAAAAGCAGGCTGTTGTATCTAGAAGCAGTGCAGAAGCGGAATTCAGAGCTATGGCTCTTGGAATATGTGAGGGAATGTAGATTAAAAAGCTCCTCACTGAGTTAGAGTTGGATGGAAAATTAGAATTTGAGGTTTACAGTGATAGTCAATCAGCAATGAGTATTGCCAAGAATCCAGTGCAGCATGACCGGACTAAACATATTGAAATAGATAGGCACTTTATCTATGAGAAGGTCAATAATGGAGTGATAAAGCTTCATTATATTCCAACCAAGAATCAACTTGCTGATATTTGGTTAGCGGAAAGCACCGATATCTTACAAATTCGGAGGAACAATTGGATTGGTAATCAAGGTGGGATTGCTCGGGGATCCTTTATCTTCCAAAGACCTAAAACACCATTGTTGTTTTTGGCATTTGTGGGAAACCTAGTAAGATCCTAAAAAGCCATTTATTTTGCCTTGAAGAATAAAACACCATTGTTGACTTTGGCATTAAAAGCCATTTATTTTGTGGGCAGTGGGCAGCTGATACAAACTTAATATAGCAAAAAAATCAGATTTTGTAGAAGAGAGAAGCTATGTGGGTTCGAGAGAAAAGAAAGAGAGAAACAGATTTTTGAGCCATTTATTTTGCTTTGAAGAATGGTGCAGCAGCTGATCAACTCTTTGATCGGAGGTTCATCCGTGAGAAAAGATTGAGCTTATTTTTGGACAGCAGCTAGGTGACTCAGTGTTCTTGACTTTTGACGGTCGGATTTTTCATCCTATCTTTTTAGCAGCTTTGGGAATACGAGTTTTACAGCCAGCTTCAGTTTTTGATGATATTCTCATTTTTCTATCTTTTGCTAAAGACTACTTGTTATTAGCCTTTTTGGAGTTGAATGCTTGTTGTAGGTTGGATATTGTAGTCTTGTAGTTGAACATTTGATTATAGTGGAGCTTTTGATTGGACTCTAAAGCCCCGTGATTTTTACCCTTGTTTTAGAGGGGTTTTCCACGTAAAAATATCGTTGTCTCGATTTACTTGTGTTGTGGTTGCATTGTTGATTTGTGGTTGATTAGTGTTGCTAGAGAACATATTTGTGATATTGTGCTTGCCATAATTATTGACTTGAGTTATAGGGAGAGAAAGAACATCGATTGTGCTTCCGCTTGATTTCGGTTGTTCAGTTTTTTCCCTAACAAACTGGCATCAAAGCTTGGTTATTGTGTCAAATAATTATGGAGATTAATACAAGCAAGATGATTATGTTGAATGGCACGAATTATCAACTTTGGTGGAATAAAATGAAAGACTTGTTGTTTGTAAAGGCTTTGCATCTTCCGATCTTTGCTACTCAAAAACCCGATTCAAAAAGTGATGAGGAATGGGAATTTGAGCATCAACAAGTGTGTGGCTATATTCGACAATTTGTTGAAGAAAATGTTTACAACCACATTGATCAGGAGACACATGCTCGCACATTGTGGGAAAAGCTTGAAAACTTGTATGCTTCGAGGTCGGGCAATAAAAAATTGTTTTTGCTAAAGAAAAAGGATTGCATTGAAATACAGAGAAGGGACGTCTACAACTGACCATGTTAGTGAGTTTCAAAGTGTGATGAATCAGTTGCTTGGTATAGGTGTCAAATTTGATGATGAGATTTTAGGGCTTTGGTTGCTTGCTACTCTACCGGACACTTGGGAGACTTTTCGGGTCTCACTCATTAATTCTGCTCCACATGGTATTATTACTTTGGATTTGGCTAAGAGTGGTGTGTTGAATGAAGAGGTTAGAAGAAGATCTCAGGGTTCTATATCACAGTCCGAGGTGTTGGTTACCGAGAACAGGAGAAGAAACAGAGAAAAAAAAGGCAAGGGTAGAGATAAAAGTCGAAGCAAGTCAAGATCGAGATATAAGAATCTTGATTGTCATCATTGTGGTAAGAAAGGTGATATCAAGAAACATTGCTACAAGTGGAAGAGAGAGAACAAAAGTGGTGGTGATAAAAATGATCGAAATGATGATAAAAAATCTGAGTGTATTGCTGCTGCTACCCGTGAAGATCTATTGGTCATTTGTTCTGAGAATTTGATCAACCTAGAATGCGACGAGAGTAGTTGGGTGATTGATATTGGCGCTTCAATTTATGTCACGTCGATGAGGGATTTCTTCACATCTTATACTTATAGTGATTTTGAAGTATTGAAGATGGGTAATGACGGTTTGGTTCCAGTTATTGGCATGGGAGATGTTAGCTTGGTGAGCAATAATGGAACAAAGTTAACTCTCAAGTATGTCAAACATGCACCGGATATCCATTTGAATTTGATTTCTGCAGGAAAGCTTGATGATGAGGGATTTTGTAACACCTTTAGTGAGGGGCAGTGGAAGCTGACTAAAGGCTCTTTGGTTGTGGCTCGAGGAAAGAAGAGCTCAAATTTGTACTTGATGCAGGCTTCGACTTCCAGAGACACTGTGAATGTGACAGTAAATGACTCAACTGAGTTGTGGCATAAACGGCTTAGTCGCATGAGTGAGAATAGGCTTAATTTTTTAGCCAAGAAGAATCAACTTTCTGGGTTGAAGAATGCCACATTGAAGAATTGTGCTCATTGTCTAGCGAGGAAGTAGAGAAGAGTTTCTTTTAGAAGTCATCCTCCTCATAGAAGATTAGAGTTGCTAGAGTTGGTCCATTCAAATGTTTGTGGTCCGATAAAGGTAAGGTCACATGGTGGTGCACTTTATTTTATGACTTTCATTGATGATTGTTCAAGAAAGCTGTGGGTCTACACTTTGAAGTCAAAAGACCAAGTTTTTGAGGCATTTAAACAGTTTCAAGCATCAGTTGAAAGAGAAACAGGGAAGAAGGTAAAGTGCATTCGTACTGATAATGGTGGCGAGTACACAGGGCCATTTCATGAGTATTGTCCATGACAGGGAATCAGACATCAGAGAACACCACTGAAGACTCCACAGTTAAATGGGTTAGCTGAAAGAATGAACCGAACATTGATTGAGAGAGTCAGATATTTACTGTCAGATGCAAAGTTGCCAAGTTTGTTTTGGGCTGAAGCCTTGAATACAGTGACATATGTATTAATTTGTCTCCTAGTGTTTCTTTGCGAGGTGATGTACCAGATAGAGTTTGGTTTGGTAAAGATGTGTCTTATGATCTTCTGCTTGTGTTCGGTTGTAAAGCATTTGTTTATGTTCCAAATGATGAAATATCGAAGTTGGATGTCAAGGCTCGTCAATGCATCTTTATTGGTTATGGTCGAGATGGTGAGTTTGGTTATAGACTCTACGATCCAGTTCAGAAGAAGCTCATGAGAAGCCGAGATGTTGTCTTCATTGAGGATCGGACCATTGATGACAAGATAAGACAAAGAAAGAGGATTCACAAGACAGTGGTGACTTGACTGATGTGAATCCAATTCCCTTGGACCCTTCATTGAATCCTATTCAGGATGATGTACAAGGTGATGTTAATAATGACCACCAGGACAAAGGTGACTTTGATGCTCCCATAGATGATGTTGTGAATGATCAACAACAAGCACCTATAGCTCCACCAACAATTTCACTTCGAAGATCTTCTAGACAACGACGATCTTCAGTCAAGTATTCTTCTGATGAATATGTTTCTTTGACTGCCGGGGGAGAACCTGAATGTTATGAAGATGCTATAGAGAGTGAATGCAAAGATCTGTGGGTTGAAGCAATGAAAGATGAACTTCAATCCTTGCATGATAACCATACCTTTGAGTTGGTAAAACTACCCAAGGGCAAGAGAGCTTTGAAGAATCGGTGGGTTTACAGGCTGAAGCAAGAAGAAAAGTCTTCATCTCCACGATACAAAGCTAGATTGGTCGTCAAGGGTTATACTCAGAAAAAGGGGATTGATTTTGAAGAAATATTTTCTCCAGTTGTAAAGATATCCTCTATTAGAACTATATTGAGTTTGGCAACCTGTTATGACTTAGAGGTTGAACAAATGGACGTGAAAACTGCTTTTCTTTATGGTGATTTGGAAGAAGAGCTTTACATAGAGCAGCCAGAGGGATTTGTTGCACAAGGAAAAGATGACTACGTGTGAAGATTGAAGAATAGGTTGTATGGTTTGAAGCAAGCTCCTAGGCAATGGTACAAGAAGTTTGAGTCTATTATGGGGGAGCAAGGCTACAAGAAGACTACTTCTGATCATTGTGTTTTTGTTAAGAGATTCTCTGGTGACGATTTTATTATCCTTTTTCTCTATGTTGATGATATGCTTATTGTTGGTCGTAATGCTTCTAAAATTGACAAGTTGAAGCAAGAGTTGAGTAAGTCCTTTACGATGAAATATTTAGGGCCAGCAAAGCAAATTCTTGGCATAAGGTTGACACATGATAGAAAGGGCAAGAAATTATGGTTATCACAAGAGAGGTACATTGAGAAAGTACTTTAGAGGTTTAGTATGGACAAAGCTAAAGTGGTGAATACTCATTTTGCTACTCATTTCAGATTGAGTGTCAAGCATAGTCCTTCCACAGAAAATGAGAAGGAATAGATGCATAAAGTTCCTTACTCTTCAGCCGTGGGCAGTTTGATGTATGCAATGGTTTGCACGAGACCAGACTTGGCTTATACTGTTGGTACAGTTAGTCGGTTTCTTTCTAATCCAGGCAGAGAGCATTGGAATGTAGTGAAGTGGATCATGAGGTATCTTCGTGGCAGTTCCAACTTGAAACTTTGTTTTGGCAATGAAAAACATGTTCTTGTTGGATATACAGATTCAGACATGGCCGGGGACATTGACTCGAGGAGATCTACTTCAGGTTACTTGATCACTTATGCAGGGGGAGTAGTGGCATGGCAATCGAGATTGCAAAAGTGCGTTGCCTTATCCACCACCGAATCAAAGTTCATTGCAGCGACCGAAGCGTGCAAGGAGATGCTTTGGATGAAGAAATTTATGCATGAACTTGGTTTTACTCATGAGAGGTATGTCTTGTATTGTGATAGCCAGAGCGTGATTCATCTTGGTAAGAACTCAAATTTTCATGCTAGATCTAAGCATATTGATGTGAGGTACCATTGGATACGAGATGTTCTTGAAGCTAAATTGTTAGAGCTTGAGAAGATTCATACTGATGATAATGGTGCTGATATGTTGACTAAAGCCTTACCAAGAGGGAAGTTTGAAGCATGCTGGTTGATGGCCGGCATGAAGACATTCCCCACATAGTGGGAGGGGGAGATTTGTTGGGTGAGGGTCCCACTATGTGGGTAACCCATCACCGCTTATAACCCCAAATTCAAAGGGGTTGGTAATACTTCTACCACCTAAAACACCATTGTTGACTTTGACATTAAAAGCCATTTATTTTGCCTTGAAGAATGTGTGTGTGGGCAGCTGATTTACAGCTTAATATAGCAGAAAAAAAATCAGATTTGAGTGTAGAAGGGAGAAGCTCGTTCAAGAGAAAAGAAAGAGAGAAACATATTTTTGAAGCTCAGGTGCAACAGTGATCAACTCTTCGATCGGAGGTTCATCCATGGTTCGATTGAGATGATTTTTGGACAGAAGCTAGGTGACTCGGTGTTCTTGACTTTGGACGGTCGGATTATTCATCCGAGCTTTGTAGCAGCGAAAATACGAGTTTTACAGCCAGCTTCAGTTTTTGGTGATATTCTCATTTTCTATCTTTTGCTAAAAACTACTTGTTATTAGCCTTGTTGGAGTTGAATGCTTGTTGTAGGTTGGATATTGTAGTCTTGTAGTTGAACATTTGATTATAGTGGAGCTTTTGATTGGACTCTAAAGTCCTGTGGTTTTTACTCTTGATTTAGAGGGATTTTCCACGTAAAAATATCGTTGTCTAAATTTACTTGTGTTGTGGTTGCATTGTTGATTTGTGGTTGATTAGTGTTACTAGAGAACATATTTGTGATATTGTGCTTGCCATAATTATTGACTTGAGTTATAAGGAGAGAAAGAACATCGATTGTGCTTCCGCTTGATTTCGGTTGTTCGGTTTCTTCCCCAACACTTTTAAGCTAAGTAAGTAAAATTAATAAGTTGTATACTTAAAACTTGAATAATTGTTTCCTATTTCTAATTCTTTCAATGATAGAGCACATTTAAAATATAGTACATATTTAAACTCCAACATTCAAAATTAGAAATAGGATCTAACCTAGTCCATTTTCTAAGTTTTCAGCATATCATAGTATTTTATTTTATTCTCCCGTCTGACATGTCGACTAGGGGGCCTCCCCTTTGGTTGCGCGTCTCAATGAGTTGTGGCAACGGAGTAGTATTCGGTATGTTCTTTTGTTTGAGGAAGATTTAATTAGTTGATTGTAATTATTGCCACGTGTAATCTTTTATTTCTATTAAGTTTAAATTTTTAATGAGGTACATGATAATATTATTTTTTTAAAAAAAAATTACAAAATATTAAGTAATTTAAGTTTAAAATTTTTAATAAAAAATAGGTTCATATCACAATTAAGAATTTAAAGTATATCAACCTTTTCATTTAGGTACCTTAAGTATTTCTTGATAAAAATAAATACTTAAAGTATACTTTCTGGTCAAAGTAGGTACCTAATATATATATCTATATTTGCAAAAATAGGTACCTAATGTATTTTTTAATCAATGACGCATACCAACTTTTAAGAACTTAAATGAAAAAATATAGTATATACTTTAGGTACTTACTTTGACAAAAGAAAATACTTTAGGTACCTGTTTTGACCAAAAAATATATTTTAGTAACTTATTTTGATAAAAAAAATACTTAGGAACCTAAATGAAAAAGTTGATATACCTCAAATACTTAATTGTGATATAAGCCTAAAAAAATGAGTCTTAGTGCAGTAGTAAAACACATTACATCCTCAAGGAGATAAGAGTTCTAACAAAAAAAATATATTGTTAGGAGGCTAGTCATGAAAATATCCGGGTGCTCACAAAGTTGGTATGCAAAGTATAGATCGGATCTCCAATTTCCATGTCTTTGGTTACTTATCCCAAGCAAAATTAACCTTTAATAAACTGAAAATGACTGAGAAAACTAGAAATGGTCAAGGAAAGCACTTTTGCTGCTTTGCACCAGAAAACCACTATACAATGCACTGTAACTGGGTCCTTAGAAAACATTTTTGCATAACTCAGCCTCCATATCCATCCATATGTGCCAGAGAAAAGGGTTAAAAGGGAAAAAAATAATTCAATTACAGAAAGAAATTGTCGGATCCAAGAAAGTACACTGAATTGCCAATGAATGACTATGGCTCAAATAGAAACAATAGGACTGCCATTGTTATGCCAATTCCAACTCCATGCAAGGACAATCTCCTATCCCCTGTTTATCATCACAAAAATGGTTCAATTTCATTTATATTATGCGGTGGAGATTTGTAACGAATAATGATCGAACCGAGGCTACCGGAACTCACCCTCGTTTGTAGTGATGGAAATGTTGGCGTAGAACTAGTAATCATGGTACCACATTCTTCAACTGGATCCGTAAACCTCCCATCCTCTCTTATTTCCAATTGTGGTCCTAAATGTCATTAGCTGAGCATCCAAGCACCTATCTCTGCTGCACTGAGCCATGCCATACCGCTGCCCAAATTGGCCTGCATCCAACACCACAGTGTTAAACATCAAAGGCCGCTTTGGCACCGTTATTGCGACTTCACTCATGAAGTCAAGCCCTCTCGAGACAACAGATGCATTTTTGAAATTGGCTTCGCTGTCTATTTCTACGGAAGATTGATCCCAAACGCCGAAGAAATGCTCATCCGAAAAGCAGAGAAAGCACCATGGGAACCAAACTTGAACCTTTTTGCTCTTCGAGCAATCATGCAAGGCTACCGCAACGGATTCTCTTGTACAATTAGCACAGTTTTCTGCAGAAGCATCCCCTCTGCATTGCACAAGACCATAAATCTTCCCTGACCTCCTTCCTACTGTGGTTTTAAAGAATCCGTTACTCAAAAGCCCTTTTTCGATAAGTAAACCGAGAAGGTTGTCAAGATTGACCCTGAATGAGCTTTCTGAGGTAGAATTATCATCATCTGAACATTGCAAACCAGAATTCAGATTCAAATCAGCCTGGCATAGACCAAGTGACAACATGAAAACTAAAAACACAACGAAAGTTCGCACATCGAAATCCACCATTTCTGAATTCGACAACTCATTTACATCTCCGTTGCCCCGATGGAAAAGACTAAGAGCTGGATCTGATGAGCCATTTCGTTTCAGTTAATCTTGAATTAGTGTGAAACAATCATGAAAAACTTATTATATTAGTTCCTTTTGTTTTGTTATAAAAGACAACTCTTGAGCTTTTTAAGCCATGCAAGCAACAATCATGTTCTCAGCCATAAACAATCTTAGAAGTCAACTCTTGAGCTTCTGTTTTGTGTGTACATGTGACGCATGGTAGCATTAAGATCGACTTGGACATAAAGAAATCGACTTTAACCCTATGAATCTCTACATTCTCAATTCTCTACACTGATTGTGGCTAAACTGAAATTGATATTTTGTATAATATCTTCCACTTTGTCATTGATAGTGTTTTTTTTTTTATATCCATTGGTTGATTAATTCAAATGTGTATTGCAAAGGCTCATTATGGAGTGACTTTTCCAACCAAATTTGCTCTATTTGCAGTGTCAATTTTTGCTATCTAACTTTACTTAAGGGATCTAGTGCAGTGATCTTCAACAATATTTTTTGCTATCAGCTTTGGTATACCATTTTTGTTGGTGCTTTGGCTGAAGATCAACAGATGTTTTGGGAAGGAAACTGCAAGGAATGATGGGAAGGGTCTTCTGTCTATGGAAATCATGGAAAGTCTAATGTTCGTGGAGGGTAAAATATAATCCAAGTCTTCGTACTTTTAGTACATTTGAAATTTAGTCCTACTTTTATTTCTAGAAATTTAATTAATATACTTTTCAGATTAAAAAAAATTAATTATTGTACGAGTATTGTGATATTTTGTCAAAACATACAGAAGGTTAGTGTAAACTTAAGGCATAAAGCAAAAAGATACATGTAATATTTAATTGAATAGTCACTCTGGCTCTTATTTTTTGAAATAATTTAATTTTGCAGATAAAAACTGTTATTCAACTTGTAAACAATTTGAAATGACTTGACAAAATGACACGTCAACATAAAAATAATTTTATATTTTATATAATTTTATAAAATTATTTTTTGACTGATGTGATATTTTTTCAAGTGAACACTATTATTTATATAATATTACTATGTCAGCATGAACTGTCATATATGTTTGTCACACAATTTCAAGTCATTTATAGTTAGTTGAGTAATAATTTTCATCCGTAGATGAACTATTTTGACCTAAAATAAAATATTGATGGTCAAATTACTTCAAAAAAAATAATATGGGCCCAAATGACCATTTAGTGAAACATTAGGGGAATTTTTTGATATTATGCCTAAAACTCAAGTGAAAATTAAGACGTTTTCAAAATAAGTCCAATTCTTTGTTAAATTCATGGCAATTTTACATTTTGAAGTAAAAATATTAATTATTTTATAATTGATTAAGTTTTTACGATGTTATAAAACTTGAATTTTTAAATACAAAAAGTAAGAGAACTAAATTTCTGCAAATAAAAGGACCAAATTTTAAATGTACGAAAAGTGCCAAATTGTCTTTACTCCATTTCATTACCTTGAATGGTCAACTTGTCCGATAAAGTGCCAAATTTTAATTGAAGTTTCCGATTCTCTTTACTTCATCTCATTTCAGAGGGCAAAATCAAATGGCGGGTCTTGTCAATGAATAGAAACAAAAATATCAAACAGGCCATATAAATTTTAGTAAATACCCCATTTTTACTTATAATTTCTGACAGAAATAACACAAACAGCTTAATTCCAGGATGCTATGAATGAGTAAACTACTTTTTTGTCACTCAACTTTGCATGTGTTTCTGTTTTAACCATTGAACTTTTAAAAAATTAATTCCATCACTAAATTTTTGAATTTTGACGAAAATGATTGTGAAATGTTTGACGTTAACATCAAAACAGTGTTTTGAAACTTTTTTTTTATTTCTAAAAAATTTAATATATCTTTCATATGGCCGAAATCTTCTTGCGCTGTCATTCGACCACCACGGCCATTGATTACAACCTATTTGATACAAAAATGTTCTTATTTCTCCTTTCGCTTTTCTCAGTTTGATTTTCCTTAAAATAGGTAAAACTCAAATTAAAATTTCAACCTTATATTAGTTTGATATGTAATATACAATGTTTGATCAACGAGAAATCAAGATATATTTCTTTTTTCCTCCTCGACCTTTCCACCGTTCGGGTTTGGAAAAAAAATATGACACCTACTACTCAAAGGAAGTCCAACAAGAGGAAATTTTCAAGAGGTTTTTTAGTAAATTTACCCAAAAAAGAAACCGCATTAAAGACTTAACAATCAAGTAACCAAAACGAGAAAATTTCAAAAGTTAAGTGATGAGATTGAAAAATTTTAAAGTTTAGTGATCAAAACAGAAATACGGCAAAGTTGAATTACCAATAAAATAATTTACCCTGCTATGAGTAATCCCCCTTTGGAATCAACGGTTTCCAACTATTAGAAGTAATCCGAGCAATCGCCGATAGTCTCAATCCCGAAAGCTTTGCACAACATTTCTTTAAGCTCTCATACTCTCCCAAGGGAGTAAAAATACATACTAGAAGGAAAACTACTAAGATCAATGATAAATACTATAATTGTTTCTTTGTGCCGATGTAAGCAGAGACGAACTCGTCAATAACAGGCTGCCAACTTATGCGACTGGAGGGCGGAAAACATGATCCTGTGAAGTATCGAAAGCAGCAGGAGGCAAGAACTGCCACATGGAAACTCCAGGATAACCAACATAGGGAACCGGCTTGCTACCGACAACTTGGCCTGAGGTAGTAAATGGAGCCCGAATCGCAGGAGGATGGGGTAGGAATCCTGGATGAGAACCCATGGCCTTGACTTGCCGCTCAAGATTCTCTTTATCAACCTTTAGCCTCTGTTTCTCATCACGAAGTTTATTCTTTTCAGCCTACAAAATAAATCTCGACTCAGCATGCACAACATTGAAACATAAGTGATAGTAATGGATCAAATAAAAGATTTCACTTGCGTCACTTGTCCATGTATACGAGCGAGTAGCAAATATAACATGTGACAAATGAACACTGAACCAGAGCTCACTTTTAGCTCATTAATCTTCTCCTGCAGACTCTCATTTGACTCCTTCAATTTCTGGGCTTCATCCCGTAAGTGAGTGACCATTCGAACAGCATCAACCAATACAAGAGCCTTATCTACTTTGGCAGGCCTTCCAGGATCTAAGATAGAACCCAATTCCAGGAACCTTGAGATATCGAAAATGCAAACATCAGAGAAGGCAAAATGGGTTGAAGGGAGGGAAATTGAGATAACAAAACATGCCTTTCATTGAACCTATTCCTTCTCATCTTTTCCCTGCAAGCTTTGGAGCCAGCTACAGTGCATGTTCCGGACCTCACCCTGTGATAGAATAGTGAATAAACAGATTACTAAAGGAAAACCAGTACGAAACAGAAACCGAGCAACAAATTCAAGGAAAACTACACTCGCAAACTTAAAGATAATAATATAATAAGACCGGTTAAAACTAAAGAAGCTAAAACAGAAACTGCGTTTGGGCAACAAAGTAAATACAGTAAAATGATAACCAATAAGTAGATATATACCGTTTTCGGGAGCCTGTTTCGATAAGATTGTCGGAATTCCCAAATGATTCATTAAATTCAGCACTGCAGTACCAAGAAAAAAGATTAATAAGCATGTTCATAGTACAATAAGAGATCAACAATATCCTAACTTTAAGGAGCAGTAACCAAGCCATGGCAGATTGCCAGCCACTTAGCTTATCGCCCCAATTCCATTGCTAAACATAATTCTAAACTAAATAACGATGAACGAACTTGGAAATAGACAATTACTTTGATAGTATTTGGCTTAGTGGCCAAAATCAAAAGTATTCAACTTTGTTTTACACAAAATCAAAAGTATTTAACTTATACATAAAAATGAAGCATAAAGTTTCCATTTTTTAGAGAACCCAAAGTCTGAAACCTACTGAAAATTACGAGAAATGCACAACTAATATGATATTGAATGAGAAGAGAGGAACCTGAGAGGATTTGATGACCAGATAGGGGCTGAAGGGTAAAGTGAAGGAAGATCACCACCGGATACAGTAATGTCGTCTAACAAACCATAATCATCAAACATCCATGAGTTGGGGTTTTCCGAGGAAACCAGCTCCGCGCCGTTCGGTTGCTGCCAAGATATCATATCCCCAGCAAGAACTCAGCTAAGTCACGGCAGCGGAAGATTGGGTTGTTGCAGAAATGACGAAAAGAAGAGAGAATCGAATAGAAGAGATATGAAAGGAGTGAATTTGGTTTGTTTTGGGTGGGAAGTTTGTAATGGTGGGAAAAAAGGTGGAGAATAATATTTTTCATTGGATTTGGGTTGGGGAATTTGAGAGAAAGTCCACCCTCTTTGTTTTTTGTCCATTTAAAGTATTTCTTTTTCCGTTCCACTTCTTCCACCACCGTCGAAGCCAGTGCCCACCACACGCAAGGGAAACACCAGACCAAGACCGTTACGCTACGCAAGAGCGACACATAAATAGTTTTCTGAGAATTGATTTTTTTGTTAAAAAGAATAAAATGCTAATAAACTTCGGATATTATAAAATGGTAATTAAATTTTATAATATAATAGTAATTTGACTGTTAACGTAACTGTTATAAAATTTTATATAATAGTACATTTAATCTTTTATATTTATGCATTCAATCAATTCAGTTATACTTTAAAAATATTTAATAAATTTAGCCTTTATTATTTACAATTTTTTTCAATTTGGTCCTAGTTAAAAGAAATTGAGCCAAACCAATTACTTTCTCCATTAACAAACAAAACAAGTAGCTTAAAAGGGTATAATGCAACTGCTATTGTTGCTTAATGTAACAAAAGGATGCCCAAAATATTGAACCTTATTCGGAGGAATGCGCAGCAAAGTACCCAACTCATCAAAACTATGACAAAGACCGCTGTTTTAGTTTGGTTTAACAATTTTGGTCCATTTTTCCAGAATTTGTGTACAAAATATTACCTATCTGAAAGTAGAGGATTCTCACAAAGAGAAAGAGAATTCATCGGATCTTTAATCCGACAATGCGACGCATTATCCATGTGAGGCTGTTGGAATTCTTTAAGATGAGAAATTTGAATTGGTGAAGGCATTGAAGAAAGGAATCCTCCATTGATAGATGAATCTGGACCATGGATATTCCCTGGCTCCCCAACTAGATCAACTACATGTTCCCTGCAAAACTATGTATTCGTCTCTAAGAAATAATGCAGCAAAACAGAACTAGAAAATTTGAAGATCAAATAATTACTAATTTTCTCAATGCAAGTATTTTTCCTGTTCATTTTATTAACTTCAAACATTTTAATTGCAAATATGTGAACTAAAAGTTGCGGAACTTACCTTGGTGATTGCTCTGAATAAGGTTGGGTACTTTGCTGGGTATTCCTCCGAATAAGGTTCAATTTTTTAGGCATCTTTTTGTTACAATTAAGCAACAATAGCAGCTGCATTATACCATTTTAAGCTACTTGTTTTGCTTGTTAATGGGGAAAGTAATTGGTTTGGCTTAATTTCTTTTAACTAGGACCAAATTGGAAAAATATATAAATAATGAGGGTTAAATTTATTGATTTTTTTGAAGTATGACTAAATTGATTGAATGTGTAAATATGAAGGACTAAATGTATTATTATACAAAATTTTATAGCAGTCATATTAAGTATTTAACGGCCGAGTTGTTATTTTGTTATAAAACATAAAATTTAATTGTCATTTTATAACATTTGAAAGTTTGATTATCATTTTATATTTTTAACAAAGTTCAGTGACCGTTTGTGAAACATTACCTTCTTTTTAATATTCTTCTTTTGTGTATTGGGCTTCATTTACTTAACCAAATAGGCCAGCAATTTGGGGCAATTTGGGTTAGGTTGTTTAGCCTATTAATCTTAAGCCGCTCAACTCATCCCATCTGTGGATGAATATGTTTTTTTATTAAGTAGAGAATAAATTATATATTTGAGGTGAATGTTGTGGGGGGGGGGGGGTATAACCTCACAGGAAACGATTATGTTCATTGTAGCAGTTTTATATGATTCTTTGGTAAGAAAATCAACAATTATCTAAAAAAATTGGAAACAAACCATGGAAAGGTTAAGCCTGGTGGAGAATCTAGTGATAGACAGTCTCTTAATTTGTTTTTTCAGCATTTTTATTCAATTATAAAATAATATTTTAGTTTAATTTTAAATTTAAATAAATCACGTACACCTACTTATTACACTATTCGCCCGGATCACTAAGTACGAACAACAACCTTTAACACTAAGAGAATCATGTTTTCTAAAGTCTACGTGTCAGAACACAACCAGGTCACCGTCAAGCCCCATCCAACATGTCCAATGCCAAGAATCATTCACTACCCATATGTCTAAGAACAATTGGTTAAGACCACATCCGACTTATCCAAAGTGGAAAAATCGCAGATAAAGTGTCACAAACTAGAACCAATCTACGTGTCAGAACAATTGATGTTGAAGTTTTAGGTATAATTTTATTTTATCCATTCAGTTTTAAGTTTCTTTTATCACAATATAAATTGAATGTTTAATTACATTCGATGATCATATGGATATAATTTCAATGCTATTAATCTTATGGAATTTATATTTGATTTAGCTTGACCAATTTCTTTTTATTTTGGTTATTAAATTATTATGGATATATTAAAGTTTCATGTGATCACTATATGAATAATTCATTTATATGATACTGCTTATTTTAGCTTTTAGTTAAAGATTGAATGTTTTAAATTCGACTTTGATTTTGGTAAATGCATGTTTAAGGTTTAAGACATTTTTTTAAGAAACAATCAAAGATTTAAGTTTTTCAATTTTCAAATAGCCTATTCAAACAACTTTATTTTGGGTTATTTCGAAAACTTAAGTGTTATCAAAAATTTCAGTTTTGACTGTTACAAAATTTTAAATTTGGATATCAGTATATTTATAATATATATTTTGAGATAAATTAATTAAAATATTAAGTCGTCAAAGTGACATCTATTGTGGAAATTATTTTATTTTGAAATATAGAAGGTCTTGCGCACGTAATTCAGCTTATGTTAGTATTAATCGGCCCAAAGAAAGATTTCTGTTTGACATGTTCTTATCATCAATGTTTGATTGTTGTACCAAGATGTCACTTGCAAGTTAATATTTTGTCCAAAGATGAAATATTAATAAAGTGTCTGGTATCTTGATTTGAGGTTTACCTTTATTCAAATTTATTATTATTTTGGTTATCTTTTAATTTTATTGAAAGATAAAATTAAGGAAAATATTTTAAAATAAATAAATTCATATTTTTGCTTCGGATGTCTAATATTTTAATGGATTAGTTGAAACATAATGTCAACAAAGTGACCGCTTTTGTGTAGATTAATTTATTTAAAATATCAAGATAATTATGGGTTTTTGTAATTCATGCGTTTATTAATTGGCCCAAAAGAAAGTTAATATTTGGCAAAATTACAACGATAACTATGGTGATAAATGTGTGACAATTATAAAGTATTTTATGTGAGCAATACATTAGTCCAAAGATTAATCTATTGTTTGACATAGTTTATTGTCAATGTTTGATTGCTACAACAAGAGTACCGCTTACAGTTAATATTACTATCCAAAGACTTGATATTAATGTTTTGCTTGGTATCTTGAGGAGAACTAGCCATTATTTTGAATTTATTTATTTACTTATGAATATTTATGTGAGCTTATTTTTATTTTATTTATTTATTTTTGTTCTATATTTAGGTAATTTATCTTTTTCTTTTACAATATCTGTTAATATACATTCTACACTCATGTTTAGTGAAATTAATTTTAAAGAATAAAAAAAGACACTTATATATTGTATTTGATGGTTGTATGAACATAGACTTTGCACTAAGGAAAGAACAACTTACACTTCTTACTTATTATAAGGGTTTCCTTGACAAAATTAAGAAATATTTTACCCAAAACATTAAGATTGAGATGACATTACTTATATTTTCTTTGATGTCGATGAAGTATAAGGGTCAAGGAAATGTAAGCAGACACACTATGAAAATGTTTAATATTGCTTCAAAATTTAAAGCACATAAGATCGAACTTTCTAACAATTGTTTGTTCTTATGCTTTACAGTTTAGCCAATTCAAAAAAAATAGTTACAACTGTCAAAAAGAGAAGTAGGCTCTAACTGAGCTCATTTCTCATTGTGTTAAAGAGGAAAAAAAGTTGAAGCATTATAAATGTAAAAGTACTCATCTGGTTAGTGCTCATTTAATTAGTGTCTCTAAGAATAAGGGCAATAAAAGAAAATATTAGAACAAAGTTGCTAAGGGTCCAACTCAAAAGAAACAACAATAAGTTACAAATAGTTGATTTTTTTTGTGTAACAAGTTAGGACACATGTGAAGCAATTGAACTTTAAAAGTGAGCAACTACTTTGGTTATTTTAAGTGATTCATGGACTATAAGTTTTAAGATCCCACAATTAAGATTATTTTAAGGAGAGATTTATAACTTTTTTAGGATGTTGAATTTGAAGGGAGAAATAAGGTTAGATACATTGCTATTGAGGAGGAATTGAATTATAATTTAATTCCTACTATCATTTTTGACAATGTTTAGGTTTTCACATCTATCATTAATCAAGAAGTGAATCAAGTACTTCAGCAAAACAATGTTGAACAACTCCCATTTAAGATAAGGTAATTGTTCTAGAAGAACAAACTCAACAACCTTAAAAACAGGTGTCATTAAAGAGGTCCACGAAAGGAAGGACAAATATTATTCGAGATTATTATATTGTATTTCTTCAAGAATTTAAGGATAACAATGGAATGGTA
Organism: Hibiscus mutabilis; assembly: GCA_019671005.1. NCBI lineage: Eukaryota > Viridiplantae > Streptophyta > Magnoliopsida > Malvales > Malvaceae > Hibiscus > Hibiscus mutabilis. Next base: position 83,619,296 of record CM033714.1, read on the forward strand.
GAAAATGACACAATTATTTTTTTATCAGACCACAAAAGTTATAACTCTCAAAGTGGATTGATGTCATATAAGAATAGTACAATTTTTATGCAAGACAATAAAGTTTAAGAACTTATCTCATTACTTGAAGGTGCAAACCAATTGGTTGTAAATGGACATTTAAAACCAAGAGCAATGCAAATGATAATGTTGGTAAGTATAAGGCATGTCTTGTATTTAAAGGATACACTCTAAAAGAAGACATTAATTTTGTAGAGACTTTCTCTTCAGTTTTACTAAAAGTCTCTTTCAGGATAATCATGATGCTCGTTGCTTATTTTAATCTTGAGGTACATAAGATGGATGTTAAGCTTGTGTTTATCAATGGCGACATTGAAGAAACGAATTATATGGTACAATTATAGATTTGTGTCTAATGATATGTAAATTGAAGAAATCCATCGATGAAGCTTAAAATAGTACTCTCATAATGATATTACAAATTTCACTGTAGTTATCTCATTCGGTTTTGAGATGAATTTGGTTGATGTTTGTATATACTACACGCTCAGTGGGAGCGAACTATGTGATATTCATATTGCTAAAGAAAAAAAAGTTAGTCTTACTCAATGCCATAAATGTAACCTTGAAATTTAGAAAATTCAAAAGATTCTCTATGCATAAGCGATTAAGAATCTAATTTATGCTTAAGTATGTATATGTTCGGATATTGTGTACATTGTTGGAATATTAGACATGTATTTAAAGAATCATATTATGGACCATTGGATAGCAGCCAATGGGGTTATGATGTATCTTTAGAGAACAAAAAATTACATGCTCACATATCAGAGTTCAGGTAAGTTATAGATCATTAGTTTTGTAGACTTCGATTCTATTAGAATATTAATGTAAAAGATTTTGTCACATGAGCTGCTAATTATAGATTGAATTGAAAGACCACTTCAGTTATTTTGTGACAATAAATATGCATTCACTTATTCTATAAATAATAGGAACACTTCAAAATTGAAGCACACAAACATTTAGTTCCTAGTTGTTAAAGAAAATTCAGAGTGGTTGTGTGTCTATAGAGCATGTTGGTACAAACTCTATAATTGCGTGCTTATTAAGAAACAATCACCCTAGGTCTTTTATGAGCACACTGCTCATGTGGGTGTAATGTTATTGAAAGTTATTCAGTTTTAGTGGAGTTTATAATTTTAAAAAAATGTTCATTCATTTTAGACACAATTTCAACTACTTCAGTTTAAAGTTATTTTAAGATTATTTTCTGCAGAAATAAAGTTCTTTTAGTTTATGCACACTATGAATTCAGTAAAGTTTGATCTCACTAAGGTTTAGGAGGACCAGTTGGAAATAAACATGTTCGGTTCACATTTCATGTAATTTTTCATGCTACACATCCATGATTGATCTATGTCATTTGACTATATTTGTATATGTGACCATTGATTGGTCTAGTCATGATAAATATGGAAAAGACTGTTTTGATCCTATATTGATATAGCTGATAGACGAGATTTTTATAGAATATCTATTATATAATAACAAAATTTTGAGCTCATAAAGTTGTATATTTATCAGGAAACATATGTTGCCCAAGTGAGAGATTGTTGGATTAAAATCCACAATTGTGGGCACATATGTAAAATATATGATGCTATTATAAAGTATGACATACATTAAGTGACCAATTATGTTAGTCGTGTCATGAGTATTAAAGCGTCATAAAAATAAAAGTGTAGATACCATAAGATATATTTATAGTTCAATGAGAGGCAGAGTTATAAATATTTAATAGTTGATTTAACAATCAACTATATAAAGAGGTAGTGGTCCCCAAGAAATAGGTTAACTTATATTACTCTTGTCTCCGTCAGAGAGTTTTTACGGCAAGGGCTAACCTATCTTCTTGGAAGATCACAACCACCTTCTAAGGGATCTTCATCAAAAGATTCGAGGTATTTAGTTTATAGATATATTCAGCTACGCTTACGCATTCAATTTATTCAGTTTATTATTCTTGATGGTTTGATATGATAGATCCTGAGTTTAGTTTTCATATATGTTATGTTTTGGGTATACTTTGATTCTAACAGGGGGAGGTCCGCCAACCTTGGTGCTTCTTCTTCCGACCACTCAGTCCAGCTCATGCAGCACAGAGAGCAAAGGAATCAGCCAAGGACAATGTGGGTGTAAAGAGCTTGATTGACAAAAAAAGCATGGCCTTAGTCATGAATGATCTTCGTCTCAAGGCCGAGTATCTCTGCTATGACCTTAACACTGTCATTGATTCCAAGCCCAAAGATGAGAAGAAAACACTCAAGGACCTTACAATGAAGTTATTTGATACAAACAACAATGTAAGTTTCTAAGTTTTTCTTTGGTTTTGCGCATAAAATCATGTGTCCGTCCTTGATTATCGTGTATTTCTGATGTGGAATCTTCTTTTTACTTACAGCTTGACCATGCAGCCAAGACCAAGAGCACCCCTGAAGCAGAGAAGTATTATGCTCAGACTGTATCTAGTTTGAACGATGTTTTCTCTAAGTTTGGCTAAGAGAATTGGTTAATTGTATTATGATGTGAAACCTTGTTCATCGTTAGTAGAGACACTTTCATTTCTATGTCATCTAAAGGGAATGCTTTGTCTATTAACAGAATTGAAACTTGATGCACGTTCAGGTCACTGTCAGCTCAATAAAATGATCTTTGTTTCAGGTAAAAAGATCAAAAAAGTTAATGAGGGTATGATCCAAACAAGCCATCATTCTTCAACTCATATTGAAAGGGTTAATGTTGTTTTCCGGTTTCTCCGTAATAATGTCAATTGTCAACATAGTGTCGTGTTCTATTATTATGTGAGTATTGATGTTGTTTATTCTTCAGCGCTGTCAGTGGTGTTTGTTTATATATTTTATTTGTTCGAGTTGTTTAGTTGAATTTTTTAACGCTTTCCTTGTAGGGTCCTGTTTTCACTATTCATACGTTAGTTTTTATTCTTTGACAATTTTCGAGTAAAATGACCGGTTAATTTGCTTAGTCTACTTTGGACTTTGTAAACTCTTATTTCTCGGTATTATGAACTTTTGTAGTATTTATTCTGTTTATTCAATAAAATTATTTTTATTCATTATGAATGATGGACGATCCTCTTTAGAATGGCATGAGAAATTCTAAACTTCAGCTTGAACAACTGAGAAACTTCATTAACAGGTTTATAATTTATAGACCCCAAAATTTCATCACTTGATCGTGAAAATCTCATCTTCAATTTTCCATCTTTACACACATCTCTACAAATACCATGAAACAAAAAGGCAAACAAAAGGGAAACAAAATCTCTCTTGAATATTGAAGCAGTGGAATGAATCAAGCAATCATTTCTGGACTTGAAACCCCATCTCCTTCCTCCCAAGATTTCCTGCCACAACTTCTGCATTTAGCAAACATAGTCAGAACACAATCCTGAGAAAAAATTGAAAAACATACTAAATCTTCAAAGATCTAAGCCTATTTTCAGACAAATCAGAGAAGAAAGATTACTTTGATGCTTGCAGACAGGAGGATCTTCAAAGAGAGAAAGGGACAGTTGTTTATGAGCAACGCCGATATCGAACAAAATAAGCCCAGAAGAAGGATCATTAACACTTATGCCTCTAACATTAAACCACACAAACAGCTCTTCCTGAGACAGCCCTTCCACTCCGACAAGTCCACCGTAGCTAAGGTTAGCCGTCACCACACGATCAAAGTGCACCCTCCCATCGTACTTAGCCATGCACGGACTTTCCAGGTGAACTTCGAGGCGACCATCGGAGGCGTCGAATTTATAGGATTTAACATTGTCCGGGAAAAGACCAACAGGCAAGCCTTGTCTCTGGAGGAGGTCGTGTATGGAAGAGGTGGCTAAGAGAGGGAGAAGCAGAAACAGCAGGGTCAAAGATATGGGTGTCAGAGTTTTCACACAGAGAGACATTGCAGGGAGGATTTTTCTGTAAAGACAGACAAGAACTTGGTTGAGATCTGAGGGTTTTTGTTTCTTACAGGGGATTAAAGCTTTTAGTTTAAGGTTGTTTTTCAAGGGCTAAACCTAGTAAGAATATTGTGTTCAAATTCTATGAAATGGGGGCCAGGGCAGGAAGCAATGTCCCACTTCTAGCCTGGCAATTTTTTAATTCATATTGACATAATAACCCCCTAACATTTTTTTACTTTGATTTTTTAGGCCCGGCGTGAAAATCACGAGGTTTTGAGATTGACAAGTTCCCTGGGCGGTTTGATTGGCTGTGTCCTGGTCTTAATTTTTTAAAATTTGTTAATAACGTTATCTTAATTGCATGTCCTAGTTTTGATTAAATCTGAAAACATTATTAAAAACTGGTTTACAACAATTAACATGAGCGAGAGTGTTGTCATACCTAACAGGAGATAATGTTTTGAATTAAGGCACGTAATTAATGGGGTTGCCACATTTTAAATAAACAAAATCATATGGCAATGCGTAAGCAAGAACCGCTTTCCCTTGACTTTACGACTTTTGACTGCCTCTTTAATTATGTATGATTTGCCATTGGACTGTCTGGTGCTTTCTTTATTTGACCGACCCCATCTTGCTTTTGTTTGTTCCCGGCGTTGTTTTAAATTCAAGCTGTTCAAATTTATGTTCTGTTTTTCCCTTTTGTGTATGGATTTCAGTTCCAAAAATAAATAAAGGCCCAAAAGGCCATATATTTGGTAGATCCAAGTTATCTTATAAAACCGGTAGAGTCTGATGTTGGTAATTTTAGGGTGATAATGAGCTTGACCGGCTCATAAGATATTTGAGTTCGGTTCGAGTGAGCTCGATTCGGATTTGAGTTCGACTCGAAACTTTAACAAGTCGAACGTAGTTAATTTAAATTCGGTTCGAAAAGCTCGCGAACAATTTTAGAATATATATGCACTAAAAGTAACATGTTTAGCAATATAAAAGCAATAAAATAAATTAGGAGAAGATCCACTAATACATGTTTGTGGTTTTATTTTTCTTGGTTATTGTTTGATTTTGTATTTTCTTTGATTATGTATTTGTATTGTAAAAATATTTCTTGGTTATTTGGATTAATCTAATTTTTGGGTACTAAGTTTTTTTCTCTTTTCCAACATTGAATTTCATTTTAGTGTTATGAAAGGGGTTTTTAACGAGACTCTATCTAAAATTATAACAAAGTTATTCATTTCAAAGCGCGTCAACCTAAGCCCGCGCGAGCTTCGAGCCCTAATCGAGCTTAACAATATTATTTCCAAGTTGAACTCGAACCTAAAATTTTGAACGCACCGAGCCTCGAGCTCGAGCCGGATCAGACTCAGACTCAGCCCAGTCTGTTATCACCCCTAGCTAACCCCATAAGCTCTCTCAAGTTATAGTCATCAAACTTTGAGTTGTTTTCTTTTTGAACAAAAAACTTTGAGTTGTTTGAACCATTATTTCTCCTATAATTTAATTTTGGCGTTCATAAATTATTTTTTAGCTTCACCTGGCCAGTGGCGGATTGGGACGACAATAAGACGGCACGCGTCATATCTTTGACCCCAATATCAGTTTAAGGATCAAGAATCAAGACCCGAACCCGACACACCTTGTATATATTTTATGTCCTATCAATTTCAATCTCGGTCTGAAAATGTAGGAGAAAAAAGAAGGAATAACAGAAGTAACAACTAGAGAAACCCTGATAATATATTATTAGAGTGGCACTTCTGTAAATACACTAGATAATATATAATGATGTAATAATATTTGATTATTTTTTACACTTAATTTGAACTCGTTTTGATCCCAACTTTTTTCGTCCAAAACAAGTCTCGTCCTGCTCTCGAAGTTTGATTTAAAAAAAATACCTTGATCAGGCCGAGCCCCGTCTCATCCCTAGTAGAAGAACTTAACATCATTTATCGAGAGAATCAATTAAAACTTTTAAATTTAAAAAATAAATAATAAGTTATATATATTTAAAGAAAAGTTTAAATACAGTTTATCATTATCTCAATTTAAATTTTTTAAACTTTTATGAGACCATGACCTCACTAATCCTAAAAGGTTATGGCTCTTGCTTCACCCTTAGGCACTAACAAACCCTCATATCTAAAGGAAACAAACTGACTTGTGCACACGATGCCAAGGTGATGCAACCCAATACTTGCTGATCAACAGGTGGAAACAGATAGGAGATTCGACATTGAGGCAAGACCAGAACATAATGAAAGCAATTTGCTCGAGTAGCCCCAGCAGCTTTACAGATTTTACATCAACTAAATTGCATAAAAAACATTTGCACAAGTTCTAATTAGAATTATTCAACAGCAATTTCAAACAACTAAATTTAAAATCCATTGAAGATTATGGATTTAAGGCAAAAGCTTATTTGCAGATTAAATTGTTCATACCGCTATAAGTTCCCTTACAGCTTTATTTACCTGTACCATTTTTGGCCAAAAGAAAGAACTAATTCAACCATGAATGCTCCTCTTGATACTCCACCTGCCTTGACACAAGTTGTCCCTGATGATGCCTTTTGTAATTGAAGATCGGATTCTCATAAATACTTCCGTTGTTCATCTTTCCCCGTAAGGATATGAATTACCGAAAAGATAATCTGCCGTCGTCTCCCATAGACGATTTTCGTCGCTCCAAGTACTGCTAGCCCCATGAGAATGATAACAATTTTGATGATACTCATTCTCCCTTTTTGCACGAGCCAAGCAGGGCCAGTAACCGAACAAGCTTTCACAAAGGTCCATTGCTTCTAAGCCATACCCGGGTGGAATTTGAGACACCCTCTTTGCATATTCACTACCATTAGTATCATGATCAGGATGATCATCCTTATTTTCCTTATCACTGTTCGTCTCGATTCTCTCGATAGGCTTACCATTAGATCCCACAGCAACATCTTCAGTACGGCCTTTTGTTGGCTGCTCTAGATCTTCGACCGCAGCTGCTTTGCTACCGTTGCTAGGCTTTTCTACAGGTTTATCGACTTGTTTCCCATACGGCGACTCGATGGACCCGTAGGAAAAAATTTTCAAGGACTGATCGTTCGGACCCTCCCATGAACGTGGATAACATATTCCCTCGGAAGGGGGCAGAGGTTTGCCATAAGTTGCAACAGGATCATATCCACCACCGTAAGGCGTTGGATCGTACTCTTCGAATCCAGCATCATTGAACTCCGAGACGGAGTACGAGACGATAAACCGAGTCTTTACGGTACCGTAATCGTCACCATAAGGGTTTAGGGCATACTCAACATAGTTAGGCTCACGGAAAGTGTACGAAGAGTATGAAGCATTCGGGTGACCTAATTCGGGTTCATAAGCACCATACCATGGGGCTGAATCATAATGGAAAGAATTGTACTCGTTGTATACACAGCTAGAATGAGTTTCTAGCGATTGTGATGAAACATAATCATGGCTACTGTCATAATAAGGAGTTTGGTAATACTCACCGGAATTAGCTTCATAGTTGCCGCAGCTGTAGTAGGCCATTACAGATTCATCGATCTTAAACCTGTGATCAAATTCAGAGGCAGAGCAAGAGAAAATCTGGGCTTTTCTTTTTCTTTCTTGCAAATTGCTCCAGCCACCGACTTTGCAAGTAAGAAATATCTTTACTATATCTGCCACATAGGCTTTATCTGAATGGAGAGGGAGAAAAAAAGTCAGTGCACATGTGAAGAGAATGGTGAAATTGGAGTTTGATAACTACCGCTTAACTTTTGTTTGTATTTGGAAGAAGATAAAAGAGTGAAATTTCAATCATTCCAAATATGAAAAGAAAACCATTGGCTCAGCTCAGGTCTCATCCATTTAGTGAAATTTGGGTTTTTTGATCTTCTGCAAAAGATGGTGATGGTGTGTAGTTGGCAAGTCCCATCATGTACCTAATAAGGCACATAAAACAGAATTTAGACGTGTGATTATCTTCTTGTTCTGAATTATATATATATATTCTTTTAATTTGTTTTCTCGATATTTTTTGGGCAAATAATGTAAAGCCAATTGGTGGGTGGCCTTACATTACATGAAAGCAAGATTATAAGAAACGAGTCGTAGGAGTTTGTGTAAGAAAACAGGATCCATAATCTGTGCAGAAATAATTGACTGCCAACAAGTGTAATATCGCAGTGAAGGAATCTCCAATCGAGGTTTTGCTTTTGCATTTGCATTTGCATTTGCATTGGTTTATGATGTTTCCAAGGTCAAGGTCAAGGTCAAGGCCAAGGGTGCTGCTTCACCATTCGAGGTCAGCTTGGATAACAGAAGTTTTAGAATATCCAATCCCTTGTTGCAGTTTGGAAAGGCTCAATCCTCTCCTTTGGTAAAAAGGGTCAAATTAATAGAATATCATCACGAAAAAAGTTATTTTAAAATAGACATCTATTTCTGATTAATTCTTAAAATGGCATCTTATTGGACGTCATGTAAACAGAAACAGTCCGATTAATCGCGCTTTTGCAAAAATTAAATATTAAATATGTCTAAACAGTTATGCATGTGTAATTTCATAGTGTAGTCTCAGGCTTAGTTCTTTTTTCTTTTTCAAATATAGTTTTAGATAAAAGGTTTAAGTATACCAAAGGATCATATGTTATTTCAAAATTTAAATTTTAATACATATACTTTAATTGTGACATTGAATTATTATTTTTTATTTTATTTGAATACATTAATCCTCCGTTAACTTTTATTTGATTTTATAACTTTTATTTGATTTTATCTTTATCTGCTAATTTTAAAGTTAAAATTTCAGTTAAATCCAACAAGTGGTCTCCGTGGAGAGAGAGGATGATGTTCATCCCGAAAGATTCGAGTTTAAATTATTTTGTCTACAAGATATGTATATTGTTAAATAGTTAAATATATATGAAAAGATATTATTTTATGATCATTAATAAATTATTAAAAAATTAAATTTCAGTTAAATAAATTTTTGATGGACTGGAAAAGCAATTTACAAGCAGATCCAAGCCTAAACTACATCTCGACCCACTTAATAGCCTGTAACTTTTTTCCTGTCCATTCGGGCCCTTTAACTTTCCTGCTAAATTTAAGGCTTACGGATCCTATCATGAAGTACTGTTTCATTATCGCAAATTAGAAAATTGCCAAGCACCGAATGCAAAATGTGGTCGGAATAAATTCTACAAGCTTCTTAAACTTGACTTTAATCCAAATTATTTGCTCAAAAGCCTTTCAAAATTGAAATTGGACCCCAACATTTGGATCTCCATCTCTTGTACATGTAAAAAAGAAAACAAAAGTACATGTGTCAGCATAACTTGACAAGGATAAGATAAAATAATATAAACATGTTGATTTTTAAAATTCATTAATTGATCGAGTGATTAAAGATATGTATTTTGTTCTCTTCTTAATAAAAAAATTAATCTTTGACGGTAAGAACTGAACCTGCCACCTTACTGCTTTACCTGATTAATTCTCGGTGAAGCCTAACCAAAACAGGTCCGTGTCTATCTTTGCACGCGCGCCTGCAGTGCGGGCTCACACGGTTGCGCGCCACCGCAATGAGCTATAGCTGCCGCACAAAGTATCCTCGCAGTAAGGATGTGAAATCAGGTAATTGTTAAGGTTTCAGGTTAAGTCATGTCATGTCAGGTTAAGTCAAATTGGATACGGATTATGTCAAGTCAATTTAATGGTCCAACTCGAATCAGGTCAGGTTCGATTCGGCTCAGATTCGGGTCATTGTCAGGTTGATTTCAAATCAAATTGAGTTTAGGTTCGGGTCGGGTTAATTTCATATTAAGTACGTTTCAGTTTAGGCCAAAATAGTTCGGGTCCGAATCAGTTAACTAACGGGTTAACTCAGATTCGGATGGACTTCAGGTCGGGCCACGTTCAGGTCAGGTCACATCGTTGACAGATAAAATTTAGGTCGAGAATATCAATTTCGGTTGAAGTTCAAGTTGGGTCTTACATGTACAAATAGACTTCGGTTTGGTAATTGTAGGTAAATTTTAGATAAAAAAAAATTTAGGGATAAATATGAACCAAAACATCCCTTAGGATGCCAAAATATGTACAATTTAATATATATATATATATATAATTGTGACTAAATTGAATTAAAATAAAATTTAAAAGTGAATGTTAGGACTAAAATAAAAAGTTTTAAACAAGTGAGGACCTAAAGGATAATTAATCACCAAGCAAAAAATTGGGCTACAAATGCCAAATGGACAATTAATTATCGGAACAAATTTAAAAATAATTGTGACTAAATTGAATTAAATTAAAACTTAAATTAAGATTAAAATGAAAACTTTAAAGGGTAAGGCCTTAAAGGGTAATTAATCTATAAACTAAAAATTTGGCGGTAAAAAATACATAAATTAATTAAATTTAAAATTAAAATTAAATGGGTAAATTGCAACTTTGGGTTTCAATTTAGAATTTGGAGGAAAAAACCCACCTATTGTTTTAGGTTAGGGAAAATTCAGTTTTGGTCCATCTGATATTAAAATGTTTTCATTTTAGTCACAAAATTTTATTTGTAGGTTTTAATTTAATTCAATCGAGTCACAATTTAGGTTATAGTTGAAATTAGAGCTATAGTTTTAGAATTGTTATAAGGACTTATAATTCATATGATTTGGACTAAATTACAAAAAGTAAAGAATTTTGATCAAATTAAAAAATATAAATAAATATGGGTAAGTTTTAGTTAAAGTAAATTTGTAGGGACTAAAATGAATAAAAATATTAATACATTAGAAATATTAGACTAAATTACACAATTAAAAATAAATAAAGATTAATTTGATTTAAATACAAATTTATAGGGAATTAATTGAACATTAAACTCTTAAACCCTTAACCATTAATACTAAACACTAAATAATCTAGTAATAAATTAATAATAATATTATCGTGTATGATATCTTATATATATTATAGGCTATAGACGATATAACAATTAAAAATAATCTCATACACTAAGATAAACCTTAAACCATACAAATGAATATCATAAATTAATAACCCTAAACTACGCCATAAACCCTAAACCATTAATACTAACACTAAATCATAAACTATAAACCTTAAACCATGGAAATTAATCTCATAAACTAGTAATCTTGAACCACGCCTAAACCCTAAACCATTAACACTAAGGCTTAAACCTTAAGCCATAAACCAAAATTAGGGACCAATTTCACAATTTCACCATAAAATATAGTCTAAAATTGAAATCAGGGACCAATTTGACAATTTGAAAGTGGAGAAATTTGAGTCTAGCGACCAATTTCACAATTTTACTATAAAATCGAAATTATGGACTAATTTGACAATTTGAAAATGGAGAAATTTGAGAGTCTAATGACCAATTTCACAATTTTACCATAGAAATAAATATGTGTCAATTCTGGCTAAAAATTAAATCTTGTGAACTAAAATGAACAAAAATATTAGCATATTGAAACTATTAGACTAAATTACAAAAAATTAAAAACTAGGGGCCAATTTCGACTAAAAGTAAATTTTTAAGGACTAAATATCATCTTATGGAAGGGATTGCTATATCTGAAGTCCATACCGTAAGGATACTTGTGACTAAATTGAATTAAACAAAAACTTACAAGTAAATATTAAAATAAAATATAATATTTTAAACGCAATAAAACTTAAAGGGCAATTAATCTCTTCTTAAAAAAATAGGAGCCTTTTCCCCCTAATTCGATTTGTTTTCCTCTCTTTTTTTTAACCAATTACAATATTTTTTCCTTCTTTTTTTAATTGAAATGAAAGGGCTGCTATTGTCCGATTCCTTCTTTTTTTTTAACCAATTATTATATTTTTTCTTTTTTTTTAATTAAAATGAAAGGGCGGGAGGAAGAGCCACGTGATTTTTTAAGTTAGGGGAAATTATTTTTTAACCCTTCTGACTTTAGATATTTTTCATTTAAGTCCTAAAATTTTATTTTTAAATTTTAATTTAATTGAACTTAGTCCAAATTTAAATTAATTTAATTAAAATTTCACATTTATTTTTAAAATTATTTTAATTATGTCTGTAATTTATGTTTATAGGTTTTAATTTAGCTCAATTAAATCCTAAGTTTAATAAGTTAATTCAATTCAGACATTATTATTATTATTATTATTATTATTATTATAAATTTTGATTTAAAATAATTATACACAAAATTTTGATTTGGATGTAAACATGTAATTGTACACATGAAAGTTGAAACTTTAATTTAGTTCAATTGTACACATGAAGCTGTGATTTAAATATTTTTGATTAAATAAGAGGTATTATATTTTCATACCGGGATTCAAATCCATACAAGATAGGAAAAACACGAGCATCATTAATCAATTCAAATGCATAATTTGGTTAGTTGAATTGGAATTAATATCGTAAATCAATAACCCTAAACTAAATAGATAATACTAAACATTAAACCATAAACCTTAAGGAATCAAAATTAATCTCATAAACCAATAACCATTAGCTAAGCCATAAACCATTGATACTAAACCCTAAACCTTAAGGAATCCAAATTAATCACATAAACCAATAACCTTAAACTAAATAATAAACCATAAACCTTAAGGAAACATAATTAGTCTCATAAACCAATAACACTAAACTGAACCATAAACTGTTAATATTAAACTAGAAATCATAAATCACAAACCTTAAGGAATCATGTTGGCATCATTTAAAGATTTAATAAAACTTTTAAATATTTTTATATACTACAATTTATAAATATAAAAAGTAAACATATTAATTTAATGATCATAAAAAGTAAACATATTAATTTAACGATCATAATAAATATAAAAGGTAAGCATATTTATTCATAATCTCATAACTTCATCAATATTAATGAATCATGTTGGCAGCATTTGAAGATTTAATAAAACTTTTAAATATTATATACTATAATTTATAAATATAAAACGTAAACATATTAATTTAATGATCATAAAAAGTAAACATATTAATTTAATGATCATATTAAATATAAAAAGTAAACATATTAATTCACAATCTCATAACTTCATCAATTGTAACTTATTAGTTATTACAAGTCAGATAAATACCAAATTAGGTAAATATCAGATCAATTCAATAACAAGTCAGATCATTTACAAGTTGAGTCAATTACGTGTCAAGTTCAACAGGTCAGGTTGATAACATGTTGGGTAATATCAGTTATTTACCAGGTTAATCTCAGGTTTAAGTTCATATCATGGCGGATGCGGGTCGGGTTCAGTTATCACATTATTAGGTTGAATTAGGGTTCAGGTCGTTCTCAGGTCAAGTGCAGGTCGGGTTCAGATAAAAAATTTCTAGGTCTAACTCGAGTTCAGGTCAACACCAATTCGTACTCGAATCGATTTCGAATCACTATTACCTCTAATTACAAGCAATTCTGACTTAAGTTAATTTTAGTTAATTTTATAAGTCGGGTCAACTTTTTACGTCCCTATCCGACAGCCCAAAAACAATCCTAGGTATTATCGGGACCGTTAAGTCCAAATGGTCCATAAATTGAAGTTTTATCCAAATATTTTCCTTTAACTATTATATTCAACCAACTATCAGCCGTCCGATTAAACAAAGATATGGACCAAGACAAAGACGTGGCATTCAGATAAAACACCATCTTCATCATCATATTCCACATCCCTTTATTCAGAAGGAACAAGGAATTATGTTCTAAACAAAACAATTGCTTTCTTTTTTATTGGAATAGACAACAAAGTTAAATTTCATTGGGTGAACTACGTAAATAGTATCCGACTATAGGGTATTTTTGCTGAGTCTTTTAATTATTAAAAATTATGAAATGATCTTTCGACTTAAAAATATAATAAGTTGATCCAGTATCGTTAAAAATTTAACGGCTAATAATGTAACAGTAAATAAAAATTTACTTAATAACACATTTATTTTTCATACTTACTCATTCAATCAATTTACCTTTTTTTATAATCATCCACTCTGAAATCACCTCTCTATTTATATATAATTACATTTATATTGCTATTATTGTCACTATTGTTATTTAGTAATATAAATTTCAGTAATGAATGAGTGATACTTATTAGCCAAAATTATTAAATTATGTCTAATTTAAAATAGGATCAAATTGATAGAATAAAAAAATAAAGAGAGCAAAATTTATTGAATTTTTTAAATTAGAGCTAAACTGATTGAATGTGTAAATATAAAAGACAAAATATGTTAGTATACAAATTTTTATGAACTGTCATATTATCAACCATTAAATTTTAATGACACTGGGACGAAATTTTTACTATTCTTAAATCGGATGATCATTTTATACTTTTCATACTTGGATTACACAACAAAAAATGTCATGTAATCCAGTAACTATTTATGTAGTTTGTCCAATTTTATTTTATAATTAACAATAATACTTCAAGAATTCGACTAAAAAATGCAATCATTTTCTTTTGTTGAAAATTTCAACCGAATTTCTGTAATTTTCTTTTACACTAATCCCTAGATTTGAATCGTTTCATATATAAATCACCCATTTAGCTTTCAAATGAGAGAGGTCTCATCTGCCAAGACGAAGAAACAAACTTGAAACATTTTTGGGCATGGCAGAAGAATTTCATGGCGGGATTTGTGGAGGAGCGACGAAACCCATGTTAACAGGGAACTCCCCACCGTGTTCCATGGGGGTTGCCGACACGGGAAGCTTCGGATATGGCTCTGGTATGACGGATGTCAAGCCAAGGTCTTATGAAGATTCGATTAAAACTCCAGTTTCTGATGGTGGCTCCATAGTTTTACAAGGTCATCCTCCTCTTCATCAAAAGCTTCAGCAAGCTGATTCAGACAGTACTGGCACTGGCAACAGTATTTTGGAGGATTCTACTTTACAAATATTGGGTTTTAACCTTCCATCGTCGACAACCTCGGACTGGAACTTGTCTTTGCTGTAAGTTTGATGATGTTTCGTAATGATGATAACTGGTTTTAGTGTTTTTTTTAGTATAATTAAGTACAATTTTTTTTTATGGTTCAAATACAAGAAGACCTTAACAGTCCAAATTAAGCTTCAACCACAAGTTCGAAAAAGAAGAATATTTTACTTTTTTGGTTCCCTTGGTTTGGAAAAGGAAGTCAATATGATCAATCAATTAAACCCTTAATTATTACTCCAAAATTCTATGCTTATTGTTATATATATATGTCCTTGCTTGCTGCAGTCGGCGGAATGGAGACATTGATTCAAGGTTGAGTTATCGGCAAGAAACAGATATGAGTTCTTCTCAAACCCTTAAGGATTGGTGTGCGAAGAGCTATTCAGGCCAAGGGAGAGATTCTTCCATTACTGCTTTCGAGCCTATCGATCAAAATTTTCCGTTGGAGCAACCAAGGTTGAATTCGGCGATCCGCTCCGTTAACAGTATACCGACATGCTTGGACTTATCAACCGGGATTACAATGGCTTCTGCATCGTACGGTTACCCGTCAACACTGTTACAAAGTTTGTTTGAATCCAATTCCGATACTCAAACTCCACAACAATCACTTTTCAGCAACCGGGTGTCAATAAATTATATGTCATCTGCAACAGCCAATTATGGGGCAAACGCTAATGAACCATTATCACCTTGCATAAGGCCGTCGTTGCCGAAGCAGCAACCGAGTAGCTTTCAGTTCGAGGAGAAGCCTAATTGCTTCAGCTCCACAACAAAGGTAAATTGAACAATAAGTTAGATTGAGACATATCACAGTACTTCTTCATGTTCATGCCTTCTAGTTTCATGTTATTGGATTGGTATTATTATAGACTAATTCCGTAGAAGTTCGGAACTCCGGCTCGGCGACAAAGAAAGGAAGTAGTGAACCTGCATTCAAGAGGCCAAAGCTTGAAACGCCATCTCTCTTACCAACTTTCAAGGTACTATACTATATGGAGTACTATATAAATTTGACCATTTTTCTTCTTTTTCTGTAAGTTAAAGCAACTTCTATGATCAGGTTCGGAAAGAGAAGCTAGGGGACCGAATCACTGCGCTCCAGCAATTGGTTTCACCTTTCGGAAAGGTGAATTTTGGAATTTTTTTTCTACATTTCAAAGTATAAATAATTGAAAACCTTTACTTTTATAAGGTTGGCCTTTGGGTTAACATCTGCCTTACCTTTTTCTTTTCTCAGACTGATACCTCGTCTGTTCTCCATGAAGCCATTGAATACATCAAGTTCCTGCATGATCAAGTCAATGTATGTTCCACTACTTTTTTCTTTGAAACCGTAACATATTTATATATATTGTTTAATGTTTGATAAATTCAGGTTCTAAGTACTCCATATATGAAACAAACAGTAGCTTCCCAGTTGAAAGATCCAGATGAGCCAAAACAAGATCTAAGAAGCCGGGGGCTGTTTTTGGTGCCAATGTCGAGCACATTCCCAGTTGCTAATGAGAGCACAACTGATTTTTGAACTCAAACTTTTGGTGGAACATTGAGGTAAAGAAGAAGACAATTAATAAAGCTAAATGGAGGCCATAACTTGAGTTCAGAAAACAAAGAAGAAAAAGCTAGATTGCTTTGCTGTACCGGTTATTGGTAAAAAGCTAAAGAAAACAAAGAAGAAAAAGGCAAAAATTAAAGGGAAAGGAGGTAACGGTCCAAAGATGGTATCGACAAACAGACACGAACACACAGTGTGATGGAACTGCAGGTCCAAAGAGAATGATAGCAAGCATAGGCTTTGATTGATAAGAGAAAAGATAAGCACATGTTCTTTTTTAATTGGTTGTTTAGATAATCGAAGTTTTAGTACTTATTGGCAACGGGAACAGGTGCTAAATTCAGCGAAAATCGTCATGAAATAACTCAGGTTGTACATGTTGTTTGTTTTGAAGTTAGTAGCTGAATTTAGCCGATATAAGAACCCTTATGTTCCTGTTGATTATATGTATACAGGGCAACCTCCCAGAAAATATATATAAAAGATTTATTGCATCACAATTTCTTGTTGATAAAGGCAAGTTAGTTTTTTTTTTGTTTATTTGTTTAAGTGATATCGTTTTGGAAAGCGGTGGCGGAAGTCGGATGAATCCATGGTCGTGTTTTTATTCTCAGATTTTTTTATATAACTTCAAATATTTAATTTATTAGTTAATTGATTCAAATTAAAATTTAACTTTTTATTTAAGATTTTTTATTATTCTAATTAACAAATATTGATGATGATCTTGATAATCTCTCTTTGATTATTCATTTGTGCTTGAGCGTGTGCACATGTTAATGTTACGAGTCATTATCTTCTTTCTAAAGGAGATGTCCGGTAAAATGTGTAGCACCACTAGATCATTACCCTTTTCTAAAATTTATGTCTAATAAGATATGCAACGCCATTAAATTTATATCTCACGACTTCTTTTTTTTTTCCTGATATAATGTCATTATCACTCGTCTCTTTGGTACGTAACACTAAGCCTAAACTAAAATTGAAGAGTTTAATCTAATGGCTAATATTTTATATATCGACGTGTATAATTTTATGCACTATAAATAAATGAGTGATATATTATAAAAAATAAAATATAAAGTTATGTTTTATATATTTTGCATGATGTGTCATTATTGTATACAATGTTAATATACAAAATTATATAATATTAGTGAATCAAACATTATGAAAATTATTCAATACACATGATGTGTAGTTTAAAAATTTTGGACTTCAAATATTTTTTCGTATTAGGCTTAGACATTTAGTTTAGACAGGGTTTAGTTGTTTACTTCGTAGGGTTTAAAATTTAAAGTTTATAATTAGAATTAATGTTTAAGTTTTAGAATTAAAATTTTAGATTTTAGTTTTTAATGGGTAAATATGCATGCTTGTTTTATTTTTTAATAGGTAAATATAACATGTATATAAAAAAATTAATCCAAATATTAACCTTTAAACATAAAATTCAATCGAGTAGGATTAAAATCGAATCTCATCCTTTACATTTTTTATTTTTATAAATGGACTCTTTATCATTATTATTTTACCACCTTTTTAATAAAAAAAAGCAACAAAAAAAGTTGAAAGCTATAGGTTTTCCTTTTGACTCTCAAAATGGAAGGGCACGGGGGACTCTTTCTAGACAGATCAAATGTATTTTTTTTTATCATGTTACATGTGTGCTAAGTAGTTGACTGTTCCACAAATTATTAACGAAGAATAGCTAGATCACTGCTAAAACATGTTTAACACATAATTATCTCGTCCTAATCATTAAGTATGTGCTTAGCTCCACGTTTGGTTGTATAACTTTTCTTCGGTTGTAATTGTGGAATTTTATGGAACTTCGAGTTTCTTTTTTTAAATTTAAATATAATTATTTATAAAGTTATGGTAATGATTGATTCCAATTATACGACTCTTTCTATATATTTATAAATATTTTTTTATATTATTTTTGCACACGTGTAAATATAATTTATAATGTTATTTAATAAATCAAATATCATTTAAAATTATACAATATGTTTATAATGTTATTTTTTAAAGAATAAATTTTGATGACAAACTATTAATGGAAGTATAAAGGAATTAATGAATTGATGAGAAAAATTATTTGTAAAGGGTTACGGTCGAAAAGATTAAAATAAATAAAATATAAAAATGAAAAACTAAACTGAAAAAGAGAATTTATTGTAAAAAAAGGATTGAAGCTACATAATTATTTTAGAGTGGTAGAAAAGCATGCAGTTCATGATCTTAAAATAAATTGAAAAAAGATGAAGTTTATTGTCAAAAGGAGGAATTAAAATAATATAAGGTATTCTACGAATCTACAGTGGTAGAAGAACACATTGTTCAGTTTTGGTCAAAATGAATTAAAAATAAAAAATAATTGAAGAAACAAAAAAAAATAAAAATAAAAGACTGAATCGTAAAAAATAATTAAATTACTTAGCTAAAGACCCAAACATTCCGTTTTAATTTTCTAAATTTTATAAATTCGAACTCAACTAAAAAAACCCATTTTTTTTAAAAAAATGACTTTTTTTGTTTAATCGAGTTGTTATTAGTTGACACAAACGAGTATGTTATTATTATTATTATTATTTTGTTTAACTACCGATATCTAATCTGTTGGTTAACTAATCTGAGTTGGATATGCAGAGGTCCATTGTTGGGACGACCTCTCAACTCAATTGCTACATTTACAACATCAGATTTTGAACTCCTTACCTTGCATAAGAAATTTAGTGTCTGATCTCACTAGACCCATTAAACCAACCAATTGTTAGTTACTTTTATATAAAGTATGAGTATACTAGATGTTGTGGAGTGTGGACAGTTGTGATACTAGTGACGGTCACATTTTCCGTCGATAAAAGTCTGTATTAATTTTACATCTAGTGATGGTGTTTTCGTCAGAATAGCTTTTTACCATATTTATAAAAGGTTTTTAGACCAATACCGGCTGATTTCTTTTAGTTACAGTTCTTAGGACCTCAACTAAGATATCAAACTAAGTTGTCACTCCCTAGTGATTAATTAGGCCAAATATCCCCGGATTAGTCACTAATCATAAACTCTTGTTTATAGATTAAGGTCACCTTCAAACTAAACTAACTTAGGTAATTCACGAAATTGAATTCTTTTTTATCGATCATCTATAACCTTAACTTAACACTTCATACAAACATGATTGATCACATGATCCGATGGCAGTTTAAATTCATTATTTCATTCATTTTGTTGGTTCCAATAAGATCCTACATCTAATAACAACATATTATTCAAAGCATGTTAAGCAATGTCAAAAGAAAAGAAAAACAAAAAAGAAAGAAAGAAAATGCAATATGTAAAGGGGTCAATCAAGTACTCAAAATCCTCAAAGAAGCTTAATATGGAAGAATCGCCTATGGCAAGTCACTAATCATGAGAAATGAAAACTATAGCTTCATTGCTATGATTGGCATATATTGCTCTTAACTTTACGGTCACCTTTTGAATTGATCGGTTGATGGGTATTATACCATAACTTGAAGCATCTGGATTTGTACCTCTACTTCCATGGAATCCAATTCTTATTTTTATATTTGTCTGGCCTTTTTTGGCCTTACGGCTAGGAATAACAACGAATTGGGTATTTTTAATTTGTTTTGTATGCATATCTATATATTCGAATTCGATTTTGTTAAATATTTTATTTCCAATCCGAAAGAGAAAAGGATCCGTCACTACTAATACTACTACTCCATTTATATTAATAATTGCTTCCGTAGCTCAGTTGGTTAGAGCATTCGTTTAATAAGCGAGAGGTCTTGAGTTCAACTCTCAACGAAAGCACGATTATTCTTTTCAAGTTCTTGTGTTTACACCCTTAAGTGAATTTCTATCATAATGCTATGATGTTAAAACATACAAAGTTAGTTTATGATTGTATCACTTTAGTTCTTGTTTTGGCAACTCAAACAATGGTTGTCTTCTACTTCAAGTTTAGTTTCTTTTTAGGTTGAAAAAAGAGTCGTTTCTTTTCACTCCTTTGAATCTAACCTTTGTACCCCATAAACGAATCAAACCATATGGCTCATAATGGCATTCCAAGGAACCTGTTTTGTTACACCATTATTGTAGATTCTTTCAATGTTTGGGTCTTCATTTGGGAAACAAGCTTTGTCGGGATGAATTATTAAAATGAAAATGAAAATGAAAATGATATCCTTTGTTATTAGACTATATTTTGGTCTATATATATAAGTCAATGGTCTTACAATAGGCTACTGATCTATTTTCGTTTTGGTTAACAGAAACAAAGCAACATTGCGGAAGTTAACGATTGAGGTCGTGTATGTTTCGACTGGGAACAAACCTAACGCTGAAAATTCTGTCCATGCTTAAACAACGGTCCATTCAAAACTATACTTTTTTCTCCTATGTAATATAAACCCAAAGACTTCTACTAGTCATTAGGGATGTGAAATCAGGTAATCATTCAGGTTTTAGGTTAGGTCATGTCACGTCAGATCAAATTAGATACGGGTTATGTTAGGTCAATTTAATGGTTCGACTCGGATTAGGTCGGGTTCGGGTCGACTCAGATTCAGGTCATTATCAGGTTGATTTCAAATCAGATTGAGTTTGGGTTCGGGTCGGGTAAGTTTCAGTTCAGGCGAAAACGGTTCGGGTCCGAATCAGTTAATTAACGGGTTAATTTATGTTCAGATAGACATTAGGTCGGGCTACGTTCAGGTCGGGTTACCTCGTTGACGGATAAAATTCAGGTCGGGGAATATCAATTTCGGTTAAAGTTCAAGTTGGGTCTTACCGTGTACAAATAGACTTCAGTATGGTAATTGTGGGTAAATTTCAGATAAAAATAAAATTTTAGGGATTAATATGAATCAGATGCCGAAATATTTTACAATTTAATATATATATATAATTATGACTAAATTGAATTAAATTAAAATTTAAAAGTGAATGTTAAGACTAAAATGAAAAAAATTAAATAAGTAAGGACCTAAAAAGTAATTAATCACTGAATAAAAAAATTAAGAGGCAAATGGGCAATTAATTATTGAATCAAATTTAAAAAGATCCCCTTTAAATTTTGGAGGAAAATAACCTAAAAATTAAGGGGCTTAATTCCCTCTAAATTTTTGTCATCCACTAATTATTTTTTTCATAATTTTAATTAAAGTGAAATGGTGGGAGGGAAAGTTTCTCACCCGCGTGAGTTTTTAGGTTAGGATAAATTATTTTTTAGCCCTTCCAACTTTAGATGTTTTTTATTTAAGTTCCAAACTTTCACTTTTAGGTTTTAATTTAATTCAATTTGAGTCGTAATTTAGATTATTTTATTTGAAATTCTACATTTAGTTTTAGAATTCTTTTAATTATGTCCTTGATTTATGCTTCTAAGTTTTAATTTAGCTCAATTAGATCTTAAGTTTAATAAGTTAATTCAATTCGAACATTATTACTATACCATATAAATTTTGATTTAATATAATTATACACAATTTTTTGATTTGGATGTAAATATGTAATTGTAGACATGAAAGTTGAAACTTTAATTTAGTTCAATTGTACACATGAAGCTTTGATTTAAATATTTAATCAAATTCAAATGCATAAATTAGCAAGTTGAATCGGAATTAATCTCGTAAACCAATAACCCTATTTTAGCGATGTCCCTCTCGCTAAAAAGGTGGGTTTTTTATTTTGTTTTCCTTTATTTTGAAAATAATGTCTTCCGCGTGGGGTTTTATAAAACCCGTGTTTTATTTAAAATGGAGTCGCCACCGGCCACTTAGGTAGGCCGAACACCGTAAAAAAACCAGAGATTTAAAATTGATGGGTTCGAGAGTCGGTTACGGATGAGGAAGGATTAGCACCCCCACACCGCCCAAAATTGGTACTTTAATAATTACCGCTTTATTAATATTAGACTTTCCAGATTAAAGTGACGATTAAATTAAAATTTGGTTATAAGTGCAGGTAAATTTTAAAAGGCCCCGTTATCCGAGAGTAAACGCCCAACCACCATCACTACGCCTGATACTGTCCCCGTTTACGCTCGGATAAAAGGGCACCACATTGACAATTTATATTCCATTATGCAACTTAAAATAAACATGGTAAACATAAATACTAGCATAATAAAATACTAATCTAACATAAATACATAAGTATTAATCTAACACATAAAATATAATAATAATAATAATAACAATAATAATAATAATGATGATAATAATAATAATAATAATAATAGTAGTAGTAGTAGTGCATGAATTAAGACATATACAAAGCATAATGTAAATAAATACTAAGAATTAAAATGCACTAGTATTTAATTGCATGGTAATGATATAAAGAGGACTAAAATGCATGGATTAATAATTTACATGGCATAAACAAAAACAACAAGGACTGAAATGAAACAAATGCAACATGCATGGGCATAACTATAAATGACAACAAATAAGGGGCTGAAAATTAAATAAACAGGTGACCAAATCGAAAATAACGTAAAAACAGTGCGAAATTAAAATAAAAAAGGATGAGAAAAGATGCGGGAATAAAATGGGAGGACTGAAACTGTAATTAACCCTTGGACATAAACATAAGCGGGTTAAAAGCCTAGGGACCTGCATGGTAATTATACCATTAAGCAAAAACGTGGATCCTCCCCGGGTCGGGTCACCGCTTGAACTGGGTTGACACCAAACGACGTCGTTTTACACCTTAGCCGGTTAAAACAAATAGTAGGGTTTATTTCTTCATTTCGAACCAAATTAAAACACCAAAAAAACCTGATTTCATATCCTCTCATTTCTCTCATCACTCAAACCCTAGACAGCGGCCGTATCCCTCCATGCTTGCCGTTCATCGGCGCGTGGCCTCGGGACGAAGGTTTGAATAACAAAGACGACGATCTTCTTCCCCGAATCGAAGGTAAATCCCTAGCCCTTCTCTGGTTTTCGATTTAAACTTAACAAAAAGGTTTGATTTTGGAATTATAAAAACTGATTTTTGGTTTCGATTCGAAGGCTTAAAGATGCAAAGAAAGATTTGAAATTTCAATCTAAAATTTTTATTGAATCCACTTACAAAATTTTTTGAAACCCCCTTGTTACAGATTTTTTTGAATTTAAAAACCCTCTCTCAAACTCTTTTTTTTCGTTCCCTTACAATTTTTTTCAGAACTCCAGCCCCCCTTTTCTTTTTACCTTAGATTTGGTTTTATAAACCGAAATTTCTTATCAAAACTAACTACCCCTTATTTTATTTGGTTGCTGCAGATCTAAGTAGATGGGAACAATCCAGATTTTGGGGATATGGCAGTGGTTTTGGTTGTTTGACAGGGTATGGGTTGATGTGGCAAGTTAGATTTTTTATTTTAGGGTTTCTAGAAGATTAAGTTTTAGGGTTCAGTGAGTTACTAGAGATGGTGGTCGGTAGTGCGGTGACGGCAGCCGTGGAGGACAATCGGTGGTGGCTAGGGTTAATATTTTGGGGATTAGGGTTTTTCTGGTTTGGGTCAGATCCAGGTTTGAATCGGGTTGGGTTATGGTTTGAGGTCAAAACAAGTTTTTGGGTACTGGGCTTGGGTTGGATCCGGGTAGGTTTAGATAACCTGGGCAAAAACGGGTAATTACAGTTGCCCCTCTTTGCTCATTGTTGTGTAACAGCAATAGAGAAAAGACTAAAAATAACCCGTTTTTCCCGGTTCGGCTGAGCTTCTTCTCTTGATGTATGTCTTCGTTCTTCTGTAGATATTCTTTCTCTTTGATGCAGGTTTTTTTTCTTGTCTTGGTTGATCTACCTTGTCACTATTGGGAAGCAAAGTCTTTAAAATAGGGGGTTGTTTGTTAGGGAAGCAAAATGAGTCCAACTTGCTACATTATTGATGACGATGTGATTCCTAAGAAAACTTGACCCAGCTGCAACACCGACGAAGAGGTAGGGTCTACAAAACTTGATCCAGCTACAACACTGACGAAGAGGCAGGATCGATGGAAGAAAGTTCTGATGTCTGATCCAGCTACAACTCTGACGAAGAGGCAAGATCAGAAAACTGACAACTTTTTCTTTCTTTTCTCTTTTTTGTTGTTTTTTGTTTTGTTTTTTTGTTTCTTTTTTTCATATTTTTTCTTTTCTTTCTTATTTTTCATCATGGTAATACGAGAGTAAAAATGACCTGGCTACAACACCGACGAAGAGATCGGGTCGAAAGATAGATGTTAGACCCCACGACTCCATCAATGGAGAAGTAAGATCGGAGAACATTGGTAACATGGATTCAACCACCCCATCAGCGGAGGGACTGGATCGGATAATTGCGACCTGGAACCGGCTACACCATCAGCGAAGAGCAGGATCAGAGGACGACTGCAGCTTGGACCTAGCCATTCCATCAGCGGAAGACTAGATCGGATAATGACGACCTAGAACCGGCTACACCATCAGCGGTGAGCAGGATCAGAGGACAACGATAGCTTGTACCTAGCCACTCCATCAGCGGAGAGACTAGATCGGGTGATGAATGTTGATAAATTTTCTTTTGATTTTTCATCATTTCTTTCTTCTTCTTTTTTTGACTTCTTCTGATTTTTTTCTTCTTTTTTCTTTTTTTCTTTGATTTTTTCTTTTTTTCATTTTTTCATTTTTTTCATTTTTTCTTCTTTTTTCTTTGATTTGTTTTTTAGCTACAACATTAATAAAGAGAACTTGAAAATCAGTAAAGTTGGATCTAACCTCACCATCAACGGAGGGGTAAGATCGAATAATAATATTTTGGACCCTACTCGCCATCAACGGAGAAGCAGAACATTAACTGGAACCCTACTACACCATCAACGGAGAAGCATGATAGCAGCAACTTAGACCTAGCCACTCCATCAGCGGAGGGACTGGATCGGATAATGACGACCAGGAATCAGCTACACCATCAGCGGAGAGCAAGATTAGAGGACGACAATAGCTTGGATCTAGCCACACTATCAGCGGAGGAATGGATCGGATAATGACGACCTGGAACCGGCTACACCATCAGCGGAGAACAGGGTCTGAGGACGACTATAGCTTGGACCTAGCCACTCCATCAGCGGGGGACTAGATCGGATAATGACGACCTGGAACTGGCTACAACATCAGCGGATAGCAGGATCAGAGGACGACGATAGCTTGTACCTAGCCACTCCATCAGCGGAGAGACTAGATCGGGCGATAAAAGTTGATAAATTTTCTTTTGATTTTTCATTTTCATTTTTACTTTTTTTTTTATTTTTTTATTTTTTGATTTTGATTT
Source organism: Hibiscus mutabilis (assembly GCA_019671005.1). Classification (NCBI taxonomy): domain Eukaryota; kingdom Viridiplantae; phylum Streptophyta; class Magnoliopsida; order Malvales; family Malvaceae; genus Hibiscus; species Hibiscus mutabilis. The sequence continues at coordinate 83,645,143 of CM033714.1, forward strand.
TTTAAATTTTTCTTCAATTTTTCTTTGAATTATTCTCTTTTTTTTTCAAAATTTTTCATTTCTTTTTTTTGATGATTTTTTCTTTTTTCTTGAACTGTACAAAGAAGTAAAAGTCGAGAAAAAATTAGGTCTGGCTACACCATTAGCGGAGAAACAAGACCTGAATAGAAATTCGATGTGCTTGGGTAATGGTTCAGATCTGTTGCAACATCAACGGAGAAACGAGATCTTCAGGATGTCTATACTGCTGCACCATCAGCGGTAAAGCAAAATCTGGAAATGTTGGCCTATCAACAATGACGAAGGCAAGATCTGAAAAAGTCTACTTCTGCTGCTCTACTGGCGGAGAGGTATGACCTGAAAATGGAAAAAACATTAATCAGTAAATGTTCACAAAATTTGCCACTGTTACCTTTTATTGATGTTTCAGCATCCTTTTTGTGTTTGGCCTCATCTAATACTAAGTTTGGCCGTCGTGTTGTTGCCCCCATGGCTGAGGCTCTTCGATCCCTTTCCTGGACCTGTTCGAACGCGAAAATGCATGAATGCATCTAATTTTATGCCTAAATGCATATGTCTATCCTAAATGTATGACGGCTTAAATGTATGCACCTAATCTAAATGTATAATGTATGCAAGAATGATTCAATGCAAGATGAATGCGACATGATTTGATTTTTTTGGTCTTCAAAGGGATGCCCCTAACTCTTGACTGGTCATGTCGGGATCTTGGTCCTCTGTGTGGCAGTGCCCCAACCTCCTTCGGCTTCGAACATCTTCTTTGGACTCATTTTCCTGTTTGGATGCCCTTCCAAACTTTTACATATTGTTCTGGGAATGCCTTTGCAGCATGTTTCAACTTTGAGTTGCATTGTCGCCTTTTTGGATGACTTTCAGTGCTCTCGTGAACGCGTTGCGTAGCCTCTTAAGTTGGGTTTATGATTTGTCATGTTGGTTCCTGGCCGCTTATCACTTTCGGATTAGGTGGAATGCTGTAAATGGCTATTGCGCGTAATAAGTGCTACACAATTGTGCAAGTATACACGTTGCAAGTTATAGTATAAAAGATATCGTCTCCACATGGATTGGTGCCACTTCAAGAATCTAGTCTCTTGCACTGTAAAAAGTAAAAACACAAATAGAAGATTATAGGAGTTTAACTAATAACTAAACTAGAAGGCAATAAAGTAAAATAATAAATGAGATCAAATGAGAGAGATAGGGCAGGTTATCGTGAGTTGATGTGTGATAGCCGACTGGATCGTCTTGGTAAAAGAGTGCACGGGCAACTCAGTTGCCGTGGCAACTTGCACAACGGGGTTGCCTTGGAAACTAATCGATGGTTGCCTGGGCAACTAGTTGGGCAACTACTTGGGCGTCTGGGCAGCAACCTTCAAGGTTCGGCAGAGCGTTCTTCAATGGTTTCTTCTTATCCCTAAGTCGAAACTCTAGCTACTTGTGCATGCCTTGATAATACATCCCTGCGTGAATCAAGGGTGAACAACAACCAATCTTGCGCTCCTCTTAGCCGTTGAAATCCTTAACTTATTCCTAAGCCGGATTAATCTTCACCATCAATAGATTGAATAAAGATCATATTCATTCGTTTCTTGAATCTAACTCTCCCGATATTAGATAAATAGATGAAGTTACGAGATCCTCTCCCAATTCACTCACAAACAAGAATAAAAACCAAGAATGAATAAACCTTGAATAGAAAAGTGCAAACTCTTATTACCTAAACAAAATCCAATAGTTTATCACAACCACAAACCACAATAACCATAGCCAAATAGATTTAGTTCATGGCTAGGTTCCAAAGAAACACAAGATAAAGAATCCCTAGCATGAACCTAATTGAACAAGAAATAAAAAGATGAAGGATGAAGCTTGTCGAAATCCTCCTTGCCCTAGATGCTTGTCGAAAATTCTCTCCTCTTGCTCCCTTTGGAGTTGATGGCATGGCCTCTAATTTATAGGGCTAGGTCAAAGTCCTGCTTTGAGGAGGAAGTTAAGTTGGAATTAAATTATCTTTAAAGAATATAATTCTTTATTATAATTATATTCCTTCTAGAACTTCTCCTATCTTCTTGGAATTTAATTCTTCTTTAATCTCTTCATGGAAATCAAATTCCTTTGGGATTTAGCTTTGCTCCATGTCATCTTGGGCTTGTCTAGTCATCAATTTCGACTACCATATCACCTTATTCTTTGTTGACAATTGCCCTGGCAACTGGCTCGGTGTCTCCTTCATGCATTGCCCTGGCAACTAGCTCGGCATCTCCTTCATGCATTGCCCTGGCAACTAGCTCTATCCTTGCTTTGGCAAGTGATCCTGCACATACACACAAAACACACCAAAGCAACATCTTTCCCCACAAAAACTACCAAGTTATGTAATCAAGCTCAACGATGGAAGGAAACATGGATTAATGCATGAATGGCTAATTATGCAACTAATATGAACCTAAGTCTAACAATAATATGAGTAAAAAGGGTAAGAAAAATAGTACTTTTGAACACTTATCAATGGCGATTGGTGTTTAACATTTGGGATGTGGAGGTATGATTCCAAAAGAAGGGTAGCAAAGGTTTGCTCGGCTTTCAGTTTTTTTAATGGCTTTGGGTAGAATGGTAGATTTGAAGGGCTTGGTTGTCGGGTGATGGTAAGTCGAGAGTTCAAAAGGACTCAAACATAAGGGTTCAGACAGTGAAATGAGGGGTTCTCTGTTCGAGTATTTTGGTCGATGGGTAGCGATGGTAGTGGGGATGGAAAAAACTTTATTGTGTTTTCGGTTGGAAATGGTGAGTGTGAATGATTTCTGAAGGATGAAAGGTGGTGGGTTAATTTCGGTGATGAAGAGTGAAGGGTGAGTGCTGGAATTTGGCACTTGTCGAGAGATGCCCCCAAACTGAGTTCTTGTGGAGGTTTGGTAATGGTGCTGAATTAGCCAACTTTGCTGTATTTAATGGGGAAACCCGAGGACCGACTTTAAAATTTTCAAAATGTATGCATGTAAATGTGAGGTGCATGTCTTAGATGCGAAAATACTGATTCAAAAATGGTTCTCGTGGCACAACTTCCGAACTCGCGGGATTCATTTGCAACTTTGAATATTGCCTCGATATCTAGAGTACTAGATTTTCTCCCGATGATAATTTTTTAAATCGAGAACCAGTCGTGAATCAGCATTTCATGCTAGTAAAAATGCAAAAATTAAAGTGTTATAATATGCCATGTAGTGAATGCCAAAATGAACAGATATGATGTAATCACAAAAATGGGTCAATTTGAAGTTAGAATAATCAAATGAATAAATTAAAATAGGGTAAAAATGAAAGATTTCTGCTCGGACAAACCACTTGAACCAACACCTTCATGTAGTGCAAATGCAATGATGTATGCAAAAAAGAAAGCAAAGCAAAAAAGAAAACGAGTCAGTACCGAATAAAATAAATAAACAAATAAAATGGCAAAATAAACAAAACAACCCTATTTACATCCCGTCTAAAACATCTAGGTTATCCGCATGGCTCTAAAAGGGTAGGTTTCTATATGTTCTCTACATGCATTTTTGGTGCTAAGAGGTACCCGAATTGTCATTTCTGTCCTCTACTAAGTGTAGCAAGGCCCCCGATCATCATCCATTACAGGCTCCTTTCAGCCGGGTTCAATTTAGGGGGACCCATTCGCTTATGCCTGCACGAAGGAACGATATCCTTACGAAATCATAAGGTACTCGAGCCCCGAAGGTACTTGCTAGGCCTACATGGAGGGACGATATCCTCACGAAAGCATTAGCGTTTTCCCCCACTTAAAGGATGGGTTATATGCTAGATTTTAAATGCGTTAAAATAAACACGCAATTATAATCGAATGTTAATTTAATAGTCACTTTAATCCGGAACTTCTAATATTAGTAAAGCGGTAATTATTTGAAAAAGCTTGACTCTCATTTGTTTTTGAAAAACCAAAAAAATGTCTCCAGCGGAGTCGCCATCTGTAGCGATGTCCCTCTCGCTAAAAAGGTGGGTTTTTTATTTTGTTTTCTTTCATTTTGAAAATAATGTCTTCTGCGTGGGGTTTTATAAAACCCGTGTTTTATTTAAAATGGAGTCGCCACCGGCCACTTAGGTAGGCCAGACACCGTAAAAAAACCAGAGATTTAAAATTGATGGGTTCGAGAGTCGATTACGGATGGGGAAGGATTCACACCCCACACCGCCCAAAATTTGTACTTTAATAATTACCTCTTGATTAATATTAGAATTTTCGGATTAAAGTGACGATTAAATTAAAATTTGGTTATAAGTGCGGGTAAATTTTAAAAGGCCCCGTTATCCGAGAGTAAACGCCCAACCACCATCACTACGCCTGATACTGGCCCCGTTTACGCCCGGATAAAAGGGCACCACATTGACAATTTATATTCCATTATGCAACTTAAAATAAACATGGTAAACATAAATAAAAACATTACGATAAAAATATAAATAAATACTAGCATAATAAAATACTAATCTAACATAAATACAAAAGTATTAATCTAACACATAAAATATAATAATAATAATAACAATAATAAGAATAATGATGATGATAATAATAATAATAATTATAATAGGGCATGAATTAAGATATATACAAAGCATAATGTAAATAAATGCTAAGAATCAAAATGCACTAGTATTTAATTGCATGGTAATGACATAAAGAGGACTAAAATGCATGGATTAATAATTTACATGGCATAAACAAAAACAACAAGGACTGAAATGAAACAAATGCAACATGTATGGGCATAACTATAAATGAAAACAAATAAGGGGCTGAAAATTAAATAAACAGGTGACCAAATCGAAAATAACGTAAAATACAGTGCGAAATTAAAATAAAAAAGGACGAGAAAAGATGCGGGAATAAAATGGGAGGACTGAAACTATAATTAACCCTTGGACATAAACATAATCGAGTTAAAAGCCTAGGGACCTGCATGGTAATTATACCATTAAGCAAAAACGCGGATCCTCTCCGGGTCGGGTCACCGCTTGAACTGGGTCGACACCAAACGTCGTCGTTTTACACCTTAGCCGGTTAAAACAAATAGTAGGGTTTATTTCTTCATTTCGAACCAAATTAAAACACCAAAAAAAACCTGATTTCATATCCTCTCATTTCTCTCATCACTCAAACCCTAGACAACGGCCGTATCCCTCCATGCTTGCCGTTCATCGGCGCGTGGCCTCGCGACGGAGGTTCGAATAGAAAAGACGGCGATCTTCTTCCCCGAATCGAAGGTAAATCCCTAACCCTTCTCTTGTTTTCGATTCAAACTTAACAAAAAAGGTTTGATTTTGGAATTATAAAAACTAATTTTTGGTTTCGATTCGAAGGCTTAAAGATGCAAAGAAAGATTTGAAATTTCAATCTAAATTTTTTATTGAATCCACTTACAATTTTTTTTGAAATCCCCCTTGTTACAATTTTTTTTGAATTAAAAAACCCTCTCTCAAACTCTTTTTTTTCGGCCCCTTACAATTTTTTCAGAACTCCAGCCCCCCTTTTCTTTTTACCTTAGATTTGGTTTTATAAACCAAAATTTCTTATCAAAACTAACTACCCCTTATTTTATTTGGTTGCTGCAGATCTGAGTAGATGGGAACAATCCAAATTTTGGGGATATGACAGTGGTTTTGGTTGTTTGACAGGGTATGGGTTGATGTGGTAAGTTAGATTTTTTATTTTAGGGTTTCTAGAAGATTAAGTTTTAGGGTTCGATGAGTTACCAGAGATGGTGGCCAGTAGTGCAGTAACGGCGGCCGTGGAGGACAACCGGCGGTGGCTAGGGTTAACATTTTGGGGATTATGGTTTTTCTGGTTTGGGTCAGATCCGAGTTTGAATCTGGTTGGGTAATGGTTTGGGGTCAAAACGAGTTTCTGGGTACTGGGCTTGGGTCGGATCCGGGTAGGTTTGGATAACCCGGGCAAAAACGGGTAATTACACCCATACTAAACCATAAGCCATTAATACTAAACCCAAAACCATAAACCGTAAGGAATCAAAATTAATCTAAAAAACCAATAACCATAAGCTAAATCATAAACTATTGATACTAAACCCTAAACTTTAAGGAATCCAAATTAATCACATATAAACCAATAACCCTAAACTAAACACTAAACTAAACCATAAATCTTAAAGAATGAGAAGTAATCTCATAAACCAATAACACTAAACTAAACCATTAATTGTTAATATTAAACTATAAATCATAAAGCTTAAGGAATTATATTGACAACATTTAGATATTTAATAGAACTTTTAAATATTTTTATATACTATAATTTGTGAAGATGTATTTTGTCACACTATAATATAATAAATTCATAATCTCACAAATTCATCAATTGTAATTTATTAGTTACTACAAGTCAGATAAATACCAAGTCAGGTAAATATGAGATCAGTCCAATAACAAGTCAGGTCATTTACATTTATAGGTTGAGTCAATTACAGATCAGGTTCATAACATGTCAGGTTGATAACAAGTCGGGTAATACCAATTATTTACTAGGTTAATCTCCGGTTCAGGTTCATATCAGGTCGGATGAAGGTCAGGTTTCGTTATCATATTATCAGGTTGAATTCGGGTTCAGGTTGTTCTCAGGTCAGGTTTATATCCAAAAGTTCTAGGTTCCAACTCGAGTTCAGGTCAACACCAGTTCAGACTCGAATCGATTTCGGATCATCATCACCTCAGGTCACAAGTAGTTATGACTCAAGTCAGTTTCAGTCAGTTTTGCATATCAGGTCAGCTTTTTACATCCCTACTAGTCATAGTTTAACTTTGTGACTTGTGAGGGTCAAACACTCATCGAGTGCACTTATGAACCCCCAAAGAAAAGAATAGAAAGATATGAACCAAAAATACCAGCTACTAATGTATTAATCCTGTTATGTTCCCTAATCATAGAGTGAACCAGACATGAATCCTGCTGAATGGCTTCTCAGAATTCTGCTTCTTGTCCCTTTTCACATCTCATTTTCAGCTGACACAATAACAGTAGACCACTTCTTCCAAGAGAATGGTGAGGTCTTAGTCTCCGGTGGCAACACTTTTGTACTAGGATTTTCAGCCCTGTCAGTTCCAGGAATCGATATGTTAGCATCTGTGTATCTACTAAAATTTGTCTTAGTCTTATTTTATTAGTATTATTTGTCTTTGTTATTGTTATTATTATTATCAAACTAAAATAAAAATCATAATTAAATAAAAAACCTTGTATATATAAATATAAATAAAAACCCAAGTTTACAAATATATTAAATGTCCATCACACTTTGAACCCCCCCAAAAAATAATAATACACATATTTGGCCCAATAAGGCCCAGACCCTAAACCGATAACAAAAAAACCCTAATCCCATATATGTTGGTGCATTCGCCTCACCCCAGCCGTAAGATTCAAGCTAGATCTGATGGTCCGGATCCTACACGTACGGCTCCTCAGATTCTGCACGTGCAATGTCTCGGATAACACGTGCCACACGCGTAATGCTCCAGCTCTTCGCTCGTGCATGCATCACTCGTACACCTCTTCGCCTCCCGTGTAGTCTATACGCGCGCCGTCTGATCTTCTGACTTCATCTCTACACGGGCAGATCCAACAGCCACCAGTGGACCTTGCATCGCAAGTTTATTCTCTTTGGTCCCCTCGCCTATTCGAGTGGCCACAATACCAAAGGGGACATAAAGGACGATGCTAGAAGAAGTCCGTCGTCTGCCATTTGACTTCCTTTTCGAGCTGTTCATCACATGCAAAAAGAAAACACACATATCAGGGGATAAATTGGTAAAATCAGATAAGGCATTGCAATGTCAAAAATACCAGAAAGCAACCAATAGGAAATTTTAGATTTCTATTTTCCCTTTTTAATACATGTAATATTAGGGTGTATATAAAAAACCCTAAAATATAATTGAAAATGCACTAGGGATTATTGTGAATTGAAAACAGAAGAAAAAAAATTTCAGAGATTTTAGAGGTTCTTCTCTTTCTTGCTTCGAAGCATTTATGCATATAAATTAGGGTTTAGTTGTTTTACCTTTGAATTCGGTTCATCTTCTCTTCGAACGCTTCATCTTCCTTATCGGCGACAAGCCCTACCCCCTAGGGCGTCGTGGTGAGTCGGAGGAGGATGTAAGCAAAGGCTGGGGTCTCGCTTTCAAAATACGGTTGGGGCTTTAGGGTTTTCTGTCTTTTTTCAAAATGAGGGTTTTTAGTGTTCTCCTGCTAGATCGAGGCATATCTAAGGTTAGATCGAGGTTTAAGGAAGAAAGAAGAGTTTTTGTTTTTTTTAGTTCGCCGGCCGTCATCGAATTGCAGCCGATGCGGTGTAAGGTTTCAGGATTGGGGGCATTTTTTGGGTTTGAAGATGAACGCCACGGTGGCGTTCATCCCTGGCTGTAGAGGGTTGAGAGAGGGAGAGAGATGTGCGCTTTTTTCCCTTAATTTTTGTTGTTTTTGGCTAAAAATGGGTTTTTATACCCGATCCTTTTTTAAAATGTGGTATAATTACTTTTCAAAACCTTCCACCCATTGATAATAATGCTAGGAGCCATTCCGCCCTTTTAAATAACGTCTGTAGTCCTCCTTTTTTTTAAAATCTCCGCCGTAGTCCTTGAGTTTTCATAATCCTTGCCATATCGCCCTTTTATATATTTGTTACTTCTTTTCACTGTAATTTACCTTCTTTTTATTTTAGTCCTTTATTTTACCTACTTGTTTTCTTTTTGCCATGATATGAATGTGCTTAATGTGGCTTTTACATGTGTATATGTTAATTTGCGGTTTATAATGTAATATATAGTTTTTGTATAACATATGGTTTCCATATAATATAAAATATGTTTTTATATAATATATTATTTAGAGTTTCTATATAGTATATAATATAGTTGAAGTATAGATATGTCTTTTATGTAAGTATATGCATGATATCCCTTTTGTGCATAGTCTTGGTTGAGCTTAGATTGGCCTTAGATTTGTTAATTTAATTAATTTAAAGTATGCGCTCGTCTCATAGGGGCATAATATCTAAATTATTTAAATTAATTTTAGGGTAAACTTTTAGAGCCGTAGTTGGAGTTAAGATTCAAATTAATTTAGTAAACTTGAATTTACCCTTGACTTATTGGGATAAATGTTAAATTCATTAAATTGGTTGAATATCTCTTAATTGACCTTAGCTTAAAATTGGCTTCATGATTAGATGGACATTTGCATTAAAGTCATGATTAATTAACTTGATTCATTTTAAATAGTATCATTGACTAATTGGGATACTAGTTTAAAATGAATCAAATTAATTATCATGGTATAAGATACTCCATAACTTATTAGGGTTTTCTAGTTTTAGGGTAATTAATTTAGGGTTAATATTAGACTCACATGGCTACTAATTAGATCACTAACTGAATTTTCATAATTTGGGCCTTTTAAGGTTAGAGATTTATAGGCTATTTGTGTATTTAATTTTAAGCTTTTATTTGACATCCATCTTTAATTGTCATTCATGTGACCCATTTACTTTGAATTAATTAACCTAAACCATAAAAAGAGATATTTATTAATTTCGATATTTGTGTCGTAACAGTCCGAGCTTAAAGGATGTTGACCAAATATTTGAATTAATTTTTATCATCCCGAGGTAAATGATAATTAAAAATTGACAAATCTTCACATCATACTTAAATGTTTGCACCATGTATAAAGGTGACGTACAAGATTCGAACCATAAATTAGCACGACAGTCAGGCTTATATGATGTCAGTTTGATCTCTGGTCCGATGTATCGTTAACCTTATTAATTAAATGTCCAATTAATTTGAACTCGCCAATTTGATAAAGCCCGTTCAATCGAGGTCAAATTTTCATTTGAGTATGCCAAATTAAATTCAATTCAAATTTCAATTAATTCTATCGTCTTAAAAGTAACGAATATTTCGGTACTGATTTTCCGGGTATGATGGGATGCTAATCTTTTCCCACGCGTAACTAATTCTTGGACTCTTCCAAAAAATAAATATTTGGTTTTATGGTATCCGACCCACCTTATCCAAGTGGCTAGTGGATACTCCAAGTCTTCATTGTTTTCAGAAATATGAATTTTCAAAAGAAATCCTTCTTAAATCGATCTTCTAAAGATATGAGGATAACCCGTAGCATCGAAACTTGAACTTACGAAATTATGTATATTTTTAAAAAGGAAAAGTTTGTTACAACATGACGACTCTGTTGGGGGCCGCATTTTGTTTTTTTTTTGCCAAAACAAAAAGAAAGTTAAGCCAATAAAATATTTATTGCTTTTAATGATGGAAATTATTGAAATTTTAATGGAATTCAATGAGGTCTATTCTATCTTGAAAATGTGATTTGATTGCACAGGCTTTGATAATTGGTGGTCTTCAGATTAATTTTTCATTTAATTTCTAAAGAATCACCGACATGTGCTGCATTATGTTCATCAAGCTCTATACCCGAGCACTGTCCCGTAAGTGGGAGTGAAACACCACATACCCATGTGAGTAGCCATCTATGGGTCGGTAATTCACTTTAGGAATCTACGCCTTTTGACACGTGAGTAGCCCTCCACGTCACTAGGTCGTGCTTTCCCTCGAACCGAAACCAATTCACAAGCTTGTAATGGGCTAGAATTGGGGTTCTTGTTGCCTTAGTAGGTAATAAGATAGGTTCGGGTACCCTTAATTAGAACCCAACCCATGTGTGAGAATCTAGGAAGCTCACCCCATTAGAGCCTTGCGGATAACCTTAGCGAACTAGAATTTATGCAGTTAGGGTTTTCTTTATTTGCATATCGTTTAATTTGTTTGTGTTTATCTTTTCTCGTTTTTGTTTTATTGTTTAACTTATGACTAACACATTTCTTTTTTGTTTTTTCCTTTTTATCCTTTTATTCTGCATATCTTGTCATATCATGAAGAGCACATCGATTCAGAAATAGTCTGAAATTAAAGGCTAGATCAATGAGAGATTTGGTTCGTAGCAATGATGAAATGAACTCCGATGTGAAAACATGGTCAGAAGGAAAGCAACTACATGATAGAGATAACATTTATGTCGGGTTTAGGTCAGCAATGGCAACCAAGACATTCATGAATACAGAGTTCAACAATTTGTCCGAATTGAAGCCGGTATGGAATAGTTGGGGTTTTGAAACGATAAGTGCTTTAAAAAAAGTATGGGGACATTGCATACTTGCTAGATGTTCCGGTCGACCAAGCACTACTACAAGCTTTGGTGGGGTTTTGGAACCCAGCTTACAGTTGTTTCACAATCGGTAACTTTGATTTGACTCCGACAATCGAAGAATATCATGATTTCATAAATTGCAAGAAGATCGACGAGAATCAGGTACACTCTAAGCCTAACAAGAACAAAGCCTTTCAAGGAAAGCTTAGTAGATTCTCGAAAACGTAGTTATCTTTGGTCGAACATCAAGTCACCACTTGGAATAAGAAAGAATATCTTAAGTGGGAGAGAATACTAGCCTTAGCTTCTGTACATCCCGTGGGCCGAGTTTAGCAGGACCTCTTTGCATTGTTGATTTATGGGTTGGTGCTTTTTCCTCGAGCATTAGGGCTTATCGACCCCGTCGATTTTGGACTTGTTTGATCGTTTGAGCGGCGAGACCAATCTGGTACCCGTAATTTTGGCTGAAACTTTCTGATCTTTGAGGTTTTGTATGGAGAACGGTAGAGTTCGCTTCCAAGGATGCCCACAGCTTTTGACCGCTTGGTTCTACAGTCACATATGGTTAGATGTCAGTTTCTCAAGACCTCTCTATGACAGAAAATTCTCACCATTGAAGGAATTCTTATGAAATGGGGGTTGACCAACGCGAAGATCCGAGGAAGTTTGGCTAGATGTTCTCCGAAATCTAAAAGAGAAAGACATAGTTTGGAGAGCTCCATGGCTATTGGAAAAAATATCCTTTATAGATGCGGAGTACACTTTTGGGTACCACTACTTGGCCTTTGAGGGCATACAGCTTACACACCTCTTCTAGTTTTGAGACATTATGGTTCTAAGCAATTTGTACCGACTACCAAAGGCTTAAACGAGTTCAACATGAATTATGAGAAAGAGAAAGGCTAAAAGACGGTGGCGTATAATGCTTCTTCACTTTGGAACAATGCAAGAAGGGTTAGGATCATGAATGTTCCTTATATGGTCACCTCTGAGTATGAAGCATGGCGATTCAACAGAGTCAACGATAACATTCCTCATTTGAATCCTGATGAAATGAGGTCTATGAAGGAGAGGTTGGCCACGCTTCATGCTGAGGCTGAGTCGATGAGAAATCAGCTTGAAGAGGAGCAAAAGAGGTACCTCAAGCTCGAATAAAAAGCCAACCAAGAAAAGTTTGACTTCGAATTGGAAAAGACATAGTTTGAAAGGGTGATTAAAGGCCTACAAAGAAAGAAAGATGAGTTAGAACTCGAGCTCAAGTTGGAGAATAAAGAGATTCATAAATTTTAAAGGCTAAACAAGAGCAAAAAAGTCACAGAAGATGGACCAAGCGAGGGGTTAGAGCTCCGACTCAAGGAGGAGAGGGTGAGAGCCGAGAACTACAAAAGGATGTATTACGAGCATAAGGATCAAGTGCTCACTTTAACACAAAAGATGAAGAACCTTCACACTTCCCACTCAAGACAGATCGAGAAGGAACAACACTAAAGCCTTGGAAGTTCAAGTTAAGTGTTTGGAAAAGTCTATCTTCAAGCACAAGGGTTCGACCTGCAAGCTAAAAGCTAGTAATTCAGAGAATCATGCTTTGGGAGCTCATGTTGAAGAGTTGGAAATCGAGGTTCAACATCTGAAGGATCATATAGCAAGCCTTATAGGAGTGATCCAAGTGTATCCAAGGCCGAATTTAGAGCAACTACATTTTGCTGCTTATACTATTTGGAGGCAAGAGCAAGAGTTGGCGTAGTGGATGGCTCAGATGCAAGAGGTCGCTCAAACGATACGGTTTCTAGCGGAAGATGTTGCTGAGCTTCATGACTACGTGGACGATGAATCCGAGGAAGGGGAAAATATTGTTTGGATCTTGAGGGAGATTGTCGACCTGGGCGCTAACTTAGGACCATACGCATAGTTGGTTTTCTTTAATCATTGTAACAAGACAATATTTCTATTAATGAAAGTCATTTAACAAGGATATTTACCAAACTCAATGTCACTCTTTGCATTTATACATAACATATTTGTTTGCATACTTTATTTAAATTGCTAGTTTTAATTAAAAAGCTTTTATTTCAGAGAAAAAAGATAGCATTTTGGTTCTTTAAGTCACAATCATTCCACACTCGTATGGTACCCGTTTGCAGTCGAGAGCAATAGAGGAAATGATGGATAAAGTAGAACAAGGTCAGAAAGACCTTGAGGTTCGTTTGGATGGGATTGAACAGAACATCATGGATCAGATCACACAGTCACATGTTTCAATTATTGCTCAGATGACTGACTTTCTCTAAAGATGAAAGGCAAGGAAAGAGTTTCTGTTAATAGCTCGAACATCGAAGAAAAATAGGGTATTATATCTCATGTGAGGGTTCAATCAGAAGTACCAGACCTGAAAAAGAAAGTATACATCAATATGGCGGGGGCAGTCGCTAATCATCTTATAGGGGCATCTGCGAGCCACCACTTAAGAGCCTCAAAAAATTAACCCATCGATTTGGGGACAAGCTATGAGAATGAGGTGCCGGACCTAAACATAATGAATAAGGTGGAGGAAAGGATTAAGGCTGAGATGGAAAAAAGTACGAAGAAAGGTTTCGTGCCTTTGAAGAAAAATTTCAGACTTTGCAAGGGACGGATGGGCAAGTAAATGATGCCAATGATTTGAGCTGTGTGGCGGACTTGATCTTACAACCAAAATTCAAAGCTCCTAATTTTGACAAGTACGATAGAACTTCATTCCTCTCAGCCCACATCAACAATGTATTTCCGAAAGATGACAACTTTTATAAAGGATAAGAAGCTACTCATCCACTATTTTTAAGATAGCTTGACCGGTTCTGCGACCCGATGGTACACTCAACTTAGTCGAGTTAACATCAAGTTATGGAAGGACCTTTCAAGGGCTTTTGTGGACTAATACAAGCTTGTAACTAACATGACCCGTAACCGAATCATGTTAGAAGGAATGGAGCAATGGTCGAATGAAAGTTTGGGCCAGTATACTCAAAGATGGCGCGCTTGGCTGCTCAAATTCAACCCACGATCCCTGAGTACGAGATCATATCGATGTTTGTCAATACATTGAGGGGCGCATTGTTTGACCGACTGATAAACAATACCATTCAAAATTTTGCTAACATGGTAAGTGATAAGTGTTCAAAAGTACTATTTTTCTTACCTTTTTTACTCATATTATTGTTAAACTTAGGCTCATATTAGTTGCATAATTAGCCATTCATGCATTAATCCATGTTTCCTTCCATCGTTGAGCTTGATTACATAACTTGGTAGTTTTTGTGGGAAAAGATGCTGCTTTGGTGTGTTTTGTGTGTATGTGCAGGATCACTTGCCAAAGCAAGGCTAGAGTTAGTTGCCAGGGCAATACATGAAGGATATGCCGAACTAGTTGCCAGGGTAATGCATGAAGGAGACGCCGAGCCAGTTGCCATGGCAATTGTCGACAAGAGCAAAGGTGATATGGTAGTCGAAATTGATGACTAGACAAGCCCAAGATGACGTGGAGCAAAGCCCAAACCCAAAGGAATTTGATTGCCATGCAGAGATTAAAGAAGAATTAAATTCCAAAAAGATAGGAGAAGTTCTAGTAGGAATATAATTATAATAAAGAATTATATTCTTTAAAGATAATTTAATTCCAACTTAACTTCCTCCTCAAAGAAGGACTTTGCCCTAGCCCTATAAATAGGATGGAGATTTCGACAACTTGGAGAGAGAGCAAGAGAGGGGAATTTCGACAAGTCCAAGGAGGGCAAGATGAGAGAATTTTCGACAAGCATCTAGGGCAAGGAGGATTTCGACAAGCCTCCTTCTTCATCCTTTTCTTTCTTGTTCGATTAGGTTCATGCTAGGGATTGTTTATCTTGTGTTTCTTTGGAACCTAGCCATGAACTAAATCTATTTGGCTATGGTTATTGTGTTTTGTGGTTGTGAGAAACTATTGGTTTTTGTTTAGGTAATAAGAGTTTGCACTTTTCTATTTCAAGGTTTATTCATTCTTGGTTCTTATTCTTGTTTGCGAGTGAATTGGGAGAGGATCTCGTGATTTTATCTATTTATCTAATATCGGGAGAGTTAGATTCAAGAAACGAATGAATATAATCTTTATTCAATCTATTGATGGTGAAGATTAATCTGGCCTAGGAATAAGTTAAGGATTTCAACGGCTAAGAGGAGCGCAAGATTGGTTGTTGTTCACCATTGATTCACGCAGGGATGTATTATCAAGGCATGCACAAGTAGCTAGAGTTTTGACTTAGGGATAAGAAGAAACCATTGAAGAACGCTCTGTCGAACCTTGAAGGTTGCTGCCCAGACGCCCAAGTAGTTGCCCAGGCAACCATCGATTAGTTTCCAAGGCAACCCCGTTGTGCAAATTGCCACGGGAACTGAGTTGCCCGTGCACTCTTTTACCAAAACGATCCAATCGGCTATCACACCTCAACTCACGATAACCTGGCCTATCTCTCTCTCATTCGATCTCATCTTTTCATTTACTTTATTGCTTTCTAGATTAGTTATTAGTTAAACTCCTATAATCCTTTACTTGTGTTTTTACTTTTTACAGTGCAAGAGACTAGATTCTTGAAGTGGCACCAATCCCTGTGGAGACGATATCTTTTATACTATAACTTGCGACGTGTATACTTGCACATTTGCGTAGCACTTATTACGCGCAACAGTAAGAATAGGGGAGTTGATCAAAGTAGCAATAAAGAGTAGAATGATTGATAGCGGGGAGGACTCTCGAAGGAACTACAAGAGAAGAGATAATGAGGTGAATACCACAAGCACCTACACCGCCTCAATGTGTTTCACCATTTCTTCGCCACAAGCCTCAACCGGGGGTGGACAAAACTTAAACAAGAAAGAAACTAGAGCCCCGAAAAAGAAAAGTGAGAAGATGTATTTCACTCCTCTGCCTGTTTCTTATGTCGAATTATATTCACGGTTGCATGAAGCTAACTTGGTCCGGCCTTATTACGTTACCCCTTTCAATCCAGCATTCCCTGCGTGGTACGATGAAAACACATACTACGATTATCATGCTGGAGTCCTAGGACACTCAATTGAGAACTGTGTCGCATTTAAAAAGTTCATACAAAACACGATAAAAATTGGGGTATTGTATCTAGATGAACCAAATGTGGCCACCAATCTACTACCGAATCACGACGGTCATGGCGTGAATGCAATCAAGGAGGAATATACTAGAAAGTCCAAGATAGAGGTGTCCGATGTCAGATTCCCTTTGAGGTGGGTTTTCCAACAGTTATGTATTGCATGCCTATTTGATCGGGGCATTGAAATCGTGCAAGAGGGGTGCAACCATATTGTGAATTTCATCAAGAGGAAGGGCACGATATTCAACGCTGTAAGGAATTTAAACAAGTGGTCCAAAAGATGATGGATAATAAGGAGATCGAATTCTTTGAGAAGGAAGATGAGAGAAAAGAGCTAGATGTGTGTACATCAGACAACCCTAAAATTAAGTATGAGGTAGACAAGACTTTTTTCTTATCGCTTAGGCCGAAGGGGGAAAGCTCATGCCGAGGTGAAGGCTCCAAAATAACTCAAAAAATATGAATTTCGGCTCGACCTCCTTTCTATTTAAGGACATCATAAAGGTTTCATGGAGCTACACCGTTCATATATCAGTACTGAAGAATTTAGAGCCCCAAGGAGGTGAGAAGTTGTTTGGTGAAGAAGAACTCATAAAGAAGGAAGAATCAGCCGAAGCAGTGAATGAAGTGGGGTATTTCACGAGAAGCGGAAGATGCTATTCACCAAAAACATCTAAGGCAACGGAGGAGCCGAAGGATAAAGGCAAAATAGTAACGGCCGAGCCTAAAAAGGTTTTTGGAGAGGAGCATCCCCGCGAAGGTTCTTGAGTCGATAATCGAGACGCAAGCGCAAGATTTCTTAAGGTTCCTAAAACACAGCGAGTATAGCATTGTCGAACAACTCCGAAAACAAAAAGCACAAATTTCTGTGCTAGAATTATTGTTAAGCTCAGAAAAGCAATGAAGCGCACTGTTAAAGGTGTTAAACTAGATATTCATCCCAAATGACATCTTAGTGAGCAAGTTAGACCGAATAGAGAGTCACATTGCCATAGACAACTATATCACTTTCAGTGATGATGAAATTCCAGATGGTGGCATGGGATCGACCAATGCTCTAAGTATTACCACCCATTGCAAAAGGTATGTCTTACCGGGAGTGCTTATCGACAAAGGGTCCACTTTGAATGCACTACCAATGGCAACTTTGCAAAGGTTACCAATAGACAGTTCACATATGAAGCCGTGCCAGAACTCTGTAAGGGCATTTGATGGGACTCAATGGGACATCATCGGGAAGAATGAGATACCCTTGCTAATTGGGCCTACTGAGTATGTCGTTAAGTTTGTAGTAATGGTCATTCGGCCAAATTATAATTATCTATTAGGGAGGCTGTGGATTCACTCAACCAGGGCCGTGCCTTCATCACTACACCAAAAACTGAA
Organism: Hibiscus mutabilis; assembly: GCA_019671005.1. Lineage (NCBI taxonomy): Eukaryota > Viridiplantae > Streptophyta > Magnoliopsida > Malvales > Malvaceae > Hibiscus > Hibiscus mutabilis. The sequence goes on from CM033714.1 coordinate 83,662,942, forward strand.
GTTTGTTATTGATGGGAAGTTTGTACGTGTGAAAGTTGAACAAAACACCATTTTCTTCTGTAACCACTAATGTTCTTTACATCCAAACCGACGAGGATGATGTTGAATGCTCCTTTAGAGCATTGGAATTTGTGAACGCTACCTTTGTGGTTGAAGAAAGAACGATCCCACGCCTTAGGTTGTCAAATTGCACCAAAATGACAGCTTGGCAAACTTTGGGATGAGGTGCTAAGAAAGGTAAAGGGCTCGGAAGGAACTTACATGGATCCTTACGCGCTAAGAATGTTATCGACAAGAAAGATCGATTCAGGCTCGGCCATAAACCCAATTTCCAACAAAGGAAGTTAGAATAGAAGAAGAGAGAGGAACAAAAGAATGTCAGATTCAAGGGTGGGGACATCCCATAAGAGCCTATGACTTCTCCCGACATAAAAATGTTTTTGTGTCTAGCGGGATAATCAACGTGGAACAAAAGCTACATGAGGCTAGTCTGGGGGGCGCCAAGCTCAGAAAAGAGGAAAGGTTCAGCGAGGTGTTAGAGGGAATGAATGTTAATTTAATAACCGAGGATGGAGAGATCGGTAGGTTCTTGGCTGGAATCTGCCCTTGCTTCCTGGGGAGACGCTCAACAATTGGGCCAGTATGGACTTACCTGTAGTTTCTAGGTTTGAATCAGAGTAATGCTTGGAACCAATCCTATTCGCTTTTGCCCACGAGCAATAGGGATTTTTTTAAATGGCTTCTATACCAACTTGCTTGTTTTCAATTCAATGAACGGATGCTTTCCGCCTTTTCTCTAATGGCAAACATCATATTTATTGCATTCTTTTATTACATTTATATATATTATTTTTATTCAGTCATAATAATATTATTCCCAATACATATTCATTTCAAAATTGTTTCAGGGTCCCTACTATTAACTGTATGAATGATTCTTAATCTAATCTTGAGGTAAATTTTGAGCAATCCTCGTACTTGGCCGAAATTGAGGCAGGGGATGATGAGTAGAAGTTGAGGTTTCGGATGAACTACTCAGGTTAATGGAAAGTGAAGACAAACAAATATTGCCTCATCAAAAAGAGTTGGAGATACTCAATTTGGGGACAGAGGAAGAAAGAAGGGAAGTAAAGATTGGCACAATTTTTTCATCTAAGACCAAGCATGAAATGATCGAATTGCTTCTAGAATTCAAGGATGTTTTTGCATGGACTTATCAAGACATGCCAGGGTTAGACACAGATATTGTGATGCATAAGCTACCAATCAAGCTAGAATGTAAACCAGTCCAGCAAAATCTAAGAAGAAAAAGAGCAGAAATGTTGTTGAAGATTCGAGAAGAAGTAAAAAAGCAGTATGATGATGGTTTCTTGAAAGTCGTCAAGTACTGAGAGTGGGTGGAGAATATAGTCCCGGTACCTAAGAAAGACAGAAAGGTTCGCATGTGTGTAGGTTATAGAGATCTCAATAAAGCAACCCCCAAGGATAATTTCCCTTTGCCTCATATTGACACCTTGGTTGATAACATTGCGGGACATTCTTGGTTTTTTTCATGGACGGTTTCTTAGGGTACAACCAAATAAGAATGCACCCTGACGACATAGAGAAAACTACATTCGTGACTATGTGTGGGACATTCTATTACAAGGTGAAGCATTTTGGGTTGAAGAATGCTGGAGCAACCTATTAAAGAGCCATGGTAACCCTTTTTCACGATATGATACATAAAAGGATCGAGGTATATGTGGATGCTATGATTGTTAAGTCTCGAACTGAAGATGGGCATATTCAAACTTGAGGAAGCTCTTCCAAAGATTGAGAAAAGTATCAGCTAAAGCTCAACCCAGCAAAATGCATTTTTGTCGTCACATCTGGTAAGCTCTTAGGCTTTGTGGTTAGTTGAGAGAGAATCAAGATTGACACTGACAAAGTAAAAGCCATCCAGAATCTCCCATCACCTCAGACCCAAAAGGAAATTTGAGGTTTCTTAGGGAGATTATACTATATATCTCGATTTATCTCTCATTTGACTGATAAGTGTGATTCTGTATTTAGATTGCTTTAGAAGAACAATTCGAGGGCATGGGATGAAGAGTGCCAAGAGGCTCTGACAAGATCAAGAAGTATTTGACTAATACTCTGATTCTAGTAGCGTCCAATTCCAAATAGACCTTTGATCTTATACTTGACGGTTTTTGAGAATTCGATGGGCTATGTTCTAGGGCAACATGATGAGTCCGGGAAGAAAGAGAAAGTGATATACTATTTGAGCCAGAAATTTATGGATTGTGAAACACGGTACCCACCGATTCAAAAATTATGTTGTGCTCTGGTATGGGCTACCAAAAGGCTCAGGAAATACGTGTTGTATTGTACTACTTGGTTGATATCCAAATTGGATCCATTAAGGTTTTTAATGAAATCACAGACACTAAATGAGAGATTGGCCTTTTGGCCAATGTTGTTGTCTGAATTTGACATACTACATGTGAATCAAAAGGCGGCAAAAGGGAGTGCTATAGCGGATTTTTTGGCAAGCTGTGCTTTAGATGACTATGAGTCTTTAAACTTTAATTTTCTCGATGAAGATTTGATGTGCATAATTATCGAAGAGAAGACTACTTTGGAGAATGAGTTGTGGAAGCTCTATTTCGACGGAGTATCCAATGTCTTAGGCCATGGAATTAGGGTAGTGTTAATCTCTCCCAAAAATGTCTATTATCCTTTCACCAGTAGATTGGAATTCTTTTGCACAAACAACATAGCCGAGTATGAGGCTTGTGTTATGGGTTTATATGCAGCCATTGAAAGGAAAGTTAAGGTGCTCCAAGATTTTGGATATTCCTCTTTGGTAATTTACCAGCTCCGGAAAGAGTAGGAAACAAGAGATCCAAAGTTGGTCAAGTATTATGACCTGATCCAAGAGTTAGTCAGAAACTTTGAAAAGATCAACTTCACCTATCTCCCGAGGGAAGATAACCAAATGGCAGACGATTTGGTGACATTGGATGTAATGTTTGCAGCAAGTATTGAAGCGGAAATGAAGCCAATCAAGATACAAATAATCGAAATACTGGCTCAATGCTAAAATTTTTAAGAAGAAATGGATGTTAACCTATGGTACCATGATATCCTTCAGTATATCAAGTTCCAAATCTACCCTAAAGAGGCCAATGAGAATGATAAAAGAACCATTAGAAAAATTGCAGCAAGATACGTTCTAGACGGGGATGTTTTGTACAAAAAGAGCCAATACCAGATGTTGTTGAGGTGTGTCGATGCTCAAGAGGCCGAAACCATTTTGGCGGAGATCCACGGAGGTTTGTGTGGAACCCATGCTAGTGGATTCTCAATGGATAGAAAAATCATGAGATATGTTTATTTTTGGTCGACTATGGAGGGAGATTGCATCAGTTACGCGAAGAAATGTCATAGATGTCAAATCTATGCCGATAATATACACTCCCCACTAATGCCACTTCACACCATGAATTTACCATGGCCTTTTCCCGCTTGGGGCTTGGACGTTATTGGCCAAATTTACCCAAAGGATTTTAATGGGCATCGATTCATCACGGTAGCCATTGATTACTTCACCAAATGGGTAGAGGCCACTTCGTATGCTAGCATCACAAAACCTACAATTTGCAAGTTCTTAAAGAAAAAAAATCATGTCGCTATGGTCTTCCAGAAAGGATCATCACCGAAATGTGTGAGAAATTCAAAATAAAACACCATAATTTCGCTACTTATCATCCCAAGATGAACAGAGCGGTAGAAGCGGCTAATAAGAATATCAAGAAGATTATATCAAAGGGCATAGAAACCTTTAAGGATCGGCATGAAAAGTTTCCATTTGCTCTTTTTGCCTACCGAAGGTATGTACATACTTCAACAGGGGCAACATCGTACTCATTAGTCTATGGCACGAAGACAGTGCTACCTATTGAAGTGGAGATTCTATCGCTTCAAATTTTAAACGAGGCGATAATAGAAAAAGCCGAGTGGGTGCAAGATCGATTTGACCAGTTGAATCTCATTAAGGAGAAAATACTAAAAGCCATTTGTCATGGTCAGATGTATCAGAAAAGGATGATGGGAGCCTACGATAAGAAGGTTCTCCCAAGAGAATTCTGAGAGGGGGATCTAGTACTTAAAAGAATCTTGCCAACTCAAAGAGATTCTCGTGGAAGTGGATGCCTAATTGGGAAGGACCTTATGTTGTTAAAAGGGCTTTTTTCGGAGGAGCGCTGATCCTAACAGAAATGGATGGAAGGGTGTTGAATAATCCAATCAACTCTGATTCAGTCAAGAGGTACTATACGTAAACAAAAAGTAGGGTTCAAGATGAAAACCGAAATATGGCGTCTTGAAACCAAATGAGGATTTGAGTTGAAAACCCGAAAAAGATGGCTAAGATAATTTTTAGAAATTAGGCACCCCAAAGTTGAACCTTCTCAAGAGTCAGGTTTCAATGAAGAATTTATAGCAAGAGATCTACTTCAGTCGATGGGCTCTCGCATCATTCATGCAGTCAATGATTGGGACATAGCATCATACTTTGTTTCATTTTCTCCCATATTTTCCGTGACTTTCGGATTACTTTGAACTTTTGAAATATTAATGAAATGTTATTTCATACATTCTTCTATCTTTTTTACAAGCATCCGACAAGTAGGTTGACATAGATTCATAAAAGCAAAAGAATTCTTGGTATTACTATGTTCTAACCTTTTAAGTGCAGGTGGTACAAAGAATTATGTTAAAGTCGGACCAATAGGAGATTTCAATTGCTAGGTTAGGGTAAGAAGATGAGTCCCGACCGTATTAGAATTCAAGTCTGTCACATGGAAACAGAAGGATTATGAAAATGAAGCCATCTCTAGGTGAAAACCCGAAAGGGCACCAAAAAAGAAAAAAGAAAGAAAAAAAGAGAAAAAAAAAACAAAAACAAATAAAGAAGAAGAAAAGAAGAAGAAAAAGAAAAAAGAGTGAAAAAAAGAAGAACCTGAATATGAGATAAAGTACCGTCAATGATTAAGGAAGCAAAAAGAAGATCAAGAAAGATTAAACATGAAAGTGAAAGCGCTCGAGAAAGTTTAAAATTGTTATCATTCATGCATCATATTTAGTTAGACATCCTAAGGTTAAGGGCATGCTAACTCACATCATCATAGATTTTTTATCTCTTTCCACGGATATTTGGAAAATAGAACGGTACCTCCTAAGAAAATGAGTAAACGACAAAGTGAAAATTCGAAAAAGATTTCGGGTGAAGGATTTCAAACTCACCACGTCAGGATTTCAGAGCAAAAGAGGCAGATACTCGAAGCTTAAAGATTTCAGGAAAATGATTTCAAACTCGCCACGTCAGGATTTCAGAGCAAAAGAGGCAGATACTCGGAGCTCAAAGATTTCAGGCGAAGGATTCCAAACTCGCCACATCAGGATTTCAGAGCGAAAGAGGCAGATACATGTAGCTCAAAGACTTCAGAGTGAAGGGTGCAGATACTCATAGCTCCAGATTTTAGGAAGAAAAAAGGTGAACAATTTCATATAGGAGAAACTCGTAGCCCAGAATCTACAAACAGGGAAGACGGACAAAATTAGTGCTTATGGTCTTTGTTTTATTCTTGTTCTACAAGGATAAGCAAAGAGGGGCAGTTGTAACCACTAAAATTTGCCAGGGTCTTATTTATTAGTATTATTTGTCTTTGTTATTGTTATTATTATTATCAAACTAAAATAAAATTCAGAATTAAATAAAAATCCCAGGATATATAAATATAAATATAAATATAAATAAAAACCCAAGTTTATAAATATATTAAATGTCCATTACACTTTGAAAACCCAAAATAATAATAATACATATATTTGCCCCATAAGGCCCATGCCCTAAACTGAAAACAAAAAACCCTAATCCCCTATCTATTGGAGCAGCCACATCACCCCAGCTGCAGGCTCCAAGCCAGATCTAACTGTCTAGATCCTGCACGTGCAGCTCCTCGAATTCTGCACTCGCGACGTCTCGAATAGCACGTGCCACATGCGCAATGCTTCAGCTCTCCACTTGTGTGTGCATTGCACGCACACCTCTTCGCCTCCCACGTAGCCTCCACGTGCGTCGTCTGATCTTCTAACTTCATCTCCACATGGGCAGATCTAGCGGCCACCAGTGGACCTTGCATCGCAAGCTTATTCTCTCTGGTCCCCTCGCCTGTTCGAGCGGCCACGATACCCAATGGGACACGAAGGATGATGCCAGAAGAAATCCATCATCTGCCATCTGACTTCCCTTCAGAGCTGTTCATCACATGTAAAAAGAAAAAAGAACACACCAATGGACAAATCGACAAAAACAGAGAAGGCATGCAATGTTAGAAATACCAGAAAACAACCAATAGGAAATTTTAGATTTCGATTTTCCCTTTTTAATACATGTAATATCATGGTGTATATAAAAATCCCTAAAAGACAATTGAAAAGGCACTAGAGAATATTGGGAATTAAAAACAGAAGCAAAAGAAATTTTAAGGATTTCAGAGGTATTATCTCTTTATCACTTCGAATCATTTACGCATAGAAATTATGATTTAGTTTTTTTACCTTTGGAGTCGGTTTATCTTCTCTTTGACTGCTTCATCTTCCTCACTGGCGACAAGCCCCACCCTCTAGGGCATTATGGTGAGTCGGAGGAGGATGTAAGCAAAGGCTGGGGTCTCGTTTTCAAAATACGATTGAGGCTTTAGTTTTTTTTTGTTTTTTTAAAATGAGGGTTTTAGTGTTCTCCTGCTAGATCGAGGTAAGTCAAGGGTTAGATCGAGGTTTAAGGAAGAAAGAATAGTTTTTGTTTGTTTTTTCGGTTCGCCAGCCTCCATCGAATGGCGGCTGACGCGACATAAGGTCACCAGTTTTTGGGATTAGGGGCGGTTTCTGGGTTTGAAGAAGAATGCCACGGCGGCGTTCATCCCTCGCTGTAGAGGGTTGAGAGAGGGAGAGAGAGAGGTGCATTTTTTTCCTCAATTTTTGCTGTTTTTGGCTAAAAAATGAGTTTTATACCTGATCATTTTTTAAAAAGTGGTATAATTACTTTTCAAAACCTTCCGCCCATTGATAATAATGCTCGGAGCCATTCCGCCCTTTTAAATAATGTCTGCGATCCTCTTTTTTTTTTAAATCTCCGCCATAGTTTCTGATTTTTCATAATCCTTGCCATATCTCCCTTTTTATATATTTGTTCATTTCTTTCATTGTAATTTACCTTCTTTTTATTTTAGTCATTTGTTTTACCTACTTGTTTTCGTTTTGCCATGATATGAATGTGCGTAATATGACTTTTATATGTGTATATGTTAATGTGCAGTTTATAATGTAATATATAGTTTTTGTATAACATATGGTTTTCATATAATATACAATATGTTTTTATATGATATATATTATTTAGAGTTTCTATATAGTATATAATATAGTTGAAGTATAGATATGTCTTTTATGCAAGTATATGCATGATATCCCTTTTGTACATAGTCTTGGTTGAGCTTAGATTAGCTTTAGGTTAGTTAATTTAATTAATTTAAACTATGCGCTCATCTCATATGGGCATAATCTCTAAATTAATTAAATTAATTTTAGGGTAAGCTTTTAGAGCCGTAGTTCGAGTTAAGATTTGAATTAATTTACCTTCCCCACGCGCAACCAACTCCTAGACCCTTCCAAAAAAATGAATCTATGGTTTTGTGGTTTTCGGCCCCCTTATCCAAGGGGCCGGTGGCGACTCCAAGTCTTTATTGTTTTTAAAAATATGAATTTTCAAAAGAAATCCCTCTTAAATCGATCTTCTAAAGATATGGGGATAACCCATAGCACCGAAACCCGAACTTACGAAATTATCTATATTTTAAAAAAGGAAAAGGTTGTTACAATATGGTATTACCAGATTCTGGGAAAGACAGTTGTGTGGGTGGCCGACAGAGACAATCCCATTAAGGATAACTCAGGCATTCTTAGAATCGACAGTCGAGGAAATCTTGCCTTGTTCCAAACAAACCAATCACTTCATGCCTAGTCCACAAACATCTCCATGATTGGCATGGCAGACACCAAGTGTTAGAACCAAATCATAAATTAATATGAAACATAAACCTAGGATCTATCATGTCAAATCATCAAGAACAATAAACTGAATAAACTGAATGCGGGAGCGTACCTAAATTAATCGATAGATGAAAACCTTGAATCTTTTGATGAAGATCGCCTAAAAGGTGGATGTGATCTTCCAAGAAGATAGGTTATCTCTTGACATAAAACTCTCTGACGGGGAAGGAGAGAATAACAAGTTAACCTATTTCTTGGGGACCATTACCTCTTATATAGTTGGTTATTAAATCAACTATTAAATATTTATAACTTTGCCCCTCATTGAATTATAAATATATCTTATGGTATCTAAACTTTTATTTCCATGAAACTTTAATACCTATGACACGTCTAACATAATTGGTCACTTAATTTTGTGTTATACTTTATAATAGCATCATACATTTTACATATGTGCCCACAATTGCGGATTTTAATCCAACAATCTCTCACTTGGGCAACATATATTTCTTGATAAATGTACAACCTTATGAGCTCAAAATTGCTATTATATAATAGGCATTCTATAATAGGGATGTAAAAAGCTGACCCGGCCTGCAAAACTGACTGAAACTGACTTGAGTCAAAACTGGTGGTGACCCGAGGTGGTGGTGACCTGAAATCGATTTGAGTCTAAACTGGCGTTGACCTAAACTCAGGTTAGACCTGTAAATTTTGGATCTGAACCTGACCTGAGAATGACTTGAACTTGAATTCAACCTGATAATGTGATAACTGAACTCGACCTGCATTTGAACTAATATGAACCCGAACCCAAGAATAAATAACTGATATTACCCGACCTATTATCAACCTGACCTGTTATGAACCTGAACTGTAATTGACTCAACATGTAAATGACCTGACTTGTTATTGAACTGATATGATATTTACCCGACTTTATATTTATCTGTCATTCTGACTTGTAATAACTAATAAGTTATAACTGATAAAGTTGTGAGATTACGAATTTATCATATTATAGTGTGACAAATACATATTCACAATTTAAAGTACATAATAAACTATGATCATTAGTTCAATATTTTTATTTATTTATAGTTTATAAATTGTAGTATCTAATAATATTTAAAAGTTTTATTAAATTAATAACGTGAGATTGATAAATTTAAATTTATCATTCAAAATTTAAATCAATTTGTTAATTATAATCATTAGATTAAAAAATTATTTTTGTTGTTGTCACTGGATTTTCACCTTCATTTTAGTTTAATTGTTATATTAATTTAGTATTATTGTATTAGTGTTATATTGTTAATATAGTTAGGTTTCATATATTTAATATTATGTGTCGTATAGTATATTTAGTGTATAGTTTTTATATTAATATGTTGATATGGTAGTTAGAATTAACTTAGGTTGTATATTAGATAGTAGTTAATATAATAACTATAGTAAAACCCAAAGTAAATTGGAAAAGGTCCATTAGATTTAATAAAAAAAACATTACAAAAGAGTCCAATATACAAAGGCTCGTTTGGCCCGTTTCCTTGGATAAACTAAACCCTTAAGCTCTTGTCTTTATTCTTTTGCGCAGCTGAAAGAAGAGCGTTGGATCAATCTGGGATCCAACGGCGCAGATCGCGCCAGCTGGGGATGATATATCGCCTCAATTGCATGACCGTTCGATCAGGACGCAATCCAACGGCCTAGATCGCTTTGGGGTGTTCACGCGGATCATCACTCGTGCGTGGCAGCCACGCGCACGACGATTCAGCTCTGGCCTTTCGTTTCGTCTTCTCCGACGCTCCACTCGCTTTGATTGTTCTTCACCGTCGCCGTTCGAGTCATCAGAAACATACAAACAAAGGAAAAAAGGTTAAATCCCTAAATTGAAGCACATTAATTCAAGAATCAAGAGGGAATTAAACCCTAACTAGAAAATCATAAGCAAAATAGAAAGGGATAATCCCTAATTTGAAGCCCTAGCAAGAATCAAGTTACAATCGGATATGGACAAAGATGCAAAAGGTAACTCAGAACCAAAATCAGAAGCAAAGTGGAAAGGGTTAATCCCTAAATTGAAGCCTCTAGCAAAGATCAAGCAATCCGAATCAAATAGAAGATAATCTAGGGAAGAAATTAGGGATTTGTGCTTAATGTTTAAGCATTCCTTGTACTATAAATAGCAATGTAAATCATTTTAACAAAACAACAACAATTGGAAGAAATCACACACAACAATCATAGAAAAAATACTAGATACAATTAGCATTCGGAAGTTGTAGGAGCAAGCAGTTGTAATCAGAGTTCAAAAGTAATAAAGAGAAGCAAAGTTCTGGTAATATTTTCTATCTATTTACTTCCTGTTTCGAATTAAATAAAGGAAAATGGATTGTTTCTACCTTGTTTTTATTTGAAACGGCGTGGAGATTTGCATTTGATGTAAATCCGGTGGAAAAATGCAAATTTGAGGTCGCCGAAATCTGGGAAAATTTGGGTTTTTTTGGGAATTTCGCCGCTGGCAACGGCGGCCGGTGGAAGGCGGCTGGCACGACGAACCACCACTGTGTTCTTCAATTCATGAAGAACACGATGAATGTCTTCAGAGGATTTTATAAGAGCCGGCTTTGATTCATTTTTGGGAGGAGAAGAATAATGAAATTTGTTTATAATATTTATTATATATACTAACCCGTTTGACCCGACCCGATCCCGGTTATAACTCGTGCCCTTCTTTCTTGGTTTGTATACTTCAGCACCTATGTTTTCAATTGTTTCAATTTCGTCCTTTTTCTTTTAAATTCGGCTCTCAAATTATAAATTGTTTTCAAATTAACCTTCACATTTTACTTTCTTTCAAATTAATCCCTAATTCAGATTTTCTATTTTAAAAAATATAAAAAATCCATTTTCTTTATTTAATTTTTAGCATTTGCTTAGTTATTTATTTAATTCATCAGTTATCTATTTATGTATTTTATGCAAATATTTGTGTGTTAAACTTTAGGAATGGGGACTTAAAACATAGGTTAGAGACATGTGTGTTATAATACATTCTCCGTTTTTAATAAAACACACTTAATTATATTTAAGCTTTAATAGTTAAAATGTATGTAGATTTCTTTTAGGAATTAATTATTGATTTTAATTAAAAGACATTAACACATTTTATTTTCTTGTTGAAAAGTGAAAACTTAATTGATGCGGTGTCTTATCAAACAGGAATGAAGTGTTAGCGCCAGTAGTGTTGGCAGTGATTAAAGTTCATTTCTCGGGTGCTAAGGCCGTTAAAATAGATTTACATTCACTTTGCGGACGAATAAATCGAAAATTTGTGAACTTGCAAATTCAAGTTTTAAAAATGCTTTTGAAATCAATTAGGTACCAATTTTTGGGCATTGTGGGGGTGCTAACCCTTCCACACACGTAACCTACCCCCGAACCTGTTTTCTCTTATTTTCGTGGACCAAAAATGTTGTTTTGATAAATAAAACGTTTTATTGAAATAACCCTTGTTTTAAAAAGTGACCCAATCACACTTTTTTAAAAATATTGGTAGCGACTCCGTGATTTTATAAAGTTTTCCAAAACGTCAAAACCACCTATAAAGGGTTGTGATAGCTTGGCGACTCCGTTGGGGACATTTTTATTTTTTTCAAAAAAAACAAAAAACAAAAGGATGGTCAGGCCACAAATTGTTTTCAAAAATGTTTTAAAAAAGGAATTTGCAAGTTCACAAAGGTTTCAATTTATTTGTCCGCTTAATAAATGTAATTATATTTTACGCATTTTAAAATTGTTACAAAAAACTCTATTCCCGAGCTCCACCCAATTGTTAAGTGAGGGGAAAATGCTTTGCTCATTTCAGAATATTGATTCTCCGTATATGCCTAGCAAGTACCTTCGGGACTCATATGCCTTATGTCTTCGTAAGGATACTGATTCTTCGAGAAGACATAGGAAGTGAGTCATCCTGAGTTGAACTTGGTTCGTTTGAAACCTATAATGGGTGAGCACCAGGGGCTTTGCTACCCTTAGTAAGGGACAACAAGGACATCTCAGGTACCTTTTAGAACCCAACTGTTTGATAACTTAGAGCCCACCCCAATAGAGCCATGGAGAAAACTTAAGGTTTTAGTAATAAGGGAAGACAGGTCCTAGAGTGTTGGATTGTGCTGCCCTAATTTGTTTTTGAAATCTCTATGTTTTCTTGATTCTAATCTTTCTTCCCTTTGTCTTGTTCTTTTGCATAACCATTCATGCCACATCATTACATATTTAGAAAAGGGTTGATTCTCAAAATCATTGCTCAACTTTGAAAAGCTCTTGTTATGGACGGAAGAATTTTGAAAAGTGAAAATGAGAATGAAAAGGTTCGACATTGTTCCGAGGTGAACCAGCGAACATTTGGAGATAGTCTAGCAGTTGATCATGAGACATAGACTTCAGAATATGCTCATATCATTATCAAACAGAACAATGTGCAAGAATTGCAGGAAATCTAGGAGTACCTTGATTACGAGACTAAGCAGTTGTTCCATGAAGTCTACGGTGACATAGCCTATATCTTGTGCATGAAGGTTGATGAACAGTTCCTGAAAACATTGGTTCAATTATAGAATCTGGGGTATTGTTGCTTCACTTTTAATAAGGAAGATATGATGCCTACATTTGAGGAGTACTTAGCCTTTTTCAACCTGTGCAAAGTAAAGAAAAACTAGGTCTATGCCAAGCCTCCTAAAAACAAAAACCCACATGCAAAGCTTAGGCATTTGCTGGTATGAGTGATGGTTGGGTTAAAGGGTTGATACAAAAGAGAGGGGGTAACTTTAATTTCCCTTGGTCAAGCATTAAAAGTATAATTTCAATTATACAAAAGAGAGGGGTTGATCTCCTAGCCATTTCAATTTATGGCTTAGTCATCTTTCTGAGGGTTCTAGGAAACATTGATGTGGCGTTACTTGATTTCCTTGAACAGCTGAAGAGATGAGTCAATCCGGTACTAGCCGTACTTGCTGAAACCTTTATTTCCCTCAATACCTGCCGAAAAGTTGAAGGTGTTCATTTTGGAGGATGTGCTCCGCTTCTGCAAGTTTGGGCCCTCAGTCATTACTGGAAGTGCTCGACATTAGCTTTATCAAATGTGTTTTCCTCGAAGTTCTCACCTCTTCAGGAATTTTTTGGCAAAGGAGTGGCATGTTGTTAAGAAGAATAAATGGATTGATATATTTAGGGATCGTCGTGACGAAGACATCAAATGGAGGGTTCCTTGGATGGGTCACACCAAGCTTTTGTACAAATGTGGAGATTTCAACTTTTTAATGTCGCTAGATTTGTGGGGAGGAATTGGATGTGCCTCTTTGCTAGTATCTCATCATTTTGGGTCTCGGCAGTTCATCCCGTTCACTACCAGTCTTGGTTAATTAGAGTTCAAGTTCTAAGGAGAGTTTAGACAGAAAGTTTAGATAATCAATGATGCATGGAACCACTGCTATCATATGAAGCTAGAATCTGATAATCATTGTATGTACACCCGGACTATGATATTTGGAGGCATACGAGAGTAAATGAAAAAGTTATAACACCTACATCTGGACAGGCCAAGCCTCTAGAAGAACACTTAAAGGTAGTCCCTACAGAAGCTGACATCTTAAGAGAAGAATTAAGAAGGGCTAAGTTGGAGATAGAAGCCTTACGAGAGTGGAACCAAAGAGACAAGTTTAAGTCAAGCCTTGATGTTGAGAAGTATAAAGGGGAGACGAAGCGAATGGTAAAGCTATATGAAGACCTAGAAAGGAAGTTTGAGGTCTAAAGGGTTGATTTCCTCAAACTTCATACTACCGTTAGGAATGCTGATCTAAGGAAGATCCAGAACAGTGGAAGCAAGAAATCAAGCATGCTATAGGGAAAGAGAATGAACGAGGAGGGCGTGAGGTAGAGAAATATAAACGAGGCATTGCCAAAGAGAAAAAGAAGGGTAAGCTGGCAACTGAAAGTAGAAGTGGAAAACGAGTCCAAGAAAGTGAGAAAAAAAGTGTGGCTGCATGGAAAAGGAAGGCCCATGATAACAAGGTTCGTTTATTTGAGTTGCAGAAGGCATATGACCAGACCAGTGCAAAGCTAAAATAGAGTCAGGCTTATGTTGCTAAGTTGCAAGACAAAATAGATGATCTAAACCACTCATTGCATAGACTCCAGAATCATCACACATATATTGAACTTCAAGCCTGTCAAAGTGAGAATGATACCTTGAAGAAACAAGTTGAAGGAATGGATAACGTCATCCAAGAGTACAGGACGAAGATTTTGGTCATTGAAGACATAGTTGAGGGATGTAATGATTATTGGTTCACTCGTCTTAGAGATATGGCTAGAAGATTTCAAGAACGAGATGAGTTCGACAGGACTTTTATGACCCAAGTACAGGATGTGGCTCGATACGTGATGATGTTAGCCACTGAAGCTACAGTTCTTCGTCAGTACGTCAAGCCGGCAAGAGAAGTGGGACCGAGGCTTATGTAGCTCATTGAAGAAATTAAGGAACTAGGAGTCCAAGCTGAAAAACATTTGTAAACAGAACTCGATGTAATATGGACCATTTATATCCAATAAAAGAGTTGTTTCTTGAGCAATTGTTTCATGGAATTGACGGCCCTTCACTTGCATTCATGCATTTGCATTTCATTCTTTTGTGTTTTATATCTTTTCTTTGCATTTGTGTTTACTCTTTGCATTTGTGTTTACATTTGTGCATGCATACATGACACAATAAGAATTTAACTCAAATAAAAAATGGTAACAATTCAAAATAGCAAAAACAAACCACAAATATGGTACTTGGTCTCAAGTCAGAGCAATGGAAGACAGAGTTACGGCCCTAGAAAGTAACCACAAGAGTACCCATGATAGGTTAGACAAGCTCGAGAGAGATCTGAAGCAACAGATGGAGTTAGTTCATCAAAAGAAGGTTGGTTCAATTACAGCCATGCTAAGCTTTAAGGACTCTGAAGCAGTAGAAGCTGGTGAGGAAGCTAATGTTGTGCTAAAATTCAAGGGATGGCCTTTGTTCATCCAAGCATGCAGAAAGAACATCAATCTTCAAAGTTCAAGATTTCTCCACATTTTGCTGAAACCTCGGTATAGAATGATAGGAAGATAAACTCTGAGGAGGTCATTGAGGTGCCTAATCTCGATGAAATTGCCGATAAAGTGAAAACTGAGAAGAAATGAGAGGATCGCTATGAGAAATTGGAGGGAATGATTAAGATCTTCCAAGAAGGAGGTATATATGGAGGAGTGGATGCCAAGGATTTAAGCTTAGTAACTGATCTGGTGGTACCACCAAACTTTAAGGTCCATGACTTCAAAAAATATAATGGAACTACGTGCCTTGTAGCACATCTGACTATGTATTGCAAGAAAATGTCAATGTATCTTGAGAACGAGAAGATGCTTATCCATTGCTTCCAAGATAGTCTAGTAGGGTCAGCTGCATGCTGGTACACGCAACTAATTTGAATTAACATTAGATCATGGAAAGATTTGTCCAGAGCCTTCAGTGAGCAATACAAACATATTTTAGACATGGTACCAACTCGTTTAGTTCTGCAAGGATTAGAGAAAAAACATCATGAGAGCTTCCGCCAGTACGCGCAGAGATGGAGGGATGTAGATACCCAAGTCCAGCCACCTTTGTTGGAGAGTGAGATCACCCCAATGTTCGTGGAGACATTAAAGGGTTCTTTCTATGATTGTATGCTCAATCATGCCATAAAGAGTTTCGTGAACATGCTTATAAATGAAGAGTTAATCCTTGCAGCCATGAAAAATGGAAGGTTAGATAGTGGAGAAACAAAAAACCATACAAAAAGAGAGACAATGAAGTTAATGCCACTAATGTCTACAACCCTAGTTACTCAAAGGGGGTAGTCTTCAACAATCCCAATATCTCGACCATAGCTCTAGCAGTCACAAATCATCCGAAGGAAGAACAAAGATATCAAGGGAGCTCAAAACCATATTTTCCTTCTATCCCAATGACATATGTAGAGTTGTTTGTTGAGTTGATCAAATCTCAGATGGTGCTGCCAAGACATGTTCCTCCATTCTCACCACCATACCCATCATGGTATGTGAGAAAGCACAATATGAATACCATGCAGGAGTTAGGGGCATACCATTGAAAATTGCACTGCATTCAAAAGGGTGGTGGATGACTTAAGAAAGTTATGGATGTTATCATTTGATACGTCAGAAGAAAAGGGAAATCCACTGCCAAATCATCAGAAGACAGATGTGAATGCAATCATAGAAGAAGAGAATAAGGTGGTTAAAGAATGTGTTGCTGAAGTTAGAGCTCCCATGAAGTGAGTATGGGCTCAAATGGGGGCAGTGGAAGTTGCGAATAAGAATATTAAAAAGATAATTGCAAAAATAATTGATACCTATAAAATTGGCATGAGAAGCTGCCATTTACCTTATACGCTTATCGAACCGCAGTAAGAACTTCCACTAGGGAAACACATTTCTCATTGGTATATGGAATAGAAGTAGTGCTACCCATTGAGTTTGAAATACCATCGCTCTGTGTCTTAATGGAAGCAAAGTTGGAAGAAACATAATGGGTTCAAGCAAGATATGATCAGCTGAACTTAATCGAAGAGAAAATATCGAAAGCGCTGTGTCATGGGCAAATGTACCAGAGAAGGATGATAAGGGCTCACGAGAAGAAAGTTTGCCCAAGAGAATTCAAAGAGGGAGATTTGGTGTTGAGGAAGAAGCTGCCAATCCAAAGCGATTCTCGAGGAAATGGGCACCAAATTGGGAGGGATCTTACATTGTAACAAAGGTTTTCTCAGGGGGAGCATTAATTTTAGCCGAAATGGATAGAGACGAACTCCAAAGCCCAATAAATTCAGACTCGATTAAGAAGTATTATGTTTGAAGAGAAGAAAAAGAAAAAAGAAAAAAAAGAAAAAAAATAAAAGAAAAAGAAAGAAAAAAGAGAAGAAGGAAAGAAAAAGGGGTTCAAAATGAAAATTCGCAAAGGGCGTTTTGAAACCAAAGGAGGATCTGAGTTGAAAACCCGTAAAGGGCGGCTCAGACAATTTGCAAATAAGAACTTTCTCGGGGATTGGCTTGGGAGCTTCATATCTTTCCGCATAATCATTATCTTCAGGATCTACTCAGCATAGTTGACATTCGAAGCACCTTATGAAGTCATGACAGAAGGAGTTTTGGTTTCTGATATTTGAATACCTATTCTTTTTCTTGTAATTTCTTTTTTTGTTTGCCACAACACTAATAAAATTTTGGTTGTGTAAACCTTTTCTTTTCCTCCTTTGGCATATTTTCATAAAGCATCTTGCATTGAAATGAGAATTAAAATTTGACTTCACTTGAAATATACAAAAGATTTTTTAGTATTACTTTGAAATCTGTCTAGAAGAATATTGGAACTATGTGGTATCCTATGGTTAAATTTGAAGCTTAGGGCATAAAGAGCATCAAACTTATGAGGAAGTTCAAGATGGAAATAGGTTTTGCTACAAACCTCAAGAGATGCTTTGACGTTACTTTAAGGTAGCATGTTGCAAAACAAAGATGCTTACATGAGATAGTTTATCTTCTACAACAATGAGAACAATTTTACAGACATTGGAGGAAATAACCAAGCAAATGAAACATTGGAAGAATAGCATGATTCTAGGAAGCCTGTCACTGAATATTGATGTATCAACTATAATGATAACTTGATAAAGGCTAAAAGAGTGTTGAAGAATATGAAGATGAAGTCAGTCATTCCATCCAAGAGTACAAGATAACTGTATTGAGCGAGCAAATGTGCAAAGATCATATAAAGCAAGAAAATGCTAAGAATAAGAATGGTAAAACAGAAGTGATGAAGATGACTATCTATGATTATTTAGTCAATCATTGAAGCATACAGTTGCAATTTTCAGATGATTTCCCATGCATAAATGATGGCAAACCGATGCATTCCCCGTATCTCCACGAAATTTTACTATTAGGTGTTCTAGCAACAAAGAGTTTTCCTTCTTGAAAAATCAAGGTAGAAGTCACAGGAAAAGATGAATGAGGCATTGAACCAAAGGTACAACATGGTGATGTTTTGGTAAACACTAATTTTACCCAAATTGAAGGATAAGACTTACAGTCACCGAAATTGAAAGGGGCAATGGTGAAGATTTCTTTCCAAAGAATGGTCAAAAGAATTTTAACAACAAGAAATTGGTAGAGCCAATCAGGTTCGAGAGATGAGATGTAGCCAGTTTTCTTGCTTCTAGTGATTCTAATGGCATTGTACAAAGTTTTGCTCGGTATGGAGATGAGAAAAGAATTCATATTGGTCCATCGTTTGATGCGATGGGATTAGAATAGATGTCTACAATATTTTGCCAGAGTTGAGAAAATGTTTGAGATGATATAATCCAAGTTTCCTGAAGCTTCACAGTTTTTTCTTTGTCTATTGCCTGTTAAGAAAACCAATTCTGAGGGAAAGAATTTAAAAAGCAAAAGAAATAAGACATTATTCATGACTAGGCATCCCTAGGGGCATATGCATCTTAATTGGATTATTTGCATTTTTTGACAGGTTTTAAAACCCGCTTATCCATCCAAGAATAAGGAGGATGGAACCTTTTTGGAACATGCTCATCTATTCGAGCATAAGGAGAATAGAATCCGCCTATCCGTTCGGGCATTTGGAGAACATAATCTGCTTATCTATTCGAGTATGAGGAGAATAGAACCTGCCTATCCGTTTGGGCATTTGGAGAATGGAATCTGCTTATCTATTCGAGAATGAGGAGAATAAAACTTGCCTATCCATTCGGGCATTTGGAGAATGGAATCTGCTTATCTATTCGAGCACGAGGAGAATAGAACCTGCCTATCCATTCAGGCATTTGGAGAATGGAATTTGCTTATCTATTCGAGCATGGGGAGAATAGAACCTGTCTATCCGTTCTGGCATTTGGAGAATGGAATCTGCTTATCTATTCGAGCATGAGGAAAATAGAACATGCTTATCCATTCGGGAATTTAGAGAATGGAACCTGCTTATCTATTCGAGCATAAGGAGAATATAATCCACCTATCCGTTCAGGCATTTGGAGAATGGAACTTGCTTATCTATTCAAGCACAAGGAGAATAGAACCTGCCTGTCTTTTCGGGCATTGACGGTTTGGTAATTGGTGAAAATTAGTGTCTTTTCTTCTTTGCTCTATTCATGTTTCACTGGAATGACCAAAGAGGGGCAGTTGTTGTCACTAGATTTTCACCTTTGTTTTAGTTTAATTGTTATATTAATTTAGTATTATTGTATTAGTGTTATATTATTAATATAGTTAGGTGTCATATATTTAATATTATGTGTCGTATAGTATATTTAGTGTATAGTTCTTATATTAATATGTTGATATGGTAGTTAGAATTAACTTAGGTTGTATATTAGATTGTAGTTAATATAATAACTAGTGTAAATCCCAAAGTAAATATGAAAACGTCCATTAGATTTAATAAAAAAACATTGCAAAAGGTCCAATATACAAAGGCTCGTTTGGCCCGTTTCCTTGGATAAACCAAACCCTAAAGCTCCCGTTTTCATTCTTTTGCGCAGCCGAAAGGAGACCGTTGGATCAATATAGGATCCAACGACGTAGATCGTGCCAGCTGAGGATGATATAGCGCCTCAATTGCATGACCGTTTGATCAGGACGCAATCCAACGGCCCAGATCGCTTTGGGGTGTTCACGAGGATCACCACTCCCGCGTGGCAGCCACGCGCACTACGATTCAGCTGTGGTCGTTCGCTTCGTCTTCTCTGACGCTCCACTCATTTCGATTGTTCTTTGCTGGCGCTGTTCAAGTCATCAAAAACATACAAACAAAGGAAAAAGGCTTAAATCCCTAAATTGAAGCACATCAATTCAAGAATCAATAGGGAATTAAAACCCTAACTGGAAAATTATAAGAAAAATAATAAAAGATAATCCCTAATTTGAAGCCCTAGCAAGAATCAAGTTACAATCGGATATGGACAAAGATGCAAAAGGTAACCCAGAACCAAAATTAGAAGCAAAATGGAAAGGGTTAATTCCTAAATTGAAGCCTTTGGAAAAGATCAAGCAATCCGAATCAAATAGGAGATAATCTAGGGAAGAAATTAGGGATTTGTGCTTAATGTTCAAGCATTCCGTGTACTATAAATAGCACTGTAAATCATTGTAACACAACATCAACAATTGGAAGAAATCACAAAAAAAATACTAGATCAATTAGTATTCGGAAGTTGTAGGAGCAATCAGTTGTAATCAGAGTTCAAAAGCAATAAAGAGAAGCAAAGTTCTGGTAATATTTTCTATCTATTTACTTTCTGTTTCGAATTAAATAAAGGAAAAGGGGGTTGTTTTTACCTTTTTTATTTGAAACACCGTGGAGATTTGGCTTTAATGTAAATCCGGTGGAAAAATGCGATTTTGAGGTTGCCGGAATCTGGGAAAATCTAGGTTTTCTGGGAATTTCGCCGCCGGCAACGGCGGACCACCACTGTGCTCTTCAATTCATGAAGAACACGATGAATGTCTTCAGAGGATTTTATAAGAGCCGGCTTTGATCCGTTTTTGGGAGGAGAAGAATAATGAAATCTGCTTATAATATTTATTATATTTACTAACCCGTTTGACCCGACCCGAACCCGGTTATAACTCGCGCCCTTCTTTCCTGGTTCTTATACCACAGCACCCATGTTTTCAATTGTTTCAATTTCATCATTTTTCTTTTAAATTCGGCTCTCAAATTATAAATTGTTTTTAAATTAACCTTCACAATTTACTTTCTTTCAAATTAATCCCTAATTCAGATTTTTTATTTTAAAAAATATATAAAAATCCCTTTTCTTTATTTAATTTTTAGCAATTGTTTAGTTATTTATTTAATTAATTAGTTATCTCTTTATGTATTTTATGCAAATATTTGTGTGTTAAACTTTAGGAATAGGGACTTAAAACATAGGTTAGAGACATGTGTGTTATAAAACATTCTTCATTTTTAATAAAACACACATAATTATATTTAAGCCTTAATAGTTAAAATGCATGTAGATTTGTTTTAGGAATTAATTACTGATTTTAATTAAAAGACATTAACACATTTTATTTTCTTGTTGAAAAGCGAACTTAATTGATGCGGTGTCGTATCAAACGGGAATGACGGGTTAGCGCCAGTAGTGTTGGCGATAATTAAAGTTCATTTCTCGGGCGATAAGGCCGTTAAAATAGATTTACATTCACTTTGCGGATGAATAAATCGAAATTTTGTGAACTTGCAAATTTAGGTTTTAAAAATGCTTTTGAAAGCATTTAGGTACCAATTTTTGGGCGTTGTGAGGGTGCTAACCCCTTGTTTTAAAATGTGAACCATACATGTCTATTTCCAACTGGTCCTCCTAAACCTTAGTGAGATCAAACTTTACTGAATTCAGAGTGTGCATAAACCAAAAGAACTTTATTTCTGCAGAAAATAATCTTAAATAACTTTAAACTGAAGTACCTGAAGTTGTGTCTAAAACGAATGGGAATTCTTCAAAATTAAAAACTCTCATTAAAACTGAATATCCTTAAATAACATTACACCCACATGAGTAGTGTGCTCATGAAAGACCTAGGGTGACAGTTTCTTAATATGCGCGCAATTATGGAGTTTGTACCAAGATTGCTCTATAGACACACAACCACTCTGAATTTTCTTTAACAACTAAAAACTTAATATTTATGTGCTTCAAATTTAAAGTGTTCCTATTGTTTATAGAATAAATAAATGCATATTTATTGTCAAAAAATAACTGGAGTGGTCTTCCTATTCAATTTATAATTAGCAACTCATGTGATAAAATTCTTTTGCATCCACATTCTATTAGAATCGAAGTCTGTAAACCTGATGATCTCTAACTTACCAGAACTCCGATATACGAGCATATAATTTTTGTTCTCTAAAGATATCTCATAACCATATTGGCTGTTATCCAATAGTCCATACTAGATTTACTTAAATATCTGTCTAACATTCCAATAATGTACGTAATATCTGAATACATACATACTTGAACATAAATTAGATTCTCAATAGCTTTTGCAGATGGAATCATTTTTATTTTCTAAATTTCAATGTTACTTTTAGGGCATTGAGTAAGACTAAATTGTCTTCTTTAGTAATATGAGTATCACTTGGTTTACTCCTACTGAACTTGTAGCATATACAATTATCAACTAAATTTCAATATAAAATTTATAATTTCATTAATGAGAGTCCTACTTAAGCTCATAGATGAATTTATTTAATTTACATATCATTGATTTTGTATTATTAGACACAAATCTATGATTGTACCATATAAGTAGTTTCTTCAATGTCGCCATTGAAAAACAAGCTTAACATCTATCTAATGTAGCTTAAGACTAAAATAAGCAACAAGTGTAATAATTATTTTGAAAGAGTCTTTCAATGAAACTTGAGAGAAAGTCTTTAAAAATCAATGTCTTCTTTTAGAGTATATGCTTTAGATACAAGACGTGCTTCATACTTATCCACATTACCATTTCTATCCTTAATAGTTTTAAATATCTATTTACAGCCAATTGGTTTGCACCTTAAGGTAATGAGACAAGTTTCTAAACTTTATTGTCTTGCATAAAATTATACTATTCTTGAATGACATCAATCCACTTTTGAGAGTTAAAACTATTATGGTTTGATGAAAAATGATTAGGTCATTTTCTATCATTCAATTGTTACCTTATTTTCTTGAAAAAATATAATATAATAATCTGAAATAATATTTCATCTTCCTCTCGTGGACCTCTTTGATGACACTTGTTTTTTTTAAGGTTGTTGAGTTTGTTCTTCTAAAAAATTACCTTATCTTGAATGAGAGTTACTCGACATTATCTTGTTGAGGTAACTTATTTACTTCTTGATTAATGATATGTGTGAAAACCTAAACATCGTCAAAAGTGATAGTAGGAATTAGATTATAATCTAATTCTTCCTCGATAGCAATGTATCTAATCTTACTTCTCCCTCTAAACTCAATATCCTAAAAATGCTATAAATTTCTCCTTAAAATAATTATAATTATGGAATCATAAAATTTACAGCCCATGGATCACTCAAAATAATTGAAGTAGTTGTTCGCTTTTGAAGTTTAATTTTCTTCACATATGTCCTAACTTATACAAAAGAATCAACACTTTGTAACTTATTATTGTTTCTTTTGACTAGGACCCTTAGCAACTTTATTATAATATTTTCTTTTATTACCCTTATTCTTAGAGACACTAACTAAATGAGCACTAATCAAATGAGTACTTTTACACTTGTAATACTTCAACTTTTCTTCCTCTTTAACACAATGAGAAATGACCTCAGTTAGAACATATTTCTCCCTTTTGTAGTTGTAACTTTTTTTTATTCCGTTAAATTGTATAGGAAGTGGTACCAAAAGTATAAGAACAAACAATTGTTAGAAAGTTCGATCTTATGTGTCTTAAATTTTGAAGCAATATTAAACATTTTCATAATGTACTCCCTCACATTTCCTTGACCCTTATACTTCATAGACATCAAAGAAGGTATAAGTGATGACATCTTAACCTTAATGTTTTGGGTAAAACATTTCTTAATTTCGTCAAGGAAACCCTTAGTATAAATAATCTATTCAGATTTTTTCTCCTAAAGACTTCTAAAATGTTGTTCTTTATGATCATAAGGCTCATACGATTTGAACGACCTCACCTCTCAAAATACTTTTATTGGTGCTTATCACAATGAGAGGTGCAAGTTGTTCTTTCCTTAGTGCAAAGTCTATGTTCATACAACCACCAAATACAATATGTAAGTGTCTTTTCTATTCCTTAAAATTGGTTTCACTAAACATGAGTGTGGAATATATTTAACAGATATTATGACAGCAATGATAAATTACCTAAATATAGAATAACAATAAGTAAATAAATAAAAATAAGCTCACATAAATCTTCATAAGTAAACAAATAAATTTAAAATAATGGCTAGTTCCCCCCAAGATACCAAGTACAACATTAATATCAAGTCTTTGGACAGTAATATTAACTGTAAGCGGTCCTCTTGTTGTAGCAATCAAACAGTGACAATAAATTATGTCAAACAATAGATTAATCTTTGGACTAACGTATTGCTCACATAAAATACCTTATAATTGTCACACATTTATCGCTACAATTGTCGTTATAATTCTGCCAAATATTAATTTTCCTTTGGGTCAATTAGTAAACACATGAATTACAAAAACTCATAATCATCTTGATATTTTAAATAAATTAATATACACAAAAGCGGTCACTTTGGTGACATTATGTTTCAATTAATCCATTAAAAATATTAGACACCCGAAGCTAAAATATGAATTTATTTGTTTCAAAATATTTTTCTTAATTTTATCTTTCAATTAACTTAAAAGATAATCAAAATAATAATAAATTTGAATAAAGGTAAACCTCATATCAAGATATCAGACACTCCACTAATATTTCATTTTTGGACAAAACATTAACTTGCAAGTGATATCTTGGTACAATAATCAAACATTGATAATAAGAACATGCCAAATAGAAATATTCCTTTGGGCCGATTTATTGTTCACATATAAAATTGAATAATTATCACATGTTTATTACCACAGTTGCACATGTAATAATGTTAATTATTAACCTTCCTTTGGGCTGATTAATACTAACATAATCCGACTTACATGCACAAAATCTTTTATATATTAAAATAAAATAATTTCCACAATAAATGTCACTTTGGTGACTTAATGCTTCAATTAATTTATCTCGAAATATATAATATAAATATACCGATATTCAAATTTAAAATTTTATAACAGTCAAAACTAAAATTTTATATAACACTTAAGTTTCTAAATAACCTAAAATAAAGTTGTCTAAATAAGACTATCAGAAATTGAAAAAAAATCTTTGATTGTTTCTCAAAATTTTTTAAATATGCATTTACTAAATTTTTCACTATAAACTTAAAAATAAAATTTATAAATTAAAATAAATGCATTCAATCCTTAACTTTATATATCATCAAAATAAACTGAATTTAAAATAATAAATACTTTAACTAAAGGTCAATCAGAAGTATCTCAATAATAATTCAAATGGTGATCACAAAAAATTTTAATATTATTATATACTTTTCCAAAGACAAAAATATATATCAAAGGCATATAAATATTTCACAATACAAAGATATATATTCAAAACCAAATATGTATTGAATCATATGAATCCATGCTGCCTCAAAAGACACAAAATCCTATAATTTGAACATAGTAAATCCAAAACTTTAAAATTTAATTCCCTACTGGAAACATAACTATAATTCAATACCCCAAATAATTCCTAATCGTTTCCAGAAAATAATATATAAACAATAATAATTGAATTAAATCTCTGAAGCCAATCGAACAATTAATGTATTGAGCAAATATTGCTTAACTGAACCGACAACGAGCGGTAAACGAAAAAACTCAAAAAAATTAATATATGTATATAACATCAAAGGTATGTTCTGTAATATATTCAACAAAAAGACAAAAAAATAACAGACGATTGCACAAATCTGAGTGGAAAATTCCAAAGCAATAATCTTTTCCTAATCTCAGATCCAAAATTTTAAGAAACTTTCGATCTTAACACTATAATCGATTTAATATCAATTCATGCCTTATTATTATAAAACCCCTAAAATTGAATGCATAAAAAATCCAAACACCATATCATAAACAAAACCCTTAAAAAGATTTTAGAACACATCAATTCGAAAAAAAATCAATTAATTCTCAATGATTCAACATGACGAGGCTCCGATGCTACTTATTAGAATTAAATCATAAATTAATATGAAACATAAACTTAGGGTCTATCATGTCAAATCATCAAGAATAATAAACTGAATAAATTGAATGCGAAAGCGTACCTGAATTAATCGATAGATAAAAATCTTGAATCCTTTGATGAAGATCGCCTAAAAGGTGGTTGTGATCTTCCAAGAAAATAGATTATCTCTTGACGTAAAATTCTCTAACGGGAAGGAGAGAAAAACAAGTTAACATATTTCTTGAGGTCCATTGCCTTGCCTCTTTATATAATTAATTATTAAATCAACTATTAAATATTTATAATTCATTATAAATCTTATGGTATCTACACTTTTTATTTCCATGACATTTTAATATCTATGACACGCCTAACATAATTGGTCACTTAATTTTATGTCATATTTTCTAATAGCATCATACATTACATATGTGTCAACAATTACGGATTTTAATCAACAGAACTCCATTGCTCAAATTTTAGATTCGGGGAATCTTATTTTGCTGCAGAATGATACCAGAAGGTATTGTGGCAGAGTTTTGATTATCCTACTAACACTTGGCTTTCGTTTATTAAACTTGGATTGAACAAAAGAACCGGCCTGAACAGAGTATTTACGTCTTGGAAGTCCCTAGATGATCTGGGATTCGGAAACTATTCCTTAAAGATGAACACCAGCGGGTTTCCTCAAATGATTTTGTACAAGGGTTCAACTCCATTGTGGCGGAGCGGGCCGTGGACCGGGCAGAGATGGAGTGGGATACCTGAAATGACAAACCACTTCATACTTAATAATTATTTTGTCGACTCCGATGATGAAGTAACGTTCACGTCTGTTGAGAAAAATGCCTCCATAATATCAAGAACCGTAACGAAAGAAACAGGAATTTTACAAGGGTTGATATGGAAAAAAGAAGCGCAACGGTGGATTCTTTTTTATTCAACTCCCAAGGAGCAGTGTGATTTTTACGGGCACTGTGGGCCTAATGGTTGCTGCAACCCTGATCTCGCCGATGGTTTCGAGTGTACATGCTTCCCAGGATTCGAACCCAAATCACCCGAAGTATGGTCTATAAGAGATGGGACATGAGGATGCGTAATGAAGCGCGGTACTTCCTTGTGTGGAAACAAAGAAGGTTTCATCAAGGTTACACATGTGAAGGTACCGGACACTTCGGCGGCATATGTAGAGATGAATATAGGATTGAAGCAATGCAAGGAAAAGTGGTTGAGAGATTGTTCATGCATGGCTTATGCTAGTGCATACCCCGAAACCAATGGAGGGCTTGGCTGCTTGACATGGCATGGAGATTTGGAGGATGCGAGGACATATACCCATACCGGACAAGATTTGTACATACGAGTGGATGCTAATGTGTTAGGTACGTGTCCTCAACGATTTTACTTCAGTCTAGAACTGCAAAACATTGCCAAGTTCTCCTTATCATATCTGCCACGCTTGTTTTATGATTAACTGGTTTCTTCCATTTGCAATCATATCTTCATTGCGTTAGCTCGGTATACAAAGAAAAGTCTAATTCAAAAAAAGGGAGTGCTTGCATCATAGTTACTTCAGCTGCAGTGTTTCTCATTCTCGTCGCCTTCTTACGTTGCTTTGTGCGAAGGCAGAGAATAGGTACCTCGTATTCGTTCACATTTTAATTTCCAAATAACAGATTTGAAACTAAATTGACTACATATGTACAGCAGCAAGAACAATAAACGGCAAAAATATGTTTAGCTTTACCACATTCGAAGACTATTTAGGTGAAAAGGAGATCGATAAGAGCAGAAGAAATGGAGATTTACCATTCTTTGATTTGAGCACCATAGCCGCTGCCACTAATAATTTCTCTACTGATAACAAACTTGGACAAGGCAGATTTGGCCCTGTTTACAAGGTAGCATTTCTCTTAACAACTTATTTATACATAAAAATCCTACTAGTCCATTCATTAAAGGAAATTTCTTTGTAATTGCAGGGTGTGCTCTTCAATGGAAAAGAAATAGCAGTGAAAAGACTATCAAAGCACTCAGGGCAGGGAGAACAAGAGTTTAAGAATGAGATAGTGCTAATTGCAAAACTCCAGCACAGGAATCTCGTAAGGATGCTGGGGTGCTGCATTGAGGGTGAAGAGAAGATGTTAATCTATGAGTTTTTACACAATAAAAGCTTAGACTCGATCATTTTTGGTATGTCTTGTTTTGGAATTGTTGACTACTTATGCCAAATACTACAAGTTATGCAATGATTCCTTTCGAAAACTGATTTTGGATACAGATGAATCGAAAAGTTCACTGTTGGATTGGAAAAAGCGTTTAGAAATTATTTGTGGGATTGCTCGAGGAATCTTGTATCTTCACCAGGATTCCAGGCTAAGAATCATTCATAGAGATTTGAAAGCTAGCAATGTATTACTGGATGCTACAATGAATCCCAAAATTTCAGATTTTGGCATGGCTAGGATATTTGGAGGAGACCAAATTGAAGGCAGTATGAATCGTGTAGTTGGAACATAGTAAGCACCGCAAATGCAAAGTTTGGAGACCACTTCTGCTACAGATTTCAAACATGTTCTAATCATTTCCTTTATGTTGTGAGTTTTCAGCGGTTACATGTCGCCGGAGTATGCTATGCATGGGCACTTCTCAATGAAATCCGATGTTTATAGCTTTGAGTCCTACTGTTGGAGATCATCACCGGAAAAAAGAAACTACAGATACATTCCCGACTGTCCATCATTGAATCTAGTTGGACATGTAAGTAACCAAATCTTGAGCCCAACTCAGTCAATAATTAAATTCAAATGGTTATTTTCAACAATGTTGTTCCAGGTTTGGGAGTTATGGAAAGAAGGCAAAGCCATGCAAGCAGTTGATTCGGCATTAGATGATTCATATCACGCCGATGGAATTTTGAAATGCATTCAAATCAGTCTACTGTGCGTTCAAGAACACGCAACAGATCGACCAATGATGTCTGCAGTTGTTTTTATGTTGAGTAAGGAAACGACTCTTCCATTACCTAAACATCTTGCATTTTTAGTGAATAAAATTAGCAAAGGCGGTAGTGAAGGAATAAACTCTGTAAATGGCGTGACTGTGACTGTGACTGTGATTCAAGCTCGCTACATATACAATATCCTGCTTAATGGTTCATAGTCAAAACTTGAGCCATTTCTGTTTCTTTTTTGTTTATCAAAAACTTGATTTAAATTCATAGTCAAACATTATTGGTTAGACATTCCGACAAGAAAGAGACTAAATTAAAGTAAATTTAGCTATATTTGACAAGCTTTAGACCAAGTCTTGTTACTTTTAGCGGCATTTTGGACTAGAAAATGTGGCGGCGTTTCAGTATAAAATGCTGGTTTGAAGACCTATAGCAGTGTTGATTTTACACCGGTAAACTCCGCCACATCAAATGAAGTTGACATACATACAATATGAAAGCAGTTGTTCATGTAATTAGGCTGTAGGGTCCCTTAGAACATCTCTTATAGAATCGTGTAAGTTCCAAATCACTGGAAGCCTGGTCTATAAGAGATGGGGCAGGAGGGTGCAAGAGGAATAGTGGTATCTTCGTGTGTGGAAAAAGAGAAGGGTTGGTTAAGTTTCCACATGTAAAGGTGCCCGCCGGGGTCGGTCTTTTAGACATTAGTAATTTAGTATGAGGTTGAAACACTACAAGGAGAAGTGCTTGAGAAATTGTTCGTGCATATGCTAGACTGCTAGTGCATACTCATACCCTGAGATCCATAGAGGGATTGCCTGCTTCACATGGCATGGAAATTTGTTGGATGCGAGAACATATACCAATACGGGACAACATCTATACATACGAGAGGATTAATTTACTTCATGAGGAACAAAGATATATCATTCTTTAATAGACTGCCAAAACAGGTACATGAAAAGGAGATTGATGAGAGTAGAAGAAATGGGGATTTACCATTCTTTCATTTCAGCACCATAGCAGTAGCCAGTAGCCACTAATAATTTCTCTTCATTTGGGTCAATTTTACAAATAATAAAAGATCAAGGCCCAAAAAAGACACAATAAAAATGAAGGACTAAAATGACTAAACTAATAAAGTTGGGAGGTTGTAAAGGCCATTCTAGCTTTAAAATTTGTTGAAGAAAAGGTCGCGGCTATAATTGTTTATCAATTATTTCTCAACGGTAGACTTGACTTGACTTGCCTTGCCTTGCCTATTAGATGCCCCATAGTAGTTAGCACCAGCAGTACAGCATTTGAGGACCCTCTTATTAATGAGTGACCTACTGCTCCTCCGCCCAATAAATAGTATATTAATATCATCCTTCCGAAACATTCATAATCAATCATATACTGAAACCAGCCATGTATCCTGCTACATGGCTTCTCAGAATACTGCTTTTTTTTCTTCCTTTTCCCCTTGTCTGCAGACACCATAACTCAACATCACTTCATCAAAGATAACGGTGAGGTCTTAGTCTCTAGTGGCAAGACTTTTGCACTTGGATTTTTCAGCCCCGGTAGTTCCAGGAATCGATAAGTTGGCATCTGGTATTATCAGATTCCCGGGAACATAGTTGTTTGGGTGGCCAACAGAAACAATCCCATTCAAGATAACTCAGGGATCCTCTCAATAGACACTCGAGGCAATCTTGCGCTGTTCCAGAGCAACCACACACTTCCTGTCTGGTCTATAAACATCTCCATGGTTGGCATGGCAGGCACTAGGGACTCCATTGCTCAAATTTTTGATTCGGAGAATCTTGTTTTGCTTCAGAATGATACCAGAAAGGCGGTATTGTGGCAGAGTTTTGATTATCCTACAAACACTTGGCTTTCTTTCCAGAGCCTTGGGGTGAATGTCAGAACCGGTCTGAACAGAGTTTATACGTCTTGGAAGTCTCCGGATGATCCAGGGATTGGAAACTATTCCTTCAGGATGAACCCCATCGGGTTTCCTCAAATGTTTTTGTACCAAGGCTCGACTCCTTTGTGGCGAAGCGGGACATGGAGTGGGCAAAGATGGAATGGGATACCCGAAATGACGAAAAACTTCTTATTTAACGACACTTTTGTCAACACCGATGATGAAGTATCATTCTCGTCTGACGTGAGAAATGCCTCCATCATAACGAGAGCGGTAATGATTGAAACAGGAATTTATCAAAGATTAATATGGAACAATGAAGCGCAACGTTGGATTGAGTTTTATTTGATTCCCAAGGAGCGGTGTGATTTTTACGGGCATTGTGGGCCAAGTGCTTACTGTAAGCCTGACATCACGGGTGATTTCCGTTGTTCGAACCCAAATCACCACACGCATGGTCCATAGCCGATTGGTCAGGAGGCTGCGTGAGGAAGAATGGTATCTCCATGTGTGGAACCGAAGAAGGGTTCATCAAGGTTCCACAGGTGAAGGTGCCAGACACTTCGGCGGCACATGTAGACATGAGTATGGGATTGAAGCAATGCAAGGAGCAGTGCTTGAGGAATTGTTCATGCATGGCTTATGCTAGTGCATACTTTGAGATTGGCAGAGGGATTGGCTGCTTGACATGGCATGGAGATTTGGTGGATGCGAGAACATATGCCCATACGGGACAAGATCTATACATACGAGTGGATAAAAACGAGTTAGGTACATGTTATATATGCAAGTTGCAGCCATAAATATACTGCATAGAAATGAAACATGGACTTGACTCGGTCGATCACTAACCATAAACACTTCTCTCCATGTGCAATCTTGTTAGCTCGGTATACAAAGAAAGGTCTACTTCAGAAGAAGGCAGTACTTGCGGTTATCATAGTTTCTTTAGCTGTAGTGTTTCTCATTCTTGTGGCCCTTTTGCATTGCTTTTTAAGACAAATGAGAAGAGGTACGTACTGATTTTACTTGTGTTTTTTTTTTTTACTTATTCACATAGTAATCATGAAATTGTGCTTTGAGTACTGACAGAAGCAAGAACAAGAAGCAGCAAAAATATGTTTAGATTTGCCGCATTCGAAGATTCTTTAGGAGTAACAGAGATATTTGATGAGAGCAGAAGAAATGGAGACTTACCATTCTTTCATTTAAGCACCATAGCTGCTGCCACTAATAATTTCTCTTCTGATAACAAACTTGGACAAGGTGGCTTTGGCCTCGTTTACAAGGTAGTTTGTCTTCACAACTATTTATGTACATGTCAACGAGCAATGTAACTCCTATTACTTCATAATTTAAAGGAAATTATGTTGTGTTTGCAGGGTGTTCTGTTAAATGGAAACGAAGTAGCAGTGAAAAGACTGTCAAAGTACTCAGGTCAGGGATTGCAAGAGTTTAAGAACGAATTGTGCTAATTGCAAAACTTCAGCATAGGAATCTCGTAAGAATGCTGGGGTATTGCATTGAGGGTGAAGAGAAGATGTTAATCTATGAGTTCTTACCTAATAAAAGCTTAGACTCTATCATTTTTGGTATGTCTTCTTTCGGATCGTTGATTACTCATTCTAAATACTACATTCTCAAGTTATAAAACATTGATTTTGAATACAGATGAATAAAAAAAATCACTGTTGGATTGGAAAAAGCGTTTAGAAATTATCTGCGGGATTGCTCAAGGAATGTTGTATCTTCATCAAGATTCCAGGTTAAGAGTCATTCATAGAGATTTGAAAGCGAGCAATGTCTTACTAGATGCTACAATGAATCCCAAAATTTCAGATTTTGGCATGGCTAGAATTTTTGGAGGAGATCAAACCGAAGGAGATACTAAACGTGTGGTTGGAACATAGTAAGCACTGCAAATGCAAAGTTTAGAGGAAACTTCTGCTACATGTTTCAAACATGTTCTCATCATTTCCTTCTTGTTTCTCTGTTTTTAGCGGTTACATGTCGCCGGAGTATGCAATGCATGGGCACTTCTCAATGAAATCCGATGTTTATAGCTTTGGAGTCCTGTTATTAGAGATCATCACCAGCAAAAAGAACATCAATTATTTTCCTGATAGTCCGTCTTTGAATCTGGTTGGACATGTATGTGACCAAAATTTTTGTACAATTCTGCCAAGTGTTTACATTAAAGAAAAGTTTTATATTCAAATGATTATCCAAACAACGTTGTTTCAGGTTTGGGAGTTATGGAAAGAAGACAAAGCCATGGAAGTTGTTGACTCGGCATTAGGTAATTCATATTCTAATGACGAAATTTTGAAATGCATTCAAATTGGGCTATTGTGCGTTCAAGAACATGCAACACATCGGCCAACGATGTCCACAGTTGTTTCTATGTTAAGTAACAAAAGGAACCTTCCGTCCCCCAAGCAACCTGCATTTATAGAGAAGAAAAGTCACAATGGAGATGAGAGATCGAGTAGTGAAGGAACCAGCTCGTAAATGGTGCGACGGTCACTATGATTCTAGCTCGCTAGACATATTACAGTGCTTGTAGCTTAGTTAAGCTGATGAATATAAGCCATAAAAACAAAAACCAGAATTGTATTCAATCAAGTTTTAATCAATGAAAAGTTCCAGTATTCGTTCTTCTTTTTCGTCATTTTCTTTAAATACGATCTTGTGGTAGTGAATTTAAACCTCTTAATTCTTATTTTAGTCAACAAGGAATATATCATACACAATCGTGTAATCATACTTCAGAGTAAAATGGTATTGTAAAACGTAAGCACATGCATGCATATTGTCACGAGGCCATTATCTTATTCTCAAAAGACATGTCTGATAGGATGTGCCTATTTTCTTTTCCGACGTGGGATTAATGACCGCCTCTTCTCAGACGTGACAATATCGTATAACTAGAGGCTACAGCCCCTCCCACCTATATAACACTCTGTCTCTCTGTCTTATTAACACGCTACCAACTGAGGTTTTTCAAGTGAGGTTTCAAAAGACAACCAAATCATTCATTTCTTCGAATATTTGGCTGTCCATGTTTTCTATTGATTAGGTCATATAATCAACAGAACTCAACTACATATCCTATGGCGAGTCCAAGTCAACAGGTTTCACCTCATATTAAGCTTTTCTGCAGTTCAAAACATCAGACTTCTAGTCAGTACAAGTCCGTTCCTGCTATAAATATCTCAGACCAAAGCATAGCAGTCGAGGAGTAGTATTGAAATGCGGCTGCATAGCTGCTGGAATGACACTGAATTCGTAATTCATTTGTAACTGTTGGGAAACCAGGTTATTTCGCACACGAACGTAGCTTCAAATCTAAGCTGAAATGTCGAAATCGAAACTAC
Organism: Hibiscus mutabilis; assembly: GCA_019671005.1. Classification (NCBI taxonomy): domain Eukaryota; kingdom Viridiplantae; phylum Streptophyta; class Magnoliopsida; order Malvales; family Malvaceae; genus Hibiscus; species Hibiscus mutabilis. The sequence continues at coordinate 83,697,236 of CM033714.1, forward strand.
CAAAAATTACACAGCGGACAAACCCGTCAGCTATTGAATAGTGAAACCCAATGGAAAAACCCAATAATAAACAAGTAAAATAAATAATGGAGAGCACACCGAATTTATAAGGTTCGACGAAAATGTCGTCTACTCTTCGAGCACCACCACCGGATAATAACTTCACTAATACCAAAATGGTACAAACAAATAGAATTCTTAAGAATTTTCAAATATTACAAATAGGAGAAGAGAAACAAATGGGGGAGATGGTTGGGATGGTTTCAAATGGCAAATGCTAGGTCTATTTATAGTTGAGCTCTAAGGACTAAACTTGTAAATAGCCTAAAGTGTAGGGACCAAAAAATTAATTTCTCCATTAGTAATTTCAACACTTACCGCTGGAGCATTAATTTACAGCTCCATTTTTCCCTCGTTTGCTGCACCTAAACCTGACAAAAGAAATTGTCAAATTCGGTGCCCACATTCTTGACAATTTCTTAACAATTTGCTTTGATAATTTCAAAGCCACTTTCAACAAATTTCCACCTTGGCTTGAAATTCCATCAAGCTCTTTAAAATCTTCTTCTCCCCAAATGTTATCTTCTGTAGTACCTCCAAATACGCTCACAAGCGTCATACACCCGAAGGTGTTCAAACACGCAGGATATTAATCAAGTTCAAAAAATGGTTGAACTTGATTATTGTCACCACCTTGGTCAACATATCTACAGGATTTTCTGCCGTCGCAATCTTCTGAAGTATAATCTTTCCTTCTTCAAGGATCTCTCGCACAAAGTGATACCTCACGTCGATGTGCTTAGTTCTTGAATGGTAGACTTGATTTTTCGCTAAGTGAATAGCACTTTGACTGTCACAATTGACACACGCCGTTTTCGCGTCAAAATAATTCGTTCTTCTCAAATAATAAATAAAGGAATTCAAACGTAGTAAAAGAGAAGTAAGGGTCAATCCCACAGGGACTAAGAGAACTTCCTGATTTATGTTTGTTCAATCGGTGAGCTGAGAAGAGAGTTGAATAATATTTAAATATGGTGGGGATTTGTGGAATTTAGTAGAAATGATAAGAGATTGTAAAGAAGATTAAGAAGTGGATTCAATATGGTAAAGATTAACCTCGGCCTTTTGCTTTGACTCACTTCCTCGAATCATTGGAATAAAGATTTTTCACTTTGGGGTTCACGTCGGTTACTCGCCTACAAGGATCAATCCTTGTGACTGTGCCTTGTATACCGAATACCCAAGTGCCATCTTTGATATCGATTTTGGAAATTGATCTAATCAAGAACAATGTTGTAGATCAAAAATGTATAAGTAAGCCGACTCGGACTACGTTGTTTCAATAATAACTGATTCTGATCTCAGTTTCCTCTTAGCAAACAATTTTGCTAAGTGTGTTCCCAGGAAGTCGAATGTGCTTCAATAGCCGATCCTTCCTCCCACACATTTAACCAAAACAACATCCTGACCAGCATCAATCTTTGGTTTTGAAATCATTTTGATTTTGAAATTAAGTTTAGAAAACTAAGAGAGATATCCGAAATTGTTTAAGTGTTTTTCAATTCTCACGTTGGAATTGAGCTATTGCTTTAGCCCTTGGCTATGGAGAATTTAGCTAAGTATGATTATGGTAAAAATCATACTTAGCATTATAAAAGAAAAATAAATAAAAAAACTTAGAGGAAGGACTAAAGAAAAGAAAGAATTTTATAAAACCTTAAAAGTAAAAACAAAGCTAAGAATGAGAATGATTTTTGAGTTTGCCCAACTGAGGTATTTATAGCAGCCTAAAACCCTAAAAATAACCCTAAAGAGATAAGAGATAAATCCCAAATTATTTAAATTAATTACAAAAGATAATTCCAAAGTTTGAATTTAAAATTTGGCTGATAAGTTATCTGATATGTGGTTGATAAGCTATCGTTGTTGCTGACGTGGCGTCTTCTAGAAGCTGCTGACGCGGCGTCCAGTCAGACTTTTATGCCCAGATTCATGCCCACTAATCCAGCCATGAATCCAGAAAATCAAAAATTGCACAATTTCAACAGTTTAAGCAACATTCCTGGAATCTACTGTCCTGCATGGAAAACGAAGAAAAATGCCCACATTGGCAACTTAAAACAACCAATCAATGAGTAATTAGAGATAGAAGAATGCATAATTTAAGCACTAATCAAATTCCCCCTCACTTATTCAATGCTTGTCCTCAAGCATTTCTCAATTATCATGCTAAAAACCTTAAGTTGCCAACTCCAATTTCAAAGAATTTCCAAGATTTCTAAAGTAAACTAAATCAAGTAAATATTGAAATTCAAGATCAATCAATCATGACATAATCAATTAAGTGTAAATAGACCAAGATTTCAATCATCTACCAATTTCAAAGAATACAAGACTTAGCTCCTTACATTGGTTCACTTATTTCGCTCAAGCATTCGGGTGAGAGAATCGCTCAAGCCTAAACTAATCAACTCATTACCATAGGCTTGTAACTAGATCTAATCTCCACTACTTAATATGAAAATAATGCAAAAATCAAGAGGACTTTAAAAATGGGTTGTAACGGGATTAAGGTTCGGGTAGGATAAAAGGCCGAAGAATGAGGTTTAAAAAGTCAAGACAAGTAAAGTTAATCCAAAGAATTTATTCGAAGAGAGAAGTCAAACAATCATCATTTATTCATTTTTTTCATTCGAACGGTGTCTTTTTCTGCTCTCTTTTTTCACTGTTCGAACAGCACAATATATTCGAACTGCACTGCACGGTTCTGCAATTTTTCTGCGCTGTATTTTTCTGCACTGTTCGAACCAAACTGCACTGATTTATTTTTCTGCACAGTATTTTTTTTCTGCTCAGTGTTTTTCTGCACTGCACTGTGTTTTGTCGAGCTGATTCGAATCTGATTTTTTTCTTCTTTTTTTCGTTTCGGAATATCCTCAACTTGTCCTGAAAAAGGGTTACAAAAATAATTGAAAGAAAAATAAAAGTAAAATAGGCTTGGTTTAATGATATGGTAAACAAAGAAAATGATTAAAGGCTCAAAAATGGTTCACTAAGTGGAAGACAAATAAAAAAACGGGTAGGCTATTTGTCCGGGAAGAAAAATTGGTTTAATCCTAATGGCTCTATCACATTAAAGCATCATAATCAAAATGTGTAGTCTCAACAAGCATCGAGTTACAAGTTCTAGAATGTAATCAATTAGTTGGCACACTCAATTGAAACAAAGAGCAAGAATAAAAATATATGCTCATTAGGCTCAAAACTCACACGAAAGGTCTATTGAACTAAGTCATGCATCCAATTCAATCAATAAATTCATGAAACGGCCAAGAAAAATTTACATAAATTAGTCATGCCATGCTATCGTGCATCCTAAATTCAACAAGAACAAGATTGAATTCACAAAGAAATTAAATCAAACAAGAGACTAGCAACCAAGGTCATCAACAATTCTAATCAAGAAACAACTCAATTTCAATCGCAAATCATAAGTAAGAGTCAAATTGATTTCTAATTCCACCCCTCTCACTTAATCATAATGTTCCATTATGGAAAAATAAAGTGCAAGAGAGGGAATGGAATACTCCCTGAGCTAATTGCGGCTACGCCTGCATCCTCGACGAGATGTGCCCGGATGAAGGAAGGATAAGATTTCGGCAATATTGGTTTCGAAGGAGTTCAGACGCTCGTTAACATCTGACTATGGATTGTTGTCCTGTGCGGGTCGAGGAACCGGCCTCCAGAGGAAAATGCGCTCATTACGTGGCGTACTAGTGCCTGGAGGAACAATATATGGCGCATCGGGAGTACCGGCTAGAAGACCCGTTGTATCCAAGCACCTCGCATATAAAGCATCCATGGCAAAAGCATAAGTAAATCGTGAAGGATCAAATGTCAGAGGGAAAAGTCGAGATGCAAGGTGTGTGATATAAGGACCAAGAATAAGTGGGCAATTAGTCCGTGCAACACACTCAAAGGCATAGGCAAACCAAAAACCTAAATTTACCTTAATGCCGACTTGCATACACCATAAAAAGAAAAGTTCGACCTTACTCAAATTGGAAGAAGTGTCATTACGGCCTGAATAGTTATAAGCAAGGAAGCGATGTATATAGCGGAGTGCCGAATTATGAATAGCCCATCCCTTTGTCGAACGTGGATCGTATTTTGAACCCGCCAAGCCAGTAAGAGTTTCATAGCACATGTCACTGTCAAAATCCTGCGGAATCTCAAGTAAAGTAGTTAAATACCAGGATCCGTGACATCTATCACGAATCCCATATAAAAATTAAATTATGTGATTGACATTCTAAAATACTGACCAAGCAGTTGAAATGATACGATATCAGGAGAATGCACAGAAATAACACGATTTTTATCAAATGAAAATGTGGCATAAAATTCAAAAACCAGTTCATAATACGTGTTATATCTAATTTCCAGATAAGTTGCCCAACCAATCGCATCAAAGAACTGCATGACAGATTCGCGCAAGTACAAACTTTCTAAAGTTTGGGAAGGAATATACTTACAGGCATGAAAGTGACGGTGGTGAATACGATTAAATCGTTCTAAGTTGTCGCCATCAAACTCCAAGTAGCCATGTAAAACCTCATCAGTTGGAACCGAATGGTGGAGAATTCGGACATTCGTTGTTCGAATGGGACGAGGCGGGCTGGTCAGAATAATGTCCATGCTTAATGTCCGGTTGTTCCATCGATGGGCTACTCGTGTGGAGATTAGCTCCGAGGGTGTCTGTAAAGCCAAAAACTGGATGGAACATTAGTAGAGGAGCAACGGAGATAAAATTAGAATTTACCTCGGGTGTTTGATGCGGCAGAGATAAATGCATGGGGTAAGAAAATACAGCATCGCTGTGCATAGAATGAAATAAGGGCAACGACATTCTTGAAGATCTGTCCCGCTGTGGCTGGTCAGCATCGGCGGCATCTGGCATTGACTGTGAGGATGCAGCGGAAGGCATAAAGTGGAAGGATAGTGACAACAGTGACTGCTGGCTACGCGGTGGTCGATGGCGTGAAGACCCGGCAGCCGCGCTACTGCCCATCAAACGAACAGATCGCCCAGTTGAGTGATCGAGGGCTGGTTCCTAGTCATTCGGCTAAGTGGTGGTCGTCTGCTGCTGCCTACGGCTATAACGTGGGGGAGGTGGTGGAAGAGTGGGCTGCGAGTCTAAATCGCTAGGCACGACCACGAATTGCGGTGGTACCATCCGACGACGGTCGTCGAGCATAATGGGTATCGGTATTTGAGGGAGCCGGCGTGCTTGATCCCTTATGCGCACCATTGTTGAAGCAAGCAAAGGTGGTCGAGGTTTGAAGGAGATGGTGATTGTTGATGAAGCGACTGAGAAAGAAGGAAAAAATGCTAGGTCTGGGGGGGAACAAAACGTGAGAAAAAGGTTGAAATTGGAAATGATTGTGATAGCTTATCACAAGTGGGGCCCATGAAATTTCAAAAGGCAATAGGATTGGGTCAAAAATTTGACCGATTATGATAGGGAAATTTCAAAGTCTGATTCTATTTTTTTGAATTGGGGCCGGCTATAGTGCACCAATTAAAAGGGAGATGCTAACGTGCTCCATGATTTCAAAACCTGTACATAGTCGATGCAAAATACGGTCAGCAACAAGTGATAGCAGATGATTAAATGCAAAAATAAAATAGAAAGAAAATAAATTAAGAAAAATTGTAACGAAAAGAAATAAACAAAATAAATTAAAAATGGGTTGCCTCTCATCCAGCGCTTTATTTAACGTCGTTAGCTTGACAAGCCGATTTAAAGCGTAAGTTCTTCTAATTCGATCTCCTCGGCTAATCCTACCATAGCGTTCTCATAATACGCCTTCAACCTTTGGCCGTTTACTTTAAATCGAGCTTCAAAATTGTCTTCTATCTCCACTGCGCCATGAGGATAAATCTGAGTTACCGTAAATGGGCCGAGCCATTTCGATGGAAGTTTGCCTACAAAAAGTTTAAGTTTTGAATTAAACAACAAAACCTTTTGGTTAATTGTAAACGATTTAAAGGATATTCTTCGATCGTGGAATTTCTTTCGTCTTCTCTTTAAATATTTGAGCGCTATCGTAGGCGTTCCGTCGGATTTCCTCTAACTCTTGAATGTATAGCTTCCGCGCTTCTCTGATTGCCTCCATCTCCATGTTACATTGCTTAACTGCCCAATAGGCTCAATGCTCCAATTCAACCGGAAAATGGCATGGGTTACCGAAAACGAGTCGATACGGAGACATTCCAATAGGACCTTTATAAGCCGTCCGATATGCCCACAATGCGTCGGACAGCTTGAGACTCCAATCTTTACAATCCGGTTTTACAAAATTTTCAAGAATTACTTTAATCTCGCGGTTCGACGCTTCTGCTTGTTCGTTAGTCTGCGGATGGTAAGCAGTGGCAATTCTTTGAGTCACTCCGAACTTTGCATGAGCGCGTCAATTACCTTGTTGATGAAATGTGTTCATTGATCGCTAATTACCGCTCTTGGTGTGCCAAACCTGGAAAATATAGAATTTTTCAAAATATTAACAGTGGTTCTAGCATCATTATTTCGGGTAACCTTAGCTTCTACCCATTTAGAAACATAATCAACTGCAAGAATGATATAAAAATTTCCAAATGAAGAAGTAAAAGGACCCATGTAATCGACTCCCCACACATCAAAAATCTCACAAACGTGAATCGGATTTTGAGGTAATTCATTTCTTCAGCTTAAATTCCCTACACGTTACACTTATCACATGATTTACAATATAAGTAAGCGTCACAGAATATAGTAGGCTAAAAGAAACAACATTCCAAAATTTTATGGGCAGTTCGCTTTGGTCCAAAGTGACCACCATATGAATAAGAATGGCAAAAGTCTAGGATAGAATTTACCTTTTCCTTAGTGACGCATCGCCTAATTACCTGATCCGAACAATGCTTCTATAAATAAGGATCATCCCAAATATAATATCGGGACTCTCGCTTTATCGATTAATTCCAGATCTAGGCAAGTCTAAGGGTAATTTACCTGTTACCAAGTAATTTACCATATATGCGAACCATGGAATCACCTTCTGCGCCAACATCAAATGTTCTTCCGGGAACTTATCGTTAATTGGCGGGTCTGCTGTAGAAATAGGCATGCGACTTAAATGATCGGCTACGAGATTCTCGCTTCCCTTCTTGTCTTTAATTTCCAAATTAAATTCTTGTAAAAGCAGGATCCATCAGATAAGCCTTGGCTTCGCCTCTTTTTTTCTCATAAGGTACTTTAAAGCTGCATGGTCAAAAAAAACAATTACTTTAGTTCCTAGCAAATAGGATCTAATTTTTTCTAAAGCAAAAACAATAGAAAGTAATTCTTTTTCTGTTGTAGAGTAATTTATCTGAGCCGAGTCCAGAGTCCTTGAAGCATAGGCGATAACGTGTGGTTCTTTACCGATTCTTTGTCCAAGAACAGCTCCAACGCTCGTATCTGATGCATCACACATAAGCTCAAAATCATATTCTTAATTTGGTGCTTTGACGATTGGTGTCGTGGTCAACTTTTCTTTGAGTACATCAAACGATTTTTTGCACTCAGTATTAAAGTCGAAGACTTTATCTTTTTGTAACAGCTCACACAACGGTCGCGCCAGCTTTGAAAAATCTCTAATAAATCTTTGGTAGAAACCTGCATGGCCAAGAAAAGAACGAACCTCCCCCACAGTTGTAGGGTAAGGTAGTGAGCGTATAATATCGGTCTTGGCCTTATCAACGGCAATTCCATTAGATGACACAATATGTCCCAAAATTAATCCCTTATCAACCATAAAATGGCATTTTTCATAGTTCAAAATAAGATTAAATTCTAAGCATCTATTAAGCACATTAGTTAAATTATCAAGACACTCTTTAAAAGAACTATCGTATACTGTGAAGTCATCCACGAAAACTTCGATGCCCTTTTCCACATAGTCAGAAAAAATACTCAGCATACATCTCTGGAAAGTGGTAGGTGCATTACAAAGGCCAAAGGGCATCCGTCAATGTGCAAATGTACCAAACGGACAAGTAAAAGTCGTTTTCTCTTGGTCTTCTAGCGCAATTGGAATTTGGAAAAAAACTGAAAAGCCATCAAAACAACAATAATGAGTTTTCCCAGCTAATTTCTCAATCATTTGATCTATAAAGGGAAGGGGAAAATTATCTTTTCTAGTGAGAGAGTTCAACTTCCTGTAGTCGATACAGACTCTCCATCCATTTTGTACACGTGTTGGAACTAACTTTTATTCCGAATTTTGGACCACTGTCACTCCGATCTTTTTAGGTACCACGTGAATTGGACTTACACAGTCACTGTCGAAAATAGGATAGATTACATCTGCATCAAAGAGTTTCTGTATCTCCTTTTTTACTACCTCCATCATTGGTTGGTTCAACCGGTGTTGTCCTTGTCTAGAAGGTTTCGCTCATTCTTCCATTTTAATCTTGTGCATACAAGTCAAGGGACTAAGTCCCTTAATATCGGCAATAGTCCATCATATGGCTTCCTTGTGCGTGCACAATACCTTCACCAGTGCTTTCTCTTCTTCTTCGGACAACTTGTTTGAGATGATCACCGGTAAGGTCTCATTTTCTACCAAAAAGGCATATTTCAAGTGCTCCGGCAACTGTTTTAATTCTATCTCTGGTGCCTGCAAAACAGAGGGTAACATTTTAGATTTAGAGGGAGATAAAAATAAGTCAGAATTAATAGAAAAAATATGTTTAAACTCCATTTATTACTCTCTGCGACAAAGTTCAAGATCCCTGTAAAATTATCAAAAAAATAGTTTCAACAAATTCATCAACTAAGAGATCAATAATATCGACAGAATTAATTCTTTCAAATTGATCTGGGTATTTCATCGCTTTATAAACGTCAAATTCTACGACCTCACCATTAAATTCCATTGTTAATATGCCACTTCTCACATCAATCTTTGTATACGCGGTGCTTAGGAAGGGTCGGCCTAAAAGTACCTTAGAGCAAGTGTTTGTCCTATCGTTTTCCATGTCGATGACATAGAAGTCGCCAGGAAAAATAAGAACATCGACTTTCACTAAGACATTTCCATGCACTCCCTCCGGGTAAATAATAGAACGATCAACCAACTGGATAGTTACTCTTGTTTCCTTCAAAGGCTCGTTAGTAATCATTTTATAAACAGAAAGTGGCATAAGGTTAATTGAAGCTCCTAAGTCGCACATTGCACGTTTAATTAAAACATTTCCTATTTTGCAAGGTATAACGAACATACCTTGGTCCTTCATCATTGGTGGAAGCTTCCGCTGAAATACTACTGAGACATGTTCTCTCAGATTTACCTTCTCGTGGCCAATTAGCTTCCTCTTTGTGGTGCAAAGCTCCTTTAGAAATCGGGCATACCTTGGCACTTGTCGGATTACTTCTAGGAGAGGTATGTTGACTTGTACTTTTTAAAACACCTCTAAGATTTCCTTCTCTTCGGCTCTCTTGTCACGCCTCATCAATCTTGATGGGAAGGGTGGTGCGATTTCATGAGAAGGAGAAGGAAGTGGTGGTGGCGATGAAGACGTACCTTGGAAGTTAGAATGTGGCGTTTCCTTTTCCTTCTTGGACCGTGCGACATTCTCTTCTGGGAATTCATGTGCGATAACGGTTTCACTTCAGAGGGTGATAGCACTAACATTCTCTCTTGGATTTGACTCCGTTTGAGAATGAAGTCTTCCTTGCGACTCTAGTCTCCCTACGGTTTGAGCCAACTGGTCATTTGTTTGTCCAAATCTTGTAGGTGGGCCTTAGTTCGGTTTTGAAAATTCTCTTAGGATATTGCCAACCGTTCAACGATGGATTCTAATAATGACTTCAGTTGTTGATATTGTTGTTGAGTGGGTTGTCTCTGCTGATATGGTTGACTTTGCCTTTGATTTTGAGCATAATTGAAGTTCGGATGATTTTTCCAACCTAGATTATATGAGTTGGCGTTGGGGTTGTATTGTCTTTGTGGAGGTCTTGGAAAATTTCCTATGGCATTCACTTGCGTAGTGTCCTCTTCTTTTATAATCGGACAACAGTCCGTCGGATGCTCTAGACTCGTACATATCCCGCAAAGCCTGACTGCAATTCTTTTATCTGCAACAAGAGATTGAACAATATCAGCTAATTTATCAATTTTGTTTTCCAGTGAAACTGTACTTACCTCGTGAACCCGTCGAGATGGTTCACTTGAAGGGTGAAATCGTTGTGAGTTAGCGGCCATAGTAGATATTAACGTTCTTGCCGCCGTCGGAGTCATGTTAACAAGAGCTCCCCTACTTGCTGTGTCTACCACTTTCATGTCCATGGGTGTTAATCCTTCATAAAAATACTGGAGAAGCATTTGTTTAGACAATCTATGTTGTGGACAGTTTGCGCATAGCTTTTTGAAACGCTCACAGTAGTCATATAAAGATTCAGTATCCTTTTGTCGAATACTCAAGATACTTCGCCTTAGCTCGCTTGCCTTAGCTGTTGGGAAAAACCTGTCAAGAAAAAGGCGAGCCATGTTAGTCCAAGTTGAAACCGAGTTGGAGGGTAAATCAAGTAGCCAATCCTTAGCAATATCAGCTAGAAAAAAGGGAAAGACGCGAAGTTTTATTTGATCCTTAGAGACTCCCTGTGGTTTTGTGCTTAAACAAACCATGTGAAATTCCTTTAGATGTTTATTTGTATTTTCACTTGGCAAAACGTGATAGGTTGGTAAAAGGTGTATTAAGCCTGTCTTGAGAGCGAATAGTGTCTCGCCATTTGGGAATGTTATGCATATCGGCTGGTTAGCATCAGGAGCCGCAGTCAGTTGTCGAATAGTTTGGTCGTTATCTCCCATCGGAACTGGTTCTTCGGTTGTGTGGTCGAAATGTGATTCTGCTTCAGATGCTATTTCTAGATCACGTTCTAGTTGTTGTCGCTGCCTTTGCTTCTTCTCCCGAAGTGTTTGGGCTTGTAGTCTTCGGGCGTATGCTTCGATCTCCGGGTTATATTCTGCTTGTTCTCCCGGATTCCTTCGGTCATAAATCAAACAAAAATAATCAGTAACTTCGCCGTAGTCCCCGACAACGGTGCCAATTTGACACGCATCATTTTCGCGTCAAAATAATTATTTTTCTCAAATAATAAATAAAGGAATGCAAACATAGTAAAAGAGAAGTAAGGGTCGATCCCACAGGGACTAAGAGAACTTCCTGATTTATGTTTGTTCAATCGGTGAGCCGAGAAGAGAGTTGAATACTATTTAAATATGGTGGGGATTTGTGGAATTGAGTAGAAATAATAAGATATTGTAAAGAAGATTAAGAAGTGGATTCAATATGGTAAAGATTAGCCTCGGACTTTTGCTTTGACTCAGCTTCCTCGAATCATTGGAATAAGGATTTTTCACTTTGGGGTTCACGTTGGTTACTCGCCTACAACGATCAATCCTTGTGACTGTGCCTTGTATACCGAATACCTAAGTGCCATATTTGATATCGATTTTTGAAATTGATCTAATCAACAACAATGTTGTAGATAAAAAATGTATAAGTAAGCCGACTCGGACTACATTGTTTCAATAATAATTGATTCTGATCTCAGTTTCCTCTTAGCAAACAATTTTGCTAAGTGTGGTCCCAGGAAGTCGAATGTGCTTCAATAGCCGATCCTTCCTCCCAGACATTTAACCAAAACAACATCTTGACCAACGTCAATCTTTGGTTTTGAAATCATTTTAATTTTGAAATTAAGTTTAGAAAACTAAGAGAGATACCTGAAATTGTTTAAGTGCTTTTCAATCCTCACGTTGGTATTGAGCCATTGCTTTAGCCCTTGGCTATGGAGAATTTAGCTAAGTATGATTATGGTAAAAATCATACTTAGCATTATAAAAGAAAAATAAATAAATAAAACTTAGAGCAAGGACTAAAGAAAAGAAAGAATTTTATAAAACCTTAAAAGTAAAAACAAAGCTAAGAATGAGAATGATTTTTGAGTTTACCCAACTGGGGTATTTATAGTAGCCTAAAACCCTAAAAATAACCCTAAAGTGATAAGAGATAAATCCCAAATTATTTAAATTAATTACAAAAGATAATTCCAAAGTTTGAATTTAAAATTCGGCTGATAAGTTATTTGATATGCGGCTGATAAGCTATCGTTGCTGCTGACGTGGAGTCTTCTAGAAGCTACTGACGCGACGTCCAATCAAACTTTCATGCCCACTAATCTAGCCATGAATCCAGAAAATCAAAAATTGCACAATTTCAGCAGTTTAAGCAACATTCCTGGAATCTACTGTCCTGCATGGAAAACAAAGAAAAATGCCCACATTAACAACTTAAAACAACCAATCAATGAGGAATTAGAGATAGAATAATGCATAATTTAAACACTAATGTGACTTTGAACAACTCCCAAGTCTTCCATCAATCCGTTAAGCCAACTCGCCTCCTTAACAGCCTCTGCAACCGCCATGTACTCTGGTTGACAAAGCCACCGTTGACTGTAAATTAAACCTCCAACTCATTGGGGCTTTTGCTAGAGTAAACAAATACCCAGTAGTAGATCGACGTTTATCCAAATCACCAGCATAGTCTGAATCAACATATCTAACCACAAACTGACCAAGTGTTTCATCCTGCTCAAATACTAAACCAACATCTACGGTTTGTTAGAGATACCGTAGAATCCATTTCACAGCTTGCCAATGTCCTTTTCCAGGATCATGCATGTACCTACTCACAACTTCAACTACTTGTGAAATGCCAGGCCGCGTATACACCATCGCATACATCAAGCTCCCTACTGCATTAGCATACAGAACTTTTGCCATATATTCTCGCTCTTCATCAGTTTTAGGAGATAATTGAGAACTAAGTTTCAAATGAGAAGCAAGTGGGGTACTTACATGTTTTGTGTTTTCATTTATACCAAAACATTGTAATACCTTTTTCAGATATTGCTTCTGAGTCAAACAAAGCTTGCCTCTCTGCCTGTCTCTACTTATCTCCATGCCGAGAATCTTCTTGGCCTCACCTAGATCTTTCATCTCGAACTCTTGATTCAACTGAGCCTTCAATTTGTCTATCTCTTGTTGACTCTTTAAAGCGATCAACATACCATCAACATACAAGAGGAGATAAATAAAAGATCCATCTTATAGCTTTCGCAAATACACGCAATGGTCGTATTTGCTTCTTGTTTACCTCTACCTCCTCATAAAGCTATCAAATCACTTGTACCACTGCCTTGAAGTTTGCTTCAATCCATATAGCGATTTGTTCAGCTTACAAACCCATTTCTCACCACCAGCATCTTTGTATCCTTCTGGCTGAGTCATATAAATCTTATCTTCCAAATCACCGCGCAAGAAAGCCGTCTTTACATCGAGTTGAGCTAGCTCCAAATTCAAATGTGCTACCAAGGCCAATAATATTCTAATGGAGGAATGCTTCACAACATGGGAAAATACTTCATTGTAGTCGATTCCCTTCTTCTGAGCGTAGCCTTTAGCTACCGATCTTGCCTTGTAGCGAACATCTTTCTTGCTAAGAGATCCATCTTTCTTTGCAAATACCCACTTGCATCCAATTGCCCTTTTACCTTCTGGTAAATACGTCAAATTCCAGGTGTTATTCTTATGGAGAGACTGTATTTTTTCATCCATGGCGTTTTTCCACTTGTCACTTTCTAAGCTTTGCATTGCTTCTTGATAAGTGACAAGGATATCATCATCAACAATTAGAAGGGCATTGGCTACCGTATCTGTAAATCGAGCAGGTCTACGAATTTCTCTCCTTGGCCTTGTAACTGCAAGTGGTTATGGTGTCTCCAATGGTTCTTGGGTTTGAACCTCTTTATCTTCTGATTCCTCCATTGGAGTTGGAGAATTAGTAACATCAATTTCTGGACTAATCATCGTCTGTTGAAACTCCACCTATTTTGGAGTACACTCCACCTGCTGTGGAGTACTACTCCATTTGCTACATTCTTCAACATGGCAGATTCATCAAAGGTAACATCTCTGCTACAGATTATATTCTTTGTGTTTAAGCACCAAAGACGAAATCCCTTCACCCTATGGGTGATTCCCATAAAGAGAGCCTTCTTTGCTCTGGGATTAAGCTTTGACTCCTTCACATGATAATACGCAGTGGATCCAAATACATATAAGGAATCATAATCTGTAGCGGGTACTCCAGACCATACCCCCAACGGTGTTTTTCCTCCAATCGCCGATGACGGTAGACGATTAATGAGATGGCCAGCATATGTAACAGCCTCGGCCCAAAATGGTTTGCCCAACCCAGCATTGGACAACATACATCGAACTTTCTCAAGTAGTGTTCGATTCATACGCGCTGCCACCCCCATTTTGTTGTGGTGTATGTCTAACAGTGAAGTGTCAAACAATACCATGCTCCTGGCAAACGTCAAAGAGCAGATCACTTCTATTTTCCCTTCCATTTTTCGTTCTAAGCCGTTTGATCTTCTTACCAGTCTGGTACTCAATCATATTTTTCCACTTTAGGAAAACTTTGAGCACTTCATCTTTGGACTTCATTGTATACACCCAAACTCTTCTGGAAAAGTCATCAACAAAAGTAACAAAATAGTGTTTTCCTCCCAACGACGATGTTTTAAAAGGACCCCACACATCTGAGTGAACATAATCCAAAATACCTTTCGTATTATGGATAACAGTGCCGAATTTCACTCTCTTCTACTTTCCCAGAACACAATGCTCACAAAAATTTAACTTGCAAGCCTTTGCACCTTTCAACAATCCTTGTTTAGCCAGAATTTGCAAGGATTTCTCACCAGTGTGTCCCAACCGCATATGCCACAACTGAATAGAATCCAATTTGTCTCTATCGGAAGCTGCTGCTACTGCTCCAATAACTGCACTACCTTGGTAGTAATACAAGTTATGTTTCCTGATGCCCTTCATTATCACGAGTGCGCCCGATGTGACTTTTGAAACTCCATCTCTCATAATGACAACTGAGCCTTTAGATTCCAAGGCTCCCAGCGAGATGAGATTTTTCTTCAAATTGGGCACGTATCGAACATCAGTCAAAATTCTGGTTGATCCATCTTGATTCTTCAATTGGATGGAACCTATCCCAACAGTTTTACAGGCATTGTCATTGCCCATATAAACAACTCCTCTATTTAGTTCTACAAAATCGAAGAACCACTCCCGATTAGGGGACATATGATAGGTACAACCCGAATCTAATATCCACTCGTCTGAACGAAATGCTGATAATGAAGCAACCAGTGATATTTCAGAGTTACTAGTATCATGCTCTGCAACACATACATCTAGAGCAGCTTTTCCTTTCTTCTTCAGCTTCAGGCAATCTTTCTTCCAATGGCCTTTCTCATGACAAAAGGCACATTCATCTTTCCCAAGTCTAGACTTCGACTTTGATCTCCCTCTCATCTTTGGCTTTTGGCTTTTCGAGCGACCTCTTACCACCATGGCCTCCGCTGCATTGTACTTGCTCTCCATCTTGGTTTTCTTTCTATGCTCGTAACTATACAGAGCAGCAGTTACTTCTTTAAGGGCCACCTCATCCTTTCCATAAAGTAACGTTGTTTCAAGGTGCTCAAATTCATCTGGAAGTGATGACAACAACATTAAAGCCAAATCTTCATCTTTGAAAGTTTCATCCATGCCCAACAGATCTGCCACTAACTCATTGAAGGCAATGATGTGTTCATTCATACTGGTGCATGGCTAATAATCAAATCTGAACAATCTTTTCTTCATGTAAAGATGATTCTGAGAGCTTTTCTTTAGGAATTTTTCCTCCAACGCTTTCCACAGTTTGCTTGCAGAAGTCTCGTTCTTGTAGGCATACTTCTGCTCCCTAGAAATACAAGATTGAATCGTACTACATGCCATACGGTTGATTGTTCTCCAATTTTTTTCCATCATATCTGCGGGTTTTTCTTCCTCAATGGAAATATCTAGACCTTGTTGAAATAAAGAGTCTAGCACCTCGCCTTGCCATATGCCGAAATGACCGAATCCATCGAACAACTCCACCTAAAAGTCTGCATTTGACATTATCCTCCTCATTGTTATAGAGGAAGAGCTTGATACACCATCTAACCCGTCTTTTGCCATGACAACAAATAATATTCATCAACACGAACTGGATATTGAAACACTGCACCAGGTAAGTTCCCAGGAAAGAGAGGTGGATCACACGGATCGCTTAAGTACCAAGTCTTTCCTAGCCAGAACTTTCCTAGACATGCACTGTCACAATACCACACTTCTTTGCAGCAACCGAGATAACCTTCACCGAAGCTCTGATATCAATTGTTGGGGAAACCGGGTTATTTCTCACACGAACGTAGCTTCAAATCTAAGCTGAAATGTCGAGATCGAAACTACCAAAATTTGCAAAGCGGACAAACCCGTCAACTATTGAATATTGAAACCCAATGGAAAAACCCAATAATAAACAAGCAAAATAAATAATAGAGAGAACACGCCGAATTTACGAGGTTCGAAGAAAATGTCGTCTACTCCTCAGGCACCACCACCGGATGATAACTTCACTAATACCAAAATGGTACAAACAAATGGAATTCCTAAGAAGTCCCAAATATTACAAATAGGAGAAGAGAAACAAATGGGAGAGATGGTTGGGATGGTTTCAAATGGCAAATGCTAGGCCTATTTATAGTTGAGCTCTAAGGACTAAATTTGTAAATAGCCTAAAGTGTAGGGACCAAAAAATTAATTCCCTATTGGTAATTTCAACACTTACCGCTGGAGCATTAATTTACACCTCCATTTTTCCCTCATTTGCTGCACCTAAACCTGACAAAAGAAATTGTCAAATTCGGTGCCCACATTCTTGACAATTTGCTTTGATAATTTCAAAGCCACTTTCAACAGTAACCAAATTTCTTTTGTTGTTTGCTTAGTTTGGAACTAATATGCCATCTCTTTAGATTTAATTGTAGTTGTTTAAATGATCAGTTCTTATCTTGCAAACTTAGACTAACCTCAGTCTTGTAGTAGGTGAAAGATGGTGTATTTTTTTTTACTTATATATGATCTCTCAATGAAAAATCAATGAATATTTTTTCTTCCAGCCAATCCACTTCATCTTTCTCTGGTTTAACCAACACTTCTTCTACATGATAACTTCTTAATTTCATCGCTTACTATTTGTGCAAATAACATGTAACTAGCAGCTTAACAATTTAGTTTTCAAGAGAAAAAAATCAGGGGAAGCTATGTAGCCTAACAGTCAAACTTTTCACATATCAAATCAAAAGGGTGTTTCTTGCTCAAATGAGCTTAACAGCTGTTATCATCATTGTTAGTTGCTAAGCTCATTTGAGCAAGAAACACCCTGAATATGTGAAGCATAACAGCAGTTATCATCATTGTTAAACTGTTAAGCTTAACAGTTGGCTTACACTTGTTTTTATCATGAAAACTAAAGAACTGGATTCTGAAATTTAATTTAGTATAAACAAGTGTACTTTGAATTAAACTCAAGTCATTACTGAATTAAATTTCAGAAATCAGTTCTTTAGTCCATTCTAACTTTCCCCACATGTTTTTATCATTTTCCTTTCCATCAAACAGCATCATATTCATAGCTTGAGTTTTGGAAATCTAATATCTGCCGATGGAAGAAATAGCGGGCATCAACCATCTAACTATCATCGCAAAGAAAACCAATGGTCGAAGTATGCCTATGAAGCACTATAATTTGTCTAGCGAGCTTGAATCATAGTGACCGTCACACCATTTACGGAGCTGGTTCCTTCACTAATCGGTCTCCCGTCTCCATTCTGAACTTTCTTCTCTACAAATGCAGGTTGCTTCGGAGATGGAAGAGAGATTTCGTTACTTAACATAGAGACAACTGTGGACATCTTTGGTCGATCTGTTGCAAGTTCTTGAACGCACAATAGCCCAATTTGAATGCATTTCAAAATTTCGTCACTAGAGTATGAATCACCTAATGCCGAGTCAACAACTTCCATGGCTTTGTCTTCTTTCCATAACTCCCAAATCTGAAACAACGTTGTTTGGAGAATCAGTTGAATGGAAAAAAAATTCTTTAATCGTCAACACTTTGGCAGAATTGTACTAGAATTTTGGCTACTTACATGTCCGACCAGATTCAAAGACGGACTATAAGGAAAATAACTGCTGTTCTTCTTGCCGGTGATGATCTCTAATAGCAGGACTCCAAAGCTATAAACATCGGATTTCATTGAGAAGTGTCCATGCATTGCATACTCCGGCGACATGTAACCGCTAAAAAAGCAGACAAACAGAAAGGAAATGGTGAGAACATGTTTGAAACATGTAGCAGAAGTTTCCTCTAAACTTTGCATTTGCAGTGCTTACTATGTTCCAACCACACATTTGGTATTTCCTTCGGTTTGATCTCCTCCAAAAATTCTAGCCATGCCAAAATCTGAAATTTTGGGATTCATTGTAGCATCTAGTAAGACATTGCTTGCTTTCAAATCTCTGTGAATGACTCTTAACCTGGAATCTTGATGAAGATACAACATTCCTCGAGCAATCCCGCAGATAATTTCTAAACGCTTTTTCCAATCCAACAGTGATTTTTTTGATTCATCTGTATTCAAAATCTATTTTATAACTTGAGATTGTAGTATTTAGAATGAGTAATCAACGATCCAGAATAAGACATACCAAAAATGATAGAGTCTAGGCTTTTATTAGGTAAGAACTCATAGATTAACATCTTCTCTTCACCCTCAATGCAATACCCCAGCATTCTTACGAGATTCCTATGCTGAAGTTTTGCAATTAGCACAATTTCGTTCTTAAACTCCTGCAATCCCTGACCTGAGTACTTTGATAGTCTTTTCACTGCTATTTCGTTTCCATTTAACAGAACACCCTGCACGCACAACATAATTTCCTTTAAATTATGAAGTAATAGGAGTTTCATTGCTCGTCGACATGTAGTAAATAGTTGTGAAGACAAACTACCTTGTAAACGAGGCCAAAGCCACCTTGTCCAAGTTTGTTATCAGAAGAGAAATTATTAGTGGCAGCAGCTATGGTGCTTAAATGAAAGAATGGTAAATCTCCATTTCTTCTGCTCTCATCAAATATCTCTGTTACTCCAAAAGAGTCTTCGAATGCAGCAAAGCTAAACATATTTTTGCTGCTTCTTGTTCTTGCTTCTGTCAGTACTCAAAGCACAATTTCATGATTAATATGTGAATAAGTAAAAAAAACATAAGTAAAAGCGGTACGTACCTCTTCTCATTCGTCTTAGAAAGCAATGCAAAAGGGCCACAAGAATGAGAAACGCTACAGCTAAAGAAACTATGATAACCGCAAGTACTGCCTTCTTCTGAAGTAGACCTTTCTTTGTATACCGAGCTAACAAGATTGCACATGGAGAGAAGTGTTTATGGTTAGTGATCGACCGAGTCAAGTCCATGTTTCATTTCTATGCAGTATATTTATGGCTGCAACTTGCATATATAACATGTACCTAACTCGTTTTTATCCACTCGTATGTATAGATCTTGTCCCGTATGAGCATATGTTCTCGCATCCACCAAATCTCCATGCCATGTCAAGCAGCCAATCCCTCTGCCAATCTCAGAGTATGCACTAGCATAAGCCATGCATGAACAATTCCTCAAGCACTGCTCCTTGCATTGCTTCAATCCCATACTCATGTCTACATGTGCCGCCGAAGTGTCTGGCACCTTCACCTGTGGAACCTTGATGAACCCTTCTTCGTTTCCACACATGGAGATACCATTCTTCCTCACGCAGCCTCCTGACCAATCGGCTATGGACCATGCGTGTGGTGATTTGGGTTCGAACAACGGGAAACATGTACACTCGAAATCACCCGTGATGTCAGACTTACAGTAAGCATTTGGCCCACAATGCCCGTAAAAATCACACCGCTCCTTGGGAATCGAATAAAACTCAATCCAACGTTGCGCTTCATTGTTCCATATTAATCTTTGATAAATTCCTGTTTCATTCATTACCGCTCTCGTTATGATGGAGGCATTTCTCACGTCAGACGAGAATGATACGTCATCATCGGTGTTGACAAAAGTGTCGTTAAATAAGAAGTTTTTCGTCATTTCGGGTATCCCATTCCATCTTTGCCCACTCCATGTCCCGCTTCGCCACAAAGGAGTCGAGCCTTGGTACAAAAACATTTGAGGAAACCCGATGGGGTTCATCCTGAAGGAATAGTTTCCAATCCCTGGATCATCCGGAGACTTCCAAGACGTATAAACTCTGTTCAGACAAGTTCTGACATTCACCCCAAGGCTCTGGAAAGAAAGCCAAGTGTTTGTAGGATAATCAAAACTCTGCCACAATACCGCCTTTCTGGTATCATTCTGAAGCAAAACAAGATTCCCCGAATCTAAAATTTGAGCAATGGTGTTCCTAGTGCCTGCCATGGAGATGTTTGCAGACCAGACAGGAAGTGTCTGGTTGCTCTGGAACAGCGCAAGATTGCCTCGAGGGTCGATTGATAGGATCCCTGAGTTATCTTTAATGGGATTGTCTCTGTTGGCCACCCAAACAACTATGTTCCCCGGAATCTGATAATACCAGATGCCAACATTTCGGTTCCTGGAACTGCCGGGGCTGAAAAATCCAAGAGCAAAAGTCTTGCCACCGGAGACTAAGACCTCATCGTTATCTTTGATGAAGTGATGTTGAGTTAGGGTGTCTGCAGATAAGGAGAAGTGAGAAAGAAAGAAAAAAAGCAGTATTCTGATGAGCCATGTAGCAGGATTCATGACTGGTTCAGTATACGATTGATTACGAATGTTTCGGAAGAATGATATATTTAATGCGTGGAGGGAGCAGTTGGTAGCTAATTAATGGGTGGTTCCTCGCCTTTGGCATGGATCAGATTAAAACTTGTAAGTTGTAACCAGCAACTATCTTCTATATTGGCCAATAGAATACGGAATGATTAATAATCGATAAACAATTATGAGAAACCAAAATAAGTGGATCCTCGAATGCTTTACTTGCTGGGGTTAACAACTATGAGAAAACTAATGGGCAAGTCAAGTCTAATGTTAAGAAGTAATTGATAAACAATTATAGCGGTATCTACCAATTAAGTAAAAGAAAAACAATTATGGCCCCGACCGTTTCCTCAACAATTTTGAAAGGTAGAACGACGTTTTTAGTCTCCCAACTTTACTAGTTTTGTCATTTCATCCCTTAATTTTATAGCATTTCAATAAGCACAAAATAGTTAACATCAGCAATATAGTTTGTCATTGTTTTGTCATGTCTGGGTCCATTTTGACCCAAAAAATTAGAGAGTTGAAAGAGATCCTATAAAAGTTGAAGGGCTGAAACAACCAAAACGACAAAGTTGGAGGGCCAATAAAGTTATTCTTCCGTTTTTAAGTTCAGTGACTTTTTTGAGGGGTAAGTTCAGTGACTTTGATTTTTTTTTTTTTTGAAATGCAGTGACTTTGATTTAAGTACACTCAATGATTTTAAACACAGGTTTAATAAATTAAAAAGTTTGTACAGTAGAACTCAACAAGTGTTTCGGTGAAAAAGAGATGGTGTTCATCTTAAGAGATATAAATTCAAATCGTTCCGTCTGTAAGGTATATATGCATTGTCAAATGGTTAAAAATATGTATGAACATATACTATTTTTTAATCATCTTTAGACTATTCAAAAAAGTGATTAAGTACACTCAATAATTTTAAACACGGGTTTAAGAAAATAAAAAAGTGTAGAAATTCAGTGACTTTTTTTTTCAAAAAAAATGTGTACTGTATACTACTCACATTGAAGTGATTAATACGACATATTCAACATACATATTTCTTATACATAATAGAATATATTTATGTAGTTGACGCATTCAATATATAAATTGTAGTCAATTATGTTTATTTTTTTTGACATCCAATTAGATTTAGTTTAATTGATATTATTATCGAAGTAATATATAAAATATAAAACTAAACCTACTTAAATATTTAATTTTTTAATTTAAAAATAAAAAATTGCGTTATCTAAATATCTTATTAAAAATATGCAAGTTTCATATGCGTATTTATATAAGGGTAAAACTTTGATACACAAGCCTGCATTTTTATCTTATAAAATATAAATCTTAAATTCCTAACTCAAACCCCCTAAAACCTAACCCCTAAACCTTAAACTCTAAACCCTAAATTCTAAACACTAACCTTAAATTCTAAACCTTAAAAGCTTAAATCTAAACCCTAAACTACAACCCTAACCCCTAAATTAAAAGACTTGTGTAAACTATAATTTACACGGACTGTATATTGAAGTTTGTCTCTTTATATAATGGATTTAAAATTTTCTACGAGTGAAGTTAGAAGTTAAGAATTACCATGGTTTTTTAGGTTATACACTCATTTAAAATAATATTAAAACAAATGATCAATTTTTAATTTTACTGATGGAGCTGAGGAAGCATATTTGATAGGTTGATTAAGCTTTTCATCTTTGTTCCTCCGTATTTTCTTAGGTCATGAGTTATAGACTCACTATGAGCACTTATATTAGGATTAGATTTAAGATTTGTAAAAAAAAAAATTATTGGTAGAGCTTTATTTGTTGGGTTAATCACTTAATATTTTTCTCATTCTTATTTTGGTTATTAAACTTTAAAATTTTCAATTCGATCAATAAACTTTTAAATTTGCTCTTATTTTGGCCACACATACGTTAAATCAGACATATAAGAATAATGTAACAGCTGCGTGTGCTTATGTGCTTTTTCTTGCTGAAATGAAAATTATTTGTTATCCACATCTTTTTTTTCCTTTTTCCTTTTATCTTCTCCCCAAAAGATGAAATTTTTACAACTTCATCTTAATTCCTAGTGTCATGTCGATACCGAAATCACTATTTTTCTCTGACCACTCAAGAAATCAATGAACTCCTTTCATCGTTCCTTTCCACTATATCAATTTAGTTCCCAGTGTCATGTTCAAATAATTGGAAAATACCACTTGAATACATGTTCGAATTCTCGTAGCACGTTCAGTGATAGATTGGCGAAGGCAATCTATTTTGTTATACACTGTTGTCAGCTCTAAGAAATGAATACTTAAGGTGTACCTATCCGGTTAAATAATAAACATTGTAATGATGGGTTTCGATTAGCTCAACAGGGACTCGAAAACCTGATAAGTGACTAGAATTCATGTATTATGTACATCACCATTTAAACCTTATTGGTCTAAATTACCTCTAAAGGTCGAAATGACCATAATGCCCTCATAGGCTTTAATAATTGGATCGTTCGTGATATATCAGAAGTCTCAATGATCCCGGTGTATCAACTTCTGAATGTCTGGTTTGAGTTGATAGTACCGAATCCCCCTTTTCATAAGGACGCTGTTATGAAATTGTCCAAAATCATTAGATGTCCAATGTTCTCTTTATGATAATTACCAACTACGAGATTGGACCATATAGAGTGTTCCATGTGTCCATGAATATTTTCTCTGTTTTAACCAAAACTATATGCTCTAAATTAAAAGTATCCGTAATGAAAGCACAATTCTTGGCTTCCGTCTTCTGCTTGATGCACTTTTTCTAATATTATTGTTTACTGGATGAAATTGATTTTATCTAGGGGTATATTATCTGGGATATGATTGAAGTTATGTAGGCTCAGCGCTGGTAAGTCCTTCGAGACCTAAGCTTCTACGCCCAATGGGCCTGGGGTAAGCCTTTCTGTAAGCTCCCACGCCTAATGAACCTAGGGTAAGTCTTTCTGGGATACTGCATATTGGTGTATGGTTGGAGGGTATTCAGGTAATTAAAATGAAACTTTTTGTTCCCTTCTATAACCCTACCCTACTGAAATAATGTACCAAAGTTTGAAGCTCCCCGTACACTTCTAATCTGCGCTTAATGAAACAATTAAACTCCCTGATTCATCTCTTGTATCTAGATCCCTTCTAAATCTCCTGCTATAGACTCATATCCTAATACTCGTGTGGTCAAGTAAAGAACAACTCTGTTACCTTCTGATATAACGTTTTACTGAAATATCGAATCGTAATTCGAGCCTGTTGTTGCTCAGTACATCATGACAGTGTTAAGCTTGACATATACTTGCTTGTGCCTCTAGCATCTCCTAGTAGTTCTACATTACTGAGCTTTTCGAAGCTCACGTTGTTTTTTTACCATCGCAGGTTAAAAGATCAAACACATTGCAGTCATCTTCAGTACGGGGGTTCCTTCGCCTTTGCTTGCGAAGTATAGTACATGTATATTTAGGGGCATTTATGTCACGTCTTGTTTCATATTTGAGTCTGAAACGGTATTAATAACTTGTATCACCGTTTCTGTTCTATTGTCTAAATGATTTTTTTTAATTGTATTTTAATTCAGAACTTAATTTATGATTTTAAATGGTTAGACAATTTGTTTTATTTATAATTTTAATATAGGTCGCTCCGGTGACCATAATGTGACCTCCTAGATTTGGGTGTGCTGCATAACCGGGTCTAAGAGATTACAATTAAAGTTTGTCACTTGGGTTTCGTTTTGGTCCGGTCCAAAATATGAAGATATAAAATTAAAACAAAGTGGGGATATGTGGGACAGAAGAAGTAGAGTTGATTTTTTTTCTATGTAAGTTTTTTTTTAATCATGTAATTAATCTTATACATATTTAATGCGGTTTAAGGTTTTGAATGTAGCAAATTATGTGTCATTTAGGTTTAGCTGCACAAACTCGCCTTCTTATATTATTTTTGACATTATAATGTATTTTATCCTCCTTTGTTTGTGGCTTTTCCCGAAAGAATTTTTCATGTAAAATTATTTATTAATATATTAATTATTTTAATCCTAAAAAATTAATATATTAATTATTTATTAAATATTTAATTTATTCTATTAAATATTTCATTAATTTAAAGTTTTTAGTTTAGGAAAATACTTTGATTACAAGCTTGTGTAAATTTTAGTTTATACAATCTTTTTAATTTTAGGGTTTAAGGTTTTAGGTTAGGGTTTAGGGATTTAGTATGTAGGGTGTAGAATTAAAGGTTTATGGTTATAATTTATAGTTTAATTTATAAAATTTAGATTTTAAAGTGTTAGGGTGTGAGATTTAAATTTTAAATTTTATAAATAAATTGTATAACTTTTTTTACACATATCAAAATATAAAATAATAATAATTTTTGATAGTAGAAGACTGGTAATGGTCCTTGATGTGGATAGGTGGATGTTGGACACTGCCTGACTTTGTGACTCGCCAAACAGGTCAATGGCAGTGGCTGCGAGAGTCGTTGCCTGGTTGCTGCGTGGGCCTGCTTCCTCATCAAAGCTAATTAATACATCACAAACGCGTCAACTACTCTTCTTCTTTTTTACTAATTAAGATAAGGCGACATAACTTTTTTTAACAATTTTTATGGGAGGAGAATGAGATTATTTGTTTCTAATATGTTTAAAATTTATAATTTAACGGAAAAAATGTTAAGTAAGAATTTTTAACTATTTATTTTAAAAAATATTGATATAACGCGAGATAATTGTTAAGGTGTTGTTGTTTTTAATTTTAAGGTTTGAGATAGTTTTTGTGGAAGTGACTTCCGATAAGTATTGCAATTGGCTTGAAATCGACATACAATACTAACGCCTTTCTTTTGTTCCACTGAAGTTGGTTTGCACTGTTAGTGACTTCTGCTAAAGTCGGCCTGCAATGATGATGATTTTTCGCAATAATGTTGCAATCACCACCGATTATGAAATAAAAAATAAAAGACTCAGTATAATGAAATAAAAAACTCAACCATAACATTGTAAAAAAATCCAAGATAACTTAATGTAATGAGATATATTAATTGGTCGAATGATTTAAGGATATTTATATTGCCTTATTGAATGTAGGTTCAAACCCTTGTATTTGCATTTAGAATGTAAATTTTCTATTTAATAAAAAATAATACAATGTAATAGTATTAATTTACGTGTTCATATATTTTCTTGTAATTATTGTACTTTTTTTTCTGACTAAGTTTAAGAATAGAAAATTTTTAACGAGGCACATGGTAATATTTCCCCTTTATAATAAAAAAATAAGTTATAGTAGAGGCCACTTTTGTTTTATTATTCTCTGATTTTGGTCACTAAACTTTCAATTGTTATGCTTCAATCATTTACAATATTGATTAGTTATAATTTGGTCATTCAGATGTTTACTCTCATTATCCCAAAAACAGAAGTGAGAAGTCTGACTTGGCACAGTAAATAATTTAAAAAAAATACACGTATATTACAAGTGGATTTTTGGCCAAAATCATCGATCATCGTGGTACAAACTAAACACAACAATCGATCAAACATATAGGCAAAGAGAAACAAAACAGGAAAATTGGTAAACGAAAGAAGAAGAAGAAGAAGAAAAAGAACAGGAAATTTCCATTTTCAGTTCTCGGTGTTCCATTGGTCATACGACCAATTCCAATGGTGGGAGGCTGGAGGGGACCACGAAAAAGAACTTGTTTTAATATTTTGATGATTCAACGATCAGATGTCGATATCGGTGAAAGAAAAGGTCGAAATACCTTGTTTCTTTTGGGGTTTTATGGAGTTTGCCTATAAAATTAACCGTAGAAGATAAAAAGGGAGGCAAAGTGGAGCATTTTAACACCATCATCGGTAGGAGGAAGTGATTGGAGCATAATGATGGCAGCGATGACACAAGATCTTCGACTCAAGTTTAAGAAAATAAAAATGTGAAAGAGATAAAAAAAAAAAAAAAGAGACAAGTTTATCGACGATGACCAAAAACATGGCCACAATTATGGCGACATCAACGAGAAGGTGTTGGTTACAGTTTATGTTTATAGGGAAAAGAGTTTTTTTTTTTTGTTTAAAGGGAAAATGAAAGGTAAAAAGGAAATAAACCCATTCATTATTTAATATATAAATTGAAAGTTAGGTGGCCAAAATCAGAAGAAAATGAAGCAAAAGTGACCTCCGTTGTAATTTACCTAAAATTAAGTTTTAGACTTAAATATTAAATGTGTTTGACATTTTTTTAAATTAAATATTGAATAAATTAGATTATTTAATAAATATAAATTTTAAAGATAATATAGTTAAAAGAAATAAAATAAATGTGTTGAAAATATTCTTTATTGAGTAATAAATTAACATTTATCTCCTAATTTTTTTTCACACTTTTTAATTAGAAAAATTAAATAAGATAAGCTTAAATTTAGATAATAAAAAATGCTTAGAAATTTTAATCGTAAAAATTATTAATTTTCAACAATTGATTTTTTTTTCAACAGGTTGTCAAACAAGTCCTTAATATTTGGTTAGGGTTTGGGTTTAGACTTTAGTATCAACTAACTAGGATATGATAGTTTGGGCTCTCTACTTTCATTCAGTCATCATGTTAATATGGCCCAATAAAAGACTTTCACGTGTAATAAAAATTTAAAATTCTAAAAAGAGAAAAATCTTAAAAATCACAAAACTATAGAAGACCTCAAAATTTAAAATTATTTTTTAAATTGTGATCCTTTTGAGAATGATGGTATGCTTACTTAGTTTGAAAAGTACAAAAACAAAATAAAATCCTAAAATTATTTTAAAAAATCAATTTTTAAATTATAAAATTCTCTTTTTTTGTATAATTTAAGTTTAAAAAATAAGTTAATCATAATTATATCAAAAACATAAAATTTAAAATTTTGAGATTTTTTTAAAATTTCTTTAAATTGTTGAGATTTTTTTGTATTTTTATGATTTCAATTGATTTTTTTTACTATTTTTAAGAAACATTTTAACATTTATTTCACGTGGCAATTTGCAATTGGACAACATAACAGTTTCTAATTAAAAAAAAACGTAGAAATCTAATATGACTGTGTAATTAAAGTAGAGATCAAATCTATTGAAAAATAGTAAAAGAGTAATGAGAATTTCACTATACTAAATAGGATAAAACATCTATTAAGCCTAATATTAATAATGTATTTCCCTAAATTATTTTCTATATTTTTACTATACTCTAAGTTGAATATTTATTAATATCAAAATAATATAAACATTACATCATCATGATGATAATAATAAGGGATAAAAGATAAATAACCCTTATTATTATCATCATGATGATTTAATGTTTATGGGCTATATTATTATCATCATAATAAGGGATAAAGGATAGATAATAAAGGCCGATGCTCGGTCTTTAATGCAGAATTATGTGTTATATTGGATGGCCTTCGGCATGCATGGAGGCTTGGCGTTAGACGGGTTGAATTGGAGTCCGATCGTGAGGAGGTGATTCGCGCAATACAAAATGTCTGAGTTGGGCAGATGGGCAATGCACTTATTATTGTTATTCAGGAAATGTTGAGGCGTAATTACAAGGTCTTCTTGCGGCATGTGAATCGTGCCTTTAACTTGGTTGCAGATTGGTTGACTACAACAATGCGCGGACAACAATTAGGGGAAATGGTATTCTGGCAACCACCGGCTCACATACAGGATTTGGTGCAGCAGGATCTTAATGATCTCTAGTTGTTGGTGGAAGATCAGCAACAAGCAACTGGTGTTGGATAGTTGTGGGCATTGACTCTTTGATGACGATAGATAGGGCTGGTTTTTCTTTGTTGTGTAAGACTGTGTTTAGGCTTTGGCTTTCGGGATTCTTCGATTGTTCTTTCTGTAACTACATTCACTTACGCTTTTCCCCCTCCAATTAGGATTAAGGGGATTTTCTAATGAGGTTTGTGATTGTAATATTTCCACTTTAAATAAAAAAGAATAAATAATAAAGCCATACATGAACTTTGGTAAAATATACTATTTGATACATAAACTTAATTTGATCTATTTTGTGAAGCAGCATGTAAGTTTGTTTTGTTCGCTCGTCACACCATCATCTTAAAACGTCTAGTCAAATAAAGATAAATGGGTACTATTAAAGATTACTGGTTACTATAGACGATAAATGTCGGATTCAAAAGTATTGAGAAAATACAAGAAAGATGAAGTATAGAAGTTTTGTATTGAATCAAAAAGTAGTGAATGAATACAACGAGTTAGGTTGCTTTATATAGAAGCAACATTTCTCTAGAAATAGCTACTTAACTGCTGAGCAGTTAACCCTAACAAACTAGTTGAGCTGGTAGAAGGAAGTTGAAGCAGTTGGAGAGCAGCTGAAGCTTTTCGATCATAATCTGTTGCGAGCCATGCTATTATAGACAACATTCTCCCTACTTCTTCTGCTCTTTAATTTCTTCGAGTGATAACACCCCTAGTTTCTGTCTGAAATCAGTGAAGTACGACTTGGATAAAGGATTAGTAAATCCATCTGCTAGTTGATGTAATGCTAGCACATGTTTAACTTGTCGCGACCATACTTATTAACATGGATTTAAATTCCAAATTGAGATATCCTTTTATAAGGAAATAAATTTTTAAACGAATATAAGTTTGGAAACATCCAATTATTTTAGGATACTTCGATTCATATTCAAAATGCATCCCAACATAAAAGGTTTTTTAATGCATGCCCAATTATTTTTCTTGTCAATTTTAAGTTCTAACTTAATAAGGGCTCTAATTAATTGAATTAATTAAGAAACTATGAATGTTGTTAGACTTAGGTACTATCCATATTTAACCCTAATTTAACAATATTCCTATTTATTTAATGATTCTAATTATTTAAACCCTAATCTTAATTAAACTTTAATTTAATTAGCTATATGTAATTATCATGTTCTGAATTCAAATGAATACCAAATATTCAATTAAAAGCCCCCTTGGATAGCATATCATTACAATGAGGCACTATCCAACTTATGACTTTAAAATCTCACTTTTGATATTCATTTATTTGCTACAATTATCTCCTTATTTCAATTATTGAATTTAATTAAAGATCCTAGTATTTAATGCTCTAATTGTTTAAAGCTAAGTGAATTAATTATATGGAACATTCAAACTATATGCTTAATTTAAATCATGCAAGCATACATATAATTTAAACAATTAAATTAAATTAAACAATTAAAAACATGGACTAAATTAAATTAAATTGCAAAATAAAGAGTCAAATTACAAAGGATTAGTGACCATATTGAAAGAAATACAAAACAAAATAGCCCAAAGTGAAAAAGTTAAAGATCAGGGCGCGGATCCACCTTGCCCGACCCGACTCAATCTCGCGGGTCATCCAAACCCGGTGTCAAAACGACACCGTTTCAGACCGAGTATAAAAGGCCCAATACCGAGTTGAATCGGTCATTTCTCACCAACCTACTCTCTTTCCTCTTTTAATCCTCTCTCAAATCCTCTGAACACAAACAAGGCATGCCCAGAAAAAAAACACATAAAAACATATCAAAACCCTTGACTTTTCCTTAAGTTCATCGCATGTTCTTTATTTCATGAAGAACACGATGAACGCCGCCCTATGTCGCCACTCACCTCACCGCATGGATCTATCACCGCCACATCCCGATCACCCTTAGTTGTTCGCCGGTCGCCTTGGATAACATCTCATTACAATGAGACACTATCCAACTTAGGAATTTAAAATCTCACTTTTGATATCCATTTAGTTGCTACAATTATCTCCCTATTTCAATTATTGAATTTTATTAAAGATCCTAGTATTTAAGACTATAATTATTCAAAGCTAAGTGAATTAATTATCAGAAACATTCAAACTATATGCTTAATTTAAATCATGCAAGCATACATATAATTTAAACAATTAAACTAAATAATTAAAAATATGGACTAAATTGAATCAAATTGCAAAATACGGAGCCAAATTACAAAGGATTAGTGATTAGATTGAAAGAATTACAAAAAATAGCCCAAAGTACAAAAGTTAAAGAGTAGGGCGCGGATACGCCTTGCCCGACCCGACTCGGTCTCGCGGGTCATCCAAACCCGGTGCCTAAACGCCATCGTTTCGGACCAAGTATAAAAGGCCCAAGGCCGAGTTGAATCGGTCATTTCTCACCAACCCATTATCTCTCCTCTCTTACTCCTCTCTCAAATCCTCTGAACACAAATAAAGCATACAAAAAAAACATAAAAACATATCAAAACTCTTGACTTTTCCTTAAGTTCATCGCGTGTTCTTCATTTTCATGAAGAACACGATGAACGTCGCCCTATGCCACCGCTCACCCAGCCGCATGGATCTATCACCGCCACATCCCGATCACCCTTAGTTGTTTCCTCTTCCACATCATAGCAATGAGCTAGGGAATCTGACATCTGTAATTTGATGGGCATCATCTTTGAACCTTTACTTGCTTTGAACATGGCTGCTAGGGTGGCCAAAGCATCAGCCATCTGGTTGTCTTCCCTGGGGAGATATTTGAAAGTGATCTCATTAAATTCCCTAATTAGTTCAAGGACGAACTTATGGTATTCCACCAACTTCGCATCTTTTATCTCTCATTCACCTCGTATTTGATAGATAACCAATGTCGAGTCTCCAAAGACCTTCAAGGTACGGGTTTGCCTCTTAATGGCCTCTCTTAGACCCAATATGCAAGCCTCATATTTTGCCATATTATTGGTGCAGAAAAAATTTAAACGACTTGTGAAAGGGTAGCAATATCCCTCCTGTGAAACCAAAATTGCCTCAATGCCGCGTCCTAAAGCATTTACTGCACCATCAAAGTTCAAGACCCATGATTCCGTCGGGTCTTCGCCATCTTACAAAATACGCATTAGGTCTTTATTAGGGAAATTAAAATTCAATGCTTCATAATCATTACAGGCAAGACTTGCCAAAAAGTCAGCTATGGCACTCTCTTTTATTGCTTTTTGGCTCACGTACTGCCAACGCGCCAACCTTCCTGATAGAGTCGGGGCCTCCACCATGAACTTTAGTGGATCTAACTTTGAGATTAGCCACGTAGTATGATATAACATATATTGCCTAAGCCTTTTAGCCGCTCATACCAAAGCACATCATAGCTTTTCAATTGAAGAATATCTGGTTTCACAATCAGTGAACTTCTTGCTCAGGTAATATATCATTTTTCTTTTCTTCCAGTATCGTCATGTTTCCCTAATAAGCAGTCCATAGAAATTTCATGCACCGTTAAATAAAGGATTAAGGGCCTCCTCAAAATAGGTGGTACTAATACATGAGGGTTGGTTAACTGTTCTTTGATCTTTTTTAAAGCCGTCTGGCATTCGTCATTCTATGTCCCCGGGTTATTCTTTCTGAGTAGCCTAAATATCGGATCACACTTATCAGTTAACTGGGAGACGAAACAGGCGATTTAGTTTAACCTCCCATTGAAACCCCGAACCTCCTTCTGTGTTTGAGGTGGTAGGAGCTTTTGTATAGCCTTAATCTTATCCGGATCAATCTCAATTCCTCTCATGCTCACCACAAAGCCTAATAATTTTTTTGATGTGACCCCAAATGTGCACTTTTTTGGGTTACGCTTTAGCAAGAACTTCCTCAGCCTTTGAAAGAGTTTCTATAAATTCACCAAATGCTCATTTTCATATCGAGATTTGGTGATCATATCATCTACGTATACTTCTATCTCTCGATGCATCATGTCATGGAAAAAAGTGACCATGGATCTTTGGTAAGTTGCCCCTGCATTCTTTAGACCAAAGGGCATTACTTTATAACAAAATGTTCCCCAAAGTGCTATGAAGGTGGTCTTTTGCATATTTTCTGGGCACATTTTAATTTGGTTGTACTCGAAAAACCCATCCATAAAAGAGAATACTCAGCTGTGTTATCTACTAATGTGTCTATGTGCGGTAACAGGAAATTGTCTTTGGGGCTTGCTCTATTGAAATCCCTAGAGTTAACGCAAAAACGTACTTTTCCATCCTTTTTGGGAACTGGGACAATGTTGGCCATCCATTCTGGATACTTAGCTACCTCTAAAAATCCTGCGTCGAACTGCTTCGTCACATCATCTCTGATTTTTAGGAGCATCTCTGCTTTTATCCTCCTAAGTTTCTGCTTCACAGTCTCGCATCCTAATTTTATATGAAGCTGATGTACAACGATGTCAATGTCGAGACCCGACATGTCTTGATATGACCAGGTGAAGATATCCTTGAATTCTTTCAGAAGCTCAATCAGGCTTTGTCGAGTATGGGTTGTAATAGTGGTGCCAATCTTCACCTCTCGCTTCTCTTCTTCAGTACTGAGATTTAGTATTTCTAACTCCTCTTTATAAGGTAGAATCTATTTTCCCTCCCCTTCTACCATTATGAGCAGGTCACTTGGTAAGTTATATTCTTCTTCATCATCAATATTTCCAACTTCTCCTAAGTGTAGGGGCAATTCAAAGTCAACCTCAAAATCAGACTCGAATTCATTTATGCCACTGATATCTGAAGACCTGAAAAGGGAAAGGCAAAAGATATATACAAAAGAAAGAAATGAATCAATGAAATGTTTTTTATGTTTCATTTTATGGTTTTTCGTTTGATTTTGGTTTTTTATTTACGAAAAGAGTTTGTTGCACGAGATTTTAAGAAAATGCATCTTTTATTGAGTTTAAATTATAAGTTGAACATATGCCCTTTACATAAGATCCCATGTTGTCTCCAGGCCTAGAGCAAATGGGTTAGTTTTGAGAATTACTCTGAACATGTCTTAAAGACTACATGAATCTCTTCAGCAGTCCAGTTGTCAAGCTTAGAGCAAGGGCAAATCATGGATAGGTATTTATTTTCTTCTTCCTCATCTGTCACAGTGTTGATACCCAGCTTCTCAAACGCTCCACACAAATCATTTTTTCCTTTCTCATCCTCATTAACTGGGGCATTTGGGTCTAGAAAGCCTCTAGATCTGAAATGATGGCTCAGGGGTGGGAATGTCATTGGCTCCCACTCAATCTCTTCCATTTTTAGTCTTGCCCTTCTTCTCTCTTGGTGCTTCCTGATTTTAGCTCTTCTTTGAAAATAGTTGGGTTTAAAATCTAACCCAAATCGATTATGTTTGGCAGATATTACCATAGGATACAGCCTCTCTTGGTGTCTTTTCCTAAATCATTTCCCAACTTCAGCTACTTTTCCAAGAGTTTGTTTAACTTGTATCTTTGCACAACTGGATAATTCTGGTTCAGGCACCTTCTCTCTTCGGTGACAAAAGTTGCATTGACTAGTTATAATGTCCTGAAGTGACACTCGAGCACACCCTCGTCAATCTCAATAAAGGGTACATCAATAGTTACTGATGCAATGATTTCCTCCTCTACACTGATAGTTATTAATTAACCATCAATCATAAATTTCAGCTTTTGATGTAAGGTAGAAGGGACCGCTCTTGCTATGTGGATCCATGGGCGCCCAAGCAAGCAGCTATAATTGGGCCTAATTTCTATGACCACAAACTCTACATCAAAGGTCGATGATCCAATCTGTAAGGGCACTTTAATTTTCCCCAACACATCTTTTTGATTTCCATCGAACGCTCTTACTATATTTTGATAAGCTCTCACATGAGAGCCGTCTATAGGCAGATTCTTTAGCGTCGCTAATGGCATAACATTAAGGGCTGACCCATTATCAATAAGGACACCCGGTAGCATATATTCCTTTCATCTTGTGGTGATGTGTAGTGCTTTTCACGACCTCTTTCCTTCTCCTGGTATTTCTTCATCATTAAATGAAATAAAGTTGTTGACAGCAATGTTACCGACCAACATGTCCATCTTGTAGGTTGTGATCTCTTTCGGCACGAATGTTCGGTTTAAAATCTTCAACAAGGCTTCACGGTGGCCTTCAGAACTCAACAACAGAGATAACATAGAGATTCAAGCTAGGAGCTTATGAAGTTGCTCCACCACGCTATATTCACTATGTTTAAGAATTTTCAAGAATTCTTGAGCCTCTGATTCCTTCATTGGCCCATGCTATACTGGCGAATTTTCTTTGAAGAAATCTCTATCGTCTTCCTTCTCAAGCTCTTCAGCAGCAGCCTTTCTTTGTGCTCTATCTCTATCCTCAGCTATCGGTTGGGAATAGAGCCTTTCGCTTCTCGTGAAACGACTCACTTCATTGACTAGTTCATCCTATGCTTTTTCTCCAACATGTGATCCTTCTAGGGCTGCTACCGTGTAGGCGTAATTCCATGGGACTTGCTTACTGTCCTTGTATCGAAATGGGGTCGGTGCCTTAATTATAAGCCACAGGGTTATTCCCCTTGCTGGTTCACTTGCTTTTACCTTGGCTTTAATAACTAAAGGTTTTATTCTAGAGTAGTCTCTTTTAGAGGATGACTCTTCTGACGCACAAACATCCAACATGCACTCCTTGTTTTCTTTCTCAAAGAACTCTAGTTCTTTTTCATTCATCTTGTCTTGGACCAATTGCTTGAACTCTAAGCAATATTTAATCTCATTACCTTTCACTCCGTGGTACTCACAATACAACCCATCTTCAATCTTTAGCTCCTGAATTCCTCCTTCCAGCATCCCAGCTGTCACCATTTGAGCCCATACCCACTTCACGGGTGCTCTGACCTCAGTTACGCATTCATTTATCACATTCTCTTCCTCTTCAACGATTGCATTCACTCTCGCCTTCTGATGGTTTGGCAAAGGATTCCCCTTATCTTTTGACGTATCGAATGACAACATTCATGATTTTCTTAAATCATCCATCACCCTCTTGAATACGGTGCAGTTCTCAATGGTATGCCCCCTAACCCCTGCATGGTACTTACATTGTGCCTTCTCATCATACCATGATGGGTATGGTGGTAAGAATGGAGGGAAATATCTTGGTAACACCATCTAGGATTTAACCAATTCAGCAAACAATTTCGTGTACGTCATTGGAATATGATGGAAATATGACTTCAAATTTCCTTGATATCTTCGTTCTTCCTTAGGAGGGTTTATGACTGCTGGAGCTGCAGTCGAGACATTAGGCTTGTTAAAGAACATACTTTTTGAATAATTGGGGTTATAAATATTGCTAGCATTAACTTCGCTTTCCCTCTTTTTATAAGTTTTCTTTGTTTCTTCGTTATCCAACTTTCTGCTTTTCATGGCTGCCGGAATCAACTCTCCATTCATTAACATATATGCAAAGCTCTTAGTGGCATGATTGAGCATGCGGTCATAAAAAAAGCCTTTTAATGTCTCCATGAACATTGGGGTGATTTCATTCTCAATGGTAGCTAAACTTAAGCAGATACATCCATCCACCTCTGCACGTATTGGCAAAAATTCTCATTATGTTTTTTGCTTTATCCCTTGCAAGACCAGTCGGTTTGGAACCATGTCTGAAACATGGTTGTATTGCTCACTAAAAGCTCTGGATAAATCCTTCCATGATCTGATGTTAACCCGGCTTAGCTGCGTGTACCAGCGTGCAGCTGACCCTACTAGACTTTCTTGGAAGCAATGAATGAACAGCTTCTCATTATCAAGATAAATCAACATATTTCTGCAATACATGGTTAGATGTGCTGATGGGCATGTAGTTCTATTGTACTTCTCAAAATCTAGAATTTTGAATTTCAAAGGTACTACCAAGTCTGTCACCAGGATCAAGTCTTTGGCATCCACACCACCATGAATACTTCTTTCTTGGAAGGAGTTAATCATTCCTTCCAACTTCTCATAGCGGTCTTCCCACTTCTTCTCAGTTTTAGCCTTATCGGCAATCTCATCGAAGTCAGGCACCTCATGACTGTGGGCTTCTTCTTTAAACTTTATTTCATTTTTTGCTGAGGATTCATCGAAATTGGGTGAAATCTTAACTTTGGGTGAAGGAGTCTCCTTTTGTATGAAAGCCGTCTTCTGGAATCTTGGCAACATATCGTTATTTTCCCCGGTTTCTAACGCATCCGAGTCCTTGAACCCTAATATGGCTGCTATTGAACTAACTGTCTTCTAGTGAACTAATTTCATTTGTTGCTTCAAGTCCGTTTTCAGCTTGTCTAACCTGTCTTGGGTACTTTTATGCCTAGTTTCCAAGGCCATCACTTTATCTTCCATCGCTCTGGCTTAGGACCGAGTACCATACTTGTGAGTCTTTTTGCTATTTTGAATTTCTACCATGTTTTTTATTTAAGTTAGATTCTTATTATGTTATGAATACATGTGCAAATGTAAACACACAAATGCAAAGTAAAGCAGCAAAACAAAAAAAAAGATACAATGCAAATGCATGAATGCAAGCAAAGGGCCATTAATTCTACGAAATATCTGCTCAAGAAACAACTCTTTATTGAAGATGAAAAGTCCTTATTACATCAAATTTCATATTTTCTACAAATACTTTTCTGCACGAATTTCTAATTCCTTGACTTCTTCAATGAGCCACATAAGTCTTGATCCCATTTCTCCTACCGGCTTGATGTACTGTCGAAGAGCTGAAGCTTCAGTGGCTAATATCATTACATGTCGAGCCACATCCTGAACCTGGGTCATGACGGCTCTGTCGAACTCATCATGCTCCTGAAATCTTCTGGCATTGTCTTTGAGGCGAGTGAACCAGTGGTCATTACCTCCATCTATTATATCTTCAAGGTCCAAGATATTCATCCTATATTCCTGGATGATTTTGTCCATTCTTTCAACCTATTTCTTCAAGGTATCGTTCTCACTTAAACAGGCCTGAAGTTCAATGTAGGTGTAATGGTTCTGAAATTCATACAGCGAATGGTTCAAGTCATCTACCTTGACTTGCAACTCAGCAACACAAGCCTGGCTTTGCTTCATCTTCTCACTAGTCTTATCATATGTTGTCTGCAGCTCAAATAAACGGATCTTGTTGTCGTGGGCTTTTCTTTTCCATGCAGCCACACTTTTTTTCTTTTTCAAGAACCCATTTTCCATTTTCATTTTTAGTTGCCAGCTTACCCTTCTTTTTTTCTTCAACAAGGGCTCATCTGTACTTCTCAACTTCCCACTTTCCACGTTCTTTCTCCTTTCCCACAGCATGCTCGATTTCTTGTTTCCACTGTTCTAGGGTCTTTTTTAGATCAGTATTTCGAATAGTAGTCTGAAACTTGAGGAAATCAACCATTTGAATTTCAAACTTCATTTCTAAGTCTTCATACAGTTTTATCACTCGCTTCGTCTCCCTTTTATACTTTTCCATGTCAAGGCTTGATTCAAACATGTCCCGATAGTTTTGCTCTCGTTGGGATTCTATCTCCAACTTGGCCCTTCTCAGCTCTTCTATTAGGATGTCAGCTTCTGTAGGTACTACCTTCAAGTGTTCTTCTAAAGACTTAGCCTGCCCAGGTGTAAGTGCTATGACTATGTCATTCACTCTTGCGCCCCCCCAGATATCATAATCAGGGGTGTACATGCAATGTTTATCAGACTCTAACTCCATATGATAACAATGATTCCATGCATCACTGATTGTTTGAACCTTCTGTCTGAACTCTCCTTGGAACTTGAATTTTGATGAGCAAAGACCAGTAGTGCATGGGATGAACTGCTGAGACCCAAACTGATGAGATACCAGCAAAGAAGCACGTCTAATTTCTCCTCATAGACCTAGCAGCATCAAGAAGTTGAAATCCCCACATTTGTACAAAAGCCTAGTATGACCCATCTAAGGAACCCTCTATCTAATGTCTTCATTGCGACAGTCCTTTAAAATTTTAATCCACTTATTTTTCTTAACAACATGCCATTCTTTCACCGAGAACTCTCAGAGAGGAGAAAAGTTCAGAGAGAACACATTTGATAGAGCTAATGTTGGACGCTTCCAGAAGTGACTAAGGGCCCAAACCTGGAGTAAGCAGCACATCCACCAAAGCACACACCTTCCACTTTTCGACAAGCATTAAGAGAAATGAAGGTTTCAGCAAGTACAACTGGCACTGGGTTGACTTTCCTCTTTAGCTATTCAAAGAAATCTAACAATGCCACATCAATATTCCCCAAAACCTTTAGAAAGATAACTAAGCCATAAATTGCAATTGCCAAGAAATCCACTTTCTTTACTTTATCTGGATGAACTAGAATTATGTTTTGAATACTTGACCAGGGAAAATTGAAATTGCCCCCTCTCTTCCGTATCAGTCTTTTGACCCATCCATCACTCATACCAGCGAAAGCTTGAAGTCTTGCATGTGGGTTTTTGTTTTTAGGTGGTTTTGCATAAACCCAGTTCTTCTTTACCTTGCGCAAATTGAAAAGAGCCAAGTATTCTTCAAACGTGGGTATCATATCCTCTCCATTAAAAGTGAAGCAGCAGTACCCAGGAATCCAGAATGGGACCAAGGTTTTCAGAAACTAATCTTCCACCTTCACATAAAGGAGATATACTATATCACCATAGACTTCATGGAACAATAGCTTGGTTTCATAATCAAAACGATCCTAGATTTCTCGTAGCTCTTGCATATTATTCTGTTTGACACTGATGTGGGCATATTCTGAAGTCTTCATCTCATGACCGGTTGTCAGCTATCCCCAAATGTTCGCTGGTTAACCTCATACCAATGTCTCACTTTTGCATTCTTATCCTCACTTTTTAGGATTCTTCCATCCATGACTAGAGCTTTTCAAAGTTGAGCAAATATTTTTTTAGAATCAACCCCTTCTGGATATGGAATGATGTTCCATGAATGAATATGTGAAACAACAAGACAAAAAGAAAAAAGATCAGAGATAAGAAAACACATAAGGTTCAAAATAATTTCATATATGAATAATTCTGGGCAACACATTCCAACACTCCAGGACATGTCTCCACAGACTATCCTTACGAAATGATTTTGACTTAAAACTAAAAACCCTAGGATTTCTGTATGGCTCTATTGGGGTAGGCTCTAGATTCTCAAACTTGGTTAGGTTCTACAAGGGTACCCGAGTTGTTCTTGATGTCCTCTACTAAGGGTAGTAAAGCCCTCGGTTCTCACCCATTATAGGCTTCAAATGAACCAAGTTCAACTCAGGAGGACTTACTTCCTATGTCTTCTCGAAGGATCAGTATCCTTACGAAGACATGAGGCATATGAGTCCCAAATTTACTTGCTAGACTCATACAGAGAATCAATATTCTGACATGAGCAAAGCATTTTCCCCTCACTTAACAATTGGGTGGAGCTCAAGTATAGAGCTTCTTGCAACAATTTTAAAATGCGTAAAATAGAATTACATTCATTAAGCGGGCGAATAGATTGAAACCTTTGTGAACTTGCAAATTCTTTTTCTAAAAACATTTTTTGAAAACAAATTGTGGCTTGACCCTCTTTTATTTTTTAAAAAAAACAATTCTCCAGCGGATTCGCCAAGCTGTCGCAACTCTTATTTAGGAAGGTTTTGACGTTATTTGGAAAACTTAAAAAAACACGGAGTCGCCACCAATATTTTTTGGAAAAAAAGTGTGATTGGGTCACTTTTTAAAAACAAAGCTTATTTTAATAAAATATTTTATTTATCAAAATATCATTTTTGGTCCTCGAAAATAAGAGAAAACAGGTTAGGGGGTCGGTTACATGTAGAGAAGGGTTAGCACCCTCACAATGCCCAAAAATTGGTACCTAATTGATTTCAAAAAAAGTATTTTGAAAATTGGAATTTGCAAGTTCAAGAGTTTCAATTCATTCGTCCGTTTAGTGAATATAAATCTATTTTAACAACCCTATCGCCCGGGAGATGAACTTCAATCACCGCCAACACTCCTGGCACTAACCCGTCATTCCCGTTTGATAAGACACCATATTAATTAGTTTTCACTTGTTAAAACAAAACAACAAAAGATTAGGTGTGGTTAAATTTTTAAAATTAAAACTGAATTAGATATTAAACCCTAAAGAGAAGTCTACATTCATTTTAACTATTAAAGTTATAATGTTTTTCATCACACAAGGCTCTAATCTAATTTTTGAAGGCCCTAATCCTACGTTTTCAAACATACACATATTAAAAATATTTAAAAGAGAACAAAAAACAAATAAATTTCTTTAATTAAATAACTAAGAGAAATAAATTTAAAATAAAAAAGGATTACCAATTTATTATTTTTTAAAATAGTTTTTTGTTAAGGACTAAGTTGAAAGAATAACAAAATTTGAAGGCTGATTTGAAAACAATTAAAAATCTAGTGCTTAATTTGAAAGAAAAATGACTAAATTAAAAGAATTAAAAACTAAAGGGTCATGATATGAGATCCGAAGAAGTAGGGTGCAGGTTATGAATCGGGTATGGGTCAGTTTGCGGGTCATTATAAATGGCTCATTTCAGAAACAAAAATCATTTTATACACCCCCTAAAATGGATCAAATCTGATTCCTTTTAATTCTCTAAAGTTTTCTTCGTGTTCTTCATGACATGAAGAACATGATGAACATCCGTCGTGCTGGCCGCCTTTCACCGGCGCAGGCTGCAGTTGCCCGCTGTGAAATTTCCAAAACACCACCAATTTTCCATATTCCGGCGACCCCAAATCTTGTTTTTTCTCACCATAACTACATCGAAATCAAATTTACGGCGGAGCTATTCAAATCGGAGGTAAAAAACTACCCTTTCTTTATTTAAATTTGAAATAATAACACTAGAATAATTGATTACAAGAAATATGCTTGTTTTATTCCTTGAAACTCTAGATTACAAGTGCTTGCCTTCTTACATTGGAAATCGAATGTGTATTGCGTATGAATTGTGTTTATTTCGTATGAATCTGGTGTGTATTGTGTGTTACAAAGAATTACAGAGGGGGTTTATATAGCTATTGAAATACTTGGATTACAATAACAAATCCCTAATTTCTTCCTCTGAAATGTGTCCTCTTTGATTCAGATTATGCTTGATCATCGCCATGGCTTTAATTTAGGGATTTAGGTCTTCTGCTTTGGTTGACTTTACCTCTGATTTGACTCCAATATATAGCTAGGGCTTCAACTTAGGGATTTGGTTCCCTATTTGATTCGTTTTTTTAAACCCTTGTTTTGTTGTTTTTGTCTTCGGTAATTACAAATGATGATAACACTGTCGGCGATGAGTAATCGAAATGACGCTTGAGCTCTGCCGGAGAAGTCAAAACGCCCGCCGGAAGATGGAAATATGTGCGCGTGGCTGTCACGTGCGAGTGGTGATCCACATGATACACCCCAAAGCGATCTGGGCCATTAGATCGTTTCTAGATCCAACGGCAGAGTGAAATGCAGTGCTACACCCTTGAGGCTAGAGTTTTCTGCGTGTGATCTGCACCGTTGGATTAGCCTTTGATCCAACGATCACGTATTAGCTACGCAAAAGCAAAAAGAGTTAGGGCCCTCTTAGGATTCAAATATAACCAGGTCGAACGGGCCTTTGTAATTCAATTGTAACCGGATCAAGCAGCCATTTATGTAATTGACTCCCTATTTTTTTTGAAAATGGACTCTATGTATTATTTTTTAATATGGACTCTATTTTATGATTTTTTTGTAATGGACTAGACTCTTTATTTGTGTAACCAAAGAAACAATGGATTTGAATAAAATAAACTCTATTTGTTAAATAACCTATTTCCATTGGTTAAATCAATAATGCAATGAGCTCTAACTTAAAACTAATTAACCATATATGAAACAAAAAGGAAAACTATCTAATTATAATGCTATACCAGGCTACTAAACCGTACACAATGCATATATGAGTCATGCTTTTAAACCATAGACTATACTTGAACTAAGATATTGATACAACAAAACAAGAATAAAAAACTTGGTGAAAATTCAATGACAACAAATCCCTAACCTTATTTGTTTACAGCTTTTATTTACGCGGTGTTTACTACAAAATGTCATTCATGCATGAGCTATCCGAGCTCCGTCCCTCGATAAGTGGGAGTGATTACTTTATCTCGTGGGATGTTCACCTCTGTATGATATTGTAATTCACTTTCGGGATACGATCCTTATATTTTGTGGGGTCCACGCCTCCGTATGGTATAAGGACTCATATCCTCCTGAATCGATGTCCTATTATCTTAGTAGGTAATTGCGACAATTCGGGTACCCTTAGTATTCTAGATCCTAACTGCATATAATGGACCGTAGAGCCCACCTTTTAGAGCTATACTGGAACTCTGTCTGTTAGGCAGTAACCCTGTTACGCTTTGCTTGATTTATATGACATATGCATGTTTTAATTGCTTTAATTTTGACCTTTATTGTCACTTTGTTTTATTTATATATTTATTTATTTATTTGATTATCTTCACCATACTAACCCATTTGTTTGGTTTTTTTACATCACATAGGCATTTAACATTAATTTCATTTACTTCACATTACAATTGCATGACATTATCATGAAACATATCATTTTTTTCATGGCACCAACATAAAGTGTTGATTCACGATTGGTTCCTAGTTAGAGAAAGGTTCATAATCGGGAGAAAAATCTAATAACCCAAATATCAATGCAATATTCAAAGTTGCAAATAAATCTTGTGAGAATGCCACGAGAACCATTTTTGAATTAGTACTTCTGCATTCGAGACATGCATTTTACATCTACAAGCATTTCAAAATTTTGAAACTGGTCATTGGGATATCCCGTACCACTAGTGCCAAATAAAGCAAAGATATGACCACCCCAGAGTCAGAGGTATCCCTTTAAAGGGCAAAACAGAATCTATCATTCACATGTTCATTGAGATCATTATGCATTAACTGCATGCATCGTACATGTATTGAAGTCATCATGTATTTAGGTTAAACACATGTATTGAGCACAAAGTTAGGTGCATCCATAACACATTTATTTTAGGCTTGAACATACAAACAGGTCCAGGGAAGAGACCAAAGAACCTCAATTATAGGGGCAACAACATGATGAGCAACCTTTAGCCCCAAAAGAGGCTGAATACGCAAAAAGCTCAAACATCCAGATAACAACGGTAAAATTTTCTGAACAGATTACTAACTAATGTTTCATTTTGTTTCCAGGTCATGACTCCCCGCCATGGAGTAGCAGAATTAACT
This sequence comes from Hibiscus mutabilis, assembly GCA_019671005.1. Taxonomy (NCBI): domain Eukaryota; kingdom Viridiplantae; phylum Streptophyta; class Magnoliopsida; order Malvales; family Malvaceae; genus Hibiscus; species Hibiscus mutabilis. The sequence goes on from CM033714.1 coordinate 83,741,265, forward strand.
TTTTCCCCATCTCACCTCCGTCAGTGGTGGTGGGCTAGTTTAATCCAGATTCTGCATCTCCGTAAGTGGTGTGGCATATCAAATTTTTGACGATTCTGTATCTCCGTTAGTGGTGTGGCAGATCAAATTTTTGAAGATTTTGTTTCTCCGTCAGTGGTATTCAGATCAAATTTTCCTCTGGATCTCATTTTTCCTTCAGTGGTGTGGTGGATCCCACGTTCTCTAGATCTTGTCTCTCCGTCGGTGGTGTAGTAGACAACCATTTTGCGGGTTATGCCTCCGTCAGTGGTGGTAGACCAACTTAGTTTAGATCACATCTCTCCGTCAGTGGTGTAACGAATCAAACCCTATTAAGGTCTTACATCTTCGTCGATGTTGTAGCTAGACCAAAATTCTTCGTTTGATCTTATCTCTTTCTTGTAGTTATAGCAGAAAAAAATCAAAAATAAAAAACAGCTAAAAAGAGCAAAAAAGCAAAAAAATCCAAAAAACAAAAAAAAATGTTTTGAAAAAATCAAAAATTCAAAAAAGGGAAATCAAAATTAGAAGCTTCATCTCGTTCCTGTCTCTTCGTCGATGTCGTAGCTAGATCAACCCCATTAATTTCAGATCTTGCCTCTTTGTTAGTGTTGTAGCTGGGTCAAACCTTACTAAATCCTAGTCATGCCTCTTCGTCGGTGTTGCAGCTGGATCAAATACCAAAGCCCTCATCATTCGGTCATGCCTCTTCGTCAGTATTGCAGCTGGATCAAACATCATAACCTTCACCCTTCGATACTGCCTCCTCATCGATGTTGTAGCCAGATCAAATGTCAAAACCTTCACTCTCTGATCAAGCCTCTTCATTAGTGTTGTAGCTTGATCAAAACTAACATTCAGATCATGGCTCTTCGTCAGAGTTGTAGCTTGATCACAACCAACTCTCCGATCATGCCTCTTCGTCAGAGTCGTAGCTTGATCACATTCTTTAGATCCTGCCTTTTCGTCAGTGTTACAGCTGGATCAAAATTAATTTGGCAAGTCCAACAAAAATGTTGGCACAACGTGCTTAAACACGGTAAAATTTAAAATAATGGATAATTCAAATGTCCATCAAAAATCTATTTTTTGCAAATGGTCGAAGGAAAATAAATCTTTTGGAAAAATCTAATGTCATGATTGGTATAAACTGATATTACCCAGGGGAATGGTACAACTAGGCCGGAGCAAACGGCTAAAGGTAAAGGCAACTCAAAATTGTTGATCCCTATGCATTTGGGAAAAATGCAAAAGAAATCTATGAGCCAAGCTATAGATATTTTTTGAATCAAATATTCAAAACTTCATCCATCGATCGTGCCTCTTCGTCAGTGTTGCACCTGGATCAAATTTTGTAGACATTGCATCTTCGTTGGTGTCGTAGCTGGGACAAACCTTATTAACTCCTGGTATTGTCTGTCCGTCGGTGTTGTAGCTAGACCAAATTCACTAAATCTCGATCCTGCCTCTTCGTCGGTGTCGTAGCTGGATCAACCTTACTAACTATAGACTTTGCCTCTTCGTCGGTGTTGTAGCTGGGTTAAATTTTACTAACTTTTTTCTCTCCTCGTAAATGTTGTAGCCAGAAAAAAAATATAAAAAGCAAAAGAAATAAAAAGCAAAAAAAGAAAAAGAGAAAGAGAAAGAAAGAAAAAAAATTCTGTTATATCTGGTCTCTTTGTTGGCGTTGCAGATGGATCAAATATCAAAACTGTTATCATTCGATCTTACTTCTTCGTCAATGTTGCAGCTGGATCAAATATCAAAACTTTCACCCTTCGATCATGTCTCCTCGTTAGTGTTGCAGCCAGATCAAATGTAGAACCTTCATCCTTTGATTTCGTCTCTCCGTCAATATTGCAGCTATATCAAGTTTTCTTCAAGTATTGCATCGTCGTCAAAGTCGTAACAAGCCGAATTTATTTTGCTTCCCAACGAATTCTCTAATTTGAAAATTTTGCCTACAAAGAGCGGCCAAATAGATCAAGTGAAGTTCAAGAAGAAGCAGTGGCCAAAGAAGAAACCCAAACCTAATTAGAAAAAAATGATTATTCTTTTGTCTTTGCTCTATTCCTGTTACACAACAATAAGCAATGAGAGGCAACTGCCATAACTCATTTTTATCCGGGCCTAAGTCCAAAGTAAATCGAATCCAAAAATTAAGACTTGTTTTTATTAAACCAATAACTCATACAATACCCATAAACTCATTACAATAATATTACTCAATATCCAAATCCTTTAACCCATTTACATTCAAACCCACTAAAACCCATTAACCTAAAGCCCAAATTAGCGCCAACAACGCACAACCTAAACCTAGTTTTGGCTAACCTTAACCCTAACGTTATATCAGCCGCTGCCGCCGCTCTTAGTCGTCGTCACTGCCATTTCTACTTCAGCCACGCCGAGCAGAGCCACCGGACTTCTCACTTGCCTACTACCATCACAAAAAAATTAATGTAAAATAGTATAGGGTAGAGATTAGACTAGGCTTTTTCATATTTTTTAATTCAATATATATGTATGAAAAAACCAATGTAATAAAAGAAGGGACTTAGATTCAATATCAATACAAAAATAAAAATAAAAAATTTCTAAGCATTCTCTTATTCTTTTTCTGTCAGATACAAATTAGGTTTTTGTTTTCCTTTAAAAAAAAAGTAAAAATAGGGTTTTGAAAAAAAAATCAAATCTGGTTTCAAGCAAAATCAAAGGAGTTTTCTAAAGTTTGGAAATCAAGGGCTTTTGGTTTTCGAATCACATAAACAAAGAGGAGAAAAAGAGAGAACTTCTACCTTTGACCGTGGTGGTTTTCGGCGAGCGGGAGGTCTTCGACGGACGATCTCAACGGTGGAGAGAGTCGTATCGGCGAGGAGAGCATCATATTTCAAAACCACATCGATCCGACGGTTGACGATATAGATCGGTGACAATGAAGAGCGACGATCTTGAGGGGTTTTTTTTGACGGTTTGAGACGTTTCTGGTGAAATCAAACTAAGAAGGAGGAAGAGGGGCACGAGAGAAACCGTTTAGTGTTGAAGGCCATCGGTGAGACTTGCCGGAGCGGTCACACCGTCGATGACGATGTAAAGGGGCCTGGGGTCTTCGGTTTTCGAAGGTTGTGGTTCAAACTTATCCCTTTTATGGAATGAGTTTTGTTCTTTATTTTGCTTCCTTTCTGAGAACTCTTTCGTGCCATGTTTCCCTTTCTTCTTTTTTTCTTTTTTTTTTATTTTCCTTTTATATATTTTATGCATATGGTTCCTTTTATACTTTCTTTTCCGGTTTATGTATATATGGTATATCATAATATTCATTTATATATATATATATATATATATATTTGTATATATTATAGCTATATATATTTATATATTTCTATGGTCCCTTATATATATTATAGATATATATAATATTTATGTATGTAATATATGTATATATTATAAGTTTTTCTTCTTGACCGTATAATATATAGATATATATTATAGTTCTATATATGCATATTACATACATATATTTATATCATAGTATTACCTTATTATATATATATTGTTTATTTGTTTATTTTGTTTTTATTTATATATATATTATTACTATCCATACGTTATATAGTGTGTATATTACGTATTGTATATTTTATATTTATTTATTTTCAGTTGTTCAATTATGTTCAAACAAGGCCTTACAGTGATCCGAGCCGGAGAACGACCTATTTATGGTCCGGTTCGCTAACATTTAACAACTAACCACTAATTTTTAATTTCAGTATTTAATTTTAGTGTTTAATTTACGCATTTTAATTTATGTTCGATCCGGTCTTTTTCGAATATTTAATTTCTCGCGTTTTACTTTATTTTCGTTCAATCCGGTCCTATATTCGATGCTAATTAATTTTTTGCATTTTATTATTGTTTTTTTCTTTTGTTCAATTCGGTCCTTTTCAGATTCACATATTTATTTTCGGTCTTTAACCATTGCCAATTTAATTCAATATACCATGTTCGTGTATTTGTTTTTTATTATTGTTTATGCTTTATTTTATTCCATGTATTTTTGTTAACGTATTCATATTGTTCATGCATATATTTATTTGTTTTGCATTGCTTAGTACTTGAGGTCTCGATATTTTAGTGGGAGTGTCGTCCCGAGTCTTCGGACGTCAACTCTTTTGGTATCGTGGGTTGCGAGTTAGGTTGTGAGAATCACATATTCATGCACTCATGCATTTTTAGAGATTAACTATTAAATTAGATCGAATTTATGTTTTTTCTTAGTAAATACGTTATGAACCCTTAGGTACCGATTTTCGGGCGTGTTGAGGGTGCGAAACTTTCTCCACACGTAACTGACTCCTAAACTCATCGAATTTCTGGTTTTCATTTCGGTGTCGGGTCTACCTAAACCAAGTGACCGGTGGCTATTCCACAAATTTATTGTAAAAAACATGCCTTTTTTTAAATCCCACTAAAAACAATTTTTCAAAAAAAATGGGAAGACTTGTAATTTTTTAGTCGCTACAAACTCATACACCAATCGATCACTCTAATACTGCAAACAAGGGAAGTCGTAGACACTAAGTTCAGGAAAATTCAAATGATAAAAGATATATATTTATCGTAATTCTTATGAACAAAACAATCTATCGTCCAACTATGGTCGTGACCGTGACATCATTTGAAGATACAATTTCTTGACCATCCAGAACGTATTCCTCTTCAACAGCAGTCCTCAGGGATGTATAATTCGGTTTCGTAGGCGATGGGAGAGTCGCGGTTTTGCTCTCGAGCAACACCATGACGGCATCCATTTTCGGTCTATGCGCAGGAGAGTCTTGCACGCACAGCATCCCTATATGTATGCATTTCAACACTTCATTCGGATAGCACGAATCCCGAATGCAAGGATCCACCAAATCCATTACTTTATCTTCACTCCAAAGGCGCCATGCCTGAAACCAGTTTCCCACTTGATTAATATATATTCAAGCTTCAGCTGCAGATAAGATCAAATGATGCATTTTTCTGTACTTACATATGCGAGAAGACTTGTGTGGTCGAATGAGCGAAAGTTGTTGTTCCTTTGGCCACTGACAATCTCCAACAATAATACACCAAAACTGTAAACATCAGATTTCACCGAAAATAGGCCTTCCATTGCATACTCAGGAGACATATATCCACTGCACATTATAAGGAAAGAGACCATTAGATCTGTCGAAAGCTATTGACATTGTTCGAAAGTCGAGCGTTCTGTTTTAACTAGAGTGATTTCTTACTATGTGCCGACTACTCGAACTGTATTCGCTTCATTTTGGTTACCCCCGAACATTCTGGCCATACCAAAGTCTGAAATCTTAGGATTCATTTCTGCATCCAATAAAATGTTGCTGGCCTTTAAGTCCCTATGGATTATTCTGTGCCTCGAGTCTCGGTGGAGATAAAGAAGTCCTCTCGTGATGCCTTCGATGATGCTGAGGCGGGTTTTCCAGTCTAGCTCTGCTTTCTTGGCCTCATCTGCCAGAAAAAATTTTCAGGTTCCAACTGTCAGCACAATCAAACAGATACAATTAGAAAGAATACCAAATAAGGGTAACAAGGAACATACCAAAAAGAAGATTGTCTAAACTTTTATTCGGCATAAACTCGTAAATCAGCAGTTTTTCTTCCCCTTGAATGGAACAGCCCAATAGTCTAACAAGATTTCTATGCTGCAGTTTGGCAATCAATGTAATCTCAGTTCTGAACTCCTCTAAGCCTTGGCCAGAATGTCCTGAAAGCCTCTTTACTGCTATTTGTTCACCTCCAGGAAGCTCTCCCTAGTGATAAAACATAAACAGAAACTGTTATTACCTTTGATTCAATTCGAACACATCGTCACATTTTGTAACTAAACTATAGAAACTCACCTTGTAAACGGTGCCGAACCCCCCCTGCCCGAGCCTGTTCCCTTCGAAAAAGTTGTTTGTTGCAGTAGCAATAATACTGAAATCAAAATTTTGTAGCTCCGGCCCATGGACTTGATTCCCATCTATAAGGATATCAGCTGGTCCCGAAAGATCTGTTGAGAGTTCTTTGCTTTTTCCCTTGGACACATCGAAAACTGCTACATCATCGTCATTGCAGCAAGGCTTGGAAGAAACTGCAGATAAACCTGAAAAATGAATACCATCTCTTTTCGTTTCATTTCTTATTTTCGTTTCAGCGAGAAAATATCTTACCATTTAGCTTCGTCTTGTATCTCCATAGGAGCCAAAGAGATGCCACCAAGAAGGCCGCCGCCACCAGAGAAATTATAACTATTGCGAGATTGGATATCTTCCTCCCGTGATCTACATTCAAAGTGACAAAAGTAAGGTGTTAATATATGTTGTACAAGATGTCTTAGAAGTCCATTGTTAGTATTTGATTCATATATAGGCAGCTAATAAATACAGCAGAATCAATGTTAAAATGAGTGTATGGTCTCAGTCATTTTGGTTAACATGATGCAGATCAATAGATGACTAATTTAGAGCACCAATATTCCTAGAGATATGGCCACGTAGCTGATAAAATTACTGCAATTTGAAGAAATCTGTTCACAAACTTTAGGACTATTGCGAAAATGAGATGGTGAAAAGCTTCTGATAGACCATAGCTCACCTGATTCGGAATGATGGAGGCGGTAGAAGAAATCTAAGCTTCCACCTTGGTGAAAATACTGCATATCAACCAAGTCCCCTGTCCATATCATGCATCTAATCCCAGGAATAAATGCATACGCAATACATGAACAGTTTTCCGAGCACCGTGTTCTGCAAGCGTCTACGTCCCCCTCAGATGACAACAAGGTCGCTAAATCTGGTAACTTTGTGCACCTGCTTTTCTTAAATACATCTGGTTTAGCTTTTCCTACTGCTGTACCATTAGCCGCCGGGCACTGCAGGTCGATCTTACGTACACACCCACCTGACCAGTTTCTTTCATCCCACTGAGCTTGAGACTTTGGTCTAAACCCTTCTAAACAAATGCACCTTCGACCATCGAGTCGGTCACAGGTTGAATAATTCCCACAAAAATTGTAGAGTTCACATTCGTTAGTAGGGTCAGGCTCTGATTGCAGATAGTCCCATTTCTTCTTACTAGCATTCCACCTTGACTGATTTTCCCTACCCTCCCAGCCTATCTGAAATCGATAAATGTCCAGGGTCGATGGAGTGTACGTAATATACATGGTTCCGTTTTCATCAGGCTGGGAAATGTGGAAACCACCGAGGGTACTGGCATTATTTCTCATAAAGGGGACGCCTGTAAAAAACTGCTGATTCCACTGCCCACTTCTCCAATGCCTCCGCCTCTTGTTAAGATCCCATATTACTATCTGCTGTCCTCCGTTTGGATCAACTCCCAAGCTGTAGTTTCCCGGTGAAGGATCATCGGCTGATTTCCATGATCTGTAAGGTCGGTACTCCCCTCTTTTCGAATTCAACGGAACTCTCATTCCCGGTAAAAATGTATCCGTCGGCTCTTCGAAGCTCTGCCACAGGGCCCTGCTGGTATCACCAAAGCTATCGTTTCTTGTTAGCACAAAATTTCCGTTATTCAACAGTTTTGCTGCAGTACTGGCGTTTGATGAACCAGGAACACTCGATGCCCATACTAAACTGTTATTCCCATCGCGGACGACTAGTTTACCGTCGGCCTCGATGCTCAAAACTCCATTTCTGCCTGTTATTGGCATGTTTCTATTGGCAACCCAAACAACTGCTTTCGAATCAAACTTGTACCATATCCCCACATATCTAAACATAGAGTTTCCAGGACTGAAAAACCCCAGTTCAAAATCATTATTCCCAGATATCAAGCTCCGGCCATCCGTTATCGATTCGCCTTGCTTGATTGTATCATTAGCCCCATAGCAAAACTGAGCAAAAGAATACAGCAGAAAAACTAATGAAGCTAGAGAGACATAAACTGGGTTTTTGTTATGAGTTTCCATATCACAGCCTCTGAGAAATTCAGAGATTCAGAAATGGAAAATGGTCGGGGATTGAGAGAAGAATATTCAAAGGGTAGCCTGTTGTTGTAAACAAAATTAGGAACACATTTTAGACCTTTGAAACCTGCAGAGAACCAAGGGAAGAACTTAAGAAACTTCTTAAAATGTCAAAATCACTCGCTACAACTTACTTTTGACTCGTAATTTGATTCGGTTCTTAAATTTTGACCAAAACAAAACATTAAGAAAGACAAATAAGAAAACAGTGTTTTGTTAGGTTGGTGGGTCAAGAATTTTGAGCATTAGTCGCCACATGCCTTTGACAAGCTCCGAACCTACTGGGGGATGAAAGTGATTTTTACAGTGACAGAATTCATTGCGTTGATATGTTTCTAACCTTAGAAGCACTGAATTCAAAGTAATATAGAAACGAAAAATATTTTCGGATTGAAACATTCTTGATTTCACAATATAAATTTGACAACTAACAAGTTGAACAAGCGGTAATGATACACCACCTTGACTGAAGTTATTAAAGACCTGGTTTTGAGGAGTATAAATGTTCAATTAAATGTTTAACTTGTTAAAGATATGAGCCATATGATGGTTTAAATTTTTAAAACCGTAAATTAAGGGTAAAATGTTTTCAAATCGAATAAAGGTCTAACATTCTTTTCTGAATAATCTAAAGTTGATTATAAGGTTGTAGATAAAGCGATTTGATTACGTGTCTCATAGGATGAACATCATCCGTTTTTTTACGGGTACACTTGTTAAGTTCAATGATTTAACATTTTAAATGACCCATATTTCAACATATATAAAACTGCTATGCTCTTATTCAGTTTTTTTTTTTAATAGTTAGACCTTTATTTGAGTAATTCTTAAAAACTTAACCATACAGGATAAGAAAATATGAACATTCTTAGCCACTAAACGAATTAGTATATCTTAATTTTGATAACAACTGTTGCTATTACTTGTTAGCTTAAAATCACTTTGAAAACAAGTTCTTTTAATGAGTAATTTGTTACAAACAAGTTCTTTTAATTTTAGAAAACATTTTTTATTTTATTAAAAACAAGTTGTTTAATTAAAACAAGTTCTTTTAATTTTAGAAACATTTTTTATTATATTATATTTTAATTTAAAAAATTACTTTCTTTCCGAAAACAAACAATTAGCCAATTAGGTGAGTTAGGTGATGACTTGGCTTTGAAGGCTGGGGGGACACCAAAGAACTCCATCATCATTATCATTATTATATGAAAGAAAACCCAGTTGTAATTTGTAATTTATGAAATAAAATTCTAATAAAATACCGCATAGTAAAAGCTTCTTTTAAAACACCCACGTGAAAATCATTTACACACAAGAATTACCATTTTCCCAATGATTTATGGAGCTGACGAAGTTGACTAAAATAAATAACTCCGGTTGGATTAGGTAAAAGCTTCGATTTTAATGTTTGTGAAAAAGAAGAAACCAACAACAGTACTAGTTTAAAAATAGATAATTTTATTTTAAGATATATGTGTTTAAATTGTTTTATTTATAAGATGTATGTATATTATCAAAAAATTAAAAATATATATGAACAGATACTATTTTGTAATCATCTTTAGACTATTTAAAAAAATATTTGTGGAAAAAAATTGGGGTCTTGAAAAACGAAAATAAGTTGATAGATTAAAGCATAATGTCAAAAAAATACACTTATTGTTTGATTGAATTGTCATTTTAACTCGTATATTTTTTAATTGACAATTCAAATGCCATAAATTAATGATTTAAGGACCCCATTCATCATCAATCAAACTGGTAGTTGGAGATCAACGTCCAATAGACTATTGATAAAGAATTTGATAATATTTAAATAAAGTTTTAAATTCTAAACTAAACTCCGAATGTTAGAGTCTACTCTAAATTATTGAATAATGATAATAATAATAAATTATACAACTTTCAAAACCATTGAATGAAGGGGTAGAAAAAACTCTTAAAAATAAATTATATAACTATCATTCTATTCTCTCACATTGTTGCTATAAACTTCATAGTTTCATTACATGCCATCAACGTGATCTTGCTCAATAGTTGGTTATATCTCATATTAGGAGGGTACATCCTTTGAAAAGGATATTTAAAGAGTCTTTCTTTTTTTTTTTGTTGAATATGGTTAAACAACTCTCTCACACGCGTGCCGGCTCGGTTCGTGGTCGGTTGTGATTGTGGTTGTGGAAATGCGTGTCTTTGATACATCCGCATGCATTTTATCTTTTTGGGGAAAATTCGGAATAATTTCTTTAGAATTGTTTTTCAAAAATTTGAATTCTTGAACCAAATTTTTATAGTTTGTTAATTAGAATAAAATCAGAATTAATCTGCTAATTAATTCTTGATTTTTATCAAATAACTAACAAGCTTTAATTTCAACAGTTTGACCAGTCGTTAAATTTGAAAATTAGTGTTTAAGATTGATTCAATTTGGTATGTTTAACCTCTACTACAACGATTAAACACATCGAGGAGAAATCATTTTTTAAGGCAATGGTTTATACCACGACACCGTTTCTTATCTACCCTTTATTTTGTTTATAATTATTCAGTCAGTGTTAACAGTTTGATTTTGCAGTTTTTTTTTACCAACAATTTAGAAACGATTTCATACTACAAAATCTCAACTCTATTGATTAAGCTTGTCCCCAATCTTTCCAAACTTGAAGCACTCGACGAGTCAAACTACCGAAGGTGGTCCTAGAGGATACTGATATTCTTCGAGCAACTTGACCTTGACTACGTGTTGTTCAAGGAGAAACCCACGCCACCATCCTCAGATGTTGCTGATACAATGGTGGTCGTTTCTGACTCCTCCGCCTAATTATCCTTTCAGAAGTTTGAGAAGGATAACAAGACAGTTCATGTCTATCTCTTAAGTCACATGTCCAATAAACTTTTTGACATGTTCCTTAAGAGAATAATGCTAAAAACATTTGGGACATGTTGGAGAAGAAGTATGGAGCCGATGATGCTGACATAAAGAAGTACGTTGTCGGCGAGTGGGTCAAGTTTAGACGTCTGATGACAAATCGATCATAGATCAAGTCCATAATTATGAGAAGCTGGTCTTCGACATTCTTGCCGAGGGAATGTAGGTGTGTGAGGTTCTACAAGCCAATGTCCAAGTCGAGAAGCTGCCAAAGTCCTGGTCCGACTACCACAACACTCTAAAGCACAAGAAAATGGATATTCCTCTTGAAGAGCTAATGGGCTATATGTAGATAGAAGAGGTTAACCGCTTGAAAGATAAGGTTACCTCTAGTCAATTTCTTTTTAAAGCTAACCTAGTTGAGTTTGGGTCTGCCTCAGGTTCCAAACCTAATGGGTTCAAGAAACAAGGTAACCAGAAAAACAAAGGGAAAGCTAAAGTCCAGAAGGACGTCAACTTTAAGAAGCCAGAAAAAGAAAAGGCACCACCAAAGCCTTTCAACTGCTATGTGTGTGGACGGGCAAGACACAAAGCCTATCAGTGTCAACAATGTTCGAATCGCCAGAATGAGAATCGACCTTAAGCCAATATTGCTGAGAATACTGATGAGGTTATTAATGCGGTAATTTCTAAGGTAAATTTGGTGGAAAATAAAGTTGAATGTGTTGTTGACACCGGAGCTTCAAGGCATTTTTGCTCTAGACTAAAGTTTTTCACCGAGTTCGAAGATGTGACTAATGGTGAACAAGTGTACATGGAAAGCTCTAGCAGTTCAGAAGTGTTGTGTATAAGGAAGGTTTTACTAAAGCTGACATCTTGTAAAACTTTAGCCTTGCATAATGTTCTGTATGTACCTGCCCTATATAGAAATTTGATTAGTGGTGGATTACTCAACAAGACAGGCATTAAATTGGTTTTTGAAGCAAATAAACTTATACTTTCCCAAAATGGGGTTTTTGTTGGAAAGGGTTTTTTGAACGGAGGTTTATTTGTAATTGAAACTCGGTTTAATGAAAGTAATAAAACCATAACTTTTGTTTATATTGCTGAGACTCTGAATATATGGCATGCTAGATTAGGTCACGTAAACATTCATTCTTTAAAGAAACTCATGAAAATGAATCTACTTCCTAATCTAGACAAGAAAAGCTTTAACAAATGTGAGATTTGTGTAGAAGCCAAGCATGCTAAACCTACTTTTAAGATAGTTTCTAAGAGGAAAACTGAATTGTTAAAACTTATTCATTCTAATCTAGTAGACTTTAGAAACTCTAAAAGTAAATGAGATAATACTACATAACCTTTGTAGATGACTTTTCAAGATATACAAAGGTATATCTCCTTAGAACTAAAGATGAAGCTGAGAACTTATTTCTTATTTATAAGGCAGAAGTTGAACACTAGCTTGATAGGATAACTTAGATCCGATAGAGGTGGTGAATACGGGTCTAATTTCCTTAAAGAAGTGTGTGAAAAGAATAGCATAATTCATGAAACCTATGCCCCATATTTTCCTCAATAGAATGGTGTAGCTGAGAGGAAAAACAAAACTTTAAAGGAGACGGTGAACTCTTTTTTGTTAATTTCTGGGTTATCTGATAACATGTGGGGGAAGCTATTTTGTCAGTAAATTACATATTAAACTGCATACCTCATAAGAAATTAGATTGTACCCTATACGAGTTGTAGAAAGGTTATGCACCCAATTTGCAATACCTGAAAGTATGCGGGTGTTTGGCAAAAGTTGGTTTGCCTGACTTTAAGAAGTCTACCATCAGTCCCAAAATTGTTGATGTAGTGTTTATTGGGTATGCTTCAAATAGTGCCGCATACAGATTTCATGTATCTGCATGACTTTTCAATGTGTGAAACTAGGGATGTTGTGTTCTTTGAAGATATATTTCCTTTAAAGAAACCTAGTTTAAGTTTTGAAACACAAGTAGAAAGTCGTGCCTCAACTTCTTCTGATTCTGTCAAGGATTTTCTAGAGATAGAATTAAAGCCTAGAAGAAGTAAAAGATAAAGGGTAGCCTCTACCTTTGGTCTAGATTTCCTAACTTTCTTTATCTCTATAATAAATGATGAACTAGAGTCAAAAATGTCTAATCACACGTGGGAGTTGGTTGAATTGTCTAGAGGATTTAGAAATATTAACTCTAAGTGGGTTTTCAAAAAGAAACTTAGACCCGATGGGTTAACCTAGAAATATAAGGCAAGATTAGTAGTCAGAGGGTCCACTCAGAAGTTTGGTACATACTTCTTTGACACATACTCTCATGTTACGAAAATCTCAAAGATCTGTGCCTTGTTTGTGATAGTGTCTATTCATAAGTTGTACGTACATCAAATTGATGCAAAGACTGCATTTTTGAATGGAGATCTAGATGAGGAGATCTATACGTTACAACCACCAGGTTTTGGGACACCTAGCATGGAAATCAAAGTGTGTGGACTTAAAAAGAATCTTTATGGCCTTAAACAAGCTCCAAAATAGTGGTATGAGAAATTTCACAAAACCATTCAGAGTTTTGGTTTTATTGTAAATATAACGGATGTATGCATGTATTTGAAAATGTTTGGTACTGATTGCATCATTATAAGCTTGCATGTTGATATTCGATACTAACATTGAATCCGTTAACAAAATGAACTTTCTTGTCCACTAAATTTAAGCTGACAGGTTTAGGAGAGGTTGATGTGATCTTAGAAGTTAAAGTTACCAGAACTGAAAAGGGATTTTCTTTAAATCAAACACGCTATATCAAAAATGTGTTAAAGAAATTTGACAGTTTTGATGTCATCCATGTTAGAACTCCTTGTGATTCTAGTATACGACTCTTTAAAAATAAAAAAAGTAGTGTTTCCCAACTAGAGTATGCCAAAATTATCGGGAGCCTTATGTTCTTAATGAACTACACTCTGTCTAATATTCCCTATGCTGTGAGTAGGTTGAGTAGATATACTCATAATCCTAGTGGTAAACACTGGATTGCTCTAAGATGCTTACTTAAGTATCTTAAGGGTACTATGGATTGGAAACTCAAGTTTTTGGCTATCCTTCGGTCTTAGAAGGATACTATGACGCCAATTGGGTTACCAATAATGATGAATTAAGCTCTATGATTGGGTATGTCTTTACCTTAGGTGGCGCATCGATCTCGTGGAAGTCTGCTAAGTAGACTTGTATTACTCGTTCTATCATGGAATCAGAGTTTATTGCTCTTGATTTAGATGGGCAAGAAGCTGAGTGGCTCAAAAATTTGTTGGCAAAAATACCTTTATGGGGAAAACCAACTCCTCTAGTGTCTTTATTGTGTGATTCAAAAGGTGTGATATATGTGGCTCAAAACCAAGTTTACAACTGTAAGAAGAGACATATTCGCATACGACATGAACTTGTAAGACACTTAATAAGGAACAAAGTAATCTCATTAGAGTATGTGAAGTCGGAGAGGAACCTTGTTGATCCGTTTATCAAAGGGTTAAGTCGAAAATTGGTTTTAGGTTCGTCGAGGGTGATAGGTCTAAAGCCCATTGGTTGAAGAATTCATGGTGGATACCCAACTTAGTTATCTAAGTCCAATATGGTCAAACGAAGCCATAGAAAGACTCATAGTGTACATTTCTCTTACCTATCCCTATGATGAATAATGTACATGCACAGGATGAGCTTAATTGCTCTTAATAAATTCATAGCCCATGCTTTGGGTGGCCTTAGTGAGAAAGACTTGATAAATTTACCGACTTTTGGTTGAACATCTATTCTTGATATGTTCATAACCAGTGTTAAGTGGGTAGTCCTAATCGCGAAGGACTAGGTGAACTTATTGCTAGAGAGGATGCATTTTATTAAACTCTTAATGAATTCAATCCCAAGAGTTGGGTGATCCTATTGAGAAGGGCGTTGAATTCACTGATTATGAGGTTGGATATTTATTCTTAATGATTTCTTATCCCAGAGTTTGGGTGGTTCATTTAAAGTGAACTTGAAGAAATTCACCTTACCATTTGTGAGGTTGACATGTTGTTAAAGCTCTTAATTATTTCATAGCCCAATTTTGGGTGGTTTATGTTGAGATAAACCTGATGAAATAACCTACGTAAGTGAGAAGGATTGGCCACCTTATATGAAAAATGTAGGGTCATTTTTCTAGCACACTTACTAGAATCCTGCGGAAAGAGGGTTATACATATATACACATTTGTATATACTCTTTGTAGACACATCGAAGACTTTGATGGATGAAGATGTTAGTTGTGTGTTATGAGTTCACCTAATCTTAGAAAGTTCAAGATTCGTTCACTTATTAAGAGAAGAATTACTCATCATCACTATGTACTAGTTCTAGACACGTTCACTAGTGCTTAAGCAACTAATCTCATAATTGTGCTTCTCGGGATTTTAATTAAATATTTTGCTTTTAAAGAATTTTTCCGAATTTGTAGGGGAATGTTGGTTATATCCCATATTGGGAGGGTACATCCTTGAAAAGGGTATTTAAAGAGTCTTCTTTTCTCTCCCTTGTTGAACGTGGTTAAACAATTCTCTTGCACGCGCACGCCGCCGTCACTGTCTGGCCAGCTCGGTTTGTGGTCATGGTCGTGGAAATACGTATCTTCGACACGTCTGCGCGCGTTCTATCTTTTTGGGGAAATTTGGGAATAATTTCTTTAGAATTGTTTTCTGAAAATTTGACGTGTTTAACCCCTGTGTACAGCCTACAAATAGAGAGGATTTTCTAATTCTTTCAGTGAGAAGAGCAATTCCGCCTTTGTCCACTTCGATCTTTGGGTGTACGATTATCGGAGCTACCGTTAACCTCAGGGGACGACCATCTACTGCAACGATTACACGTATCGAGGCGAAATCGTTTTAAGACAGTAGTTTATACTACGACACAGATTTCTTATCTGCCCTTTATTTTGTTTATAATTATCTAACAGTTTAATTTTGCAGTCTTTTTACCAAGAAACTCAACTCTGGATGTTAGAGTCTACTATGAATTATTGAATAATGATAATAATAATAATAATAATAAATTATACTTCTTTCAAAACCATTGAATGAAGGAGGTAGAAAAACTCTTAAAAATAAATTATATTATTATCATTTTATTCTCTCACATTGTTGCTATAAATTTTATAGTTTCAATACATGCCATCAACGTGATCTTCCTCAATAGTATGTGATTCTGGGTATGAATTTCAATTTGATATTGGTGAATATATTTAGTACATCTTCAATTAGTTTGGAAAGTTTGATATATTTACTTGTTTTTATATAAAATTATAAAACCCTAATTGATAGGTTTTTTTCTAAAGTTTTTTTTTTAGTTTTTGTTTTAAGAGTGTCGCCTCCGGTGGCGACCTCAGCGTCCCCATTTAACATCTTTCTTTTATTTGTTTATTCTCCTTTGTTTTTAGTCTCAAATTAGAATTTTTTATGTTTTAGATTTTTTTTATTTTGTACATTTTATTGTGTTTGTTCATCTGTTTTTGTGATATGATTTTCGTTTATCTTTATATTCAGGGACGGAGCCAAGGTTTAGGGTTTGGGGGCAAAACATAAATGTTTGAAGGGGACAAATTTATAAATAAACTAATTTTTTTTAAAATATATATATATATATATAAGGAGACAAAGGTGAAAATAATTCCTTGGGGTTGCCCCTCTCCACCCCATGTAACTCCGCTTTTATTTATATATATGGTAATTTGACATTTATGCAGGGAATTACGTAAATATTTGTTTATTTTCTTTATCTTTAATCTCAAATAAGAATTCTCTCTATTTTGAGTTCCTTCTTATTACAAATTATTTACGATATAGGTTGTCATCTATTATTTTGATGAAACACTATTTCCAAAGTTTGGGGGGAAAAGTAAACAACTTGTAAAGGAAAATACATGGAATATAATGTACTTTGTCTTAGTGAAAATGCATTGAAAAAATATATTTAAATTATCTAATTTGTTCGTGTGATTTTATAAAAGATATGAATAATCGTTGTTTGTGATTATTTAAATATTAATAGATTTTCTATAGTGCTCCTAAAGGGAACAAATTACTTAAGGAAATAATTTGAGATAAAAAAATCTTGAAAAGACAATTTTAACTGAGTTATAGATCAAACATCTAAAGAATGAAATGTATGTCTATCAATCATCTTACGAAGAAAAAAAAGATTTAAAAAAAATTAACATGGACAATGCACATTCATTGAGTATTTCAATGGTCGTAAGATCTTTAGAAGTGAATAACGAGTCATTATGCCCTTGTGAGAATGATCTTGGTCCTAAAGTGTCGTAAAAACATTAATGTATCTTGTAAATAATACACAACATGATATAGCATTTGTTGTAGATTTGTAAGCAAGATTTAGCTCTTCTCCAACACAAATGTATTGGAATAGAATTAAAAGCATATTTAGATAACGCAATGGAACAATGGATATGAAATTAATTTACCTAATTATTCATTAATTTATTTTAATGATTCAATGTCTCTATAGTTTGACTATTTAAAGGTATGATATTTATTAAGTGTAAATATGCATTGTACTCTTTCTCTTAACTATAATTTTGTCTCACTGAATTTTCTAATAAGATAAGATGATATATGCATTAAAATATGTAATCCTTTTTTCACCGAATTTTTGTCTTGCGTTAATTTCTTTTAGTAAGATTTTAATAAGATATATATTTAATTGATAAACATAAAAGGGGAGTGTTATAAGTATATTTATTAAGTGTATGTCATTATAACTCTCAAAACCACTCAATGAATAAGGTGAATGAAACTCTCAAGAATAAATTACATAACTCATATTCATTGTATAGTGACCTTTGACATTCATGTAAATAGAAGGCATGGGATTGGGGACCATTTTTTTGTCATGGGTTTGGACTATTCGACTGCATGAACCATGGAGGAGAATATGTGGGGGTGTGCACCCTTGTGGTCACCTGAGTCAAACCACACTTTTGGGATTTCACTGAATTTCCTGGTTGGGTTTTAAATATATAAATGTTTGAGAATACAATGATAGGTGGTCAAAACTTTCTCACTTGTTTCTTCCTTACCTTTAGGTCTTGGGTTCTAAATCCAGCAAGAGTACTCCCCTCTACACTTTCCCCTAAATCTTAGGATCAATTCTCAACAGCAGCAGTCCCATCCTTCGTTCATATATATATATGTTAACTTAAAAAATAGATACATAGTTAACTATATAAATTTTTGGATTGATCTTGTAGAAAATGGTAATTTTGAATTTTAAAAATTAGTCTTTTTAGGCTTTGCTTGGTAGAGGAAAGAAAATTAGAAATATAAAAAGTTAAGGTAATGGAAAAATGGAATGATAGAAAATATATTTTTAATTTTTATAATTTAGTCGAATGTTTTAATTTTTTAAAATTAATTTCTTATGCTTTGTTTGGTAGGGAGGAAAGAAAACTAGTCTTTATTGCTTGGTACAATAGAAATGTAAGAGGAAAGAAAACTAGTCTTTATTGCTTGGTACAATAGAAATGTAAGAGGAAATAAAATTAAGCTTTGAAAACTATAATTTATTTTTTATTTTTTTGAAAACTATAATTTATTTTTAATTTTTATAATTTAGTTGAATGTTTTTAATATAATTGTTTTTATTCAATTTAGTCCCTAAAAATTATTTCATCTAAAATTGACCCATATTTGTTTTTATATTCATAATTTAATCTAATATTTTAGTATAGTTTTATTTTTGTTCAATTAATCCCTAAATTTTTTTAATTAAAAATTGACCTATATGTACTTTTATTTTTATAATTTTGTCTAATATATTTTAATATGGTTTTATTTTTTTTCCAGTTTAGTCCATAAAAATTTTATTTAATCCAAAATTGACCTCTATTTATTTTTATTTTTTATGATTTATTCTAATATTTTTATAATTTAATCTTGAGAATTTCACTATCAATATATCACCTAATACTCGATACAAACGAATCCAACCCAGATATCGAATGCTACAAATGGCCTATTTGTGGCCTAAAAACAAATTTTAAAAAACAAGCATATTCAATTACATGAAAGTAAACAACCAACATGAACATAAAGAGGAAACAATTAACTAAAGTCACCCGAGAAAATAAACCTTTAAAAACTTTAGAAAAATAAGCGATTTAACAAAAAATGTATTTTGTTTATTTTAAAAGATTTAAACCCAAAAATCATTCAAAACTTAAAATAAGTTTAATAGAAGAAGAAACATCTTATACCTCTATTTTTCTAATAAAAAGAAGTTCAAATTGAAGTAAATTTAACCAAATCGAGGTTTAGGAACTAAAATGTAAACAATTTATAAGTTGGATTTTAAGTTAAAAATTCAATTTCAGGTCCATTTTAGACTCATTAATTCCAATTAGACTTAATGGTAAATTCTTGTTGAAATCGAATTTGAAATAGAGTGTTAATTGCAAAAATAAGTAGTTTATGAGTCATTTTAAAAATATTCATAAAATACAGGGTCTAGTTTTTCAAAAAGTTAAATTTCCTTTCTGAAATCAATATCATCATTACACATATAGACCAAGTTTTAGGTTAATCCGAGCTAAAATGAGTCCTTAATTGCAATTATAAAATTAGTGACTGAAATGTAAAAATTGCAATTATTAAGTATTGCATTAAATTATAAAATAGAAATAAATAGAAGTCAATTCCAAATGAAATAAAATTTGAGGGATTAAATTGCACAAAAATAAAACCATAGTAAAAACATTAGATAAAATTATAAAAATTAGAAACAAATATGGGTCAATTTTGGATTAAATAAATATTTTATGAACTAAAGTGAACAAAATGTTATTATATTAATAATATTGAATTTAATAATAAAATTTAAAATAAATAAGGGTAAATTTTAGATTAAATAAAATTTTTAGGGACTAAATTCAATAAAAATAAAATCATAATAAAAATATTAGATGAAACTATGTTAAATATAATTTGATAATTTTATTATTAAAGTATGATAGCTTTCACTTTTCTTTCTTATTTTTCACCCAATTTGGAGAGAAAACTATTTGTATAGGAGCAAAAAAAACTACATCTCCTCCCATTTTCTTTCCTTCCAATTTTTCACTCTACCAAGCAACCATTAAATTCATTTTTTCCAATTTTCCCTCCCCTCTCTTTCACTTTTTCACCCAACCAAGCAAAGTCTTAATCCGAACATTCCATACATTTGATTCTATAGTTGTTAATGGTAATTAGGAAATTATACGTCAACAATCTTTAGAGTATGTAGTTAAAAATTCTCGGTTTGACACATTTTTTCTTAGGTTATAAGTTTAATATTCATTATGAGCAAATTTCCTCTGTTCTCTCCAAGATAGAAATTGTTCAAAAAAAAAAAGAAAATTGTATAATAATTATTGATTAAATAAAGGAAACTATACAGTTAATGGCCGTACATAAGCATATTTCTACAATTATACATTGTTTTAAAGTAAAAAAATACTTTTATTAGAATTCTTTTAACAAATCAAGGATCTATCCTTGTAAATAGATACTTCGAGTTAAATTTAAATATAGAGTTGAATAATTTACAAATCGTCTTATAAGGCACAACTATCTGTTCTTTTTCTTTTTCAACATTAACGAACTTTTATTCATCTGCCTTGATTTTTTCCGATAAAACTTTTCACATAAATTTCAATGTTTTTTTTATTGTACCATCACATAATTTTCAATATCTTTCAACACATTGAAATATTCAAAACATCAAAATCAAACAATTTTATAAGTAAGCAATTGGGTACTTGAGATAAAATTAAGTCATTGGATAAAGAAGGTGTATTAGTTGGACTAATCTGTTTGTTCTTTTGCATTGGAGTTCCAATAGGTAAAGAATTATTAGTAATAAAAAAATGGGGAAAAAGAGTGGGTTTTGTCAGGAAATGGAATGCTGACTAAGCTCAGCAAACTTAGAATTCCTCTTTTAAATGGAATGACCATTAAATAAAGAATCTTTCTTTATAAGTAAGAAGCGACAGAGTGCGCATGCTCCACAAAATTATAACTGTTCTTAAATTTACAGCTAAACCATTTTTAAAGAATTATTATAATTTAGTTTAAAAAACAAATTTTAGTTATTATGAATGATTAAATAATTTGTTAACCGCTTGGAATTCATTATTAGAAAACAAATCGACTAAAGTTCTGCAAAGTCTGCACTGCAACAGCTAGGAAATGGGGTTGGTCTCATTTTAGGTTTTGTCTTAGGGAATATTGGCTGGGGAAAATATTAGGGATATAAGGTAATATTATAATTTATTTAGTAAATAAAAATACTTGTTATGGTATAAGAAATTGTCGTCTGTTTCTGACGACATGGATGGATGCATGACTTTAGGTTAGGAGAGTGAACTCGTAAATTGTTAGAGAACGAATTTATAGAAGTTTAGGAGGCAAAAATAGATTTTTAATATAAAATAGATAGAAAATTTTAAAAAATTTTATAAATCGTATAGGAGTTTTAAATTTTTAAGGAATGCAATCGCCCCCTCCAACTCCTCTTGGCCCATCATTGTCTGATGAGTTTTTTTAAATGTTATTTTTTATGAGATATGAGAAAAAATAGTTGAGAAACTTATCAAGTAGTCCTGATAAGTTCTACCTGTCTCATTAAAAATAATATTTAAAAGAACTCGTCAGGAACACATGAAGAGTTCCCTTTCACCGTAACAAAAGTCATAGTTTATTAAATAAGCTCCAACATACTCTATATCTCTAATATTTGTCTCAACCCTAATATTCCCTTAAAAATCAGCATTTTAATGATTTTTTTATAATCATTTATACTTGATTTATGGGTGATCAATTTGAATTAAGAATAAAACGATCATTCCAACTCTATTTGCTCTATTTGTAATGTTGTAAATTTGAACATGACATTACTTAAAGAACTTAACGCTTAATCTTCTAATCCAACTAATAATTTATATATATATATATTAAATTATTTTGATGTACTTAATTTTATTTTTAGAAATAAGTCAAATTTAACCCCCCTATTTATCCACTTTTTCTACCTAGGTAAAAAGAATCATCCCTAAACTTTATTTTGGTCTACATTAATACCTAAACGTTATATTGTTCCCACATGAGTAACTTTTTGTAATGTTTTTATTTACAAATTGCCGAGGTTTTTAATTATTACTGTTTATATATTTTTAAAATTTCTTAATTTTTATTTTTTAGATATGGCATATTCTTAGAGTACGGCACCGTCTCTTTTTAATATTGTTACAAAAAGGTGTCGATGTAAGAAAATTAAATAATTTAGATATTAATAAGGAAGAATATTTAGATTCTAATATGAAAAAAAAGGAAGCAGATTTAACTGTTAAATTATTAAAAAAACATCCAAACACAAATATGAGAAAATTTGATAAATTCAAAAAAAAATGTGACTTCTCAAGGATTGTTGGATGACTATTTTTTGTACTCGTATGATATGTCTTATAATATATTGACCGTTAGATTAGTTTTAAGTTAGTTTCAGTTTGTTATGTTGGATTAAAATTTACAATTGTGGGCACAGATGTAAAATGTATGATGCGATTATAAAGTATAACACAAAATTAAGTGACCAATTATGTTAGTCGTGTCATGGGTATTAAAGTGTCATAGAAATAAAAGTGTAGATACTATAAGATGTATTTATAATTCAATGAGGGACAGAGTTATAAATATTTAATAGTTGATTTATTAAATCAACTATATAAAGAGGTAGTGGTACCCAAAAAACACGTTAACTTGTTTTCTCTTCTTCCCTATCAGATCAAGAGATAACCTATCTTCTTGGAAGATCACAACCAACTTTAAAGCGATCTCCACCAAAAGATTCAAGGTTTTCTATCGATTAATTCAAGTACACTTCAGCATTCAGTTTATTTGATTTATTATTCTTGATGGTTTGACATGATAGATCTTGGTTATCAGATTTCATATTAATTTATGATTTGGTTCTAGCAAGTGGCATCAACGCATTGTCATGTTGAATCATTGAAAATTGATTTATTTATTTTATCGATGTGAACTTTTAGACTTCGATTATTCATAACTTCAGTTTTAGGGTTCTATTGGTTTATTATTAATTAAATGATATTGAATATATGTTTTGCTTTTGCGATGAACCCTAAATTACAAAACTTCATATTCGCATCATGTCTAACAATAAATCACAATTAAGCTTCTATTTCGGTGCAAATCTAATTTGCTATCATTTATTATATTTTTTAATTGTGGCTTTGGGCAATCAGACTTGGTTATTGTGCTTCAAGAAAGTGTCTACCATCGCTTTTGGCCCTCCCAACGTTTTAAGAATTTACTGATTGTATTGATCAATCCTTGAGATAAAGTTAGACTAACACTCAAAGCGTCATTGAGTATAGAACAGTGTATTAAAAGGAGCCACTGAGGCACGTCTAGACACTAAAGCGCAGCACAAAGAGGGTGAAACGCCTCCTAGAGGCTCAGGCGAGGCGGTTTCAGTAAAGCCCAATTGGGCGCACAGAAAGAGCAGAAAGCACAGAGGCTAAAAGGCGCAAAAAAGCGCCGCCTCTTCACTGTTTTTATTTTTTTTATTTTTTACAGTCTGCCTCTTCACTTTTTTCTTATTTTTATTCTTTTTATATATTTTTTATTTTATTTTTATACCACTAATTTGGGATAAGAGAGGGGCTCACAAAAAATAATATTAATTAAAAGAAATTTATTAGATTGAATCAAATTTATATTAAAATTATATTAAATTGAAAAAATTTTATATTCAAATTAATTTGGTTAAGTTTTACAATAATAAACAGGACGTCCATAACACACAATATATAAAAATATATTAAATTAGATCAAATTTATATTTAAATTAATTTGGTTGTGTTTTACATTAATCAACAGGGCATGCATAACACAATATATACAAAATATATTAAATTAGATCAAATTTATATTTATAGTAATTTGGTTGAGTTTTAAAATTTGAACTAAATTTAATTGTTTAATACAATAAAATGTTATTGTTTTTAGTTAATTTAAGTTTAAATTAATCTTGAATTAAGTTATTCTATCATGATTTAATTTAAATCATTACACCTAGTTTTGAGATTTAAATTAAATTGGTCGAGTTTTCAAGTTCAAATTAAAATTGATTGTTTGATACATTGCAACGTTATTTCAATTCTCAGTTATTTAATTTAATTTAAGTTTGAATTAAAATCGATTTCATGAAAAGGTGATTATATATTATGTCATATGATATTTGAGACCACTTATATAACTAGCTTTATTGAACTTATAGCCCTTTTTAAAGTGCTAAATTTTCTTTCTTGTTTAGTACTATGTTTTATGTGCATTTATAATTTTCTTTTGTTGAACTTTGAAGTTATGCTTAATACATAAAATGTTGCTTATGAATACTCTTTAGTATTTACATTGCACTAACTGTTCTTCTTGCTTGATTATACAATTAGAAAAAAATCTATATATTTTTAAATTTTAAAAAATGCACTTTCCTTCAATAAGGCGCGCGTAAGACTGTGTCTTGTGCCTTTGCTATAGAACCTCTATCGCCTCAATGCGTCTTGCGCCCTTTTTAACACTGGTATAGAACCGTCTATTACTTTTGTATTCAATAAAATATTATCGTATATTAAAGACAATATACATAATAATGTCCAATTTGATATAATGTTTCGGTTTTAGGGTTTTGCATCATCGTCATTTTGTTGAGGTAATATGAATTTATGCGATTCAATACATATTTGATTTTGAATATATATCTTTGGATTACAGTATATATGTTATTTAAAGTTATGCATATTTGATTTTGGTTTAGTTTTGAAAAGTATATACAATTAATGTTATTTATGAAATATATATTTATATTTAATTATTAAATATATTCGATTCAGTTTAATCAAAATTTTTAATTTTGGTCTTTTGGTTATTATGGATATTAAAGCTTTTTGTGATCATTACTGAGTTCATTAGTATTTTTTTTTTACTTCTGGTTAAGTTTGATTATTTTGAATTCAATATTTTTGGTGATTTATGAAGTTAAGGATCAAATGCATTTAATTTAATTTAATGATTTATTAGTTTTGCATTTAAGTTTACAGTGGAAATTTTGGTAAATGTATATTGAAGGAATTTTTTTGAGAAACAGTCAAATATTTTAGTTTTTTCGATTTCTGATAGCCCCATTTAGACAACTTTATTTTGGATTATTTCGGAAACTTAAGTGTTATCAGAGATTTCAGTTCTGACTATTACAAAATTTTAAATTTGAATATCGATATATTTATATTATATATTTTGAGATAAATTAATTGAAACATTAAGTCACCAAAGTGACCTCTATTATGGAAATTATTTTATTTTAAAATATAGAATGTCTTGCGCATGTAATTCAGCTTATGTTAGTATTAATGAGCCCAAAGGAAGATTAATACTTGACATTGTTACATGTGCAACTGTGATAATAAACATGTGATAATTATTCAGTTTTACATGTGAGCAATCAATCGGCCCAAATGAAGATTTTTGTTTGATTTGTTCTTATTATCAATGTTTGATTACTATACCAAGATATCACTTAGAAGTTAATGTTTTTTTCCAAAGATGAAATATTAATGGAGTGTTCGGTATCTTGATATGAGGTTTAACTTTATTCAAATTTATTGTTATGGTTATCTTTTAATTTGATTAAAAGATAAAATTAATACAAGTATTTTGAAATAATTAAATTTATATTTTGGCTTCGGATGTTTAATATTTTAATGAATTAATTAAAACATAATGTCACCAAAGTGACCGCTTTTATGTAGATTAATTTATTTAAAATATCAAGATGTTTATGGGTTTTTGAAATTCATGCGTTTATTAATTGGCCCAAAGGAAAGTTAATATTTGACAGAATTACAACGACAACTGTGGCGATAAATGTGTGATAATTATAAGGTATTTCATGTGAGCAATACGTTAGACCAAAGATTAGTCTATTGTTTGACATAGTTTATTGTCAATGTTTGATTGCTACAACAAGAGTAGCGTTTACAGTCAATATTCATGTCCAAAGACTTGATATTAATGGTGTGTTTGGTATCTTGAGGGGAACTAACCATTATTTTGAATTTATTTGTTTACTTATGAATATTTGTATGAGCTTGATTTTATTTTTATTTATTTAATTTTGTTATATATTTAGGTAATTTATTTTTCTATCACAATATCTGTTAAAATACATTCTACATTCATGTTTAGTGAAATTAATTTAAAGGAATAGAAAAGACACATATTGCATTTGGTGGTTGTATGAACATAGACTTTGAGGAAAGAACAACTTGCGCATTTGTTGTGAAATCAGGCAAACGAACAGGAAATTAAACAAACAAGAACACTGGATTTTAACGAGGTTTAGCAATGTGCTTACGTCCTCGAGGAGCAATGAGCGAATGTTCTTATTAACTTGATAATACAATTAGGTTACTGTATAATGAATATATAAGAGTAACTCCGATACAATTACCAAAATACCATCTGTCCTTTATCAGTATATAAGCCATACTTAACAGCCTTTCATTGCGATAAGCACTCATAAAAGGTATTTCGAAAGGTGAGATCGTTTGAATTGCATGAGTCTAAAGATCATAAAGCATAGTATTCTAGATGTCTTTAGGAGCACACATTTAATGAGAATATTAATACTAAGGGTTTCTTTGATGATATTAAGAAATGTTTTACCCTAAACATTAAAGTTAAGATGACACCACTTATGCCTTCGTTGAAGTCTATCAAGTATAAGAGTCAAGAACATGTGAGGGAGTACATTATGAAAATGTTTAATATTGCTTCAAAATTTAATGCACATAAGATCAAACTTTCTAACAATTGTTTGTTCTATTGCTTTTAGTACCGCTTCCTATACAGTTTAACTAATTCAAAAAATAGTTAAAACTTTCAAAATGAGAGTAGGCTCTAACTGAGCTTATTTCTCATTGTGTTAAAAAGGAAGAAAAGTTGGAGCATTATAAGTGTAAAAGTACTCATTTGGTTAGTGCTCATTTAGTTAGTGTTTCTAAGAATAAGGGTAATAAAAAAACATTAGAATAAAGTTGCTAAGAGTCTTACTCAAAAGAAAAACAATAATTTACAAGGTGTGGATTCTTTTGTATAAGTTAGGACACATGTGAAGAAATTAAACTTCAAAAGTGAGCAACTACTTCGGTTATTGTAAGTTTTATTATCCCGCAATTATGAATTATTTAAGGAGGGATCTATAATATTTTTAGGATGTTGAGTTTGGAGGGAGAAATTTGGTTAGAAACATTGCTATTGAGAAGGAATTAGATTATAATTCAATTCCTACAATCACTTTTGACAATGTTTAGGTTTTCACACCTATCATTAATCAAGAAGTGAATCAAGTACCTCAGCAAAATAATGTTGAACAATTCCCATTTAAGATAAGGTAATTGTTTCAGGATAACAAACTCAACAATCTAAAAAACATGTGTCATTAAAGAGGTCCACGAGAGGAAGAAAAAAAATACTATTCAAGATTATTATATTGTATTTTTTAAGAAAATAAGGATAACAATAGAATGATAAAAAATAACTCGATCATTTTTTTATCAGACTGTAAAAGTTTTAACTCTCAAAAGTGGATTGATGTCATTCAAGAAGAGTATAATTTTATGCAAGGCAATAAAGTTTAGTAACTTGTCTCGTTACCTTAAGGTACAAACCAATTAGTTATAAATGGATATTTAAAACCGATAGGGATATAAATGGTAATGTGGATAAGTATAAGGCACATCTTGTATCTAAAGAATATACTCTAAAAGAATATATTGATTTTGTGGAGACTTTCTCTCAAGTTTCATTGAAAGACTCTTTCAAGATAATCATGACGCTTGTTGCTTATTTTAATCTTGAGCTACATAAGATGGATGTTGAATTTGTGTTTTTCAATGGCGACATTGAAGAAACGAATTATATGGTACAATCATAGGTTTGTGTCTAATGATACAAAATCAATGATATGTAAATTAAAGAAATTCATCTATGAGCTTAAGTGGGATTCTCATTAGTGAAATTATAAATTTCACATTGATTATCTCATTCGGTTTTGAGATAAATTTGGTTGACAATTGTATATACTGCAAGTTCAATAGGAGTAAATCAAGTGATACTCATATTACTAAATAAAAAAAATTAGTCTTACTCAATGCCTTAAAATGTTAAACAGATATTTAAGCAATTCTAGTATGAACCATTGGATAGCAGCCAATAGGTTATGAGATATTTTTAGAGAACAAAAATTGCATGCTTACATACGGAGTTCTGGTTAGTTAGAGATCAACAAGTTTACAGACTTCGATTATACTAGAATATTGATGCAAAAGAATTTTGTCATACAAGCTACTAATTATAGATTGAATAGAAATACCAGTTTAGTTATTTTGTGACAATAGATATGCATTCATTTATTCTATAAACAATAGGAACACTTCAAATTTGAAACACATAAATATTAAGTTCCTAGTTTTTAAAGAAAATTCAAAGTGGTTGTATGTCTATAGAGCATGTTAGTACAAACTCCATAATTGCGCGCTTATTAAGAAACTATCACCCTAGGTCTTTCATGAGCACATTACTCATATGGGTGTAATGTTATTTAAAGATATTCAGTTTTAGTGAGAGTAATTTTGAAAAATGTTCATTCGTTTTAGACACAATTTCAGTTACTTCAATTTAAGGATATTTTAAAATTATTTTCTGCATAAATAATGTTTTTTTGGTTTATGCACACTCTGAATTCAGTAAAGTTTGATCTTACTAAAGTTTAAGATGAATAGTTGGAAATAGACATGTACGGTTCATATTTCATGTAATTTTTCATGCTACGCATCCATGATTGATCTATGTCATTTAACTATATTTGTATATGTGACCATTGGTGGGTCTAGTCATGATAAATATGGCAAAGACTGCTTTGATCCTATATGGATGTAGTTGATGGACGAGATTGTTATAGAATACATATTATATAATAGCAATTTTTTGAGCTTATAAGGTTGTATATTTATCAGGAAACATATGTTGCCCAAGTGGGAGATCGTTGGATTAAAATCCGCAATTGTGGGCACATATGTAAAATGTATAATGTTATTATAAAGTATGACACAAAATCAAGTGACCATCGTGTCATGGGTATTAAAGTCATGAAAATAAAAGTGTAGATACCATAAGATGTATTTATAATTCAATGAGGGACATAGTTATAAATGTTTAATAGTTGATTTATTAAATCTGTAAAGCTATAAAGGAGAAGTTCCTCATAGCTCATTGTACAATTCATTCTTTTGCATCATTAATAAAGAATTCTTCTATCTTTACATGGTATCGGTTGATATTTTCTTCTGAGTTTCTGTTTCTTTTTTTTTTTCAATTTTTCTTCTCTTTTCTTGTTAGCTCTTAAGATTGAAATATACAAATATATGCAATAAAAATGTGATTTATCTCTTATTTTTACATTTTACATGTTCTCGCATATGCTGCATATATATACCATATCGAAACCATATCTATTTCGAACTAATGTACAACATTTAGACACTCTCCTATTACTTGTGCTTATTATTAGTAGTAGTAGGTATTTCTTCCATATGTTCTATATTATCTTCTGTCATGTCTTACCATTTTTTAATATTTTTACTAGATATTATATATCATAATGCAAAGTTTCTAACAAAGTGTTAAAAAATGAGGCAATCAGAATGGGCCCTAGATTTTATCCCAAAGCTTAACCCAAACTAGATTGCCATACATATTGTTGTTTTTATCATATCATAATGCAGAGTAGGCCCAAAGCCTTAATTACGGGATCGGACCTCTTAATAAAAATATCCACCTTATCAAATATCCAAGTATACTTCAGCGTACCAACAACCTAACGATGGTTTGGTGAGACAAGATATTAGATCCGTTAAATAATGCTAAAGTTTTAATATTAGTATTTTAAATAAAACAAATCTAGTTGGAATAACCACCTTATAATAGGCCTGTGCCACACCGAACAAAATCTTATGTCACTTTTTGGTGCTTTTATTGATAACCCAACACTAAAAAATCGAATCCTACACTCTAACTCTAATTTATAAACCCTAAAACTTGAATTATAACCCATAAAAACTAAACTCTCAACTCTAAACTCTATTTTTTAATGTGAAGCGTAAATATAAACACCAAAAGGAATAGAGAATTTTTATTCGTGTGATATTTGATCTGAATTAGTCAATTAATATGTTAGATACATATGGTTATACAATATATATATATACACGTGTGCGTGCTATAAAGTGCAATTGCCAGAGGGTGTCGTACAATTCAACAACCTTATCTCGTTTGTTCCCATCAATCTACACCAATAAACAAACTTTGGAAACTGGAAAAGTAGTAGAAGAGGAAGCAAAACAGATTGGAAGACATGTCCGCTGCTTTCACAACTTCGGCCACAAATGTTTTCGGGTTCGGAAGCTACACCACCGTGCTTCGAAAGGTGGACTCGGTGTCGACTTCTTCAGTGCCCGTCCCACCACCAAAGCCACTCCTTATTGCCACACCTAGTGAAGCAGGAGAATTCCCACTACTCATATTCCTCCATGGTTACCTTCTTTACAACTCTTTCTACTCTCAGCTTCTCCAGCATGTTGCTTCCCATGGCTTCATTGTTATTGCTCCTCAGGTATATAGACCTAAAGGCTAATCTGCTTCCTTTTCTCTCAATGCAAAATTTACTTTTTAATTAACACAGTTATGGAGTAAACTGGTGCTTCTTTTAGTGTTCCTACTGATAATAATGTCATCGGGAAAATTTCTTTGAACTAGTGTGAAAAGCTTCAAACTATGGTGGCGCCTTGTTCATTTAACTTAGCTAGTAAGGCAACATTAATGGTTATGATGTGACTTGTAAAAGATATGGTAGCCATTGGGGTCCAGACTCCAGATAATTCATCTGGTCCTGCTTTGTCCCCTTGCTATTTCCCAGCAGATTAATTTACATACAAGCTCATGATTCTTCTTAATTGATGTTCCAACAGTTGTACACTGTGGCCGGACCGGATGCGACCGATGAGGTTAAGTCCACAGCTGCAATAACCAACTGGTTATCCAAAGGACTTCTCCAAGGGTTGCTTCCGCAAGATGTTCGGCCAAACTTAAGCAAGCTCGCACTTTCCGGCCACAGCAGAGGAGGCAAAGTTGCTTTCGCGCTAGCTCTGCAGAAAGCAATGACTAAATTAAAGTTTTCGGCCTTAATAGGTGTAGACCCCGTCGACGGAATGGATAAAGGGAAACAAACGCCGCCTCCGGTACTCACTTACGTTCCTCATTCGTTCGATCTCGATATGGCGGTGATGGTTATCGGTTCGGGTCTCGGTGAAGTGAGGAGAAACCCTCTGTTCCCTCCTTGTGCTCCCAAGGGAGTTAACCATGAAGATTTCTTCAAAGAATGTAGAAAACCGGCTTGTCATTTAGTTGCCAAGGACTACGGTCATGTGGATATGTTGGATGATGAGACAAAAGGGTTAAGAGGACGTTCATCGTATTGTTTGTGCAAAAATGGCAAGGCTAGGGAGCCGATGAGAATGTTTGTTGGAGGAGCCATTGTTGCTTTCATGAAAGCTTATCTCAATGGAGATAAGACTGAGTTGATTGCTATAAAACAGGGGCATGAAACTGCACCGGTGGAGCTTCAAACGATTGAATTTCTTGTTTAAACACACTATAATATATGTATGTATGTGTGCGACAATATCTCATGAAATATTTTCAGTGGTTTGGCTTGCTTGTTATTGTGACAACATATCATAGTCGCCTATTTTGTGTTGGAAAGAGTATTTCAATGAAAATTCAACTTTAATATTTTGACTGAAATATTTAAAGCGTTAAATATTTTACTTAACTAAGCGTCAATTTGACATGACTTTTAAAAATTCTTTTAAAAGTGTTGTTAGAAAGTAATTTTAAAAAATTAATGGTAAGATTTTAATGTTTGACATTGCTGTTAAAAAATGCTTTTAAAAATATAAAATGTCTATTTTAAATAGGCTTAAAACACTTTCCCCCTAAACTTTACCTGTTTTTCCAACTTGCCCCCTAAATCCCTACCCATATTACCCTAAAACTTAAACCCTAACCTTAAATCCTAAATTCTACCCATAAACCCTACACTAAAACTCCTAAACTCTAAACCTCAAACTAAAACCCTAAACCCTATAATTGAGACGCTTATAGAAATAAAAAGTTTCCACCGCTAGTATATAGAATAATAATATTTTTAATTAATATTACATGACAATTTTTAGGAACCTATATAAAAAATATGTATACTTTAAGTACCTATTTTGATCTAAAAATACTTTTTGTACCTATTTTGACCAAAAATTATACCTTAGGTACCTAGTTTAACCAAAAAGTATACTTTAGGTATTTATTTTGACTAAAAAATACTTTAGGTACTAAAATGAAAAAGTTACTTTAAGTACTAATATAATATATAAGCCTTTACACTTAAATGGGAAAAATGCCCATAATAATATGTACAAGTAAATGAGATAAGCTCAACAACAAAATAACTAAACCATCACATAACGGTACCAAACCAAGACACAAAGAAGAGCAACAAAGGTAGTCTATCTAGGGCCACTAAAAGAGCCGGCACTAACATCACCATTGAGCAAGTCAAGAACCACGTACGGGGATCCATAAACCTATGATAAATCATCGGTAATAATTAAGTTTTTCTTCATGTTTTAGGATGTATTTTATTATTTATTTCAATAAAATTTGATTTTTGTTGAAATAAATATAAATATAATAGAGGGATTTATTCATTGACTAAGTGATTAAATATATTCATGTTGTGTCGTCTTATGAATTTAGATCATGATTTAATTAAAATTTATCCTAACAAATATGACAACCCCATTAACGACCCTTGGAATCCTAAACTAATCTAAATATAAAATAACTGAAAATTTTAAATTCCAATTAATTCAATTCAAATCGGTCCGATCCAATTAGGGATCTAATTCTGAAAAAGGCTTGAAACTTGGAGCGGAGCATTAAATCTGGAAGGTTACAAAGAGACTGCCGTGAAATACGAAAATCCCATTAATCCAAGGGACAGGATAGGGATCCTCGAACGTAATAAGTAAAGGGTTGGTGATGGGTCAAAAATTAGAGTGGATAAAATTCTATTCGATTCGAAAATATCAAATTATTCGGCTTGATTCGAAATTCTATAGACTTGATTTTTTATTTAGAAAAAAATCAAATAAAGTTTGAATTATAAAATAAAGTTTGAGTTATAAAATGGACTCTTCGACTCGACTAACTTGAAAATTTTTTACTTTGACTCGGTCGAATGTCCACCCCTATCCAAAACCTCAAAATTTAAATTTTTACTTTGACTTGGTCGAATGTCCACCCCTATCCAAAACCTCAAAATTAGGGGTATAAATGA
This sequence comes from Hibiscus mutabilis, assembly GCA_019671005.1. Lineage (NCBI taxonomy): Eukaryota > Viridiplantae > Streptophyta > Magnoliopsida > Malvales > Malvaceae > Hibiscus > Hibiscus mutabilis. The sequence goes on from CM033714.1 coordinate 83,774,827, forward strand.
ACCGAGCTTGAACAAACAAGACTTTGTTTGTGTTTGTTTATTTATTTTTAAAGGTGTTTGTGTTTGTTTATTTATTTTTAAAGGTGTTTGTGTTTGTTCGTTATACGTCCGCGAACATTTTCGTTTTACGTCCGCTAACATGTTCGTTGAGATGTTCAACAAAATGCTGAAATTACATCACTAGTCTTTAAGCTCCTTAGGCTTCATAGTTTGAACTCCAAAGTTCACCATATGATGAGTTTAGTTCTAATCTTCACCAATATTTAAAATATAAAAAAGTAAAATAAAAAAAAGAAACCGGGTAAATGAGCTCATAAACTAGCCAATAAGCGAGTTTGATTGTGAACATAAACTAACCGAACGTATATATGTCCGTGTTCGCTTGTTCATTAGACAAACATAAAAATTTTATTCATACTCATTTATTTAACTTAATAAACGAACATTATATAAATGATTTACAAATGAACTAATCTTTCGATGAACTATTCGTAAATCATTTATATAACGTTCGTTTATTAAGTTAAATAAATGATTTACGAATAGTTCATCGAACATTTGCACCCATTCTCGGAATGTGTTTGAAACTTTGAGCGGGGCGACAAATCACGAAGCTGACAAAGAGAGTGCCGTGTGGCGTGCTAATTTTGCTTGTGTGCGTCTTGGCGTCTGGCCGGAGAAAAGACGGCCTACGATAAATAAGGACACCGCTTATATCGGGACAAAGCTTACACATGTGAAAATTTAATATAGTAAATCTGGAACTTGAGACAATAAAAATTCTAGATCTCAACATTGCCATTGAGTCAAAATCCCATTGGTTATATTGATATTTACACAATAGTACTTGTAGTAAAATTGGCATCCAAAGGAAAGAAACCATTTTTAGAAAATAAAGTTGATATGACCAATTATGACATGCAACTTCGAGGAAAGGCCAACAATTTTCCTACACAAAAAGGCAACAACAACTGCCATCCAACACAACCTTCTCGGACAGCTTCGTATTTTATCCCCACCTTTAATTTGTTCTCATTAACACTCTTTCCTCGAACATTTCTTCCCCTTTTTCACCCCTTTAGCTTTATTCAGTCCCCATCACCTATAAATTCCCTCCCATTTGATTCAATCTTTCCATCGTTCCAAAACAATACAAATAGGGTTCGTTTTGTACGTACGTGTTCAATGGCGTCCCGAAACGGTGTCGTGTTCGAAGATTTTTTCCCGGCCATGGTTGAGAAACTGGGCGCCGAGGGTTTCATGAAGGAGCTGTGCAATGGGTTTCGTTTGCTTGTGGATGGGGACAAAGGGGTGATCACTTTGGAGAGCTTGAAGAAGAAGTCGACATTGCTTGGGGTGCAAGACATGAGCGATGAAGAGGGCATTTGTATGCTGAGAGAAGGTGATTTGGATGGGGATGGGGCTTTGAATGAGATGGAATTTTGTACACTCATGCTTAGGTTGAGTCCTGAGTTGATGAACAGTTCCATGAAATTATTAGTTGCAGCTATTGTCAATTTCTAGACCGTTCCTTAAACTACCTCCGGAGAAAAAAACCTACTATTAGAAGTGTTTTGTTTTATTGTGATCATTTTGTCCCCTTTATTTATTTTTTTAAAAGAAAGTAGGCCTCGTTCAAAATCCCCTCTAACTTTAATAGGGAAAAAGAGTATCCATAAAATTTCATTGAATTTATATAACCGATGTCCTTACAGAATCACCATACAAAGCTGGCCACTATAAATTACAGAAACAACAGAGGTTTGCCAGCCACCCACAAGTCAAAACAGTTCACACACGCAGGTTACCAACAGATCATATTAGATCCCTTCGTCTATTGACCCCGCTTTTTGCTAGAATGTGCGCAGCACAGTTACGTTCCCTATAAGCAAATTCCAGTTTGCAATGCAGCTTTGATATTGATATAATCTCTTTGAACACATTAGGGACCGGATCATTACCAACAATGCACTTAACCGCCATTTGACTGTCTGACTCGAAGATAATAGAAGGGAAATCTTTCCAAGTTGAGGCGTAAAGAAACGTACCCGCTTCGAGAAAGGCCTTGATTTCTGCACCAGTTGGGTCCGACACACCTATGGCTTTTGAGAATTTAGCAAGAACAGCACCCTTATGATCCCGCAAAATGCCACCAACACATGCATCGCCGAAACTACCTTTCACTGAGGCATCAACGCTGAATTTTATGGATCCCTCGGTGGGAGGCACCCACGTTCCAATTGGAGGTCTGTTACATTCATTACTACATACAGCTCCCATGTTCGGATGTCGAATGAACTCTGGAATTGAAACAAAGGACGCAAGCCATTTACACTTTGCCCAGAAACCAATTCTGAGCAGAGCAAGCTCAAAAATCTCATCCACTGCCCATTTCTTATATATATATATGTCCCTCGAATTTTTACTACCCTCACGCTTTGAACTTAAAACATTACCCATGTACAAGTGCATTACGAAGAATATACATAATTAGTGTTTGATCTTCGTAATCACTCGTAATTGTGTTAGATTTTAGGTTTAAATCTATAAAAGTGTTCTTGAGAGTGATAAAATTTGGAGGGATATGTTAATATTTAATAATTATGATTTCAATTTATCTTTGCATAACATGGCCTAACAGATGGAGTATCGTAAAAGTGCATTATATGTGCAAAGACAAAGTCAGAATGTCGATTAAAGGAATAATGTGTAATTAACAATAAAAAAAATAAAGATAATTAGTATCAAAGTAAATTAAAATTAAGAGGTCTTAATAGATAAATATCCATATATTAAATAATAAAAGGGCAAAGGCATATGATAAAGTAGGTCTGTAAATGAACCGAATAAATGTATGTTCATGTTCATTCGTTTAGTTTTAACCGAACAAATGAATGAACACTAACAACTAGATGAACATAATTTCTTGTTCGTGTTCGTTTGTTAAAATGATAAACGAACGTAAACGAACACAAACGAACGAACATAAAAGAACATATGTGAGTAAATTTATTTTTTTAAAATATAATACTTTTGTTATAAAAATATTAAATATATATAGATATATGTAAATAAATTTAAATGAACATAAATAAACGGATTACCAACATTCACTAACGTAAATGAATGAACGAACCCTTTGTTCGTGTTCATTCATTTAATTAAACGAACAAAAACTCTTGTTCATGTTCGTTCATTTAATAATTAAACGAACTTCTCGCCGCACGGTTCACGAACGGTTCGTTGAACATTTGCTTCGTTTACAGTCCTACGACAAAGTATAGCTTCTTCCTTGAATATATGTATTACCTTTCGTTTTTAATAAATGATGAATATTTAATACATTGTCAACGTAAAAACAATTACATAATTATGTCTATTTTTAAGTTAAAATCTAAAATTTAAACTCCTAACCCTAAACTCTAATCTCTAAATTCTAATCTTAAAACCTAAATATTAAACTCCTAAATTCAAACTAAAACCCTGCACCCCTAAATAATCTTGCTTATGAAAATCTTTTTCACCGCTAATCTATGATAATCATCCTTTAATAAATTTGAATACTTTTTTCTCCTTTTATTGCCTCGGCATAGTTACAGTCCAATTGTGTTAAGAGAAGGTTTTAATGAGTCTTTTTGTTTTCCAAAAAAAAATACAAGTGAATTTACATTAAAGTATTAAATTACGTTCGTAATGTAATATAATTGACACATTATAACAATTTAAACCATGATCTCAACCAAATTATATCACAATATTTTTAAAATATTATAATTTCTTAAAAATAAATCGCATGTGATAACCGTTATACATTACACAACATCTACAACTACATCTATAATAGGCATTGTAACCATAAATTAATACCATGACTTGAGATAGCCATAGGATCACGTAGTAGGCGTTTAACACCAAATGTCATCAATTTAGACGAAAACACTTTAAAGTTGTGTTTTAGGTCTTGTTTAATAGGAAGGATGGAAAAGAAGAATGATGGAAAATTAATTAATCAAATGATTAAGATTTATAGCTATTTTTTTACATTAAATTTTAACCATTTGATTAATTGGTTATATATTTTTCTTCATTTTCATTTTAATACCAAACAAAGCCTTTGCCCTTTAGTACGTAGGTGAAGCCTATGTTTTGGCTAAAACCTGCAAGCGAGAAGCAATCAGAGTCACGGAAGACGCCCCCAACTAATCCCATTTCTGAACCGGAGGAGACAACTAATCAGAGTTTACACATATCCATCCATCATGTGGTTTTTACCATTGAATCTCTTTGACCCTCCTCTCCTGCAATCTGTTTTTACTTTCAACACGTCGGCCCATGGAAGTAACGAGCCCAACACAAGCTTAATTGCAATAGCTCATCAATATCTTGCACACCGGAGCCCAACACAAGAAGTCCGATAATGACCTACAGGATCTTGGAGTTTTTCAGGACTAATGACCTTTAAATTTAATCACCATACATTTAGATAAGTTTATGTTGAAGTTTGAATTCTAACCTTTAGACAATTTTGTTATATGTAATCATCTCGTTTAAATTGGGGGCAAATTATAAATTTTATCATTCAATTTTCTTCTCAATCCTATTTTTATCACTAAAGTTTTAAAAAAATTAACTTAATTATTAAACTTTTGATTTACTTTTATTTTGGTCACTATATTGTTAAATACTTAACGATATTTTGAGTGGACATCTATCTTTAAAAAAATATGATATGACCCTCAAATTTTCTTTATTTCTTGTGAAAAACTTATGGTCTCCGACTACCTTTGATATCTCGACGATAGAGAATTTTCTTTCAAATTCCAATAGTAAAGAGGTGAAAAAGGATGAAGCGAGATGTATGTATTGATTTCACGTTGATCGAATGGTAGATATTGTGGATCATAATGATTTGAGGGTTTTGATTGAGTTGCATCATTTTTAAAGTGATTTTGGCGTGATAGGGATGAAAGTGTACAACTTTCATCTATAGGGAAGAAGATAAAATAATAAAAGAAAGAAAAAAAGGAAACTAATGTGGGTGACGTGTGGCTGCAATGTCGGCAAAAAGCAGTCCACATCAGCATAGGCGGTTGTCATGTCGCTCTTTTATTTTTGATTTAATGTTCAAGTGACCAAAATAAAGACAAATTAAAAATTCAATAATTAAATTATTTTTTAATTTTAATAGTCATATATAATAGGAGTAAAAAAAAGTTGAGTGATTAAATTTGTAATTTACCTTATTTGTAGCTAGAGAAATACAACACTATGAACACCTTACCAGTTACTACATGATCACCATAAGCTAAATCTTTTATCGATACTGAATATTTAACACTTAGATAACACTCTAAATCACATTAGACCCATTTGAAAGCTCCGCAACAAAATAATAAATTCTCTAATCGGGTCTAAATACACATGTAGAAAACTAAATTGTGACACATCTACTTATTCTCCCCATGTGGACCAGCCTCAACTATCATACCATTTCCACCACCACTGTTAGGGGACCAAAAAAAATCTACAATTCAACCAAATCCAACGCCAAGTCCCAACATTCTTAAATCTTGATTACTAAAACTAAAACTCAAAAATCTACCAAGAAACCATTAATACAAAATGTAGACAGCTTTGTTTGTAGTAAAGAAAAAGTTATTCTAAAAAGCATGAGGGACTTCCCATATGAGCCATGCAATAGATTCTTAATATCTTAATTGGATAGAATGGGTGGTATGAATCTCATGCCAAGTAAATTATCTGACAGAATCTTGCCCCCATGGCCATCCCATTTTCTTTGTTGTTGTTTCATCGGTTAAAGAGATGCTTTGAAGCTTTACATCGCTCAATCTCATGCTCACAAAGGGGTAAAGATAAAGGTTGCCGAGCCAGGGAAAGTTAAACCCTGTCCACATTACACGACCGACAACAACACCAATGCTTGCCGAATATGAAGCAGGTCCACCACCACCGTGTCGAGTATCAAAAACCTGACAAAGCTCATCTACACGGCCTCCGAGGCAACTAGAATCTTCTTTTTTACTCCCTTCAACCTAAGCCACTAGTTTCTTTGGTTGACCACAAATTTCTTTTCCTCCTCCAGCTTTGTCTAGGTCGATTCGATTATCAACCAAATACTCGCGGACGGAGTCTTGGTTCAATAGATAAGTTATTATTTTTATATTTTAAAGGATATAGGTTTGAACGTGCTTAAAACGTATTAATTTATAAATTGATCGATGGAGATTTTTTCAGTAAGTTCTATTCATCATGATGTTTGGACAAGTTAATTGGACGGATCGGTTCATTCAGATTTTAAATCGTGTAATTTTGATTACGACTGTTTTGGATTTGGATCAGTTTCGAATTTAGACATGTTAAATGATTAACCGTGTTGCATTTCGATCAGAGACACTAGGATTCATGTTGTGTTGTTCTTGTTCTAGTTTAGAAGTCAAGACAAGAAGATTAGACCTTAGAGGTTATGAAAATAAGATGAGCCACACATTTTCCAAACGCATCAAGGAAATTACATCAATTAGACTTGGTTAGATAACTGTTATACGCTTAATAATTAAATAATAAATATCATTTATGAGACATGCGAATTTATGGTTAGAATTGAGTTAGAGTGTAAGCAAGGATAGACCAGGGGCTGGAGGGGACGGTTGCCCCTTGAAAATTTGAAATTCGTATATAATTTAGAAATTTTCTATGTATAATCCATTTTTTCCTCTAAAATTTTACAGGCTCGTCCCTAACATAAATTCTTGCGTTCATCCATGAATATAAGGTTTAAATTTTCAATGTTGGCGTATACATATGAACACAGAGAAAACAAGTAGTAGTTATAGCGATGTCCCTCTAGCTAAAAAATGTGGTTTTTATTTTGTTTTACTTTATTTTGAAAATAATGTCTTCCGCGTGGAGTTTTATAAAACCCGTGTTTTATTTAAAAATGGAGTCGCCACTGACTACTTAGATAGGTCGGACACCGTAAAAACTAGAGATTTCGGGAGTCGGTTACGGATGGGGAATGATTAGCACCCCCACACCGCCCAAAATTGGTACTTTAATAATTACCGCTTTATTAATATTATACTTTCCGGATTAAAGTGGCGATTAATTTAAAATTTGATTATAAGTGCGAGTAGATTTTGAAAGCATCGTTACCCGAGAGTAAACGCCCAGCCACCATCACTACGCCTAATACTGGCCCCGTTTACACTCGGATAAACATGACAGACATAAATAAATACAATGCAATAAAAATATAAATAAATATTAACATAATAAAATATTAATCTAACATAAATAAAACGCTAATTTGAAATATTCATAAATATTAATCTAACTTAAAATAATAATAATAATAATAATAATAGTAGTAATCATGCTAAAATATGTGAACCAAATAAAAAAGAGAACTAGTAATTAAAATGCATGATGTGATAATAATGCATGATTCATACTAATATACATAAAAACAATATGGAAATAGCAAGTTAAAAACTAAAATAATGCAAAATACAAAATGCATGGGCAAAAATGTGAAATGCATGAAACAGCCTAAAATTAAATTCAAAGACTAGAATGCATAATCATTAAATGACATGGCAAAAAAAAAACAAACATAAAATAGGACTAAAATGCAATTAAATGTGAAATGCATTAGCATAAATGTGAAAACATGTTAAATGAAGGGGTGCAAATACAAACAAACCATAGTTAAAGGGCTGAAAATTAAAACATAGTAACAATAACAAAAGTGACCGAACTGAAAAAAATGTAAATTAGAGATGCAAGATTAAAATAAAAGGAGACAAAAATGGATGCGGGAATAAAGCATAGAGACCGAAATTGAGATTAAACCACGAACAAAAGCTAAAGTGGGAAAGAAACCATGGACCACTATCGCAATTAACCCATTGAAGAAAAACGCGGATCCTCCCCGGGTCACCGTGGGTCGGAGCGTCTAAAACGACGCCGTTTTTGAACTGGTTTAAAATAAAGGGTGTTGTTTCATTTTCCATTCGAAACATAAATAATAAACCCTAAAGATTTGTTTTATTTTTTCCCCTCAAACACATCAGGCCACCGCTCTCACCACTATCAAACGTCGTTCACCGGCGCGAAGACCTTACGGCGGAGAATGAGGAACGACGGCAACCTCAAAGCCGGTAAGCTTTGATTTCCCCTTTTTGTTTTGATTCGAAATGAAAATAAAAACCAAAAAAGACCTTGATTTTTGAAACTAAAGAAGTGGTTTTTGATTTCGATTTAAGGACTTACAAATTTTTTGATTACAAGAGTTTTGATCTCACAAGCTCCCTTCTCCCCTTTTTTTTCGAATATCAACCCCCCTTCTGATTACATATGTTCTAGTTTTTATAAACTTTACAAACAAAATAAAAAATAATTTCTGTTGATTACAGATTTAAGATTCAGACTTGGAGCCATATTTTATGGGATGATTTAGGTAGAGGTATGGTGATAAGGTATGGGCATGGCAGGATATGGTTTGACAGATTGGGTAGGCTAGGTTTTAGGTTTATTTATTTTTTTGTTGATTTTTAGGGTTTCAAGATTAGATTTGGGGATTTGGGCAATTAGTTTAGGGTTTTGGTTTATCTTGGTTTCGGGTGATTGGTTGCCGGCGGTAAGGACGAATGGCCGTGGATGAACGACGACGACGCAAAGCCTGGCGGCGGCTGGTCATTAGGATTGAGTTTAGGGTTAGGGATTAGTTTTAGACTTAGGCTATTGGGTTACAAGTTTGGGCTGGGTCGGGTTTGAATCGGGTTTTAGGTTTCGGGTTGGGTAACCCGGATAAAACGGGTAATTACAACTGCCCCTCTTTGCTCATTGTTATGTAACAGCAATAGAGCAAAGACTAAAAATAACCCGTTTTGTCCGGTCTGGCTAAGATTCTTCCCTCTTCGCGTATTTCTTCTTTCCTCGATAGATCTTCCTGCCCTTTGATGCAGGTCTTCTTTCTTGTCTTGGTTGATCTATCTTGTCACTCTTGGGAAGCAAAATCTTCAAAATAGGAGGTGGTTTGTTGGGGAAGCAAAATACGAGCAACTTGTTACATTATTGATCACGATGTGATTCCTAAAAAGACTTGACCTAGTTGCAATACTGACGAAGAGGCAGGGTCTACAAAATTCGATCCAGCTGCAACACTGATGGAGAGGCAGGACCGATGGATGAAAGTTCTGATGTCTGATCCAGCTACAACTCTGACGAAGAGGCATGATCAAAAGATTGAAAGCTTATTTTGATTAGATTTTTCTTTCTTTTTTTCTTTTCTTTTTTTCTTTTTCTTTTTTTCTTCTTTTTCTTTTTTTCTTCTTTTTCTTCTTTTTTTCTTTTTCCTTTTTTACTTTTGCATTTTTGAATTTTTTCTTTTCTTTTTTGAATTTTTCAATTTTTTCTTGTTGTTTTGTTTTTTTAGCTGCAACTTTAATAAAGGGAATTTGGAAGTCAGAAAATTTGAATCTAACCACACCATCAACGGATGGGTAAGATCGAATTGTAACTTAGATTCTACCTCGCCATCAACGAATAAGCAGAACATTAATTGGAACCCTACTGCACCATCAGCGGAGAAGCAATATAGCAGCAACTTGGACCTTAGCCACACCATCAACGGAGGGACAGGATCAAATAATTTGGATAATGACGGCCTGGAACCGGCTACACCATCAGCGGAGAGCATGATCTAAGGACGACGACAGCTTGGACCTAGCCACTCCATCAGCGGAAAACTGGATCGGATAATGATGACCTAGAACCGGCTACACCATCAGCGGGGAGCAGGATCTGAGGATGACGGCTTGGACCTAGCCACTCCATCAGCAGAGGGTCTAGATCGGGCGATGAAAGTTGATAAATTTTCTTTTGATTTTTTTCATTTTTTCATTTTTTTTGATTTTTTGATTTTTTTTTATTTTTTCAATTTTTCTTCAGTTTTTCTTTGAATTCTTCTCTTTTTTTTCAAAAATTTTCAATTCTTTTTTTGATGATTTTTTTCTTTTTTCTTGAACTGTACAAAGAAGTAAAACTCGAGAAAAAATTAGGTCTGGCTGCACCGTCAGTGGAGAAACAAGACCTGAATAGAAATTCGATCTGCTTGGGGAAAGGTTCAGATCTGTTCACCATCAACGGAGAAAAGAGATCTTCAGGATGTCTATACTGCTGCACCATTAGCGGTAAAGCAAAATCTGGAAATGTTGGCCTATCGACAATGACGAAGGCAAGATCTGAAAAAGGCTACTTCTGCTGCTCTACTGGCGGAGAGACGAGATTCGAAGGAAAATTTTACCTATTACACCATCAACTGAGAAAAAGATCTTCAAAATGTTAGATTTGTTTGGATTGTCTGAGCTGGTCCACCACTACTGATGTAGACAAGACCTGAAAATGAAAGAAATCATTAGTTAGTATTTGTTCAAAAATTTTGCCGCTGATACCTTTTGTCTAAAGATTTCAGCTCTTCTGCATGTTTGGCCTTCTTCATGGCTAGAGGTTGGCAGTTGTGTTGCTGCCCCCATGGCTGAGGCTCTTCGGTCTTTTCCCCAGACCTGTTCACACCCACAAATAAATACACCACGAGTGCACCTAAATTTGTGCCTAATGCATGCGTCTAGTCTAAATGCATGACAACTTAAATGTATGTAAGATGTATGCATTTTATCCTACATGCAAAATGATTTGAACGTGTGAATGCGATTTTTGGTCCTCAGAGGGATGCCCCTGACTCCTCACTGGTCCTGTCAGGATCTTGGTCTTTTGTATGTGATGGTGCCCCAACCTCTTCTTGGGTTCGATCAGTCATCTGGGTGCATACCCCAACATTTTATTCGTTCTTATGCCATCGTTTGAAACTGCTCTTGAATTTGACACTTTGAGTGTGGACTCTATGTTGCCCCCTAAGTTGGGTTCATAAATTGTGTTGGTTCATGGTAGCTCGTTATTTTTTGGATTGGGTGCAGTTTTATAGAAAGTGGTCAATGTAGACATTTCAGGGGTGCAAGGGTTTGACTCGGCAATGAAGGCTAGACCTTGGCAAAGAATGCCCCTAGACTGAGGCCTTGTTAGAGGCATAATGTTTGTAAAAGATGTGGGGGTGCTTTTGGATATGCCCCAAGACCAAACTTTTGTAAGAGGCTCTGTAAGGTGCTAGATCGACCAACTTCGTTGTATTTAATGGGGCAACCTGAGGACCGACTTTAAAATTTTCAAAATGTATGGATGTAAATGTGAGGTGTATGTCTTAGATACGAAAGTACTGATTCAAAAATGGTTCTCGTGGCACAACTTCCGAACTCACGAGATCTATTTGTAACTTTGAATATTGCCTCAATATCTAGAGTACTAGATTTTCTCCCGATGATAATTTTTTAAATTGAGAACCAGTCGTGAATCAGCATTTCATGATGGTAAAATGCAAAAATTAAAGTGTTATGATATGCCATGCAGTGAATGCCAAAATGAATAGATATGATGTGATCACAAAAATGGGTCAACTTGAAATTAGAATAATCAAATGAATAAATTAAAATAGGGTAAAAATGAAAGATTTCTGCTCGGGCAAACCACTTGAACCAACACCTTCATGTAGTGCAAATGCAATGATGTATGCAAAAAAGAAAGCAAAACAAAAAAGAAAACGAGTCAGTACCGAATAAAATAAATAAACAAATAAAATGGCAAAACAAACAAAACAACCCTATTTACATCCCGTCTAAAACACCTAGGTTATCCTCATGGCTCTAAAAGGGTGGGTTTCTATATGTTCTCTACATGCAGTTTTGGTACTAAGAGGTACCCAAATTGTCCTTGTTGTCCCCTACTAAGAGTAACAAGGCACCCGGTCATCACCCATTATAGGCTCATTTCAACTGGGTTCAATTCAGGGGGACCCATTCGCTTATGCCTACACGAAGGAGCGATATCCTTACGAAAGCATAAGGTACTCAAGCCCCGAAGGTACTTGCTAGGCCTAGACGGAGGAACGATATCCTCAAGAAAGCATTAGCGTTTTCCCCCCACTTAAAAGGACGAGTTTATATACCCAATTTTAAATGCGTTAAAATAAACGCGCAATTATAACCAAATGTTACTTTGATAGTCACTTTAATCCAGAATTTCCAATATTAGTAAAGCGATAATTATTTAAAAAGCTCGACTCTCTTTTATTTTTGAAAACAAAAAAATGTCCCCAGCGGAGTCGCCATTTGTAGCAATGTCTCTCTCGTTAAAAAATGTGGTTTTATTTTGTTTTACTTTATTTTGAAAATAATGTCTTCCGCGTGGAGTTTTATAAAACCCGTGTTTTATTTAAAAATAGAGTCGCCACCGGCCACTTAGGTACCGTAAAAACCATAGATTTAAAATTGATGGGTTCGGGAGTCGGTTACAGACGGGGAAGGATTAGCACCCACACACCGCCCAAAATTGGTACTTTAATAATTACCCCTTTATTAATATTAGACTTTCCGTATTAAAGTGGCGATTAATTAAAATTTGATTATAAGTGCGAGTAGATTTTAAAAGCCCCGTTACCCGAGAGTAAACGCCCATCCACCATCACTACGCCTGATACTGGCCCCGTTTACGCTCGAATAAAAGGGCACCGCATTGACAACTTATACTCCAATATGCAAATTAAAATAAACATGGCAGACATAAATAAATACAATGCAATAAAAATATAAATAAATACTAACATAATAAAATATTAATCTAACATAAATAAAACGCTAATTTGAAATATTCATAAATATTAATCTAACTTAAAATAATAATAATAATAGTAATCATGCTAAAATATGTGAACCAAATAAAAAAGAGAACTAGTAATTAAAATGCATGATGTGATAATAATGCATGATTCATGCTAATATACATAAAAGCAACATGGAAATAGCAAGTTAAGGACTAAAATAATGCAAAATACAAAATGCATGGGCAAAAACGTGAAATGCATGAAACAACATAAAATTAAATTCAAAGACTAGAATGCATAATCATTAAATAACAGGGCAAAAAAACATAAAATAGGACTAAAATGCAATTAAATGTGAAATGCATGAGCATAAATGTGAAAACATGTTAAATGAAGGGGTGCAAATACAAACAAACCATAGTTAAAGGGCTAAAAATTAAAACATGGTAACAATAACAACAATGATCAAACTGAAAAAAAATGTAAATTAGAGATGCAAGATTAAAATAAAAAGAGGCGAAAATGGATGCGGGAATAAAGCATGGGGAGCGAAATTGAGAATAAACCACGAACAAAAGCTAAAGTGGGAAAGAAACCATGGACCACTGTCGCAATTAACCCATTGAAAAAAAACGCAGATACTCCTCGGGTTACCGGATCACCGCGCGTCGAAGCGTCTGAAACGACGCTGTTTCGTGAGTTGGTTCAAAATAAAGGGTATTGTTTCATTTTTCATTCGAAACGGAAATAATAAACGTAAAACTTTGTTTTATTATTTCCTCTCAAACACATCAGGTCGCCGCTCTCACAACTGTCAAACGCCACTCACCGGTGCGAAGACCTCACAGCGGAGAAGGAGGAACGACGATGGATGAACGACGACGGCACAAAGCCTGGCAGCGGCTGGTCATTGGGATTGAGTTTAGTGTTAGGGCTTAGTTTTAGGTTTAGGCTATTGGGTTACAAGTTTGGGCTGGGTCGGGTTTGAATCGGGTTGTAGGTTTCGGGTTGGGTTACCCGGATAAAACGGGTTATTACAGTAGTCATAAAACTGTAAAATTAAAGTCAAAATCAAAATGCTTAGGAATTTGGTCTTGAAATTAAGTAGTGTGGTTAGAAAGTGGAGTAGGAGAAGGCATATAGAAGGTTTAATCACTAAATAGTGGATGGCGGGATGCTTCCATATAATAAGATATTTACCAGCGGCCTAATTTACGCCAATAATGGACTAGAAAGGCCACGTTTCTCTTGACTAGACAAGTATGTTGCTAAGACGATAGGCGAAACCTAACTCTTGTAATATCAACTTTGTTTTAAGCGTGCTTAATGCACCACCTCTCTTTTCATAAGTTACTTACGTGGTGCACTGTTCATTATTGTTTTTTCTATTAAACTGATTGAACTTTTGTTTAGGGTTTTCAGTTTACAAAATTCCTAACGTCTAACAAAATTTGGAAATTATGATTATGTTTCTGGTTTTAATCTTTAGCTAAATTCCTGACGTTTAACAGATTCATAATCTTCAGTTTCTAGTTTTTGATTATGTGACACAATGAAAAAAATTATGAAATTCATTGGGAAAAAATTCAAAACGTGGCAGCAAAAGATGTTGCATAGTTGACCATGATAAACCTGGTCAAATATCTGAAGGATGATCCTTCTATAGTTAGAAAGGATAAGGTAAAAATATTGTTATCACCTTCAAATGTTGCTAAGGTAAATATTGCTAAGACAAATATTATCAGGACAAACGTAGTGGAAGTCATAAAAGACTTCAAAAAAATTAAACCGTGGACTAGATAGTGTGTTCAAGAAGCAAAATTTTATGAGAAATGCTTCAATTGCCATAAGATGGAGAAAACTCTATATGAGTAATGTCGGTACTATAATTTTGAAGATGAATTCTAAAAAGAACTAAAAATTCAAAAATGTGCCTAACATGTGGGGGAAGTTGTTCTATCAGCTAATTACCTTTCAAATAAGGTTTCCCACAATTAAAGAGATAAGATACCATATGAGTTATGGACGAGAATAAACTCTTTCTACAAGTACTTAAAATGTGGGGGTGTCTTGCAAAAGTAATAGCCCTATTACCGAAGCAAATAGAAATAGATCCCAAAATAATGGATCATATTTTATTGATTATGTAGATCATAACAATTTCTTGTGTGAATCATAAAACCCTAAAGAATATGATAATGGAATCAAAGAATGCATGTTTCTTTAGAAACTATCAATGAAGATAGTCCAGATGTTCAACAAAAGGTTGAAACTAAAATATTATCATGATGACAAAAAGTGTGACAAATGTGTATATGTCAAACCTACCGACAGAATTTATGATCATATGTTGATGACATACTCATTGCTATAAGTAACAATGAAATGGTAAAACGTATCGATGGCATGTTAAATTCAAGATTTGACATGAAAGATATGAGACTATATGACATGATTTTGGGCATCCAAATCAAACGGTCACATGAAAACCTCATATTGACTTTGCCACACTATATGGACAAATTCTTGATAAATTTGGCAAGGATGATACTGGTATAGCCAAAACTTCAATAGATTCAAGTCAATATCTGTCCAAAAACAAAGGTGAAAGTGTTCACCAAGTGGAATATGCAAGGGTCATAGGCAGTCTAATGTACCTCATGAGCTGCACTAGACTAGATATTACTTTTTACTGTGAGCAGTTTAAGTAGATTCACAAGCAATCTAGATGAAAACCACTAGAAAGCGATTGTGAGGGTATTGAGATATCTTAGATATACTTGAGATTATGAATTTTATTATTCCAAAGATCCTACTATTTAAAAGGATACTCCAATGCCAGTTGGATATCTGATATTTAAGATATCAAAGACACAAGTGAATGGAAATCCTCAAGACAAACGGTTATAACCATATCCATAATGGAATATGAGTTTGTAGCTCTAGACAAGCCTAGAGAATAAGTCAAATGACTTCATAATTTCTTGGAAGATATTCCAGGATGGTCAAAGCTTGTGTCCTCAATATGCATATATTGTGAAAACCAAACAAAAATTGGTAGAGCACAAAGCTTTATGTACAATGGTAAGTCGAGACTTATACGTCGCCGATATAATACCATTAGACAACCGATCTCAAATAGAGTTATCTCTATTGATTTTATATGATCAAAAGATAAAATTATAGATCCGCCAACTAAAGGCTTAAATTGAAATCAGGTTGAGAAAATATCGAAAGGAATATAACTAAAGCCTAGGAAATTTTAAGGTGTTATGTGAAGGAAAACCCTACCTAATTGACTGGAGATCCCAAGATTTAGGTTCAAAAGGACAACCTAATTGCATAGACTTTGTACGGTCACTGTGGGGGTTCTTCTCCCAAGTCTATTCCTATAATGTAAATAGTGATCAAAAGTGGTATAGGCTAAGCAAAGCTTTTAATGACCATTGTGTGTATCAGTGAGCCGAACAACATAAGTCACCTATATGAGAGTGAAGTGTGATCGCTTCAAAGAGACTTTTGGGGCATACTTATCTCAAAACTCTTGCAGAACTAGGCAATGTTCACGGCTATATGGACATACCCATGAGAACTAAGATTTTTGCCAATGAGATAGTTGTATGAAGTGTATCATCGTTTACACAAACGACAGAATAGTTCAAAGACATCACGTCTACTAGTCAGCCAGTAAAGTAAATATACTTTCACAAGGGAAGGTTCAAGGGTGGACACCTACTTATCCTATGTAGCTATCGATGGTAGAATCTATCGCCACATCGAGTCAAAATGGTTTTAAAAACATCAATTTCATTCATGTGGGGGATTGTTGAAAAATTATGATCATATAGAAACTTTGAGGCATGAATTCAATGGGTAAAGATGGAGAATCGAATCATGAATCTACGTCTTCATATTCTACTACATGAGATCTTTACAACAATATCTCATATACTCAAATTGGTCGAGTGGTGAATGAGAAATTGATGCTCAAAGTAGGCAACTTGCAAACATTGGTGAGGAAGTAGTAAGCTTGAATCCCATATTGGTTAGAGACCAAGTATGAGAGCTGTATATATAATGGAAACAACTAAGGGGTTCTTGAATGAGCTTACCAAAGATTGTGCCTTACGCGTAGGCACGACGTGGGCGAACGTGAATGTTCGGACCGGTTGGGCCTAATATGGATCTACCGAAAGTTTAGCCCAAATTCGAAATCCTCATATAAGAATTAGTCAAATAATTTGAAGTTCAAAATAGATTTTGTGAATCTGAATAATCTATATTTAGATAAATTTTATCAGATAATATTTTTTTTAATTTTAAATTATGAATTTGAGTTTAATTATGATTAGAACTCTATCATTGCTCGCCTATTAAAAGAGGCTTTAGCAAGAACAGAAATCACATCAACAGCGAACAACAAACATTGCAAGCTAAGAGCATTTCCTCTCAACTCTCTCCATTTTCTCTAAAACCATCTTGCATTTGGTTTTCATTTTTTCCACGGTGATAAAAGAAGGCAAACTTCCAGTTCGTGATCTCTGCATCTGTGTTAAGGGGTCCAACGTTTCTCAAGTACCATAGAAGAGGACGAATTGTCTTAAGGAAACTGTGTTTCACAGGCCTCAACAAATCCATTCATCTGAAATGCTGCCCGAATGCAAGTAAACTGTTCTGATTTACTGCTTTAATATTTGATTTATATTTCAATATTATTTTGTAATTATTTTGTTCTGTTCGTTATAATAATAATTTTATCATATTTTATTTTTATCGTATTTTGTTTTTATTATTATTTTCTTGGATTATTAACACCGTTTTTCTAATAGTATCCACAAGATTCAACGAGTTTATTTGTTCTTATGTTGAGAATGTAAAATGTTTTATATGTAGTGGTGAGATTCAGCATTATTTAATAAGGGGTCGTTTAAAATTTTCTAAATTTAATGGGGTTGAAAATAAATTATATATTTTTAAGTTGTTAAAGATAGAGTATTTTTTTTATTTTCTTTATTGGAATTATGACTCATAAGGCCTGAAGAGGTTCCGCCCCTGTTCATAGATTTGCATTACATCGCTTGTAAGTCCAATCCTCTTGCGTATGAGTCCATCCTCTCATCTGACATTTAAAAGCCTAATGAAGTGTTGTGGTTTATAAGCAATGGGCTAAAAGGCTTGGCTTGGTTTATAAGTAATGGACAAGATCGGTTCGGTTTGATTAGATTTTTTGAGCCGTTCATTCTAATTCGATTACTGTATATTCTTTAGTTTTACATATCTTTTAGGCTATTGGATTGATATATGTGGACAACTGAAATCAATAGTCAGAAGTAAAAAGATTTTTGTGGATCGTCGATACTTTGTTTTCGGTATGTTTTTCTTTGTCTTCTGACAAGTTTTCTGTCTTGTTTTCGGACGTTTGGCTATTCTTTGGACCTTGGACTAAATTTGAATACGAGTTTACAATTATTGTTTTTTAGCGATTGAATTGTGGTGACGACCGATTTGTCAATATTCCATAAGGGTTATTTGCATTTTTATGTTAGTGTTGGTGATTTTATCCTTCAATCGTCGTTTTTCTGGTGTTGTTCATATCTATCTTTTGTTCGATTTTTTTGGTTAGATTTTTAACCTTTTTATTATATGGTCTCAAGTGGTTTGTTTTTGTTTTAACATTATAGAAAAATGTCTATATTAAATATTTAATTTACGCTAATAATTGTAAACTCTCATTATAATTTTAAATATATTTTTTAATAAAACTATCTGCTTTTTATGAATATATATACACAAAATCCAAATCATTAAACACACAACAAAAATGACACAAAATGAAAACAGAAATATGTCAATATACTTATTTGTGAAATAACTTTTTCTAACTGCATTTAAATATTTAATAAATTTTAACATACGACATATAATATTATTTAATGTAAATTCATGTTAAAATACTACTATTTTTTACATTGTAACTCTAATATAATTACAAGATAATATTGTGTTGGATGATCATGGTTAACGGCTGGTTGTTTGGTCTCTTGTGTGGTTGCATGGATTCTTTACATTAAGTTTGTTGGTTTTCTTGTTAGTTTTTCTCATTGTATATTATCATGTGTACTTTTATCCCCCGACTAAGTTTGAGGGCTTTTTAATGAGGCATAGTATTCTTCTTGTATGATTTTCTTTAATGAAATCATGTGCTTTGATAATAAAAAATAAGTGTTAAATTTAAATTAAACATTATTAAATATAGTTATATTGTTTGATAAATGTAATTTTTAATAATAATATAGTTAAAATAAGTAAAAATTAAAATAAAAAATACTGAAATATTCTCGTTAAGTGATATGTGTCATTATCTACTCAACATTTGTCATACAATTTTTATTGAGAAATTATGACGAATAATTTTAATTTTAAATTATCAAACTTGCTTAAAATAATAAATTGATAAAATTATATATTTGCAATTAATGAATATTTTTAATAATAATATTTTTCTTGTCACGTCAGTCGATCATAATGTGTGGCAAGTTCAGTCAGAATCAGCTGTTGACCGTTAGTTGACTGCCAGTTTTCAGCAAACATGAGCATATTTGGACCAAATTGAAATGTTGAGTTATTTGCTCTAAAAAGAATTAGGAAGCCAAACGACAAAACATGCAAACGGTGGGGCATCTTTTATCATTTTGCCAATATTTTTACTGATTTACCGAGGCTCAAAAATTAAATTACACGCCAATAGATTTGTAATTTAAGAGATAAGTCTAAATTTCATAAGAGTTCAAAATTTAAATAGATAAATAAGATATCTGTTTTTTTAAAGAAAAATCTTATCATTTAGAAAATATCATTATTATATTTTGATAAATCATTTATCAGTACAGTTTCTATTTAAGATATTAATTTATTATTAAATTTTTTAGCTTTAGATTAAAAAGAAGTAAAAAGTCCACACATGAGCTAAAAATAGATAAATTTAAATCATTTTATTTTATTCGCTAAAGATTTCAATTTGGATATATAATTGAGAAAATTAATTAAGGTAAATTAGAAAAAGAACACAATACGGTTACTTCAGGACGAGAAGGGTAATAGATTGAATACTTTTGAAACAAGGGCTAATGAGATGGTCTCTTTTTTACGTAACTGTATGGTAAACTTGATCTGAATGTTAAAAGTTGCACCGTGAAAACCTTGCAAGGCCTGCTACAGTATACTTGATGAGGCTGCAAATTTCTTATAT
Organism: Hibiscus mutabilis; assembly: GCA_019671005.1. Classification (NCBI taxonomy): domain Eukaryota; kingdom Viridiplantae; phylum Streptophyta; class Magnoliopsida; order Malvales; family Malvaceae; genus Hibiscus; species Hibiscus mutabilis. Next base: position 83,794,809 of record CM033714.1, read on the forward strand.
AGTGAGGTAACTGACAAAGAGATTAAGGAAGCTATTTTGGGTAAGGAAATGATTAGGGACGGAGTCAGGATTATGAGTTGTGGGCAAACTATAAATGTTTAAAAGTACGAGGTAAATTTATAAATAAATTAAATTTTAAAAAAATTTAAATAGAGGAATAAAAGTAAAAATATTGTTTAAGGGTGAGGAAGGGCCCACTTAGTTTTGTCACTAAAAATGATAAAAGTCTTGGTCCTGACGGCTGTACAGCATGGTTTTTCAAAGACTCTCGGGAGATTGTTAAAGATGACTTCACTACTACAGTGAAGTAATTTTTTTGCATCCTCAAATATGCTACCTGCGTTTAATGTTATTGCAATCACATTGGTTCCCAAGCTACCCAATTCTATTATGGCAAAGGATTTTCGGCCTATTTCATGATGTTCAGTAGTATATAAAACCATCACCAAGATCATTGTTAAAAGGCTTGATATTTTCTTTCCAGACATGATTGCTAGCAATCAATCTGCATTTGTTCTAGGTAGAAGCATCATAGATAACACTCTGTTGGCCCAAAAGCTAGTTCAAAGTTATTCTTGGGAGTCGCTCTCACCTAAATGTGCGTTGAAGATCAACCTTCAAAAAGCATTCAACTTTGTGGATTGGGGTTTCTTAATGAGGATTCTTGAAGCGATGGGATTGCCTAAACGGTTTCAAGGATGGATCCAATCTTGCCTAACAACCTCTAAATTCTCTGTCTCATTTAATGGGAGTCTAAGGGGGTTTTCAGTGGAGGGGGAGGGATTAGGCAAGGTGATCCCTTATCCCCTACCTCTTTGTGTTAGTAATGAACACACTCTCCTTGTTGTTGAATGTTGCCACTACAAAAAGAATCTTCAAGTACCACCCAAAGTGCAAGCGAGTGTCATTAACTCACTTAACCTTTGCCGACGACTTATTAATTTTTTGCAAGGGTGATGTGGATTCAGTTCTTGGGATCTTAAGCATATTACAGCAGTTTTATGCCATGTCTGGATTACGGCTGAATGTGGCCAAGACATCTTTGCTTGTGGAGTCCCTGCAGAAAAATTAGATGAGATTTTTCACTTAACTGGGTTCAAACGAGGTAGCTCCCTGTGAGATATCTTGGAGTCCCTTTGGTCACCAGAAAATTGAGTGAAAAGAATTGCATCCCTCTTTTAGAAAAGATAAAAGCTAAACTAAATGCTTGGTCTAACAAAAAACTGTGCTAAGGGGTAGGTTTCAGTTGATCCGAACTGTGCTTTTTAGTTTGACAAACTACTAGTGCAGGCAACTGGTGCTCCCAAAGTCAGTCGTTGAAAGAATTGAACAACTATGTAGTTGTTTTTTTCTTGAAGAAAAATGATGTAGCTGCAAAGAGTGCGCGAATTAGCTGGAGACATAAATGCTTGCTTAAGTCAAAGGGTGGTCTGGGCCTAAAAAGCATAGACTTGGAATAAGACAAACCTTTTGTTGCTGGTAAGGAACATTCTTGTATGTGAAGGTTCCTGTGGGGTGCTTGGCTCAATGAGCATGTGTTTAAGGGTAAGAGTTTCTGAAACATTGAGTACAAACAACATTTTAGTTGGATAGTCAAGAAATTGCTCAAGTTGAGAAGTGAAGCTGGTACTGTTTTGGCCCATGTAAAAACTGCTTCAATCTGGGATAAAATACGAGACAAGCAAGCAAAGATTAACTGGCACAAACTAATCTGGTTTTCATCCCATATCTCCAAGTATTTATTCCCTTGTTGCTTGGATGGCCGTGCTCGAGAGACTTCTTACCTGGGATAGACTAAGCAAGATAGGAATTGTGGCTGATGATTGATGCTTGCTTTGTGATGATGGCAGAGAGTCTAGATGCCATTTGTTTATTGATTGTCCGTTTTCAAAACAAATATGAAACTCTATCCTGCAGCTTTGTCGCTTAACTAGGAGAATCGTGGATTGGGCAATTGGAAACTTAACGGGACGATCCTTCATTGTACATGTTCTTAGGATAGCATGGTGTGTACACATCTATATAGTTTGGGAGGAAAGAAACCACAGGCATTTCTGGAGTACCTCTTGCACTGTTGAAGAACTGGTTGATCGTATAAAAAACATAGTTAGAATTAAATTACATGATAAGTGTATAGCTCGTACAGATAGGGTAAATATTCAATTATGCATTATAGAAGGACCCTACCATAGGATGATTTTGTAGCAGCTTTTTGCTGCTTTACATGGAAAATACAAATGAACATTTATCTAAAAATAATAATTAAGGTAAATTAACGGAAATATTACTTATTCAGAGCAGAGATGTTTGAAAAAAAAAAGAATACTAAATTAAAGTCATAAATCTTTCAAATACAAACAAACATTAAGGTTTTAACCAAGACAACATAGAACCTGCAAAAGAAACATTAGAGCAAACCTTGTGTTTTTCTATACACTTTGTTTCGAAAATTAGAAACCCAAATTTCACAGTTTTTAATCACACAAAAACGGAAAAACCAAATAACAGCTAATGAAAAATCCAGCATTGCCTTATTGGGAGACCCGACCCTGTGTTGTATCCGACCCGATTCCTGAGTAAACTGGCACTGGACCTGCATTTCTAACTCCATAATATATAGGTTGTTGCTTCACACCATCCGGACCCACTCTTAATTCCGGTTCATAATGATCCACGAGCGTAACAGGTCTGTACGCTTGACCCACACCAGGAACCGGCTGATGATACCCAACGGGTATTTGACCTGTTGAAATCGGATACTGCTGGACAAACTGTGGCCGGATTTGAACAGGTTGAACCTGAGGGTTTCCCGGCTGAACAGGACCCGGAACATAATAAACGGGTATTTGCTGCAGGGGAGGAGCAGGATAATGAGAATCAGGAACATAATGCCACAGAGGAGGATTACCCGAATATGTCGTTGGCTGCGAGACGGGTTGCTCCATGGCACTCTCCGTTTGATTCTGCTTTGACTCAAAACCCGGTTTGGGGTTATCGGGTTTAGTCTTAACGGGTGGGAGATCCGGCATTGAAGGTACAACTGGAGCTGATGAGGTTGAACAAAAGGGTGAAGAAGAAACAACCGGGGCGGGAGAACCCGGGTCCGAAACCGAGACATTATCATGCAACAGCTGACGCGTGCCTAATTTCAGACCACGAGGTTGGACCTCATCGGAGTTATCCAACCCGAATAAATAATCGGGTGCCTCCGACACGATCGAGGAAACCTCGGAGCGGCCGCGTTCGAGCCCAGAAGCATTGGCTCTGCTGTTGAGCGCGTCTAAGAACCAGTGCTCCCGATTAACCGAGCCGTCCAAAAGCGAGCTGATGCTACTGGTTCGTGAGTCATCGCCTTTGGAGAATAGAAAAAGCCGCAGCCGAGCTAGCCGAGGGTTTTGACTCTGTGCCAGCCGCTCATATTCTTCCATCATGTTCTCGAGATCTTCATCGGTAGTCACCGATATCAGCGCATCGAGATCCTCGTTTGGAAGCTGATACTTCACACTCACGTTCAAAATCCCTGATCACAAAAGTTATACAGTAAGATCAGATTAAATATGATGTCAAAATGATATTGAAACAGAGAATTTTCTCTCTTTTTAGTGATTAATCAGATTGCCTGAGAGCTTAGAGAGCTTGGTGATGAGAGATGCGAAGGAGGTGGAGCGATGGACTGCAACGATGCGAGTATCGCCTCCGACATAGCGGAGCTGATTATCATGCGGACGGGGGAGGATCTTGCCGCCGAAACTGCACATGAAGCGAACACGTGTATGACCATCGTTCGGAGCATGGTGTTCGGAGCGTGGAGAGGAAGTGACGGAATCGGTGGCGGAGTCTAGCTCAGAGAGGTGATGCGACGACATGTTGATGGTGCTGGCAGTTGAAGTTTACCTGTTGCTATTTGAAAAAGAATAAGAAACGGTTAAAACAAAAAAAGCTACAGACTCACTCAGAGAGACAAGAAAAAAGTTGTGTTATTTATTGCGTTGGATTCTCTGTTGTAGAATGTCTGAGTCTGATAATAAAATAAAAAAAAAAACGCTGAATGAATTACAAGTTGATGTGAGAGATCACATATGACAGACGAATCAGGACCCTTGATCTGCCTCACTGAAATCATGCAAAGCCAACACCAATCGTTTTTAAGTATCAAGGTGGGCGGTGGTGGTTGGTGGGCCGCCCCTAGGATTCGAAAGGGATATTAAAGATAACTTCAAATTCTATAGTTAAGTGATTTTTTATGTACTTAAAATATTTTTTTGATAATATGTACTTAAAATAATTAAATAATATAATAAAAATTAATTTTATAATTTATGTATAGTATAAAGATTAATAATAAATTTTATAATTATAGTTTCAGTCAATATCCAAAATTTTAAATTATTAATTCAAAAACAATGTTAAATTATAATAATCCATAAATTAAATCTACACCTTTTACGTAATAGGAGTGTTCATAAAAACCAGAATTGTTATACCATACCAAAAAAATGAAAGAACAGATTAAATAGCAGGTAATTGTACCTATAAAATTTAGAGGAAGAAAAAAAACGTACGATATGATAAAATTAGCGGTTAAATAATACGATTATAATTTTTAGTTAGACAGTTAATAAAAAATGATAAAAAAATTAAAAATCATACTAAAATATTGATCATTACTAATATTTGTACAATTAATATAGTTTATGCCATTACTTTGAAGCAACTTGCTTTAAATTTTTTAAACTCTATTCTCTTACACCACACACCAAAAACTCAATACAAAATAAGCTTATATATATATATATGTGTGTGTGTGTCACTAAATCATGAAGCGAGAGAAGACTAAAAATTATTATAAAAATCAATGATAAACTTTTTTTTGAGAGGAAAAAAATTAATAAGTGTACATGATGAAACGGTGGTCACAACATTCAAAAGAGAATTGCATAGTTTCAAGTTGCACTAGCAACTTGCCCATATTACCATATGCAGATTTTGCAACCATTTCATCTCAAGCTGATGGTCATATGATATTTTACGCTAAATTTTAATATTATCATTTGAAAAAAGAAGAGGATTCTCCCAATACGTTGTCCACGAAATCGAGCATGATGTTGCTCAGTCATCATGAAGTTTGTATTGAGTTTTTAGTTTATGTTTTATTAAACGGTTTATAATTAAACAAATAATCGTACTGAATAAATCAATTAATCGTTAAACGATATAATAACAGTTTATTAAAGTGTTAAAATTTCGTTTTAATAACTGTACCGACAAACCGTTCCAGTACAATTAAAAGTCCCTAAACACCCTAATACACGGTACATAAACTAAAACAAAAAATTGACCAAAAGTTGTAGGTGGAGTGGCCTTCATTGGTGCATAAAAAAAATACAACTCTACCGTCCAGATGGTTCTAAGCCACTAATAATGATTTTGATAATGAGTTAGTTGCTTAGTAAAGTAATTAGTCGCTATCCCATGACGTTGATTATTTTTAGTTTAACTATTAATATTGATTTATTGACAACTAATTTAGATCAAATTTTATAAATATTTTATATTTAGGTAGATTTTTAATTCAATTTTTTTATACAATGTTAATTTCCAATCATATTTAAATAATTTAACACGTTAAACCAATTGATTATTAGTCGGATAATTTTTAATTAAAAAGGATCATTCAATGGCCGTATTTGTTGCTCAAGATTTAGACCAATAGTGGAGTTTTAATTTTTCTTTTAATATATTGCATTAAATTTATTGTTGCCATTTCCAAAATAGTCCAACTTTAACTTTTTATCCCATTTGGAACCTACCTTTTTTACCAACCATGATGACAATCAGACAAACCCAGTCGGCCTTGGCTCCGGCCGCCCCCGGAGACAAAGCGGGGCTCAGCTAGAAAGCCGTGAAATCAAGCACTTTAACGCCTAAAACGGAGACCGGTAATCACTAAAACCTTTACTTTTCTAAGGACTAAGGCAAAATAGCAAGAGATTCGTGACCTAAAATCTAGACAAGAAATATACAAGAGAAACCAACAGCAACCTATCAAATCTAATATCGTATGGATGCATAAATCTTTAAGGATTGGATTTAGATTTGTATAAACAAGCAGATTATCAAAACAAAAATTCTCACAGCCCATCAAAGAAGATTCGAACATCAAATTAAATTATTACATATAGGGAGATCGAACTTACCGGTTAGAGAAAAATTGAGAAGGGAAGTATCCGACCAGCAGCAGCAGCAGCAGCAGCAGCAAGCGTTTCAATCTTTTCCAGAGAAGGGAGGTGGTAAAGATGTAGGGGCAGTGGGCAAGGCCTGCCTGGCTACTACTACATGCTGATGTGGGTCTGTTGGTGGGCCCCGGATGTCACTGTCCTGATTGTATGTATCCACGTGGCCACCAGTCACTTCCTCTTTGTCCATCAATGCTATCTTCATTTGGAAAAATTATTAGATGAATCGTCCGTGGTCTTAATCAATTAAGTTCGTTTATTTTATTTTTTTAAGATGAATCATCACTTTTTTTCTACATGTAATTAGAAAGTGAATAATTATTAAATAGTTGTTTTGAGATAAATGAACTTAATTTGTTAAATCACGAAAGATATAATAAACAAAGTTCTTCTAATAATTTTTCCTTCGTTTGATTTCTTCTAAAGTAACTCAATGAGTGATACAATTTAAAGGGGTGAAGTTTATTATAGAATATTTGAAGTTAAACACGTATGTATTTTATTAAAGAATTAAAAATAAAATATGAATATATATATATATATATATTATCATATAATTATTTCAGTATACTTAAAAAAAACTTTGTCCAATCATATATCTCATTTAATAAATAAAAGAGAAATAATGGCCTAAGCGTGGATCGAATCTAAACATTGTCACATAATGCGTGTGTATATATAAAGCGTGGCTCGCCTTGTGTTTCCTCTCTCTTTTTCTATTATTCTCACTTAGGGGAAGCTTATGTTTTGACTTGTTGGCCAACACCACTCGGATCAACCCATAAAGGATTGGCCCAGAAAGCTTAGAGCTGGTCCTTCAAAGGGGGCCTGTGGCTACTAATTTGGACATTGGCAAGAAAATGTAATTAACACCAAAAATATCATACAAAGAAATTGCGCATGATTTTTATCTAAATATTTTAAGTATTTATCCTAGTTTTTTTCTCTAATAATTTTAATTTTTTCTCTAACAATTCTGCACTGACTGCGAGTTTCTTTAATTTTTCTGCGTTAGCCGACGATTGGCAATTACTTAACTATTGGTTGACGATCGTCGGTGTTTATTATTTTCTTATTTTTTTATTTTTTAATAAGAATCTCTACTTTTATGGCACATATTTTTTTGTCCTTGTGACACGCGTTTTCTTCTGTCCTTGTGACATATTTTCTTTGTTTTTGTATTTTTACTTCATTTGTCCTTATGGCATGATTCAGCATACCGTAGCGGTCGGTCGTTGCTCGCATAAAGTTTTTAATCAACTCTGGTTCCTGATTATGATTTTTTCGGTGGTCACGGAAAGTTAGATCTCCACTTGGTTGATAGTTGTTTGCCGATATAACCAGTCCTGGGTAGCGAAACATTCTGCCTGATAGTCTGGATCACTCACCACTCCTTTTCATCAATTATCAGTCCCGATTAGATAAAAACAAGGAGATTCATGAAGCTTCTGAATTTTGATGGTATGCTTATCTTCATAAAAAAATTATTTTTCTTTATTTTTGAGTTGTAAGAAATTTTGGTAAATTAGTCATATTATTTTCCTTCCTCGATACGTTATAATCGTGATATTTTCTATAATTATAATAAAAATTCAGTGGTCATATTAAAAAAAAAATCACCAATCATTATCCATATTAGAAAAAGTTGGAAAAACTCCAAAATTACGATGCCACTTTTATTCTCATTTTTCGTACCAAACAAAGTCCGAAAGAGCGAGTAATTTCGTAATCACTTAGTATTGATTCATGTTTTTTTTTTTTAATTTCCATCTAGACAATGTCTCCGGGCTTAAAAGAACATCATAATGTAATTTAGAAACAAAATTTTTTTGATCTTTTTTAGTGCTCTCACATTCGTATCAATATTAAAAGAATTAAATTTTATATTTTAATTATAATTTCTAAATTTTAAATCTTAACTTTAAACTCTAAATCATGTCAGAGGATTTTTATCCGTATTTTTGTTAGAGAAGACGTCGCTGTTGTGTCCTTTGTTGAATTTAATTTTTGAACAATCCTTTGTTGAATATTCAAAGTTGAAAGAAAGATGGAGCATTAAGGGGGAGTGTAATATCCCATTATACCAACCATGGATGTTATTGGGTTGGTGTGTGGTCCGGTTCTTATCAGAATTCGATGGTGTACTTTTTACGTTATAAATATGTATGCGTTTTGTTCTCTCTCGATGAATACGCATGCCGAGGACATCCACAATTATTACCTATCATCCTTGACTTCCATCCATGTTTTTCTAAAAAAATTTACTAAAATATTGTTTTCAAGTTTTTTTTTCACAAATATGGTATAAGTTAAATTATTTTTTTAAATATTATACTTTTACAGTAGAAATAAAGATGATAGCATTATATATCATCTTTAAATAGTAAATTATTATTTTTATTAAAAAATGATGAAGATAGACCACTTTACACAAAAAAATATTGTTCAAAGTCGGTAGGTATTGCTATCATCTCTATTTTTTATTCTAAAAAATCAAAATACTATTCAAAGTCGGTGGGTATTGCTATCATCTTCACTTTCATCGTAGCAAGTGCAATATTTATAGAAATAATCTAGCTTGTGTCATATTTATAGGAAAAGAAGTTAGGTGCAATATTTGTGTAATTCCTCCGTTTTTTTTTTACAAAAAGGTCAAAATTTGTTCTGAACTTGTACGTTTAATCCTTCTATTAAAGGTGAGCATTTGAACGGGTATAGTAAAATAAATCGAGTTATTCGAGTTTAGGAGTCTGATTTTGTAATTTATATTTTATTTGAATTCTTTCGATTCGCAACGAATTTATGAAATTTTAGTCGAATCAAGTTGTTCGAGTTTTTGTGCAAATTTAATCGTAGGATTTTGTAACTTCTATTAAATGTAGTTTAGTCTATTTTTCTCCCCTACTTTCCATATTTAAATATTTATATAAATGATATCATTGAATTTTTTTTTGACATTAAGAGTTATTATTTTCGTTCCTGAGTTTATCGAGAAGGAGGATTTTGTGATCGCTTGTGTGCGGTTTACTAACTTGATTAATGTTGTCAAGGATGACCGAGCCATGCTGCCCTTGGGGCCAAGCATTGTAACAACCGATGAAAGTGTGGAGCTTCCCGGCGAGTGGTTAGGTTAAGGTAAATGTTGATGGGGTTGTAGATGCGGGGAATAAGATGGCTGCTATTGGGGTGTGATTCGAGGTGATAGTGAGTGGTTGTTTGATTTCTCTAAAAGTTTAAGTAGATACTTTGTGTTAGTTACGGAACTTTGGACAATTTATTACGGGCTCCTTTGTGTCGAGACGGTTCTAGAATTGTTCTAGAATTGGATTGTGTCGAGACGGTTCTTTTGGTGCAAGGGACCGAGTCGAACCGTATTGAAAACGCTCTGGTTAATATGATTAAAGAGTTGTTGCTTGGGGATAAGGAGATTGTGGTGAAACAAATTAGTCGCTCGGTGAACTTGGTCGCTGATAAGCTTGCTGGAGTTTTGCGTGGCCAACAACCTATGGAGGTTCTTCATGCCTTTGAACCGATAGATCTACAACAACTGATAATGGGTGATTGGCAACATGTCACTGGTGTTGGTTAGTACTTGGTAGATTCTTTTGGCTATTTGCTGGGAGTTGAGTTGGGGTTGTTTTTAGTGCTTTAGTGAGGCGTTGTTTTTGCCGTAGTTTATTGGGGTGCGTTGATTGGTTATTTTTGTAACTACAATTACGTGTATTTTTTGCTTCCATTTAAGATTAAGAAAGTTTTTTTAAGGAGGGATGTAATTATATCTTTTTCCCTATTTAAATAAAGAACGATGTAGTTAAAGTCCAAGGATTATATTTACAACTAAAACAAAGAGTAATAACCTAATTCAACCTAAAAAGAAGAGTTGTGCTTTGGTGAGTTTGGAAAACCCTTTATTTTTCAGACACTGCCCATAACATTGAGAGCTGCTATGTTCCTTTGTGTATGCATTCCCATATTATTATTTTCAGCTCCAGCGATTGCCGATCGGAGTTCACACATTGTATACAACCGTCTCATCTGGTTGACTTTCTTATACGGTGATCCCACGTTACAATCGTAATAAGTAGCTGTCATTTGTATTCTTCGCACCGTTGACTAAACCCACATCTTATAATCATGTAATAAAGTATATGTATTTATGATCATTATAGTTGGAGTCCGCTCGTTTTAAACATATACATTTTTATGTTTATTTATAATTATATAATTTCTTGAGTAAGTACATTTGGCCGATTGTCCAAGCTATTTATCTTTATTTCTTGATAATCCTTTAGGTCATGGGTTGATTGGTCCGAGTGGAGAGAAAAAAAGGATTGAACTAAAAAAAATTTCTAGTGATATCTATTTTCCCGGAGAAAGAGATAAGATATCTCGACACAGTAGCATCTTGATACCACCAGAAACGGGCAAAACAAACTCTGAGAAATCAAAAAAATTGAAAAAATAGATCTATGTCTAACGGGTCACACCTACAAAAAAAAAGTATTTTGTTTTGGTTCAACCTGTAACCCCATATGAAATATCGGACGGTATAAATTTAGCAACACTCTTCCCCAAGATCCGTTTCGGGAAAAAGATAATATGCAACTTCTAGTTGTCAATTATATATTTTATGGAAATAAAAAACCGACTCGGAAAATTTTTGATATAAATATTCAATTAATTCAAACTTGTCTAGTGTTGAATTGGGACCAAGACAACAAAAATTCTTCCGTCGAAGCGGTCTGTGCTTCCTTTTGTTGAAGTAAGGACAAACGGTTTGAGAGTACCGACAATCATGCATTGATTTCATCCAAAATAATTATTGAGTTAATTACATTACACGTCCCAAAATTATGGTTTTTATTTTAATTTAGTCCTTAAATTTTTGAACATTCAAAATTTATCTTTAAACTATGACTCTCATTCTAAATTAGCCACAAATTTTTGAACTTTTTAGTTTCATCCCTAAACTATTACTCATTCTAAATTGGTCTCCAAACTTTTGAATATTTTAATTTCATCCAAAATTATCAATACATGCTAATTATATCTCATGTTAATAAAAATGTTATAAAATTTATTAATTTTCATGTAAACATTGATGTGTATTAACTAATAATATGATGTGGCATAAACAATAATTTGAGTATGGAATTGAAATGATCAAAAGTTGAAGGACCAATTTGGAATAAGGGTCATAGTTTGAGGATGAAATTGGCTAATTCAAAAGTTTGAGGACTAATTTAGAATGACAATCGTAGTTTGGAGATGAAATTAGAGTATACAAAAGTTTCGGGACGAATTTAGAATAGGACAATAATTTAAGGGGTGTGTGATGCAATTAATTCATTTTTTTGCTAATTTAATTGAAATTGAATGAATCTTTATGTTAAACAGAATCCTACTTTAAAAATTATTCTTAAGAATCCACCATTACCTTATTGAATTATAACATTTATGTTGTAATTATTGCCTTGGCTCCCTTCAAAACTTAACTTTGCCGACACAATTGCTCTAAATCATTATCTTCACTTGGTAACTTTTTCTTTTAAAAAGGTTTAACCGTGAAATAGGTACTCAAATTATGTTTTTTTTTCAGTTAGGTGCCTAAACTATTTTTCGGGCCAAATTAGAACCTAAAGTTTTATTCCGTGACCCATTTAAGATTCACCATTAATTTCTACCGTTAAAGGACACGTGTCATCTTCTGAAAATTTTAAAAATTATATTAAAAATAAATAAAATCACTTAATTTTAAAAAATTCTCTAAGTTTTACAGATTTCACAAAACAGCCCCCAAATTCCAAAATCCCTAACTCCCCGAAACCTAAACCCCGATTTGGGCCGATTCTGCCGCCGCCCACCACATCGGTCGCCGGACCATCATGACCATTTCCCCCAACACCCCGTCGTCGAAAATAGACCGACGCCGTGCGAATCGCCGAAATTGCCAAATAGTTCTTTCGAACGATTCGCGACGAACGGCAGCTGGAGGGGCGGAGAACGATGTGTGGGATTGTTCAGCGAGGGGAGGACGCTTCATTCTGTTGCTGGCAATACGGCCAACGCCGGCGGGAGTGATCGTATTTGGGAGGTTTAGGGATTTGAGGACTATTTTGGGACTATTTAAAAATTTTAGGATATATTTTTATTTTTATTTTGTTTTTATTAATTTTATTTATTTTTAATATAATTTTTGGAATTTTCAGGAGATGACACGTGTTCTTTAACGGAAAAAATTAACTGCGAACCTTAAATGGATCATGGAATGAAACTTTAGGTCCCAATTTGGCTCGAAAAATAATTTGGGCGCCTAACTGAAAAAAAAAACATAATTTAGGCACTTATTTACCTATTAAGCCTTTAAAAAAACAATATTCTTTTTGATACACTTACCTTTCTTTTCTTCGCCAAGTCAAAATCATAAACGTTATATTTTTTATATGATTATCGACATCAAATTAGATATTGAAAAAAATCATTGTAAGAGTAATTATTTTAATTTGGTTAATTTTATTTATAATATTAAAATTTGAAATTGTTGGTCTTTCTTAGAGACTATCTTATTGTACCAATCTGTAGTTGATAATAATAAATACACAAATTATAATTGATACATTAATTTGGTGAAAGTCTATTAGAAGTCTATATACTATATCTAAAAAGTTTATTTTTATCCATATATTATGAAAATCAACATTTTGATCTATACATTATATTTAAAACTTCATTTTAGTTTCTATAAAAAAAGACATTTCAGTCCATGTACGTTTGAAAAGTGAATATTTGGTCCTAAAAGTTTTAAAGTTCTAGCTAATTGGTTTTAATATTTTAGTTTAAACACCCTTTTAAGTTCACGACAAATTTGAAATTGAGCAAATTTTCCTCTTGAAAAAGGAGTATGACCATATTTGGTAAATAACGGTTTGAGTCAAAATTAGAAGTTTGAGTTAATATTAGAGTTTTGACCAGTCAAATCCGCTAATTTGGATGTTTGGTGAATAGCAGATTAGAATAGAGGATTGGAGTGAAACCTCTAATTTTGAAAAAGTTGCTAATATGAGCTTTTTAAAATTAGAGGTTTTGACATAAGAGTTATAAAAACAATTTTATCCTTAATAATGATAAAAAGTCTTCAAATAACCTAAATTTAATCTTTTATATTTTAATCACTCACCCCCTGTATTTATATTGTGACATTTGTAAACTAATATTTTCCTTCTTCTTTTATTCTCACAAACTTGTATTTGTATTTAAATTTAATAGCTAATTAAATTATATTAAAAATAATTATATAAATAATAAATCAATATATAGATCCTTCAAATATGCTTATTAATGCTATATTAAAAATATTTTTATAATCTAATTAATATTAATAGATATAAAATATTGATAACTAATAAACTACTCAAACAAGTATCAAATATAATCATGTTCTTATACGTTATTTTGTTTGTTTAAATAATCAAACAGCTATCAACTATCAGTTAATTTTACCAAACACTTTTATACAATCAACTAATACAATCCGCTAGTTAAATCAGCTAATACAATCAGCCATCAACTCGCTTTTAATGATCAACTATTCGTTAATTGTCAAACAAAGCTAATATAAATAAATAAAAATTAATTACAATGAAGTTGACATTTTTTCTGTCACGATCGAAAATGTTTTGACATGTAATTGCAATCATTGTTTATAATTTTGGTACGTTCTTTCAATTAAATATTTACTCCCACTCTAAATCTCCAAATTCCAAGAAAATTCAACATGCTTTTTCAATTAAACATTTTATTTTTATATTTTGACATGTGATCACAATTATCGTAGGCAGGCGAAGACAATCGAGTTTGGAGCTAAAATAAAAATTAATTTTGTATTTAGCTTTTATAAGTATTTAAAGTATTTTGTAAAAGTTTACGATTTGAAATAGATTAATTTACTCGATTTTAAAATTGAAAGGGCCTTAAGAGTGTTTAAACTAAAAATATATAAGACAACTAACAAAAATTTTAGTGTCCGTTTGGTTTTAGAAAATAGAGTTTGTTTTCATTTTCATCTCCTTGTGAAATAGAAAACGTTAGATGAAAATGAAAACGTTGAAGAAAACATGTTTGATTGTGAAATTTAAAAATGTTTTGTAGAAAAAAAAACATAAATATTGAAAATTTAAAAACATACAAATGACGTTTTCACTATAAATGTTTTAGGAAAGTGAAAAATATGAAATCAATTTTTTTTTTAATTTTAACTTCATTTCAATACAGATTTGAATTCTTCTAATGCCATTTTTAAAATTTTATTTTATTTGATTATATTTTATTATTATTATTATTATTATTATTATTATATTTTTAACTATATTTTATTTTAATTATTTAATAATCATATGTTCATTTCTATTTTGAAAAACTAAATACTTAACATATTTTTACTAATTTTGAAAACAAATTTTCATCTCTGTTAACTAAGCATATTTTCTAATTTTTAGAAAATTTAAAATAAAAATTATTTTCTAAAATAAAAAAAATATTTTAAAAATCAAACGGACCCTATTTTGGACTAAAATGTTTATTTTTTCAAACATATGAATAAAAATATTTTTTAACATTTATTGTATAATGTCTATATTACTTGAGCCATCCCCCATAAATCCGAGGATAATAAGAGCTTAAGCATGCTCAATTCTACTAATTTTATATATTGTACTAACAATATCAATTAAACTATATTTAATTGACAATTAAATTATTTTGTTATAACGGAGAGATTACAATGAACTTTTTAAGTAATACACGAGTTTCTGATAAATCTTGACCCATTTAATTTTTATTTAATTAAATAAAACAAGGAGGATATGAAAAGGATCCTTGAAACGGATCCCATCATAAATTACAATTAATATTCACATCTCACAAAATAGAAAAGAGGGAATCTCGGTTCGATTGATAAGTATCTTTTTTCTTTCTTTCAAGTTTTTCCATTTTAAAGTCTACAGCTCACATCATTTCATTTCTGGCTTTCACACTTTATATTATAATATTATTCACTGTTCACACTTCACATCATCCCATGAAAATAAGGGTCAGCTGTTCTTTCTGTCACTCTATGTATATATTTCCATAATTGTATGTGGCCGACCTTGCTATCATTCATGTATATATATCCTGTTTGAAGAATACCCAGTTTTCATTCTTCTAAGGAAAACAATCTCTTTGTTTCTGTTTTGACAGAAACTTGTTGCAGAATTGCAGTAAGCAAACATGACTATGGTTGATGGAGGAGATTCGCCTTCAAGGCTTGAGGTCTGTGTTTTTCTTCTTGTTCTTTGGTAGTATCAATGGAATTCAAGATTCTTCTTGGTTTAATTACATGTGTTATTCACTCGGTTTACTGTGAAAATTAATCAGGGAAAGCTTAGTGCCATAATCGTATGTTGGATTCTGGGATTTGGATCTCTCGTCTCTTGGAACAGTATGCTGACTATTGGAGATTATTACTATAATCTGTTCCCGGTAAGTGACATGTTCTGTCTCACTGTTTTTATGTTGAAGAAGCTAGAAATCTCTGCTGGTCCAATGATATTTTGTATGCATTTCAAGGACTACCATCCTTCCAGGGTGCTTACTCTGGTTTATCAACCGTTTGCAATCGGAACAATGGCGATTTTGGCGTACAACGAATCGAAGATCAATACAAGGCGAAGGAACATATTTGGCTACTTCCTTTTCTTTGCAAGCACTTTCATGCTCATAGTGGTAAAGTTAACTACTCCCCTATTTGCATCCTTCATTCTCCTGGTCCTCCTATAATCTTTATATTTTGCAATCTGTTCTTTGATAGTTGGATTTAGCCACATCAGGGAGAGGAGGAATCGGACCGTTCATCGGTATATGTTCATTTGTTGCTTGTTTTGGGGTCGCAGATGCCTTTGTTCAAGGTGGAATTGTTGGTGATTTATCTTTCATGCTCCCTGAATTTATCCAGGTTTTTAGTACTTCTATATAAACTTGTCAATTTTTATCCCAAGGTGTTCAGCAACAGATGTAACTGTTAATTGGTTGTTTTATTATTCAGTCCTTCTTTGCTGGTTTGGCTGCATCCGGTGCTGTGACCTCTGCTTTGAGATGTATCACGAAAGCAGCCTTCGACAATGCTAGCAATGGCCTTCGAAAAGGGACAAGTATGTTCTGCATATCAGTGCCATTCATTGATGCTAAACTGTAAACAAAACGCAGTATTCTGAGTCCATTGATTTTTATTTTTCTTTTTTGCAGTGTTGTTTCTAGCCATTTCTACATTTTTTGAGTTCCTTTGCCTCTTGCTGTATACATATTACTTCCCTAAATTGCCAATAGTGAAGTACTTCCGCTCGAAGGCAGCCTCGGAAGGAGCAAAAACTGTGAAAGCTGATCTTGTAGCAGCTGGCATCCAAACAAAAGATGACCAAGTAATTGCTGCAACCTTATGCTATCATTGTATTTATCTAAAACCTTGTAACATTCATTAATCTATCATGTTTTTACAGCATGGAGACAGTGCTAATCAGTTTGAGAGGCTAAGTAACAAGCAATTATTCCTTCAAAACATAGACTACGGGCTTGACCTTTATCTGATATATGTCTTGACACTGTCGATTTTCCCCGGATTCTTGTACGAAAACACCGGTGAACACCAATTGGGTTCATGGTAAGTCCTCATTCACTGACTACAATAATTACAACCTTTGATAACTATTGTCATGTTTTAAAATTTGTCACCTTTGTAAACTGATGATGAATACCTAATGGTTGGTATGTTTTTAGTTATATTCACCTGTCTTGGTAGTACCTTACAATCTGAGTACCTAATGGTTGGTTTGTTTTTAGGTATCCACTTGTTTTGATAGGAGCTTACAATGTGTGGGATCTAATATCAAGATATCTTCCCCTTGTGAAATTCCTGTACATAGAGTCCAGGAAAGGCCTTATGATTGCAATACTCTCACGTTTCCTCCTGGTCCCTGCTTTCTACTTCACCGCCAAGTACGGCGATCAAGGGTGGATGATATTTCTTGTATCGTTCCTCGGTCTAACCAACGGTCACCTTACAGTCTGCGTCATGACTGCAGCACCTAAAGGCTACAAGGTTAGTTTCAGCATACTCACTCGTAGCATGAAGTTTGCTAGAAATCTCAGTAATCTGTAATGAATAACTGTTGCTTGTTCTTCATTTTTGGCAGGGACCGGAGCAAAATGCATTGGGGAATATACTAGTACTATGTTTACTGAGTGGAATATTTTCAGGGGTAGCTTTGGACTGGTTGTGGCTCATTGGTAAAAAGAATGCCTTTTAGAAAACAAACTCTCCCTTGGGAAGGGATGAAATATCAGATTGATGTTTTAATTTGTTAGAATCAGGGCTGATATGGCCTTATCTTATTATATCAATTATTTATTGCTCCTTATAAATTTATCAATAGCAGAAATGACCAAGAAACACGAACTTTCTTAGTGCTTGAAGAAAAGTGTGAAAATGAAGTTATATCTGTAAAGACTTGAACTCGTATTTATGACACTTTTATGAAACAAAACTGAGATTTCCGGACAAGTAAGATCTAATGTCTTTTTATGAAGTTCTATCATATAATAAAGAAATAATTTCTGAAAAGTATGCTGTCTGCTTTAGCTCATAAACAGTAAAGAATCAAGAGATTCCAGCATTATCTATTAACAATATACACTAGGAAATGGCACTTGAAGCATCAGAGATATATACACAATCCACAGCAAAAAAAATTCTTCAAAAATTTTCAATGCCTACATGAAATTGTTTGTCCCTCCAATTTGCAGGAAAGAAGAAGAAGAAGCTTTTGACACTTTATTCCTTCTTTGTGTTGTCCTCCCCTTTTTTACAGTTTTTACCTGTGATTCATGGGAGCTAGGATATGACAAAAATGAATAGTTAAGAAGTAACAAATAATTACAGAAAGAATGTTAATTTCATATCAGCTTTAAGTTAAGAAAAGGATAGTCGGCGAAGCTTTTCAGGACCATTATATTCTAGGACTCTATCAAAATTGTTTTCTATAAACAGAAACACATGATCCCTCCAGAGGATGCATTCAGCAAAACATATGTTCAATACTATTTTTTACGGAGCCATCAGCCCATCAATGGTGTAGGAAAGAGGTTTTGCCCAGTCAGCTCTGAGTAGCATTGTCTGTAGCGTTTGCATTATGTTATATCCCGGATCGAGTTTCCTTTGCCAACTCTACACGTTTAAACAAATACCGAATGTGTTAGTCAATTATCCCAAATGGCAATAATGTTATCTCCATATTGTGAAGGCTTTTCAGCAAGCGAATCATAGTACCATCATGAAACATTCCTGAGATGGGATACATCCCTATCCTTAACTTTCAAACTCAACTAGTCCCACAGATTTACTCCATCTCGAATGGTTGGTTAAAGAATTGACATGAAAGTTCATTGCACATAAAATGAAGGGAAAAAAAGTTACCTCGAGAACCAATGTTGTGACCATCACAGTGCATACATTGCCATCGATATCGACTCTATGACGCCTTACTTTCTCTAGGAGTTGCAGCATGCAATCAGCCGGATGAACTACATCACCCTCTGGAGTACCCCAAAACGTGAAGGCTTCTTCTACTTCCTGTTGAAAGAAGGTGGTATTAAAAAACTAAGCAGAAGAAGATAATTTATATATATAAATACAGACACATAGCTAGTACGGAAAAGAAGGGTTGGGGTGGGGGGGTTAAAATAAAGATTTGACTTTCATTAGGGATGACACACCAAGAATACATTCATGTAGCATGAAAAAACAATAAAGGGAATATAATGAAAAACATTTGTGTAGACTAAGCACATAAGGAGAAAAAATAACAAGAAGGTGGTTTAAGGACAGTTTGTCACATCTACATTCGTCACCTCAATAAAAGCCTTGGGGTTTGGGCAGTTTTGTTGCTGCGATAGTCTGAGTGTGCACTCTGTGGCAGTACGTCCGTCTCTACGGGCGACAGCCTTAAAAGATTCCAGTAAGTTTAGACGGTCATAATTAGAAAGTTCAGCAGTCATGCCAACATCAAGGAAGATGACATGCGGTTTTGACGGCTTTGATTTAAAGAGCCATTTTCGAGAAGCCTTGCTCTGAGACGCACGGACAAGGATATTTCCAGGATGCATGTCTGCATGAACAAAGTTGTCCACCTGAAATAAGAAAATTATAACATCAGCAATTAGGTATCACATATGAAAGTTATGAAAACCATAAGCAAGCCAATTAAAAGTAGTTACCAGGAGCATCTTCAAAAGTGCATGAGTTCCAATATGAGCAAGTGCAGCCTTAATCCGATCATGTCCTTCAAGGTCATCAACATAGCATGCAACACTTTCCCCTTGCTCATAAGTTTCTACTAAAACAGCAGGATGCACGAGTGGATACACAGGCTTGGGAAACGAAACATCCCTCCACCTCCGGAAATTGTATATAAAGCGGTTCAAATGGGCCGCTTCCCTTGCAAGATCAACTTGAGACATCATGAAAACACCAAACTGCTGGACACTCTCGTCTAATCTTAACCAGTTCAAAGTTGGAATGAACCTTGATAACTTTGCCACTGAGTTGATAATCATAAAATCTCTCCTAATTGATTCACCGACACCAGGATGTCTAACCTTTATTGCAACTACCATGGGCTTGACCTGCTGGCCGGGATAGCGAAATCTCAAAGTAGCCCGGTGCACCTGAGCTATACTTCCAGATGCCACAGGTTCCTCTTCAAAATGCTCAAAAACTTCAGAGAGCTTGTGGCCAAATGCTCTTTCAATGGTTTTCTTTGTGTGGGCAAAGCTATGTTCTGGAGCTTTACTGTGAAGCTCTGAAAGCTTAATGCAAAGGTCTTTAGGGAAGAGATCCGGTCGTGTTGCTGCCCATTGACCCCACTTTATGAATGCTGGGCCTGCCATTTCAAGTGTGCGATGCACAAACTCAAGCCACTTTTTCCTGAATTGAGGACCACAAGAATCGACAAATGGTGCCATTATTATACTAGGAGAGAACAAGACTGTAAGATACAGAGCCCTCATCAGCAATATAACACCTTCTAGCACTGAAAATAGTAAAGAGGATAAAGAGCATGCCAGTTTTGTGCACACATTGAGAGAGAATTCTGTGATGGGTAGTATTCTGGCTCTATTAAAGTTCTTTGTGCCAGTGCAACTCGTCCATACGTCAAGCCAAGAAAACCAGGAATTATCAGATGTGAGCAGGACAATGCTAAGCTGACTGCTTGCGCAATCCTGCTTATGTGGGAGGATGTACAACCACTGGAAGAACATTTACGAGTGAGCCTTTTCCAAGCAACCTGGGCATGCTCAGCCATCGTCACTGCACTTCCAGGAGAGAGAATGGAGTGGTTTCCTGGCAAAATAACCTCGAAACAACCCATCATTGGCATTCTGCAATAACAATGGAGGCTTCCCCCCAATGATGAACCTATAATTGGAGGACACTCTATATTGTGGCAGGCACAATCCGATAATAACAACTGTTCCATACTTCCTACAATCTGAATGGGTCCTAGTCTGATCTGAAATAGCACATTGCGCAGCTTTCCTAATATTTGCAAATGTCAAAAGTCTGCATTCCAACAATTCTCCCATCATTAACCATGTAAATTCCATAAACCATATAAGCTATTCTAAATTCTTACAAAGAAGCGTAAGCACTTAAAACCTAATTTTCAAATTCACAAAACATATCTGCAAGAATTCAACTTTTCTACCTCCTAAGTTGTTGGAAGCAGGATTTTTCTAAAAATTTCGAACCTCTAACGTAATAATTCAATATGCAAACATTAAACTAAGGAAATCATTGCATAAAAGTATTTAACATGCCAAAAAGAGAAATTAAAACCCCGAAAACCCAGGAAACAGTAACCCAAGCCAAAAAGAACCCAGAAAAGTTTTTATGAATTGAAGCAAAACAGTTCAGATGGGTCAAGTGACGAACCTCGACATGGCAATACAGAGATAGAAGGTAAAAGAGAGAGCTTTGAGGAGGTTCACGTACGAAGGCGGCGAACAATATAATCAGCGGCAGAAAACGAAGTTGTTGAATGCATTCTCTCATGGATGAATCTCTTTTGATCAACAAACAAAACTCGGTTACATATTTAATGCCCCAAACCTCATTCTTCTCCTTCCGTGGCGGCGCCGGAGGATAAAGCAGAAAGAGCAAAAGGAAGAAGAGATGTTGGGGTGCTTCAATGGACAATGGGTCTAAGGTTAGAGAAGACGTCGACTCGGGCAGTTTTGGGTCCACAGTTGGTGTGGGCTTCACGCATTTGCCTTATTTATTCGCCAATTTCGTAAAAGAGGGGAAGCTTGGAATAGGTCAAAAAAAGGCAAAAATATCTTGGAGTCTCCCTGGCTTAGGGATGGACTCGTATTCGATAAGTTACGATCCAATTCGATAGGATTGAATTTTTTTTAATGAAATTTAAGTTTTAGATTGATTTAGGTTTTTTTTTTAAAGTAGTTAGATTATGGGCTAATTGGTTTGATTTTTTTTAGGAAAAAATTTAAACAAAATCCCCAAAAAGGATATTTGGAAAAATAGCCTCATTCTGCCCACGTAGGAAAGTCTCGCGTCCTGCAAGACGCGATTTCCAGACTCGCGTCGCTCAAGAAAGCAAAATAATAATTAAAAGTCGCAGACGAATCAGCGAAAATTTATCGGTTTCTCGAAACGGCGAGATACAAGGAACTAGACTTGCAAGGGACATGACTTTTTCAGCACGAAAATCACATTGTACAGGACGCGACTTTTGTGTAATTCTCTTCTTAAAACAAGGTTCGATCAGCATGTTTATGCTGATTTTTTATTGTGTTGGGGAATTATTTTTCGTAGGTATATACTTTTACAGCGTAGTACTGATATATTTCTTGAAAATGGTATGAAAATCGACGTGTATAAAACATTGTATAAACCGTAGAAATTACGTTAAAAATGCTATATTACCATGTTTCTTTGCATGAAGAACATGGAAACTTGGGTCGATAGTCATGTTTAGTCGATATTGTGCTACGTTGAAGGTTGTTTTTCCGTGTTAATTAACATTCATGTCGTAGTACGGTAGCACATGCTTACAATTGTTCAAAAAACGGAGTGTATAAGGCACCCTAATAGATGTATAAATCACGTTAAAAATGCTATCTAAGCATGTTCAAAAGCCTTGGAAAACTTGTAAACATGGGTTGTAGTCAATTGGAGTCGATTTTGTTGTATGTTGGGGGATATTTTTTCTTGTTATTTAACTTTCACGTTGTAGTACGGGGACACATGCTGGCAATGGTTCAAAAATCGGAGTGTATAAGGCATCTTAAAGGCTGTAGAAATCGTGTTAAAAACGCTATCTAACCATGTTGAAAAGCTTTAAGAAACATGGGAACATGAGTTGTAGTCTAGTTTGAGTCGATTTTGTAGTATGTTAGGGTATATTTTTTCTAGTTATTTAACTTTCACGTCGTAGAATGGGAACACATGCTTACAATAGTTAGATTATTAGTGGAAATATGAGAATGAAGGAACTTAAGAATTATTAAAAATATTTACTTAATAATATATATTCATAGTTAGAGTATTATTGTGTTCATTTAATTCTGATATTTTGGTAATTAGTAATAACAATCAGAGCATATAAGACATCTTACTGTGGTACTTAGGAATAAAATAATACATTTAGAAGTACAATTAGTTCACTCGAGGGTGGGTCCTATGAGGACATTTTCTAATGTCGTGTCTACGGTTCCTACAATTACTGCACAACCTAGGTTGTCCAATCCATTCTCGAGGAACCATATCCTCGGCACAATGAATCCTAGTTAAGCTTGGGCAACCTTTTTTCTTGCGTTGCAGAGATTCATCTGGCCGTATCTTAGGTTCATCGGCAACCACTTCGCGATCACGTTCATTTTCGATTGGAGGAAACTCGGATCGGTATACCTTGAATACGTTTTCAAGTCGGTATAAATGATCAACGAGTTTCATTACGTCAAAATGAACATATGCACATGCAGCAAAGACCTATACACACGGGTACTTGAATGTCTGGAAAACGCTGCAGTCGCATCTTTTCAGTTATAGATTAACAACGTAATTGTTTTACGATATTTCTTGCAGCGGCCGGGAAAATTCAGTAATCGTAAAGCGATGTTCGTGACGAGAGAAGCATACTGCACCCATCGCGTTTGCGTGCGCGCGGTATATTTGAAATTCTTGTTAGAGATCTGGATGGAATGTATGGCCACCTATCATCCAATTCGTTGCTTTTTTTTTAGGTTTGCAAAAAGTGTAACGAGTCGATAATATGCCGCCTTGTCAATGGATGTGATAGGTAAATGACGTATTCCCTTCAGAGACGAATTGATCGCCTCAGCCAAGTTGGTTGTCATGTGACCATATCGATGACCCCTATCGTAACATCGCAACCATTTCTCGCTCAGGATATTAAGAAGATAGTTATATCCAGCTAAAATTTCTATCTCTCAACTCTTCCAGCAGCTCCTGAACCTCCTCTACTTGGTGTGCGTTGCCTATTCAATAAAAGACAGAATAGTTAACAAGAAATAATAGTAAAAGGCATATTAATTAATAATTTTGAGAGTGAAAGGCATACACATGCGAAGAACCATTATACGTTCATCATCATTCTGATATCTCTAGGAGTAATTGGCAGCAATGTGTCGTAGACAGTACCGGTGATGAATATACGGAGGTTGCCAAGACTGGCCCAAATGTTCGATTGATCCCCATATCTCTGCGCCTCTGTGTAAAATAATACATATCCCATCTTCTCTTGAGGGAAGAACCTAGCAGAGGACATAGGTGCGTATGTTGGTAAGAAAAAACGTCTACGAAATGATATCTTCCTTTTCAACGGTTGCGAACGCTATATGAATGCATTTTTTACTACCGTCTTGTACAACTGCTAATATGAGGTTTTGGGTGTATTTGTCATACAATAATGTGTCGTCGATTTGCAGCATCGGCTTGCAGTGTCGGAAAGCCTTAACGCATTGCGGGAATGTCCAGAAGAGGCAGAAAAATTGTCACTCCCTAGCTACGACCCGATCATTGTAGTATCTTGGCTTTGTCTTAAATTGTACAACTGTTCCTAGGTTGTATTTTTGCATAACATTCAGCCACGCCCGCAGCTCGCTGTATGATTCCTCCCACTGCTCATATAGTTTTTGGATGGCACGAAATCTTGCAAACCATGCCTTATCGTATTTTATCGTGTACGTGAAATGATCTTTAATCGAAGCTATACATACCGGTACAGATACACGTGGATTTGCTTTAACGAGTGGGAAGATATGATCAACAAGCACGTACACATCCAAGTTATGATGATCTTGACTCTGGCTTGCCATGGAGCATGTGTGAGGTCCGTCGTATCTCGTTATCTTCCAAAGATTGTGCATCCTCTTCAAACGTGATACACGAACCCTCCAATTACATCATTCATTCTTGTGAGAGCATTCAACGATGTATTTGTCCGCTTCAGTTTTCCTCATTGTGTGCACGTAACTGAATTGCATATATTGTAATGCTTGATCGCAACCTATGCCAGTTTTTTAGTCGTGAAGACCATTCCACGTCTGAGTTCACCATCATTTTTTTCATTGAACATCTCCAACTATGGGTATTCTGTAGCGTAAAATCCTTCTATATCAACTATTATGAAGTTGGATGGTGGATCGTAATACGCTACGCCCGTAGAACTGCGTGGGGCAGCAACTTTCACAGGTTCTTCCTCCGTATCTTCCTTCGAAGTAGTGTTTGCATCATTCTCTGAAACAGTGCCTGCATCATCCTCCACATTGACGGGCTCGTAAAGGTCTGGTGGTTATTCAGAAAATAAACCCATCTCGTCACCTTCAGGCCCGGGCTTCATAAGTGGTTCCTCATCATGAACATCCCCTTCAAAACTGAATAGTTCTGATTCATCGGCAACATGTACCCTGCCAGGTTCTACGGTTGCCACCCGATGAGGGACTGCTGACGAGGCCTATATCTAATATCTAGGTCCACATCAGTAGCGCATGAATGTCTTCTCATCGATGAGAAATAATATGTCTTTGCATCATTGGGGATATAAGATGCACTATTTGACTTGATTTCAACACGGGTCAGCGAGTCAACAAACTAAAAAATTTTGGCCTTGCATGTCAAAGTCCCAATCGCTGAGCCTGGCCCAGAAGAACACTAAATGCTAACACTATCGAATGAGAGAGATATGTGCAAGATGTTTCGGTCATACAAACGTGTGTGGTTTACAAACATCGAGCTCATTGTACAATTTGATGAGGGCTCCAGTTCATCAGCAAGGCATCAACTACCCGTAATTTCCAAGATAAAAACATTGATGCGTTGTCAACGCGGAATTATAGGAGGCGACATGAGAAAGAACAAATAATGTAGGGACTAAACTTAACATCTGACATAAGTACAGACTACAAGGACACAGAATCAGATTCCTCATCCATTCATTTTAACTAGGCTTTAATAATTTAAAGTTGGTGTAGTTATTTCAATTAACTATCGTGTAGCATGTTTCGTTAATGTATTAATTATGTCTCCCTCAGAAAAATGATAGTACCTATTTATAGGGTTGCAAACGTACCGACCATGAACGAAATATCCAATTAATTCTGCAATCGTTAACATTCTACTTTATTATAAAAATGTAAAAACATCCAAATACATTGCAAAAACTAACACGTATGCGATCCGTCGTATCTTACTATACGCCACACATTGTTTTGCATCTTGATTCATGATACATGAATCCTCCAGTTACATCCGTGGTCCTTGTAATCATATTCTTCAATATGGTTGTCCGCATTCGATCTCCGCACTTTGTACAGAACTGAACGTTGTATGTTGTAATGTTTAATTACACCCTTCGCTAGGTTCTTTGTCATGAATATCATTCCAACTTCTAATTCACCATCACAATCGACAGCAGCATCGCATGATTGTCTCCTAATACATGGGAAATCATCGATATTACCAGCCATTGTAGAGCGGATTAGTACGAAAAATATATAGCGAAAGAAAATTTTAAGGAGCGATTAATTAAGGAAGTAAAGAGGGGGCATTTATAGGACCGTGAACATCAAAGTGTTACTGAACACGTCATAAATCCTGAACTCGCGTCTTACCAACCGCGTTTTCAATTACTTCGTTTGATTTAATTTTTTTAAAAAAAGAACTTCCTTTTTTAAAACTTAAATGCTTTAGTATTGAAATTGAATTTGAATATACAAAAACAAAATATATACTAAATTGCTTACTTACGTTACATACTTTTCTTCAAAACTTAAAAGTCTATACAAAAACCATCCAACTTGTTTGACAGACATTCTATAAACACTCGATTCTCTTCTTCAAGCCTAGACCAGTATTTGAGGCGATTCTGAACTTCCTGGGCCGAGTAGTCCAACAAGTTTAGAACCTAACAAAACTGCATACAAGATCCTCAACTTGTATTAGAGGTGATCCGTAATTGTCAGGCCCGAGTAGTCCACCAAGTGACCCTAGACATAACAACAATTGCTATGCATTATCAGTTGTCAAGTCCGGGTTGCATCATATCTGCAGTTCTGACCCCGACCAAAGATGGCATCTTGTACATTATTGGGTCGGGTTCAGCAACATTGTAACCGGTCAATGTACCCCTACACATGTCCACTATTCGTTCGTGAATGAAGTCGTGGGTTTTGAGGTTTGTCTCATTACTCTCCATTTTATACCCACTTTCATCATCAGCGACATGGTGGGAGCTTTGACCGCGGTTACGTGCGATGGTCTTCACCTAGCCTTCATGATGACAGCGTAAAAATAAGTAACTTAGCACCGTCGAGCGAATCCTAAAAGGATTGTGAGCACTTTAAGCAGACCATGCATTTTTTCAGATATTGTAATTTATCGTTCATCTTGAACACAAACACGGTGCACACATCGCACCGCAACTCCTTACCTACCAAAACTCTCTTTTGCATCATGCAACTACAAATAACAACAAATTACAATACCCGGGAAATCTCTGTGCAAAAATATTTTTCGGGTACACGATTTGTTGTTATTAATAGCTACAACAGAAGTGAAGTATCTGGAACCGTAGCTTGTCGGGGCTATTTATAGCCCCCATCTCGCGTTCTGTAGAATGCGATTTGGCCACTATTCCTGACGTGTCATAGAAGTCGTGTTTTGTAGAATACGACTTTGTACAAGATTCCTGACATGTCAAGAAAGTCGCTTTCTACATGACGCGACTTTGGAAAGGATTCATGACATGTCAGGCAACTTGCGTTTTGTAGAATGCGACTTTGTCCAGGATTCCTTTCGTGTCAGGAAAGGCGCTGTCTGCAGAACGCGACTTTGGCAAGGATTCCTGACACGTCAGGCAACTCGCGTTTTGTAGAATGTGATTTCCACCTGGTACAAAAAAAATAAGAAATATATATTCTAATTAAAAAATACAAGTATGAATTAAAATCTGAAAAAGATAACGGTAACAAACAGCCGAATATATATACTAATTAAAAAATGGCTCACTTGGTACTTACTACATAATAATTTAATAACTAAATAAATAAATATTATAGTTTAATTTTTGCAAATACCATAAACTACTAATCACACCTATGTTCACCGGTACCACAACACGGTGGACGCCGAGTTCGATCAAGATTGCATCGGAGGCGAGTAACATCAATCGGCTCATCCTCATCGTCGTCGTCATCATCATCACCTATAGTACCATTGGTTCCACCTCCAACCGTACCACTCGTTCCACCGGGTCTGCTAAGGTAGAAAAGGGATTGCGGTGACATTTGTTGGATAATTCTAGTTCTAAAAATGGTTCCTGCAGGTGGAAACTGCATGAAGGGCACGTAGGATGGACGATAGCTTGAGGCCCCACTCATTATCGCCGCAAACTGACCATATGGGTCTGACACAGAAGGTGTGAAAAAACTTTCGGTCGGACTTGAGCATGGCTAGAACGATGATTGCATCGAATGCGGAAAAGTTTTTCGGCGGTATCGGTGGTGGGGTGGCATGCGATGGTGGCGATAATGGTGACGATACTTCGGAGGCAACAACACGGCTTCGATACGATGATAACGCACAGACAGATGTGTTCCGTGCTCCCTTCATACGCTGAGACCGTGGGCATTTGCGTTGCTGACGCCGGTGGATGAACGATCGTTCCTCCAGAGTCAAAATAAATGGTTTTCCATTAGCTAAAAATCACCTATCATAGTCATGGCTGACCATCGTATCAAACATACGGTACTCACGTTGGGGTTGCCATCGTGGATTCCCTATGTCCCTCCAGTGAGCATTATAGTTTTAGTGGTGCACCGACCAATCAACCTATCTAACAATATAAAAATTTATTATTCTTTTTAGATATGTATTACATTAGAGCTAATAAAAGAATGCGGTAAGTATATCAATGTTACCTCGGGCTTCCCTTGTCGTGTGAGTTTGTGCAACTCATCTAGATTTGGAGGGACCGCAGGAATAGGCTGGAAACAACCGGACTCCCGTAAGACGCGGTCAATCGGGTGCCACTCAACTGTAGCGTAGGAAACGAGTGGTACAGTGGCCGTCCAAAAAAGCCTCATCTCGTTCGAAAATTCTGGGATGCACTCGTGCACTTCCGGATCCTCATACGGTGTCCATAAAAACTGTACAATATATAATTAAAGTTAAATAATTTAAAAAAAAATACACCAAAACCAAATTGTTACCTGATTATTCGCGAATTCATTATCAATATCCTGTCTGCTATTGTCTGGACCGCTAGCAACACCAACATGATTAGAGGACCGGTCCACCTATAAAATAAGACGTATAATACAAAAATATGTTTATTAAAAATTAATTTTAATTATAAAAATTCATATATTTAAAAAAATAAACGATTTTCTTACTTCCGGCCCAGCGAAAAAACGTATGGAGTAGGCTGCCTAAGCTGAGGGCGTAAAAGCGCCATTCTCCACCACACCCAGGATTGGAGCAACGTTAAACAACCTCAAATCTGACACTTCTCAGAAACGGTGTTCTTATACAGCTCCCTAAACAGACATGCCAGAACTGTAGATCCCCAACTGAGTTTACCGGCATCTTCAAAATCCCCTATATGCCACAACCAGATCGTGTGCACTTTGTTGCGGGATTTATCATGCATCAATACCCCACCGATCATCACTAAAATATGAGCGTGAGCATATGCCTAAAACTTGGAAGCAGATATATTCAAAAACAAATTCCCGCAGCCACTTCATTTTCAGCAATATTCAAAAAATATGAGCACGACCATATGTACAAATTTTTATTATTTCAATAATATTCAAAATAAATAAATTTCTTTTTACCTTCCTCATGTCTTCATTCGCGTCAGCGGGTAAATTTGTAAAATTTTCACGCAGCCACTTCAATTTCACTTTTCCACCATCAAAGCTCTGCGGCAAAATCCCTAGCCAATCCAAACATAGGGAATGCTAATCCAAAAGTATCGGGACCGTTGATCACCTCTCCATCAACATGCAAACCCATGATATACGAAACGTTCTGCAGAGTGATCGTCGCCTCGCCGCAAGAAAGGTGAGATGTGTGTGTCTCCGGCCTCCACATCTCCAAAAGAGCGTTGATCAAATTAACGTCTAATTTCGCACCTCCAATAATTTTGGATGCGTGCAAAAATCTGGCCTCCTCCAAATACGGTTCGATCAATGAATCCTGTAAATTCGACACCCGATTGTAAGACATCTCTAGACGTCATTCCTCCCTTCCCTAAAAAAAATAAACACGCGTAAGTATGAATTAAACTACATAAAAAATTATATAACACGTACGTACATAAAATCAGAATGTATAATAAAATAAAAAATAAACAAAATTAAAGTAGATAAAACTTACGTGCCTTCTATGATAATTGAACATGTGCTTGTGATCCAACCTTATCAAACTCGATAAATTAAACGAAAAATTGAAAGAAAAAGATTTGAGAGAAGTGAATTGTGTTGTGGTGGGGTAATAAGGGGGTGTGGGACCAATTTATAGTGGTAGTCGCATCGGTTGGGGTGCGAGGATTTAATGGAACTCGCACCCCACAGAACGTGAGTTCGGTTAATCGCTTCGTATAGGATGCGACTTTCTTGAAACCCCAACGTCGTCAATAAATTTTCGACCGTTCTATAATTAATAACGCAAAACTCGCATCCTACAGGACGCGAGTTCTGTTTAATATTTCGAAACCCTAACACAGTAAATAATTTTCCATCGTTGTATATTAACGCAAAACTCGCACCCTACAGGTTGCGAGTTCAATAAAATTTCAAATAAAAATTTATATTGTCATTAAATTTGATATTAAATTACAACACACTTTTAACCATTTATCTTACAAATCAAATCTAAATTTCAAAGAGATTATATTTCATTTATCTTACAAATCAAATCTAAATTTCAAAGAGATTGTATTCCATTTATTATAATTAAATTTCAAAGAGATTGTATTCCATTTATCTTACAAATCAAATCAAAAACACATTATTTTAACCATTTACCATATTAATTGGAACACTCTTTTTTTAATTAATATTAATTTAATTAATAGAACTCAATCTTATAATTAATTTTAAAAGTTATTCCATTAATTGGAACAATCTTTTTTTAATTAATATTAATTTAATCAATGGAACTCGAATTCTGTAATTAATTTTAAAAATTATTCCATTAATCAGAACACCCTTCTTTTTATAATTAATATTAATTTAATTTAATCTACTCTATATAATTAATTTACAAAATTACACAAAAGTCGCGTTCTGCGCAACACGATTTCCTTGTATCTCGCCGTTTCGAGAAGCCGATAAATTTTCGCCGATTCGTCTGATTATCTTGCAAAAGTCGTGTCCTAGTGGATGCTAGTTTTAATTATTTTTTTCTTTCTTGAATTAATGGATAATATAATCCACCTGTGCTTGAAGTCGCGTGCTGGGCGACGCGTGTATGGAAATTGCGTCCTGCAGGACGCGAGTCCTTCCTATGTGGGCAAAATGGGGGTATTTTTTCAAATATTATTCTTTGAGGGTATTTGTCCAAATTTTTTCTCAAAAGATAATATTCAAACCAATTAGCCTAGATTGTGTTGGGTTTTGATTTAGGGAGAATTTATTTCATTTGATAATTATAAAAATATCATTTTATAATTATTTTTATATTTGGCTTAGGGGTTCTTAAATCCTTAAACTTTTTCAAAAAATTAATTAAGTCCTTAAATTTTTTTGAACCAAATTAATCTCTAAACTAATAAATTAAATCAATTAAATCTTTGACTAATTTTGATCATCAATTTTTGATGATTTTTTTGAGATATTACTGTCACATGACACACTAGAATTTTGTCATATAACATTTACAGATTTTTTAAAAAACTATTTCTTATATTTTTTAAAGTTTTTAGAACTTTTAAAGAATATTTTAAATAAAAAAATTGAAAATACAAAGTGGCCACTTTAACACGATATATTACACCAATTGATCTAAAAAATATTAAATTTAACCATCAACGTTGGCCAAACGGGTGAATTGATAAAATTTTGGTGTATAAAGGCTTAATTGAGTGTAAAAAAATTTAAGAATTAATTGATATATTTTTTCAAAAGGTCAAGGGCTTATAACACCATTAGTTAGATTTTGATAAATATATATGTAAAAAAAATTAACGTATAAGGCAATAAATTAAACTAAAGTTTACATTAATTTTATTTTATGTTATTAAATAAATTAATATTTTATTCTATTATTTTTTTATTTTGACCAAAAATATGTAAAAAATAAAATTATGTTAAATTAAGTCGGTCAAAATTATAATTAAATTTTTGAGTAAAATTTAGACGAAAATGTATATTATTAAAACTTATATCGAACTTTTTTATTTTAGAGTTGTCATATAATCGAAAGAAAGTTTTGCCTCATTATCATCCCTACTCTTACTAAATTGGTTAATTCAAAGGCTATTAAATGTGCCAACACCCCTTTAGAGTAGAGGTTAAAATTCGTTTGTTGATATTATAGATCTAGAGTTCAAATTCTTATAGTAACATACCTCTTCTTTATTGAACAACAGATCAATGGTTTTAATGAGGAAAAAATGTTATTATTTTTAGGTTGTCTGAGTTTGTGCAGTTTGTATGCACGTTATATGTACATTAGTAAAGAGTTAAATTTAATGAATATATATTATGTTGTAATCACACTAAATAATTAAAAAATACTAAAGTTTGATTTTTTGACGGTCAAATGATTAAATTATTATTATTATTATTATTAAGGGTGTTAAGTGGTTAAATCCTTAAAAATTTTAAATTCTCATATAATTAGGTATTTTTATTGTTAATCTAATTTAACCCTATAACTTTTATAATTTCATATCGTTCTATTTCCAATATAACATATTCGTTTAAGGTTTGCGAACATGTTTGTTTATAGTCAAAATAGTGAAATTACACCATTAATCATTAAGCTCTTGGGCTTCACAGTTTGAACTCTAAAATTCACATTGTGTTCAATTTAATCCATATCTTCACAAATAATTAAAATGTAAAAAACAAAAGAAAAATGTGAACCGGATAAATAAGCTTGTTTGTGAACATAAACGAATCAAATGCATATCTGTTCGTGTTCGTTTACTAAACGAACATAAAAATTTTGTTCATACAATCGTACTCATTTATTTGGTTAGCTTAATAAACGAACGTTATACAAACAGTTCGTCGAATGCTACATCGTTTACACGCTTAGCCACAAAATCATTATCCTCTCCATAAAATCATTATCTAATAGGATATATAGTGTTATTGCTTTTATACTCTCGTTTACTTTTCTACTCAAAATTAATATTCCCACCTCTCTCTCTCAGGCATACTTACCCATTATTCTCTTACAAACAAAGTAAACACCATAGGACAAGTTGAGCCCAACCCAATTTTTTAGCCCATTTTAATAACCCATTGACCCAGGACCCATAAACCAACAAGCTAATTAACTTTGCTTGGATAGAGTCATGCTTCTCAATTTCTCATCTCTATCTCCACCACATAAACTCCATAACCTCAGCCTAAATTTCTAGTCGTGATTGAAAAACATAACCAGAAAGCATGATTTTACACTTACCTTTACAACCCTTTATCAAACACCATTGTTATCCAATCCCAGAAATCTTCAAAAACTAACCAAAAGGTCCAAAACCCAGACCAGCTTTTCACCAGGCAACAACTTGTTTACTACAAGAAAGCTTGTAATAAGAGGGTGTAGTAATGGCCAAGGAAGTGAAAGGAGGAGTTTCCTTTCACTAGAAGAAGCTGGTTTGGTGGAAATGTCTGGTTTAAGCACTCATGAAAGATTCCTATGTCGATTAACGGTAAACCCTCTCCTTTGATTTCCCATGCAAATATTCAAATTTGGTCTTGCATGTTGTTTAAGAGCAATTGGGATTTGTTTGCAGATATCATCTTTGAATCTACTGAGAGTTATATCAGAACAAGAAGGATGTTCGATTGAGGAGCTGAATGCTGGAAGGGTTTGTGATTGGTTTGTGAAAGATAAACTGAAAAGAGAACAAGACATAGATTCTGCTGTTCTTCAATGGGATGAATCTGAATTCCCAGTTTGAGACTTTTGTTTCCTGGTTCATTGCTCTTTGGTATGGACCTGGATTTAATCTTTGTAAATGTTTGGTATTCAGCAAAACAAGTTTGTTTTACAATTAAGTGTAAAATGGATTTAAATTCAACATTTGAATATATTGTTTCTAATGGTAAAGTAAATTTAGATATTTAAATGTTATAAAAAAATCAGATATTTAAATATGTTATTTGTGGAAGTAATATGAATTTTGGTAATGTATATTCAAAGATTAATATCTGCTTCTATTTTAAAATCATTATAAATGTATTTATTATATCTTAATTAAATATGTTTTAGAATTCTGATTACAAAGTATCATTTGTTAGAAATCAATAACCCTTCAACACATCCCAATATGGTATCCTTCAACCTCTTAGTTTTTATTCAGAATAAATGTACGGATAAGGATCTAATTTCTTAAGAATTATTCTTATAAGAGTCAAACTTATTCAATCGTTTTTAAATATTTTGAGTATTTAACATTCGTTTGATTTTATCTTTTCATGCATCTCGAGACTCTCCTACTTTACATCAAGCGAATTTAGATAATATTTTTATGGTTAAACTAAATTTTAAATATTTTTTCTTATCATATATATCAAGTCAAAATTAAATTAAGTCTACTTTCAAATCATATGGAAATTTAATTAATTCAAATACACATTAATTACTTTTACATTTTCGTTTTTATTGTATTTGGTTTGGTGTGGTTGCTTAAGACTTAAGACGACCAACCCAATCAATGGTTGGAATTGAATTCCCGCGTCATTCCCACTAATTTTTTCCATTATTACATCCTTAATAACTTTCAAGCACACATATAATTATTATTAGTCCCTGAAATTAAAAAAAAAACAAAGTCGTTTTAAGTAAAACCAAAATTGCTTTAACATACAAGCCGTATTCATGTTCTCTTTTTGGACAAAAGAATGCTTTGTCCCTCAACCAAAATTGGCCGTATGATAACCGTACCGATAAAATTAACGGTTAAACAAGACGAAATGTATGATTTTTGGCTAAACGGTTAATCAAAAAAATTGATAAGAAAAATTAAAATTAATTTTATAATAATATTAAATTATTAATTATTACCAATATATGTGTAATTACCATTCTTAGACCATACTTTATAATGATATTAAATTCTAATTATAAGAACATTTTATAATGATATTACATTATAATGAATTGTTGATTATTACTAATATTTGTATAATTAATAGTATAAATTATTGATTATTCTTAATATAAGTAATTAATATAAATTTTCTAAATTTTTAATTGATTTAAAGTTTAAAGATTTTTTAATATAAATATTGAAAACTTTATTTGAATTTATTTGGTTGACAATTTTCTAAAGTATTAAAATTAGTAGTAATAAATATATATTATTTATAATACTATATGTAAAACGGTTCATGATTAACCGAGTAACTGTACCGAATAAACCGGTTAACCGTTTAGGCAGTAACCAGTTTAAACGGGATGATAAAGGTTCATCAAAATATTAAAATTATCACTCCGATAACCGTACCGACAAGCCTTTTCGGTACGATTAACTGTCCATGAACACCCCTATTTATCACAAAACTTAATTAGGACAATCTCCTTAATTAAGTATTTAAGTTGAGTATAATCTCACCGTATCGTATCCTACCCGAAAAGACTTTTCTATTTCTCTCTTTCCAAATAAGATAGACTGTAACATTCCAAGACAATTAAGAATATATGAGCGGTACATTGAAAAAAAAAAAAGAATACATGCGCGGAGAGACTTTTCCGTCGTGAAACCAATGGCCCAATGAAGCTTCTCATCCCAAGTTCCCAACCAACAACACTTCTACACCCAGCATTACAAAGCATACATTGTGTGTCCAATGGCGGATTCATGTATAACGTAAAGGTGGACATGTGTTCACTTTAAATTTTTCAAAGTTCGTATATTAGTCCTTAATTTTCTTAATTTTTATGAATTAATTTTTAATTTTTTATAATATTTAAAGCTTGTACCCACCCCACCCTAAAATTTTGAAATTTTATTTATGTCCACCCTCAAATATATTTTTGGATCCAACAATACCCACCTGTGATGTCTATCCTTAACGGAGCCGATTAAGAACTGCAAGCCAAGCTACTATGCTATGCTTAGTGTCATGGCCCCGACCTTAGGGTCCGAGCCCAGCGCACACCAAGGTGCAGAGGAGGCCCTGCGTGCTATTTTGGGCTTGCCAACACCCATCCGAACCAGCCCATCCCTTGAAGAATGCTAGAGAACCCACAAGGCCACAAGACCTAACCCAGATCCATGAAGTATTCAGGAGGGTAATTCGGTCAAAGCATCCTCTTATTTAAATATAATTTGTAGATAATGTTTGTGATAAGAAGGAATCCCAAAAGTGAGATTTCTTTAGGATAAGGTCGATCTAGACCGTCGATGTAAATTAATCTGAGCCGTTGAATGTAGGGGAGTTCAACTATAAATAGAGGCCCCCTCTCTCACTTGTAAATCACTTCTAATTTGAGGAATATACAGAGCATTCACTCAATTCTCCTTGCTTAAGCTTTCCTTAGCCATTTCCTTTCAGTTGTTCTTTATTTTCCGCAAGGGTCTTAGCTTTTAAGCTTTGATCGTCAGGCTTACTTAGGCGTTGCATTGTTCGAGAGCATCTAAGGCCGCACGTTCGGGACTACGAGATTCTACGGGCGTGACAAGTGGTATCAGAGCCAGTTTGACCGAGAGAAATGGCACCACAAAGCACCTGCGAGGTTCCACCAACTGACCGAGAGACTCGTGCTGCAGCTGCGGGGAAGAAGCGTGAAAGTTCCAGGGACATCATCTCATCTTTGGAGAAGAGGGTTGTTCGCCTGAAGGAAGCCATGGGTAATGTTCAAGAGACCCAGGAGGAGGCGGAGCCACGCCTCGAGAAGATGGATTCACTCAAGGATGAAATCACCGAGGAGGTCCAGGAAGTTCTCAACGCGATGTATGAGAAAATGGACCAACAAGTATGTTCCCTTCAAGGTGCAATGGAGACCATGAAGGCGGAACATACGGGGGAGATGAAGAAGCTCACTGCCGAGCTATCTCTCTACAAGAATGCCGTATTGACCGGCATGGTGGGCGAAGCACCTGCAGCTAAGCCCAGGATCGATGCGCCAAAGCCGAAGGAGTTCAAGGGGCCAATGACAGCCCAAGAAGTGGACAACTTCATTTGGGGGTTGGAGTAGTATTTCAGACTCATGGGCATCGATGATGAAGCAACAAAGGTAAACACAGCTTCTGTTTATTTGTCTGATGTCGCTCTCTTATGGTGGCGACACAGATGCTCCCAAGCGGAGGATGAGACTCTTCCCGTCAAGACGTGGAAGGAGTTCCAGTTCGAGTTCAAGGAGCACTTCTACCCAAGGAATGCTCAAAACGAGGCTCGAGAGAAGTTACGCCAGCTACAACATGACGGCTCTATCCGAGAGTATGTCAAGAAGTTCACGGAACTTAAGCTCCAAATTCAGGACATGAGCGAGACCGATGCCCTATTTTCCTTCAAGAATGGGCTACAACGTTGGGCAAAGATGGAGCTACATCGAATGGAGATCCAAGATCTTTCCAAGGCGATGGCCACTGCCGACTCCCTTGCAGAGTTTGAACATAAGAAGTCGGACAATTCCAAAGAAAAGCCGAAGTACAAAGGCAACGGGAGGAAAGACAAAGACAGACATGCCAAGGACGGGTCCGAAAAGCCAACCAATAAAGGCAATAAAGTTAGCAAGCCTTGGGACGTCGTTTGTTACAATTGTAAAGGTAATCACATCAAGAGGAATTGCCTCCTGCTCGCAAAGGCTGCTGCCATTCAAGAGAGGAGTGGCGAAGAGAAGGAAGCCCTCATGCTTAATTCCATCATCAGTTCCATGGAGATTAAGAAGGGTTCCAAGAAGAAGGGTCTAATGTTCGTGGACATCATTGTGGCGGGTCGAAAGTTGAGCGCACTTGTGGACACCGGTGCCTCAGAATTGTTCGTGTCAGAACAAGTTGCCAAGAAACTTGGCCTTCATGTGGAGAAGGCAAGCGGGTTCATCAAAACCGTGAATTCCAAAGAGATTCCGATTGCGGGAGTAGCAAAAGGAGTCAAGTTAGAAATTGGCAGGTGGACTGGTAAGGAAGCTATCAAGGTAATCCCTCTTGATGACTTCGATTTTGTGATTGGACTTAGCCTGCTTGACCGGATTAATGCTTTGCATGTTCCATTTGCCGATTGTTTGTGCATTCTTGACCCGGCACATCGATGCATTGTTCCGGTGAGACGAGAGACAGGAGTTGGGGCTAAGATGCTGTCAGCCATCTAGTTCAGCAAGGGGGTGTGCAAGGAGGAACCCACCTACTTGGCTACTTTGGTCCATGATGGGACAAATCAATCCGATGAGATCCCAACCGAGGTGAAGCAAGTCTTGGCAGATTTCAAGGATGTGATGTCTGCCGAGTTGCCCAAGCATCTCCCACCGAAGAGGGAGGTGGATCACAAGATTGATCTTGTGCCGAATGCGGAGCCGCCAGCCCGAGCTCCTTACCGAATGGCTCTACCCGAGTTAGAGGAGATGCGCAGACAATTGAAGGAACTCCTCGATGCCGGGTATATCCGACCGTCAAAGGCACCCTACGGTGCGCCGGTGCTCTTTCAGAAGAAGCATGATGGAACGCTTCGAATGTGCATCGACTATCGGGCTTTGAATAAGCTCACAGTGAAGAACAAGTACCCGATCCCACTGATAGCTGACTTGTTCGATCAACTTGGTGGTGTAAGGTGGTTCACCAAGTTGGATTTGCGGTCCATATATTGGCAGGTTAGAATCGCAGAAGGTGATGAACCGAAGACAGCATGTGTGACTCGCTACGGTTCGTATGAATTCATGGTAATGCCTTTTGGCCTCACGAATGCTCCCGCTACCTTCTGCACTCTCATGAACAAGGTACTACAACCCTTTCTTGATCAGTTCGTTGTTGTTTACCTTGACGATATTGTGGTCTATAGCAAGACACTTGGGGAGCATGTTAAACACTTAAGGCAGGTGTTCGAGGTTCTACGACAAAATGAGCTCTACGTCAAAGAGGAAAAGTGCTCATTTGCGCAAGAGGAGGTTCC
Organism: Hibiscus mutabilis; assembly: GCA_019671005.1. Taxonomy (NCBI): domain Eukaryota; kingdom Viridiplantae; phylum Streptophyta; class Magnoliopsida; order Malvales; family Malvaceae; genus Hibiscus; species Hibiscus mutabilis. The sequence continues at coordinate 83,833,964 of CM033714.1, forward strand.
ATTCCTAGGCCACATTGTTGGTGGTGGCAAGATCCGGATGGACGGGGCCAAGATTCAAGCCGTTGTTGATTGGGAGCCGCCAACGAAGGTGACGGGGCTGAGATCCTTCCTGGGGCTAGCCAATTACTATCGGAGGTTCGTCAAAAGCTACTCCAAAATCGCCACACCTTTGATCGAGTTGCTGAAGAAGGACAAGGCGTGGGATTGGAGTGCCGATTGTCAGAAAGCTTTTGAGGACTTGAAGCAAGCCATGGCAAGTGAGCCAGTGTTGGTGTTGCCGGATCACACCAAGCCTTTTGAAGTTTACACCGATGCATCCGACGTTGCTATTGGTGGGGTCCTTATGCAAGAGAGACATCCGGTTGCATATGAGTTTAAAGCTCAATGAGACCGAGCGGAGGTACACGGTCCATGAGAAAGAGATGACCATGAGAGTGCCTTTGTTTGCGACTTGGCGACACCACATACTTGGGTCGAGGTTTGTGGTATATACCGATAATATTGCCAATAGTTATTTTCTAACTCGAGAAAAAGTTGTCTCCCAAGCAGGCTCGTTGGCAAGAGTTTCTTGCAGAATTTGATTTTGCCATGGAGTACAAGCCGGGGAAGGTTAATTCCGTTGCTGATGCCTTAAGCCGGAGGTACAACATCGAGGTTGTGAGCTTGCCGAAGGGACACTTGTTAGAGCGCATCAAAGAGGGACTGTCACATGACCCAACGGCGAATGTTGATTAATTATGCCAAGGAATGGACAGGAGAAGATTACGGATCGAGGGGGACTTCTCAGATGTATGCGAGAGGACATCGCCTCTATGTGCCTCGATTCGGGAGTTGCGCAAGGAAGTCATGAAGGAGTGTCATAATTCCAAGTGGGCGGGACATCCGGGAATAAGCCGGACCTTAGCACTCATTGCGGAGCACTACTATTGGCCATACATGGGCGAAGATGTTGAAGCCTATGTGAGGACTTTTCTTGTGTGCCAACAGGACAAGATCGAGATGAAGAGACCCGCGGGACTGTTGCAGCCATTGCCCATTCCCGAGCGACCATGGGAAAGTGTTTCCATGGATTTTATTATCGGTTTGCCCAACACTGACGGCCTGTCTAGTATAATGGTTGTGGTTGACAGGTTTTCCAAGTATGGGACGTTTATTCCAGCATCAAAGGTGTGCCCAGCCGAGGAAGCGGCTCATCTTTTCCTCAAACACGTGGTCAAGTATTGGGGAGTGCCAAAGACGATCATTAGTGACCGGGACACGCGGTTCACGGGCAGATTCTGGACCGAGTTGTTCAAGCTTATGGGATCAAGCCTGAACTTCTCCACGAGTGTTCATCCACAGACGGACGGGCAAACCGAGCGAGTGAACGCATTATTGAAGATCTATTTGAGACACTATGTGAGTGTCACGCGCGCGACCGCCAAAAGCGCTAGATGTGGCCCAATTTTCCTACAACCTACAACGGAGCGAGGCGACCAACCGAGTCCGTTTGAGATCGTGGACCGGGCAGCAACCGCCACACCCAACGCAGATTGCTACCAAGTACGAGGGCCTAATCCAAAGAAGACACAAGTTTGCCAAGGAGTGGCAAGAGCATCACGACTTAGCTCGAGCTTGTCTACACAAGGCAGGAAAACGGACCAAGAAGTGGGCGACAAGAAACGTAGGGACGTGAATTTCCAAGTTGGTGACTTAGTCCTTGCAAAGCTCACCGGGATCTTGCGCAACCCAACCGTGCACAAAGGGCTTGTGCGAAGATACGAGGGGCTGTTCAAAGTTGTGAAGCGGATAGGCACCAAGGCCTATCGATTGGAGTTGCCATCGAACATCCGAGCTCATCCAGTGTTCCATGTCAGTCTACTCAAGCCATACCATCGAGATGAGTTGGATCCAGATCGAGGCAAGTCACACCGAGCGCCAGTCGGGATAAAGGTCTCCTATGAGAATGAAGTTGAAGACATCCAAGCGGAGAGGGTCATTCGACGACCAGGTCATCGGCCAAGGCACGAGTATCTTGTTCAATGGAAGGGACTTCCCGACAGTGAGTGGAGTTGGGAACCAGCCGAGGGTCTATGGCAGTTCAAGGATCAAGTGAGTCAGTACCATCTCAACCGAGCGACGAGGGCATCGCCAGAACCAGTGGGGGAGAATGTCACGGCCCCGACCTTAGGGTCCGAGCCCAGCGCACACCAAGGTGCAAAGGAGGCCCTGCGTGCTATTTTGGGCTTGCCAACACCCATCCGAACCAGCCCATCCCTTGAAGAAGGCTAGAGAACCCACAAGGCCACAAGACCTAGCCCAGATCCATGAAGTATTCATGAGGGTAATTCGGTTAAAGCATCATCTTATTTAAATATAATTTGTAGATAATGTTTGTGATAAGAAGGAATCCCAAAAGTGAGATTTCTTTAGGATAAGGTCGATCTAGACCGTCGATGTAAATTAATCTGAGCCGTTGAATGTAGGAGAGTTCAACTATAAATAGAGGCCCCCTCCCTCACTTGTAAATCACTTCTGATTTGAGGAATATACAGAGCATTCACTCAATTCTCCTTGCTTAAGCTTTCTTTAGCCATTTCCTTTCAGTTGTTCTTTATTTTCCGCAAGGGTCTTAGCTTTTAAGCTTTGATCGTCAGGCTTACTTAGGCGTTGCATTGTTCGAGAGCGTCTAAGGCCGCACGTTCGGGACTACGAGATTCTACGGGCGTGACATTAGGCACATGCTGGGAAAATCATAACAGCTTATGCAAGTAAACTCTAATTTGTTGCACTCTATCGAAATACTGATATCATGTATTTTTTTATTTGACAGAAAATAAAAAAAGAACTGATGTCAATATTTTATTAAAAAGTTAAATATATAACATCAACTTAATAATACATTATTGTTCGATTTCATTTGGATCATTTTAATAAAAAAATTAAAGACCAGAACTTAATTCCATTTGGAACAATCTTTTCTCTTTGGCGTTGAAAAATACTACATTACATACACGGAAAACGCGTGATTCAATGTTTAATAATCCAATCTTAAAACTTCACAAAACCAACCCCACCCTTTTATGACAATTCGTCAACAACTCTAACTAAAAAGCTGTTTTTAAATTTCCTGTTTTACCCTCAAGTCGTCGGTGTCGTTGACGTTGACATGCTTCTTTTCCGCGGCAGTTTGCAACCTGCAAAATTTACTCAGAAAACAAACAACGGTATTTCAAAATAAACTAAAATATCAACTATGGTCTAATTCTACAAAACATCCCTCTGCTGTGTAATCTTTTATAGATTTAGACTATTTCCTCAACAAAAAAAAAAAGATTTAGACTACTTACTGTAATTGATTCATTTCAAGTCTCTGTTTTTTGAAATATGTATTTTTAATTTCAAACTTAACTTTATCGTTAATTCAAACAAATGATTTCATACGACTTGTTTTTATGAATATATGAAGGCCTCGCATATATGTTTTTTATTTTTTTGTGTGTGTGCTACTGAATAAGTTTTTAGTTTAACTTTCCAAAAACAAAAACAACTAAAAATAATATACATCAAATTTTACAAAAATGTCGAGGTGTATTATGTTCACAAATTATTTGAGTTTAACTCGAAAAAAACTCAAATTTCATTAGGTAGTAACCCAATCTTCAGCAACTACAGTTATTGGTCGAGCCAAATTAGAATACCGTAATACTCGCTTCATATGACTTGCGAGCCTAATCGAGGTTTTCAATTTCTTATATATTTATACAATGTTAAATTATATTTCTACACTTACTATATATATTCTTGAATACGAGCAAGCTTAATTGAGCCCGAGTTCAAAATTTTGTATAAAAATTGATCGGTAAACAAATTTGGTTTAGTTCAAACTTGAATAGCTTAATTATATCTTGAGCCAAGCCTAGACTTGAAACTTAATCTTCAACTGATTCTCAAGTTTTGAATCAAGCTCAAGCTTGCTAATATTCAGACTCAATTTAACTTGATTACACCCCTAATACTACTATATTGCCGTATATTTGAAAAAAATAACATTAAATTATTTGAAAAAATTAACAGAAAAAAGTTGGTCTTATAACTGTAAATACATGTTTCGAGTACTAACTACCAAGTATGATCAATGTAAGGGACTAAATTCACCAAAATCGTATAATACAGAGACCTTTCATAAAAATTTGACCAAAATATAAAAAAGTAGTAAAAAATGGAAGAACAGTGAAGGAATACGGCGACGTTTGCAAAGGTTGATTGATCGTCTCCGCTGGTTTAAAGGCCAAAACAAAGGGCAAAACGGGCTTCAAATTCTCACAAGTCAATTACAGTACAATCCAAGCTCTGAAATCCGACGCTATTTCTCTCTCTGTTTTCCTTTGTCACGAGTTTCTCGATTCGAGCAGCGGTTAAAGTTTCCTTTTTCTGCTTCCGAAACGTAAAAACGGTACCGTACATAAGCTCGTGATTGTTTCCAGAGAGGAAGATGGCGATAGAAACCGACCAAAAGCCACCGTCCGATGGCAAAGTTTGGGGTTTTTTCAAGCTTCCGTTTAGACAAACCGGGAACAGTAACAGTACGACGTCGTCTTCTGCTTCCCCGGCTTCGAATCTGCATACTCAAAGTCAACCTCACGTCGAAGGATCCAACAATCATGGCTCCGCGAAGTCCGTTTCCTCCGTCGCTAAGTCGCTTTTACCGACTCGTCGCCGGCTCAAGCTTGATCCGGCTAATAAGCTCTATTTTCCATGTATGTACTCTTCTTTGCTGTATTTTCAGATTCTAGATTTTTCCGTTTGATTAATGGTTATTTCTGGAAATTAACATTAAATTAAAAAAGAATTTAAGAGTAGGCATTGCTGAGAATCAAGATTGATGATTAAAGTAGCTGATACTAAATTTTTTATTTTCTTATAAAAAATTGCTACTAATTATTTGAATTAATTCAGGAAATTTTCTTCATGGTTCATTTCGGAAGAATTTGTATAAAATTTTCCAAGTATTGAAAATAATTACTTTTAGATTTCAATTGTCTTGTTCTTAATTGTTTATTTTGTTTTTCCAAGATGAACCTGGCAAACAGGTTAGGAGCGCGGTGAAGATAAAGAACACGAGCAAGTCATATACAGCTTTCAAGGTAAAACCTTAAAGCTTTGGTGAAAAAAATTATTTTTGCTTTGTTTTTTTTTTTGGCTTTCTTGTTGTCCATGTTTGCTATAGTATATTTTATAAGTTATAAATAGAAGTGGAATAATGTTGTGTTTTATGACAGTTGCTTTGATTTGTAATGATTGTGATGAACCCTTTTGTTTCTGTTGGTTTAGTTTCAAACCACTGCACCGAAGAGTTGTTTCATGCGCCCACCGGGTGCTATTCTTGCCCCTGGCGAGAGCATCATTGCAACGGGTAATTGCTTCTTTACACTATTGTGTGGCTGACACGTTGTCATCAATATATTTTTTTACTGTTGGGCTTATCTGCGGAAATATTCTTATGATTTTCTCTTCCTGGTTTGAATGGATTTACTAGTCTTCAAGTTTGTGGAGCAACCTGAGAATAATGAAAAGCCAATGGAACAGAAGAGCAGGGTTAAGTTTAAAATCATGAGTCTCAAGGTGAAGGGTCCGATGGACTATGTTCCCGAGCTGGTGAGTTGAACTTCTCCGATAAAACTTTGTTTTCATATGATCCACATGCTTCCATTTTCTATCTTGATGACAGAATCATAAGACTTTTTGAGTTTTACCACATTTGGATGTCAGAGCTTATGATGAATATAAAGTAATATTCTGATGATGCATATAATATTTACTGTGGTTAATAGTGTTTAAATTTCACTACAAACAAATAACTTATTGGGATGACATTAAAGATAAGCAGTTCTATAGTTTGATTTGGATTCTTGTATTTCCAGGGATTTATAATTTGAAGCATAAAATGTCACTATGGAACAAAACTTCTCTATCCAAATATTCTTCTTCATGGGATTTTGTACCTTCTGTCTGCAACATAAAATAAACTACTGTGCTTTATGGCCAGATTTGTTCTTTTATTTTTATTTATTTACTTTGCAATTTTGTCATGGAGATGTCTTATTGTTGCTGTTAATCAACTTTTGAAGGCGACATATGCCTAATTATCATTCTTAATCGGATAAGAATCTCTCAAAAAGCTGATATTGGGCCCATTTTGATAGAGCAAGCATGATTTTTCAATCATTTTCTGGGTTGTCTGGCTGCCTTTGTTTGATGCACAATTGAGATTCTTTTACCATCTATACTATTGATTGCCCTTCTTCCTACCTGATCTTTTTTCTTTTCTTTGCTGTTTTGGATATTTGTAAATCATGTAATTAATCTTCAGTGCCTTCTTTTGTAGTTTGATGAGCAAAAGGATCAACTGGCAATGGAGCAAATATTACGGGTTGTTTTTCTAGATCCCAAGCGCCCTTTTCCTGTAAGTACTGCTTCCATCTTACTATCTTAAGCCACCAGTTGCATGTAGCGTATTCACACTTGCATGTTAACACTTTTCGCCTGCATGATACTTGACTGCATTCCAAATTATTGAAACCATAGCAAACTAATTGTTCTAAATATTTATGGGTTCAAGGCTCTGGAAAAATTGAAGCGCCAATTAGCTGATGCTGATGCTGCAGTTGAGGCACGCAAAAAGCCTCCAGAGGATGCAGGTCCGAGGATCATTGGGGAAGGACTTGTGATAGATGAATGGGTAAGTTTTCTTGTAATCATCTGATGTAAATTATTCTTATAGATGTTTTTACTTGCATGATATGAATTTCCTATGATCGTAAATCTCTTTCTGTTGTGCAGAAAGAGCGAAGGGAAAGATACCTTGCTCGACAGCAGGTCGAAGGAGTAGACTCAGCTTAAAGCGGCAGTTCTTGGTCAGTTGCCTCACCGTAAGTTTGAAGTTTTATATAATCATCTCGTGCTTATACCCATCAAATCATTTCATAATGCAAAGGGTGTTGTCTTGGAAGAATGATGAGAAAAATCCAAAAACTTTTGTTGTAAAAAAGTGAAGCTGCATTTTCTGTAATTGGAGACTTGAAGAAGCTCGAAACTCAAAACTCAACTAGTTACTATCTGCATTGTAGATAATGTGATTTTGTTGCCGCCCTAAGGAGGAATAAAACTGTTCTTCATGGGGTGTAATACACTAAATGGATCTCAAACTGCGTGGGAGTGTTTAAATGCATATGCATATTCAATAATGTTCTGCATCAATAACCATTAGGAAAATGTCGCATTTTGCTCAAACTTTCCAGTGCTTTTGTAATCTTGCAAAGCAGTTTAGATAATGGGATGGAAGATCCTCGCTTCTGTGAATGCATAGGTAGCTCAGGTCAGATGGATTTTGGAGCCCGGTTTCGAACATGAAAACCGGTTGCTATGTCATTTCTAGTTGTTGGCGGACAGTTGATGAGGTGTTTTTTGGTTTCTCAAACTGAGTTTATGAAATTACGAGATGAGTGAGTCGATTATTTTTGTATTGAGTCGAGTTTTTCCCATCCCTTACATTGGATGATAGACTAAAATTGCTGGACCTGAGTTAGCCTCTGAAAAAGTGGGAAAATGCCATCATCCAATTTCAAGTTTACTAGTTGAAATCTATTTATGGATTGATCATGAAAGACTGCCTTCAGTCATCTTCGATAAGACGAATATCATAATCATAATCGTATTTTCGTCTTCCATCTTTGGGTTTAGAAGCTTGATTTGAAATTTTAACCATTTGAGTTGAAAGAAAAGAAATCTTAGACCAGTGGAATTGAATAAAGTTTAAATAATATTTGATTATTTATACTAACGTTTAAAGTTTTGATGATTATGGTATCAACTGTTAACAAGTGCTAATACGGTCAGAAATTATAAAATTAGTCTTATTTTGTAAAGTGCGTAAGATTGTTGTTGTCTTTTTATACTTTTGAAAAATAAATCTTTAAATAAATTATTATAAATCATTATTTGGGTCGAAAACTTTTGCTTATAAGCCTTTTACAACAATTACAACACAAGTGGAGTGCTTAATAAACAAGGCCGTATCTGGGCCCGAGCAAGAGGGGCAACCGCCCAGGGTCCAGATTTTTTATAGTATATTTTATTTTTAAAAAATATTTTATATTAAATATAAGGCATGATTATTTTTAATACTTGTTATTAGAGCTTTAATTTTTTTTTCAATATTTATTATTAGTGCCTAATTTTTTCTCAAAATTTATTATTAGGGGTCTATTCTTATAATTTAATTTTTTTTAATTTTGTTATTATTTGCCCAATTTTCCTAATATTTCTTATCTTGGATACTCTTAAAATTTAAATTTTTTCTAATACTTATTATTAAGGCTCATTTTTTTCAAATCTTGTTATTAGGGGATCAAAATTTATTTTCAGTATTTGTCTTTAAGGGCATACTCTTAAAATCCAATTTTCTTTTCTAATATTTATTTGTTATTAAGACTGCAATTTTTTCAATACATTTTATTAAGAGTTTAATTTTTTTCAATACTTTGTATTCAATTTTTTTCAATACTTTGTATTAAGGCCCAACTTTTCAATGTTTTTTAATAATGACCCAATTTTTTCCATACTTGTTTTTATGAAGCTACATTTAAAATTTAATTTTTTGCAACACTTGTTATTAGGGGCTATGATTTAAATAGCGGTTCACAACTGTTATGTCCACAATAACATATGTTGTTAATAATTCACAACCACGATACTTACAGTGACCACAATAACATCCATTATGTCCACAATCACAATAAACGCAACGCGACCGAAAACGTGACCACTATCTTAATTTAAATCTTTGATCATGGGTTTAATTTTTTTATTCGCCCTAGGGTCACCAAAATCTCAGAAATGATCCTGTTAATAAATGATATTATTTCAATCATTTTTCCACTAACTTAATATCGAACTGACTCGTGATATCAATTTAATCCGAACTCTAAAAATAGTATAGATAATTAACATTATTTCTTTTATCATTGTCTAATCCGCAAATGAATGAGAATATACGTACATGGGTCACAATGTAAGCCGGCCTCTTGTTTTCCGAACTCCAATCAGACAACTATGGGGCTTCTCCACTCGTTTGTAAGTTTTCAACCTTCATTTTGCTATAAATAACAAGTTTAATCAAGGAAAAAAGAAGCTAAAAACAACAAAAATAATGGCCAAATCCAACAACAAAACCTCCATGTTCACCAGCTTGGTCTTGATCATTGCTGTCTTGGTCCTTGTTTCCATGGCTGAAAGCCTTGGACTTGGGTGTAAGTTCTCTACTCAGAAACTTCTAAACACAGTTTTTTTTTTTGAATTGTCTGGTTTGATTAGAAAATAGTATATGTTTATTAATCTTAATCTTTTAATAACACACAAATTGTGTAGAGAAACTGGTCAAACCCGAATCATCTAAACATATCAACATTCCCTTTTATACAGTTTTAAAATGTTTTAGAAATCTAATGAATGAAAAATGTGCATGCAGTTCCAAAGAAGAGCCTCCCGAGCTGTAGTATAGTTTATGGCGTGCAGAGTGGCGACACATGCTTTGGTGTATCACAGGCGTTTAACTTGACCGCTACGTTCTTCGATTCGGTGAACCCTAACCTCGACTGCGGTTCACTCTTTGTTGGCCAATGGCTTTGTGTCGATGGGACTGCATAATAATATTAAGCAGCTCATCCAACATAAATAATAATAATAATGAGGGAGTTAAGTTTCCTTCATGTCAAATGTTTTTCTTCTTCTTATTTTACATGTCTGTATTATTATTTATATTTAAAATTTGTGATTCTCACGATATTAAATATAGATGTATAAACAAAGTTATAATACTAATTAAACATGTGAAATGAAAAAATAATAATTACATGATTTAAAATCACATTCATCATGTTGTGTTATGACTTCATCAAGTTTGTACACCTAAAGCTTATAAAAGTTTAATTATTACATGGTGGGAAAAAAGAAAAAGAAAAAGGCACTCCAAAAAAGCAAGCAAGTGAAGCTGCTTGATTCTCCACTTGGAAAAAAGTTTGTGGAAATAATACTTATCCATTTGTGTTATAGTTTATGATTAATTTGTTGCTATTTGCCCACTAAGCATCTACTTGAGATAAAATAAGAGTATGGAATTTTATCAATTTCACCAATCATAATTCATAACATTTCCCATTTCTCTATTTTATGCGAAGATCCTTTATTATCGACAAAGAATATGACTCGACAGCCATTTTCCGTTAATTAAATTTTAATATTTTTGCATAACATTATGGTCAAAAGATTCTTTATGTTATAGATTGGAGTCTCATTATGTTCAAAAACATGTTTTTTTAGTTCAGAATTTATTTTAGTTTAAGTCCTATCATATGAAAATTTTATGGGTTATTCAGATATGCATTATTTGTAATTGTGATAGTAATTACATTTATACTTGTATTTTACTATTTGTAACTTAAAAAGAAAAAATTAAGCATTTAAAATTGCAAAATCATTGGTACCGTTCATGGAAATTCCTTCATTTTTTTTATAACCTTAAGCGAAGAGCATTGAAATCAACATGCTAAAGCTATACTTAATTAGTCCAGAGTTAATTAAACATTCTTTGCACCCTGGCCTCCCTGGCTCAGCTCCAAATCTCCATTAATGGGGTAATCAAGGTCTTCCATGAACCGGGACCAGTACCAGTGTGACTTCCACACTTGGTTCATCTCTTCGATTGGGATACCCTTTGTTTCTGGTAAGAAATAGTAGACAAAGATCGACATTATCAGGACGAAGAAGGCAAAGAAAAGGAAGAGTCCGAACTTTATGTGACAAAGCATGGTTAAGAACACTTGAGCCACCAAAAATGTGAAAATCATGTTTACGGACACATTGATACTTTGTGCGGCTGATCGGATTTCCAACGGGAAGATTTCACTAGGAACTAACCATCCTAATGGTCCCCATGACCAGGCGAATCCGGAAACGTAAACGCAGATGAAAAGCACCACGACAATGGCGTACCATTTAGGCAAATCGCCAGGGTTCCCACTGGTTCCGAACTTAGCACCAATGCAAGCTGCCACAACAGCCTAAAAGAACCAACCAAAGAACAAATTTAGTACACATTGAAACTGATTTTTTATGGTGAAAAAAAAACAAGTACCTGGCAGATCAACATTTGAACTCCCCCCTCTAGGAAAAGGAATCTCCGACCCCATTTATCGACACCATAGATTGAAACCAATGTCGCAGCAACATTAACGATACCGGTAATCACAGCAGACATGAGGGAAGCGTCGTCCCGGAAACCGATCGTGCTGAACAACACAGGAGCATAAAACATAATCACATTAATGCCTGTAAGTTGTTGAAAGAAGGGGATTAAGATAGCCATTGTTAAATGAGGCCTGTATTTCCTATGCAACAAGTTTCTCCAAGGGTGTTCAACTAACTTTGATGCATCACTTGCAGCAACAAGGTCCGTAAATTCCCCGTCGACATCGTCAACCCCACGGATTCTCTTGAGTTTCACTCGGGCTTCCTCAGTTTGGCCACGTTCGATCATCGAGTTCGGCGTATCCGGGAGGACTAGGGATCCGATTGTGATGATAAGGGCAGGGACCATTGCACCACCTAAACTCAGTCGCCAACCCCAACCACCTTTGATCTTTGCAAAGAAGTAATTCAACACATTGGCAACAAGGATGCCAAATGTGATTGATAATTGGAAACCAATGTTCAATGCTCCTCTGTATTTGTAGGGTGCCATCTCCGAGAGGTACAGTGGCACTGACTGGAAAAAGGTTGTACAAATTACCATTGTTTTAATAATAAAAAACCCATCGAAGACAAATCTCGAATATAAACCATACCATTGTTTTAATAATAAAAAAAATCTATCAAAGACAAATATCGAATATAAACCATAAAACAAACATGAAAGATTCTTACTTGATTGGCGAACCCGACGCCGAAACCGAGTAACATTCTACCAACTATCAACATCAAAACCGCTTTAGCGAAGCCATTGATGAGAGCTCCGGCGAAGAAAAGTAAACCGCCGAAAAGCATGGATAACCTCCGTCCGAGCTAACGGGTAACAGTTGAAGCCGCCAGGGAAGCCAAAAGAGCAGCCAAATACAGTGACGAAGTGAACATCGTCAGCGTTTGGCTGTCGTATTGGCAATACTGATTCGTCGACTTATCAGCTTCCTTCTTCTCCCAAACTCTTCGGAAGAACTTTTGAAGAAATGGTGTCATAGTCGTCACTCCACCTATAGAAAAACACAATTACTCTTTACGTAAGACAAACAAAACATTGTTTTTATTTTTATATATTTGAGAGATATTACCTGAAATCCCAATATCGTAACCGAAGATCAAACCGCCCATGGCGGCGACGATACATGATACAGTCACGAATGGGGTGAGGTTTCCCGGGTATTCCTTGCCGTTACCCGGCCCGATTCTTCCGGCTGCGGGCATTTTTTTTCTTTCTTTGCTTCAGTATTAAAGAAATGTGGAGATGGAAGGGGTGATTAAAGAATAAGTAGATCAGTGAAAGGAGATAGAGGGGATAGAATTGCATGAGAGTTCTTTATACAGAAAGCATGAGAGTTCTTTATATGGTGCCGAGGCGGTGGAAAGTTTCTACAAACGTATTAATTTTAGGGGTTAAAATTAGTTTAGAGTTCATAATTTATGGGTTTAAAGTTTATAGTTTAAAATTTAGGGATTGTGGTTTGAATTTAGAGTTTAGGGTTAGAATTTAAGCGCTATAGGTAAAAACTAAATTTTACCATATTACTCTAAACTCTAATCTCTAAACCTTAAATTTTAATCATGAACTCTAAATTCTAAACTCCTAAACTATAAACCCTAAACTAAATTTCTAACTCTTAAAATTAGGACGCTTGTAAAAACAAAATATTTCTACCGCCAGTACTTCATATATTTTTTATTGGATTTAATTTAATTTTAATTTTAGTGAATCTTGTTTATTTACAATAACTAAAGGTAGGAAACTCATACGAAGCAAAAAAATATATATATGCAATTTTACTTTATAAACAAGTAATATATCTCTATAAATGGATAATAGGAATTAAAATTTTAAACCCAATACAAAATACATATATCAAAGACTCTATAAAGCATTAAATTTATATTAGATGTACTAGTAATGTATAAATTTTATGTAATATTAACTGTTTAGATGGTGATATATCATTAAAATAGTCTCAAATCTAATTCACTTAACTTTCTTTTAAATGTATATAGCAATTTGGACCTTCGTGAACTAGGCAATAATCAAGTAAGTCTTTGTATGAAAGAACATTTTAATTAAGTTTTTATTTTAAAAATTTATGATCAAATAATTATTTTATTTGAGATCTATTAATTGATCGAGTGGTTAAAGATTCTCATGTTATCTCATCTTATATAAGTTGAAATCCTAACATTTATCTTGAGAACGTACTTATTCTACGCTTAATCAAAAAGATATTCCTCTCTTTTTTAGAAATAACATCTCAAATGAATCCTTTTATAAATAAAAAACGTTATAATGATAACGTGACAATTTTTAAATTATAGAAATATACAAAATGACATAATTTGATTGGTTAAAATTTATTTTTCTTTAAATTTTATTTAAAATTTAAAAATCTATTTTAAATTATAAATAATTATAATACTTTTACATAATTCTAGAAAAGTCCATAAAATAGAAAAAAGAAATAAAATTCTAAATAATAATAAAATAGCATATACAAATATACAAAATTATTTTAAATTAAATAGAATTAAATATATTTCTATAAAATATAAGAATTCTTAAAAAAATTAAAAATCTAAAGACAATTGGAGTGGAATCATGTATTTGATTCACTCCATATGATAGTATATGTTAGATTACTTCTTTTTTTTTTTATCAAATTCAATGAATATGTATATTGATTTCTTTTCAGCACAACACCTAATTTGGTATTTATGTATAACGTGACATTCAATTTTTATACGGTGCAGTTAGGTATTTAATTTTTTGTACAATTAGGTATCATAATTTTATTTTTTAATGCAATTAGGTACCTAATATTTTTTAAATTACATATATTCAATCACAATTCTAAAATTTTAACACCATTTATTTAAGTACCTAATTGCACCAAAAAAAGTTAGGTATCAAAATTCTAAAAATGAACACATGTAAATTTTTTAAAATGTAAGGTATCTAATTGCACCAAAAAAAGTTAGGTACGTAATTGCACAAATAAAAAGTTGGATACCACATTACACATAAATACCAAGGTTAAGTGCCAGAAGTTATATTTATCATCTTTTAACAAAGTAATTTATAGATATAAAATTTTAGTCCTTAAACTTGACAAAAACTTCAAACTTTATATATTTTTAATATTAAAATGACAAAGGTGCGAATGAAAATTTTAAAGAGCAAGTTAAAATCTATATATATATATATATATATATATTATAATCTGTAGACCCTACAAAACAAATAGCTTTATTAATAAAAAAAAAAAAGAAATTGGTGCCTACCGTCATACTCGAATGTGGAGTAATATCAAGCACGTTGCTATTATTTATTTCTTCCTTGATTATTCCTCCAATGTTATCAAGCACAATGTTGGTTCAAATCGAATTATCAATCGACCAACAACCAATTAGTCTAGTGGGATGAGGTACTAGATTTTTTAAGTAAGGTCAAGGGTTCAAATTTTAGCATTGCGAAATGAAGCAAATGAGGTTGGGAGAGTTACCCTATAATGAGCCTTTACAATACCCAATTCAAATTAATTAACTAATGGATTAAATACCAAACTGGTGATTAAAAAACTGAATTATCAATCAATATAATCATATTTGTAAATGATATTGTAAGATTTGTATGTTAGATGCTCAAGTACTTCCCCTTTCCTTTATTCTTTGCACTCCAACAATAAGGTAAAGGTAGAGAGAGTTTGGCCCTCCACCAACAACATAAGAGAAAAGTAAAACAATACACCAAAGTTGGATTATTGTGAAGATGATGATTGGCCTTTTTGAAAATTTACATCAATTATTATCTGTTAGAAAAAAAAAGTATTTCATCATTCATGTGGTAATGGTTTTAGTGAGATTAACAAGTGATTGAAGTAACCAACAAGTCTTTGGTATAACCAACAAAAATCGAGGTTCTAGATCTTTGAATTTTTTCTGTATAAATTAGTATGGATCGTCTAAACATTATTTTAAATCTTATCATGTATAAGTTCATTTAAAATTTAGTCTGATTTAATTTCAGATACATTTCGATCATATTAATGTTTGAAAATAATACTCTATTGTTATTGACTTAAGTTTTTCAATAATAAAAAAAAACAAATATGACATTACCATAGTGTCCAGTTTTTTTTACTTGCTTTTACAAAAGTGAAAAGAACATAAGTCGCCATTGGAAACATCCTAAAAGCACCAAAGTGTAAGAAAATGAAAAGCTCTGAACTCATAAAACTAAAGCAAGAGAACAAACATGCAAGAGAAAAGAAAAGAAAAAGATTTCTTGTTTTGGATTCTCTTCGTGCTATATTTGCAACTTCACTATGAAGATTTGGTTAAATATTTCATTATATATATATATTAAAAGATAACACTGAATACAAATTAAAATAAAATATGAACCGGAAGCTCAAATATGATTAAGATACGATAGCAATTAGACTTAAAATCTAAACATTTCTCGAGACCTCAACTTTATCTTTATGGCCTTATTGACTTGGCATGAATATATTTATGCATTTGAAAGTAAAAAAAAAAAAAAAAAGCATTAATTCGAATTTCTTAAAAAAAAAAGCATTAATTCGAATTTCTTTTACCTCAAAATCAACCTGTATTTTTAACCGATAGGTAATGAGTTTATATACATCGGTTGTTGTAACTATCTAATATAACTGACTAGAATAACTGCTCAATGACAATTAGGGACAGAACAAAAGTTTGGAGATTAAGAGGTAAAATATAAATATTGAAAGGTGAGAAAGATAAATACATAATTAATTGTTGTGAATAGAAAATGGAGAAATTAAGTAATTGATTTCTGTCGAAGCCAAACAAGAAGAGATGAGGATTACAGTAGAGAAAAGAAAACAACAAATTTCATCAGGTTTTTCATGCCCATCCCAATACACCTAATCCCTAATATATAAGGCCTTGTTCTGATAGTTTGTTACAGGTCAAGGCTGACGTGGCTGAGGCACCAAGTCAACCTACTCAACAGGAACCTTCCGAATCCGAGCGTTGTTCTGAATTGTTAATAGCTTGCCCAAAGCTGTCTCCGATCTAATAGGTTGTTGATCCAGCATCTATCGGTGTATTACCATTCATAATAATACCCCCCCCCCCCTTTCACCGGAACCTTGTCCGCAAGGTTCAAATCGAAAAATATTTCAAGAGTTGGTCTATATCCTCCTCAATGGCAGCATATGCAGAAAAACTTTCCCAAGTCATAAGCCATTGCTCAATCTACTGATAAAAACGGTGTACAATTCTCTTGGCCAACACCACCAAAGTTTTACAATCAGTGTAGCAGTAGATTTCACCAACTGCAAAGATGTCACCTTCCCAATCTTAATTAAAAAAAGGAAAAGACGCAAATTAATGAGGAGATGTCTTGTGATAGTCACGAACTTGAACTGAATGTTGCCTGTAAAGTTATAGTGTTAGATAAACTAAATCACTCTCTGCAAATTCATGATCACATCTCTTATAGGGAGCTTGGAATGTTTTTATGTCCCTAGCTCGCTGCCAATAGAACGTAAACATCGTTATAATAGCTTTCCCTTGATGTTTCCAGTAAAGAATTTGTCTCCCGAGAACAATAACTATCATAGCATGTGTAGAAAGTTTGTGTATCATTGAAATGACATCTTTTTCACGCCTACAACATGCTAGCAAAATCACCAAGAACATTTGTAGGCCGAATACAATGTCTCCACTAGCATTTTCACAAGCAATATAACCAGCAAATTCCATATTAACTTGTTCTAGGGGTCGTTGAACTTCCTAAAAGTGAATGCAATTTGCAACCACCACATTCTCAAGGGAATGAAGGGTATAAGCACCGAATGCCAATGTTCATTAATTGCAGCCCAAGTTTTTGGTGATGTTTTGCTGTACTTTCTGACATGAAAAGTCAACAACCAATGAAATGAGTTGTTCAACCTTGATAGCCATCTCTCATAGTAGATACTAACACTAAACTTTCCAAGTGTAAAACTCATTGGATCGACAAGTTTGTTCCTTTTCAGTAATACTTTAAATAGTAAAACTTCAAACCATGACAACCGTAAAATCACAAGGTAACCATTAAAATAGAAATCCCAGCCATAGTGTCGTGAAACAATATTAAGAAATCACTCAATTTTCTCCATTGATGTAACTTAAATAGAATGGAAACCATGATTTGCAACATTCCATCATATGCAAGTGTATCTTCGATGTCACCAAACAAAGAACAATCCTCGAAAGATTTAACAATCACAGTACCAACACGAGTAGCATCTTCCACAAGAATTTTACTAGCAAAGTTGAAACAATCGGAATGTAAATTCATGGTATGATAACCATAGGCCAATGCTAAAATACTTATGACTAGGGTTTTGGATGTATCAGTGCAGCTTCTAGACTCATATATAGTCATGGCTTTGGAGCAATCATATTTGTGTACTGCAAGTAACCTTTTTACTGCTAACGTAATAGAAGTTGGGCTCGTTTCTACGTATTTTTTATTCCCACTCCAACTCCTAGTATTTTGAATCATACTCATCCCATTAGCAAAAGCCTAAACACATAGGGATCTTGGGCTGCAATGTGTTTATTGACATTCATAAGCATCATGAAATAAATTTCTCTAAACACTGATTGATCTAGATGACTCGTGGTACTTGAGTTTCCAACATTTTGACACATTAGAAAATGATTCACAATTTCCTTTGAAGGAGGACCCAATAATTGTTCCGGTGACTTATATAAGTGTTTGAATCTCGTCACCAAAGAGTCTGAAAAAATCAACGTAGAGTGATGGAAGAGTAAGAGCTTGAACCGACAGCGGAAAACCTTGTGTTTCCAACGAGACCAATTTGGTAGATCCAATTAAATTGACGTGCTGGTTAAGCCTGGAATCAGCTCTCACTGTGTCATTAATCGATTGAAACCCAATAGCTTATACTCTTGCTGACATTTTATCAAACGGTTGAGAAGCATCTTGTGCTCCTTCTATTCCCACAGTTGGGATCATTCTTTTTTTCCAATCAATATGTAGCTCATGTAACTGAGCAAGGCACATTGCATCATTCCATGTAGAAGTTGATTTTTGATGATCTAGAACACTTAAAGTAGCCCGAATATCAGAAGAAGGGCTAGGCTCATCACGTGATGAAATTACCAGTGTATTATTTTTTTGAGTCGATAACCTTCCCAAGATATCTTGAAGCATTATTTTCTGTTCTTCGAGAGAAGATGAGATTCTGTGAAAAGTACGTCGGATCTGGAATTGAGAGTCTTGTAGGCTTTTCACGTTGTCATCAAGTTGCTTGAGTTGTGTATCGCCGACCATCTTTGTCGCTGATCAATGAAAGCACCAATGTTGTGAATAGAAAATGGAGAAATTAAGTAATTGATTTCTGTCAAAGCCAAACAAGAAGAGATGTGGATTACAATAGAGAAAAGAAAACAACAAATTGCATTAGGTTTTTCATGCCCATCCCAATACACCCAATCCCTAATATATAAGGCCTTGTTCTGATAGTTTGTTACAGGTCAAGGCTGACGTGGCTGAGGCACAAAGTCAACCTGCTCAACAGGAACCTTCCGAATCTGAACGTTATTCTGAATTGTTAATAGCTTGCCCAAAGCTGTCGCCGATCTAATAAGTTGTTGATCCAACATCTATCGGTGTATTACCATTCATAACATTAATTTATTTATTTTTTAAATTTTTATATGAAATAAGGGTAAAAAAATTTTATGTGTGGGAGGGGCTGCCCCTTCCAAAAATAACATGGGTCTATCTTTGATTACAACCATTTCGTATCTCTAACAAGAAGTCTTTGTACTCCTAGAAAGACGTGTGAAGTATTGTTTGTTGGACAATCGATTCCCTTTAAAAAGAAGTTTGCAAAGTGTTGTTTGTTAGACAATGGGTTGCAACCCCAACAATTGGGTGTTATATTTCAAGGTGGTTTTTGCCCTAAAATTTTTTGTCTACCGACCTTTAGAAAGGTGTCATGAATGTCTCGGAAGTGGTTTACATAGTTTAGAAGATCATGCAATGAGCCACTAGAGTTCACCGAGGAAAATTAAATATTTTATTGTCATTGCGTTTCAAACTTACAATGAACCACCTTCAAGGGACTCCCGACATCCTTCTAAAAGTTAGGAGATAAAATATTGACACTAAATAGATGATTGTGAAAGCTCTAATCAATTGTCCGACGTACGACTCTATACAAATTTTTTCTTAAAAAAATTGAAAAATTCCAAAATATTTCCCATGAAGAATATGTCATGAAAGCAACTTTTCCCATGGATGGAAATGGGGTGTGGAATTTTTTTTAATGTGTTTCTTCAACAAGTTTGATTTTCCTCGGAAAAGATATGAGTGTTGTAGTTTTGTTTTTAGTAATAATTGATGTCACAAACGCATCAAAATCATGAAAAAGCAGACAGCTACTATGACCCAAACATTGCATTGCCAAAACTAGCAATTTGTCATTGCCCTACTCATTAACCCTTGATTGACTTCAAAAATGCAATCTCCCCCTCTCAACAACAATTGAAGGAGAAAGGGTAAATTTTAGCTTTAGGGACATCCAAATAAGATTGGGTTAGAATGGGAAAAAAGAAAATAAAGAGTAAACGGAGACTCCGACTATTTGAGTCTAGACTAATGGCGGCAAACGAGTAGATTCAGATAATACTTGTTATCTTCAAATTAGTATTTTTTATCTTAAGTTTTTTTAAAACTTCAATCAACTCGACTTTAAAATTTTCTTGAGTCCACAAACTTTTGTATCCGAAGCAAACTTCAACACTTGAATCTATTATACCAAGTACAATTGTAAATAAGACGAGACATATTGTGAGTTACTCGAGTCGAACTCGATCAAAATTAAGTTAATACTCGATTCAATTGGACTTGATTCAAGCTCAGGAGCAGAGGGTGTGTGGAGCCAGAGGGGCCTTGGCACCCCAATGTTTTAGAAAAATTGCATTATACCCTTGAAATATTTTTAAAATTTTAATTAGACCCCTCAAAATTTATAAAAATTCTCATAAAGTTTTAAATTTTTTAAATATTTTTAATTATCCCTAAAATTATAAAAAAAAAAGTTTCATTAAAATTTTAAAAAAAATTAGTTAGACCCTCACATTTTAAAAATAAAAATTTCATTAAATCCCTCAAAATTTTTAAAAATTTTGGCTAGACAAAATTTTAATTGGGTCCTTCAAACTATAAGGTCAAGATCCGCCACAGTTCAAGCTCGAACTCAGCTTGAGTTATTAAAGAGTCGAGCTACTCGAACTCAGCTTGAATTATTAAATAGTCGAGATACTCGATACCCGACTCGAAAAACTCGCAAGTTACTCGAAAATGTAATATGCTATTTTTTAAAATTAAAGTGCATTAAAATGTATATTGTCAGGTAATAGTAATAACAACAATAATATTAATATTACGGAAAAACTTTAATACACAGACCGTGTAAATTACACGGTCCTTTTAATTTTAGGGGTTATGATTGTAGTTTAGGGTTTAAATGTTAAGGGTTTAGGGTTTAAAATTTAAAGTTAGTATTTAAAATTTAGGGTTTAAAATTTATATTTTATAAGACAAAAATATTTTACACAAGCCGTATATTAAAGTTTTACCCTTAATATTATTATTATGGCTAGAGTTGTAAATATTACGGGACAATTTACAAGTTATTTAAATCTAATTCGGTCTATACTTAACTTAAATTCTTAACTAGTTGAATTAAATTCCGTACTACTCAACTCATTTAGACCCCTAGGATTGAGTCTAGTCGAGACTGGAGTCGTGCAAATTGCAATTTTGAGGGGAGAACGGTGGCTGAGCAACCCCAAGGAAGTTGGGAAACGGTGATGTTGCTAATAATCCAAAAGTTTTCTGTTGTAATCTCATTCACATGACCTTTTGGGATTGTGTGGGGCCCACCCATCAACTTGAAGTTAAAGACTGTGTCTGTTCACACGTGCGTACTCCCCGGCACTATTTCTATTTAGTCCCTACACTTTCACATCTGGATGCACTATACCGTACTAAATAGATTAAAAAATTTGTATTTATGAAAAACTTATTTTAACAAAAAAATATATTTATGAAAAGTTTACTATTATGTTAAAAAAAGTTACTATAAATATAGTAAAAAATTTGTATTTATATTTATTAATGATACATTTGATCCTTGTATATTTAATTTAAGCAATGAATTTTAGTTATTTTATGACATAAAGTATCATTTGTCTCTAAATTAACATTACTTTCAAGAAATTTTTTAAGACGTTTTGTATCTAAAGTTTAAATCTTAAACCAAAAAAATTGTGTCAAGTGATATTTTTAACTATCCGAATTTAATAAAATTGACAAATAACAAATGAAATGTTAAATCTTTCAACTTTTATTTTTTTCCATTTCAATCCTTAATTTTATTTAATAAAAATTGACCTCTTATTTTTTTATAATTTAATCTACTATTATTTTATAATATTATAATGTTTTTATTTATTTATATTTAATATATTAATACATCCAATAATATTATATTATTTATTTATTTATATTTGATATCTTAAATATAATATTATGAAATAAACATTAAGTAATATTATTGTAGTATTGCAAAATAATAATATTAAATAAATAAAAACATTGGACCTCTGATTTAACAAAACATTGTAGGTCCTAAACCCAACTAGTGTCCTGTGAAAAAGTAGATGATGTTCATCCTAAAAGACATGAATTCAAATCGCTATGTCTACATGATGTATGTACTTTGTCAAGAATTTTAGAATATTTATAAATAAATATTGTCTTGTAATCACATTTAGACTATTAAAAAAACAAAACATTGCAGGTCCTCTGATTTAATAAAGTTGTTGAGCACCCTGTCACGGACTTAACTTCTCCAAACTTATTCGTGCGGCGTTAGCACTCCCGACTTAATGCTAACAAGTCTTTATTCTCACACAATGCGTTGGCTAGACAAGAAAGCTAGATAAGGCAAGAACTTACAAGAGGAAGGAACTTGTATTAGCTTGAGAAAGAAAACTTACAAGAGTGTTTGAAGGATGCTTTACAAGGCTTCAACTCTTGAGTGAATTGCAAAACGAGGGGATGGTCCTATTTATAGGCCTTCCAAGATCTTGGTGGATAATTCTAGAATTTCCTAGAGTTATGGAGATAATTACATATGCTAGATGGATCTAGAGATTTCTACAACTATCTATGTATGTCTATAAGTATCTATAATGTTCTAGAGAGTTCAAGAGTCTTCCGAAGTAGTCCCGAACTTTCTCAAGCCTTCTAGGGTCTTCTAAGGCTTCTCGGGTGAGTCTAGACTTGGGTAGGACGTCCCAGAACCTTCTAGAACGTTGTGGCCCTCTATAAGGTATACGTAGGTCGTCCTAGGCCATTTAGTATCCTCCTTGGTGCATACTTACTTCAAAAACACCCAAAGAATGATTTGAACCTCGGTCGTGCTTGTGGTAAAGAAGGTGGGTCGCGACAACCCGCTTCATAAATGGCAAACCCATCAAATTGAACTCTTAATATATATATTAAAATGCTAATGTAATTATACGAGAATATTAGTTTATGTGTTTATTCTCTTTAACTAACTCATACAAATAAGATTTTGGTTATGTTTGACAATTAGCGGATAGCTGATAGCGGGTGGATAACTGATTGTATTAGGTGATTTGACTAGCGAATTGTATTAGTTGATTGTATAAAAAAGTTTAGTAAAATTAACTGATAGCTGTTAGCTATTTGATTATTTAACAAGCAAAATAACATATAAGGACATGATTATATTCAATACTTGTTTGAATAGTTTATTAGTTATCAATATTTTGTATCTATTAATATTAATTAGATTATAAAAATTAATTTTTAAAATAACATTACTAAGCATATTTGAAGGATTTAAATATTAATTTATTATTTATATAATTATTTTTAATACAATTTAATTAATTATTAAATTTAAATACAAATATAAATGTGTGAGAAAAAAAAAGTATCAATTTACAAATGTCACAATGTAAATACTTGAGTTGAAGAATTAAAATAAAAAATGTTAAATTTAGGTTATTTGGAGATTTTTTATAATCGTTTAGGGTAAAAGGGTTTTTATAATTCTTATATCAAAACCTCTGATCTCAAAAGCTTTTATTTCCAGCTTTTTCAAAATTAGAGATTTCACCTCAATCCATTATTTCAATCCGCTCTTTACCAAACATCTAAATTAACGAATTTAATCGATCAAACATCTTACTTTAGCTCAAACCTCTAATTTTAACTCAAACTGTTAACGTCCTTATTCTTAAATAAAATTCTAAACCATATATCGTTTTTTATTTTATGTGATTGTTTTTTAGCAAAGTCGGTGTTTAACTTTTTAGTTTCCAATTATTTTCAAATTGTCGGTTAAAAACTGTAAGTATATTTTATTGATGAGAGTTTCTTCACGCTTTGAATTTTATTCTTCTTTCCCACTTTGTCGTTATAAGCAGAATTGAAGTGTTTTGAGACTAATAAAGTATTTAAATTTAACTTCAAGAGTAATTTTTGAATTGATTCTACTTAGAGTTGAGAGAAAAATTTTTGGAAAAGAAATGTTTTTGTTGGGTCATGAACTTCAAGGGTAATTTTTAAGTGTGTAATAAGATATCTAAATTTAACTGTAAGAGTAAATTTGAAACTTGACTTTTTTTTATATTATGTTATTAACTTATTAAATTTTATAAAATCACTTTTAATACTATTATAAGTATATATAAAGATAACATAAATAAATTTATATTTTGTATCGCTTATCAAAGATACTTTTGGGATAAAAAAAACACAAACAACACCTTTTCGCAACAACTCCAAACATACAAATTTGTTTTTTTAATGATCTACATGTAATTACAAGATAGTATTTATTTATAGATATTCTTAACCTTTGGACGATGTACATGTACCTTGCAGACATTGCGATCGAACTCGGGTCTCCTAAACTTACAAATTTTAAAAAGTAAGTAATCTAAAAATATTAAAAAAAACAATACTAAACTTGACTCTAGAAAATAAGAGATTTCAACAAACCCCATATAAAAATAGCACAAATTAAATATTGGGCCTGGCTCAATGCAGTAATAATAGTAGCAGTAGGCCCAATACAAATTTGTAAATGCAGGTTTCGAAAAACAAAAATAATATTTGCATTGCAATGCGATGCGATGGGGAAATAAATCAGAGCATGTCCAGTGCGAAAAGGCTGGTGTTGGCAGTAAATGAGAAAGGCGAGAGGTGGTGTACCGCACCTCCAGAAATGAAAATCTCGACCTCATCCACCGGCCACCGCACTGCTAATAAATATACTCAACCGCGTTGCAGTAAAAGAAGAAGAAGATGATGAGAAAGGGAAATAAATAGAGTTTGTAAGGATCCGAACCACAACATCGCGTGACATTTACTGTGAGCAGTGTTTTTACATTTATGGTTTCAGTTACTTCGTATCTCACTTCTCAACAATTACCTTTCCTTCTCAATCAATACCAATGAACTATGACACTCATAGTCATGGATTTATCATGTTTTCTGAGAGTATTTATCTCCTCATTAATGTTGACAACTTCAAGGACACCTTGTTTCAATCCCTACAGCAAATATACTATATTTTTTAGCTTTTTTAGTTTAAATTCAAACTTGTTGAGTGGTTTTTGAGTCTGGATAAGTTTTTGAAGTGTTGTTTAATAGATTCGTTAACATGTTTGATATTGTGTTCTCAAAATGTTTATGTTCTAATCTTAAAAGAAAGTGCTGGGATTGTCTCTTTGCCTCGCCTACTCCATTATGAGTGTTGGGAGGTCACACTAAGAATATTTCGTTGGTGGTGAGATTTGAAACTATTATATAAGGCTTAAAGGTCATTTTTTCCTAAGTATAGTATCATTTGAGTTGGATTTTTAACTCTTAGAATAGAATTTTTTTGAAATGTCGTTTATCGGACGACTAGTAGACCCTCGATATGTAACTTATTGAGAGATTTATCAAAATGTTCGAAGATAAATACTTTGAAGATTTATCTCGAAATACTTAACTTATCGATATATCTATCAAATGTTCGAAGATAATACTTTGAAGATTTATCTGGAAGTAGAAATCCCTCAACAAACTAAAACAAAGGGAAATCTGGGTTTTTATGAAAATGATATGTAGTTGACTTTATGTACATCTTCCTAGAGTTATAATATTGCAAAGAAACTTTTTTTTTTTTGTTTCTGCAATTTACTTCCACTTGCAGGCAGGACCACAATGGCAACTGTCTATTAATCTTGGTAAATACTATTGCTCTTGTTTCATTCAAGAGGTTCTCACAGTGGCAATTGACATCATTTGGAAACAGTTGTTGAGAGGAACGCATTTGGGCTGGAAATTTCCATGTCTGGTTTCATGACTCTAAACACAGCCTGTGCAAGACTCCAAGTTGGCTAACTAATTGCCATTAATATTTGTGTACCCAACACTGGGGGTCTGAAAACATAGTTTCTGAATTGTAATGCCTTCAACATCCTGTATCAACTATTAAACTGTTTCTTAGTGTTGGCTAAATGAAAAGCAAACAGAGATAGAAACTTCATCTATCATTATCCCCTTTGCCCCACATCTGCAGGATACAGAAAGCTTGATTGCCACTGTTCACATGTCCTTCTGGTTTTTCCATTACTTTCCCACATGCAATATAATTGCACTTTTTTGTTCTTATGGTTAACTACTTAACTGTAACACTTATGTAAATTATACAGTGAAAAAACAAAACAAAAATTACATTCAAGGACGCCAGAAACGGTTCAGGAAGCTACGAAATCGGTTGCTAGACAACTTCCTGACAAGTCTTTTGGCGTCAGAGAAATGTTCTTCTGCAAGTCTTTCTATGTTCTTTAGATATCCAGAGCTGGCGATTTTCCTTCTTCCACTGTTGCAGCTTGTCAATGACATTAGTATGGAGAGCAGGAGCTGTTTGTTGCCCGAAATTCCCTTGTCCTCGTTGAACAATTGGAGAAGGAACCGTATGCTTCTTTCGTCTTGAACAAATCTTTTTCGGTTCTTCGGGACCGAGACTAGGCTGGAGAGTGTTTTGATTGCCATGTCGCGCACTTCGTATGACTTGGCATCGAGCAATTTGGCTAACTCTGGCATGAAACCAGCGTCCCCCATTGTCTTTTTAGCCTCATCCGATGTGCCACAGAGCCTAAACGTTAATTTGAGTGCCAATTCTTGAAGTGAAACCTCACCGTTGCGTAGGAAGAAAAGTAAATGCTCGGTGAACATGTAATTCATCAGCATGTTTATGTGAACCTGTGATGAAAAACAGAGATTCTCGATTGCCTTAATGCTACTTCCCTTGTTTTTGAAGAGGTGGCCGATTTCGGATCGGAAATGCGTACTAACGCGTGGATTCCGCCTTCTTTACGACCGTTTCACGGACCGATTCGTCCCCGGAAGCTATGTTCTGAAGGAACTCGACTGAATTTATCTGCACGGTTTCGTCTTTTGATCTAGTTAGCTTGATGAATGTCGCAATGGCCCCTTCTTCGACCGTAAACCTCTTGATCTCTTCGACGCCGACAAGATTCCTCAACACCCCACAAGCGAGACCGATTAGTTCCCCTCCGAATTCACTGCTCGAACATATCTTCAACAGTGCTGTCACCCCACCGTGAGCCGAAACAGACCAAGCATTGTCCGAATTAACAGTCAATGTCTGAAGACACTTAACAGCTCCTTCTTTGCTCAAATGACTTCCGGTTTCCAAAACACGATTCAACGGCCCGACAACCCCGGATTCAACCAGAACCCATTTTGTACAAATCGAAACTGGAGATCAAAGACACAATCTTTGAAGCCTCTTCTTGAATCTCCATCTCCGGTGAATCAAGAAAATCGACTAAAACTTTCACAATGTCAACAAGTTCGAGTGCTACCAATTTAACATACCTTTCGTCTTCAACCATAACTCGATACAAATTAACCAACGCTTGCCTTTTCATCTCTGCATCGCCAATCTTCATCCTCGTCAACAAATCTCTGACGTAAAACCTCATGTCGTCTTTGCAAGCACCGAGACCGGGCATCGAAACAACAATGGCAAAACCGTGAGTTAAAACCCCGGCGGTGTAAATCCCGGAAATATTCTTCACGTGGAGACCGACTTTCGCCGCCATAACATCAAGGTCGCTTTGCATCAAGAGCTTCCCACTGTAGGAAAGATCCACGCATCTTCTTGCAAGATCACAACACTCGTTTAAAGTAACCAAAATGGAAGGAATCAAATCGGAAAAGGCTGCCGCGTTTCCACTTGAATCATCACAGTTCTCGATCGCCATTAACCCAGAACTCAGCTCTTCTAGCTTCTTTCGAATGAGTTGCCATTTAACATTGAAAACTTTGATCGAATGAGAAAGGGAAATCAAAGAAGATATAACCTCAACAGCCTGGTTCACACTGGATACCATCTTTTTTTCTTCAATTTGAATGCTTTGTTTGAAGAAAGGAATCAAACTAATTAACTAAAAAGATAATCTATATAAGAAAAAGAGAGAGAAAGAGGACCAATGAGTGCAGATAATTTAATGGTGTAGTGTAACAGTGACAAGTCAATAGGAAGAAGATAAGGGTCTAAATGTACTGTCCGCCATTAAAACAATGGTTAAAACTTAAAAGGGTAGATGAATGCTCTCACAGTGTGATAATAGGACTGAGAGAGGAGAGATGGTTAAAAGTACAGAGGGGGTGTTTTGATCAAAGGAATTGAAGGTTTTCATTAGATTTTATCTGTGGGTTGCTGTGGCACTGGGATACCTATCTACAATAAAATCTGTTCAGATTTCCATCAACTTTCTCTTTCTTTTTCCACTGTTTCTTGCGGTTGGACAAATTCAATTGAGAGGTAAGAAAAATGAATTTATAAGGTAAGAAAAATGAAAGTTTGATGAAAGTAAATGAACCTTAATTGTATTGGAAGTTGTACAAGGCAAAAAGATAAGCTTTAATTGTAGGTGCTAATATATGGATGGATAAAAGGATATTAAATTTAATTCGTTTTATTAATTCTTATTGTTGATGAAGGGGTGAATTAATTTGATTTTAAAATATAAAAGGTTAATTGGATGCATAAAAATTTTTGGATTTAATTATAGTTTTTTAATATTTAAATTTCTTCCGTTAATTTTTCATTTTTACTGATTATATTATTATAAAAATTGAATTTATTTTTATTAATTATTTATTTTACTGACAATTTTGTAGTTCTAAATTTCTGGAGAAATTATAGCTTTGTCCATTGATATCAGGATATCACCCTGATCATAGTGAAGTTATATTGATTGGAATTGAATTATAAATTTTATGAAGGTTGTTAACATATAACTTTTTAGATTAAATCATAATTCTATTAAGTATTATGGAGTTTTTCTTTTTTTAAAAAAAATATTTTAATATTTTTGTTTCTTACATTAAGAACATCTCACCAACTTCATTCTTATAAAGAAAGAAATGGCAATTTTGTAGTTCAAAGAGAAATTTTAGCTTTAATTTTGATGGTTGGGGAATTCTGCCTTCAATACAAAGTTAAATCCATTAAAATATTATAAATTACTAAATTAGTTTTTATTAAATGACATTTAAGAAAAGGGATGTTATTTTTCCTACTCAAGAAGATTGTTTAACAGTGTGATCCTACCTTAATAAATAAGCTGGATAATATTTATTGCCCTTTAAAACAATTTTGGATGTTTATTACCATTTTATATTTTTGGCAATATAGGACTCTAAATGCCTATTTAATTTAATCAATAAAAGAAAATATATATTCAAACAACTAAATTAATTTTTATTAAATGACATTTAAGCTTTACTTATTTAACAAGTAAGAAGATTGTTTAAGAATGTGATGAAAAATTAATAATTAGAGTTCAAAACAAACACAATTTTGGTTTAAAAACAATTGTTGAGGCTTTGAGAAAGAACAAAACAAAGTTTACATGGAATACGCATTTTAGGACTCTGAATTCCAATTTAATTTCATCAATAAAGAAAAAAATTATATTCAAACAATGGATAGGTTCTCAGTCAGGTTTCGAATAGAAATTTTTTCTTCTAATTTTTAACAAGTATGTTTATTTAATAGATTTAATTATTTATTTTTAAATATATCTTATTTTAAAAAAATATCTTATTTAATAAATTTAGTTATTTGTATTTGAATATATCTTATTTAATAAGTTTAAAGGTTTGAGAATAGATTTTATTATTTAATATTTAAAATTTAAGAGTTAAGATTTAATGCTCTAAAAAAAGGACATGTAATAGTTTTAAAAGTCCGTTTGTAGAAAAAAAATATTTTACTGTAAATGCATTAAATAATTAACCTTATTTAAATCTGTATAGTATGAATCTATTCGTTTGATACTTAAACATGTTTACTTTGTATTTTCTAAGCATGAAAAAAGCCCCACCACACCTTTTCAACCCATGTGAAGCCCTCGCCTCTTTGTTGGATGCCTTGAGTTATCTCAGGAACCACCTTTTTCACCAGGAAATTGACATGAAGCAATCTCATTTAACATATTGGCAATAATGTTATCTTTCCTTTTCTAGCTCTTTTTTCCTCTTAAATAAAAAAAAAAGTTGTCTTTGTCAAAGCAAAAATATGGTATGTGTGCTTATAAAATAATGACCAGTCGATGCAAGTATAAACCTCATAGTATGTGCTTAAACCTTGAAATCATGGTCTTGTTTGATTACGACTTTTTCTATACAAAGTTTAAACTATCCAAATCATTTTACATATTTAAATCAAATGACATTAAACGTTTAAATATATTTGATCTCGCTTTAATCTGAATATTGAACCAATATTAATATCGATCTAACCAAACTTACCCCTTAAGCATAAAAAAACAACATGCTGAGAAACACGGTTTTTTTGTCACAAGTTTTCTGAATAAAGAGAAGTGACCCTATGAGTATGAGATATTTAATGGACCTTTGAGAGGCTTGGATATTGGGCAGATCCCATTGAAACCACGTGCTGGGTGAGGTGGATGGGGACCATTTCAAGCCCATCAATAGAATTGTGCTGTCAAATGTTAGAAAAATGGGTTGTTTCTTGGGCTTTGAGCCTTAAAAATTCAGACAAACCTTCTATGTTTAATGCTTTACCATTCACATTGTTCCCTAAACAATGTTGAAGAACCAATTCAGAGTTCTACATATCTCATATTTATTAATTCTTTCAAAAAATATAAAAAAGAACCCATAATACTAAGATTAAAGATTTGGATGCTGGTTTACTCCTATGAATTCTCATTCTTAGAAAAAGAGTTTTCCTCAACACAATTATATGAACTTGGAAAAGAAAATACACTGGGAAATAGGTATATTTTTTTTATATTTTTTCATGGATCTTAGATTTAAAGACCAAGATGTAAGTTTAAAAAAACAGCATTAAGACTTTGTCATAACAAAATTCTTTCAAAATCATTCTACTAATGGATCTTTTTTTAAGATTAACATATACGCGTTATAAATAAATTAAAAAATTAGAAAGATTCCTTATGACTTTTAAAATTATAAGATTAGAAAGTTCTTTAATAATAGACTTTTTTGTCAAGATTAGCTGTTTTGGAAGAAAAAAAATTGTCTATGATTACTATTGATTAGCCCAATCTTTATGGCCTATAGAGACACAATGTACAGGCCTAACCAAGAGTAGTTGGGAGGTTAAACGTGACACCTTACAAATGGACAAAAAATTACCATTTTTTGTTTAAATTTTTGTCTAAATAAAATAAATGAGATTTCATAATTCAAAACTGGTTAAAAGTTTATAAAACAGCATAAAACATTCTGATAACAAATTTATTTGCTTCGATTAAAAAATCTTTCAAAATCGCCAAAGCTCTGTTGCAAGGCAGTAATTATTATCAAATGAATGAATTGTTGTAGTGTTTAATAAGTTGCAATTCCGCTTTGAAAATGACCTCTCAAATGCCACTGGTATCCCTCCCGAAAATAAAACGCCTCAACCAGTCCGACACCACCAATGCCCTTGTCCGCCAACTCACTTGCTTACTGAGTTTAAAAAAAAAAAATAACATTTTAGACCAACAGCCTCACCAAATTCAATCTCAAAAACAAGTCAGAAGTTCATGTTGAATATGGAAAGCAAGCATCTTGGTGTAGAAACTAATTCGTACCTTGTGTAGACAGAATACCAGAGCCACTGTGAACTGTGTCCGATTGAGACTCAATCACCGGGAAGTTGTGCAGCTGTTTGCTCACCTCCCAAAGGAGCAAATTGTCCCAAGTGCCTGTACCTGTAACAACATTACCAATGTTTATGGCAAGGGTTATAATTTTCCTTGGTTGATGTACTAAACCATCACATTTGAGGCCGGATATAAGTTCAACAATTTGATATATACCTGAAGGGGTGGAATCGATGGTGACCTTTTCCCCTGAACCTAGGGGGACCTTCAGGATTCTTTTCGCACTCTTCCATACGGTTGAAGCACTTAGCAAGATAGGCACCTTGCTGATTTGCAACCTGAAACATTTGTAGACGGCTAACATGTGTTATGTTTTGTCTTGGAAAGGCATTATTTGAGTCCGACTGTGCACAATAAATGAAGTAGAATAATTACCTGTGCTGTTGCAGGAAGATTCTTCATCTGAGAATCAACTTCAGAGAGAGCTGCTTTAAATTCTTCAATGTTGAGTTCCATTGATTCTTTTGCAGCGTCCCCTTTGGCTTCTTTCACAAGATCAACAATGTTACGCTTCTGCTTGTTCTTGAGATAAAGCTCCACTTGAGGGTATCTTTCACAAATATCATCAAGTGTTTCTTGAAATTCCTTGACTGTAAGTGTTCCCGAGTTGTCCTTGTCTGCTTTTTAAAATATTTCTGCTATATCTTCCTGTTTCATAGGAATATAGAAGGGAAAGAAGAAAGAACAATAAACACCAGGCTAGCTAACAAGAGATCATAAAGGACCAGCAGAAGTTTACAAATTGGTACCATGACTTTCCGTTGGTTAATAGTTGCACAGTCACCGAGGGCATAAATGTTATCAAAACCCTCAACTCGCAGCCATTCATCAGTTGCTAGAGCACGCCTGTTACCCTTTACCAACAGAATCAATAGTGGCTCAGTGAGTATAATTAGAAGAAAGAAAACTTCAATGAGAGAACTTCCTAGTTACAAAAAGTGTATTACCTGACCAATCTGTTTCATAAACTCCTTTATGAGAGGGCGAGGCCCAATGCCAGTTGACCAGAGAACCATTCCATATGGTGTAGAACTTGTTTTGCCATTACCTCTGGCTTTTGTAGAAATTTCATTTTCATTTATTCCTGTGACCATTGACCCCAATTTCACATCAATGCCCTCTCTTCCAAATTTACTTTCAGCAAAATTTGTGATTCTTTTGTCAAACCTGAAAATAAGTATGCATTAGAAAACTTCATATTGTGAAATAAATACCTCAAAATACCCTGAATGTAAAGAATCCAGAATGTTTGCTGAAATTACTTCGCATTCTTGTTCAATATATGATCTGTAGCCTCGAGAAGTGTTATTTTCACCAAGTCTTTGACCTTTGGATATAATTTGACCACATCCTCGTTGACAAAGTCATGAAGTTCTGCAGCAAATTCTACACCTGTAGGGCCACCGCCAACAATTACAAAGTGAAGGATTTTCTTTCTTTCCTCCTCACTTAAACTTGGTAAGCTTGCCTTTTTAAAGGACTCAATAACATTCTTACGAATCTTCTGAGCATCATCAATTTCCTGCACAATGAATCACGTTGCTTAAATGAAAGGAAAAATCATATTGTGAAATAAATACCTCAAAATACCCTGAATGTAAAGAATCCAGAATGTTTGCTGAAATTACTTCGCATTCTTACATGTTCAAAATATGATCTGTAGCCTCGAGAAGTGTTATTTTCACCAAGTCTTTGACCTTTGGATATAATTTGACCACATCCTCGTTGACAAAGTCATGAAGTTCTGCAGCAAATTCTACACCTGTAGGGCCACCGCCAACAATCACAAAGTGAAGGATTTTCTTTCTTTCCTCCTCACTTAAACTTGGTAAGCTTGCCTTTTCAAAGGACTCAATAACATTCTTACGAATCTTCTGAGCATCATCAATTTCCTGCACAATGAATCACGTTGCTTAAATGAAAGGAAAAAAAAAACAAACTTAATGGTATAAGAAAATGGAAATGGCTTCTATCACCATATACCCCAAAATCCTTAAGGCAGTATGCAAACAGACGTCACCTTTAAGAAATGGCAATTTTCCATGACACCAGGAGTATTGAAGGTGTTAACCTGAGCACCCACGGCTATAATAAGGTAGTCATAGGCTACTGCAAACTCTTCTTCCCCCTTCGAATGGCTATCTGTAGTAGCACGACAGTAAATTTTCTCATTTTGGGGATCTATCTTGACACATTCAGCTTCAGAGAAACTGATGTCAACATTTTTCTGCTCAAACATGAAACAGACAAACCATCATCAACATCCATCTAGAACTGATTTTTTTTTCTGAATTCCACAATATATGTACATCTTCATAGACAATCCACATTACCTTTATGATGATGTTGCGAATTGGCTCAGCAATGCTGCGGGCTTCTACTTTACCACATGTAACACTTGGTAGCAATGGGGTAAACACAAAGAAAGTTACGAGGAGACACAACTTCCACCTCGTAAGTAGGGTTATTCAGATTCTTCAAGAAACTCATTCCTGCCCACCCAGTTCCGAGCAGCACCACCTTTTTCTTGGGAACTACTTTGGATAAAGCATGACCACCATCAGATGCGTTTGCATCAGCATGAGCAATGTGTCCCTGACTGCCATTATATGTGTTTGTTTCGGCATAAGCTATAAGGCTCCCACCACTACACAAAAGAAGTAATAGGCTTAGCTGAAGGAGGGTTTCAAAAATACAGTTTTTTAGACAAGTTTTTTTTTTAATTTATTCAAAGAAGAAGCTGAGCTGCTACAGCAGACAATATTTAGGTTAAATGGCTGTATCAGTATCAAAGATCAGCATCAGCTATGTGAAGCAAAAACTGCAACCTAGCAAGACAGCCACACATAACAAAGAAAAACATCAGCTATGTGCAGCAAAACAGCAGGACAACAACACAATATCAGTAATCTGTTTATGAAAACATATCAGACTTTATCTCCCAATATCCACAAACACTTCGATTACAAAAAGTCGGGCATGATGTTCTTTATGCATTAACCTCATTCCTATAACTCCTTTTAGCTTCCGCGTTAATGCTTCCGGTGATGCTAGAAGCCTGTTGAAGCGTCAATTATTTCCATGGACCGACCGAGCCAGGTGTTGAGGACAGTCGCATCCCTAAAACTTCAAAATCTCATATATTTTTTTTTTTTTTTTGTCTATTAATGATCTAATCTTGCACCTCTAGAATTTTCTTTGTATTTTTTATCGATAAAATCCTCATCGTCCATTGTTATTTCGCTCCCACCATATTAGGTAAAAAGGTAGCATTCCAAGCAAGGCGAAGTAAAATACAGTTCATTTTAACTAATCTTGACAAATTAATAAATTATGCACTCAAGTTCCAAAACTTCATAAATGCATTCAAACAATACAATAAAATAATAGAAATCGAGTTTTTAGATCTTTTTCCCCCTCAAACAAGTTTTCTTTTCTTCACCATTTTAAAGAACCGAACAAAATTATTAATTTTCTTAGCACGCCGCGATTTCAAATTCGCTGTCGCCAGTCATTGAACAGAGATGACACTTCCTTCCTAGAATTCAAATACAGTTGCTCTGTTTCCAGAGTTTCGACAGCAGCATTTCAAAATTTCCAAAGTTTTACTCCATTTTCAGCTCAAAATCTTAAAAAGATTCATCAATTATCAGATCGATTAAAAACTTATCTAAACTCACAGAAAATCTACTAAAATAACAATACGAAGCATGAACAACAAATCAAAATCATGAGACTAAATCTGTAACAAACAACTAAAATTGAAACACAACCAAGCACATAGTTAAGCTTTTAACAAGTTCATAAAGAAACAAAAGCATATCGAATATCTGTATGAACATGAGAAAAATGTCAACAACAAAAAGAGATAGAAAGAAACGGCGAATGATGAGATCAGAGCACCTGATGCTAGAGACGACGATGATCTTATAAAGCGAAGGATAATCATTAAAAGCTCTCGAGAATCTCCCGAAGAAGTTGAAGTTTCTCATCTTCCTGCTTCC
The DNA here is from genome assembly GCA_019671005.1 of Hibiscus mutabilis. NCBI lineage: Eukaryota > Viridiplantae > Streptophyta > Magnoliopsida > Malvales > Malvaceae > Hibiscus > Hibiscus mutabilis. Next base: position 83,869,597 of record CM033714.1, read on the forward strand.
TTAGATCTGTTTCTTTTTCACTTGTTTTTAGCCTACGAAAGCCAATGAATCTGGAGGAAAACCAGAGGGGAAAAAAGCGGTTGCGTATTTAAAAAAAAAGGTAGAAAGGTAGATGAGCTGAGATGAGATGAGATGAGATGCGAAAGGCGAGGTTCGTGACGTTGTATCACGATGGTTCCAGGGTCTTGAACAGTACGTTTTTACAATGACGTGGCGGAAGCAAGCCAATGTATTTTTGGAATTTATATTAAAAATAATAATTATTCCTATATTAAATAGTCTCTCTGGATCCTTAATAGCGCCGTCACGACACATAGATTTGATTTATGACCGCTTGACGTCTTTTCGATAAATCTCTGTCCGTTGGATCCAAAGACCTCGGAATTGTCTTTTTTACAAACGGTGAAATTTTCTACTCTCCGTAATTTATATAAATATAACAAAAAATTATTATATATAAATTTTATAATTCGATTTGTTTTATTTACGAAAATAAAATTTGAATTTTATTTATAAACAAAAAATTACTAAAAACAATCTTTAACTATTACAATCGTTATATAAAAAAATTATGACCTAATACTCAAGAGCTCCACCTTGGTCAACCTTCGTGATTCCATTAGTTACTTGGACTCTGTTCAGTATTGCTTTTCTATCTAGTTTTTGAAAAAGTTTTTTTGAACGCCCTGCTTTTTCATCTTTGCACTTAATTTTTAAGTGAAATTTGATTTCTAAATACTGTTTTTGAAAAAAAATTAAATTTCTAACTTCTCCCCAGTCCAACTTCTTTATTCAACCATGCTTTTCAATGATAATTCCAAATGGAGCTTTAATTAACTTCGCACAACACATGTTCCACTTGAACCTTCCAACTTCTTCGAAATAAATCCTTAATATCTCGTCTCATAAATCTATTAGCAGTTGATGATAGTTTATTAAACTTTTAATCACTATAACTAAATCTAACATACGAGAATCAATCAACAATTTGTTTTTTGTTTAACAGGAGATTAGGGTTTTAAAAAATAAATTATAATTTATATCTAATCTTTTGATATTTTTAATAATTAAACTAAAATCGAATTCTCACAATTAATCCAATCAATCTGTATAGGATTTATGTGATTGGAATGGTTCGGTTCATATTTACTACAATTGTGAAACAATATCAATTTATATTGAACCTTTTAAATTTTTTCACTATTTTTCATAATTCTTTCACTAATCCAATTATAAAGAATTGTGAATTATCCCTCAACTATACAAAAAGAAAGAAGTTAACCTATTTATTTTAAAAAAATATTTTATGCATCAACGGTAAAAATTTTGTTTTTTACAGGTGATTAGTTTTTCGAGTTTAGGTAATGTTTGTGGTTAGGTTTTTAAGGTTTGAGAATAGATTTTAGGCATAAAGCCAAAAAAATGGCCCTGATGTTTGATTGAATAGATTTTGTTTTATTTTTGGCATAAAACAATTTAACCCTCAACGTTTCATTTTTTGGTCAAAAAAACCCGTCAATAGATAAAAATTGTTAGTCAACTAACGGTTAATGGCTTTAATTGACGTGGCAAACATACATAACAAAGTACGTTGACGATGACATTGTCATACATACAATAGTGTTGACTTGAAAGAATGTCACATCAGTCAAAAAATAATTTTATAAATTATATAAAAATAGAAAATTATTTTTTTGCTAACGTGTCATTCTGTTAAGTCATTTCGAATTATTTATCGTTTGTTGACTTACAGTTTTCAACCACATAGTGATCATTTTAACCCAAAATAAAGCGTTGAGGGTTAAATTGCTTAAAAAAGAATAAGGTCAAAGTGACTATTAAGTCAAATTTTAGGGGCATTTTGTGGTTTTATGGCTAGATTTTATGGCATACAGATAAGAGTTTAGGGTCTAGGGCCTCTAAAAAGGATTTTATTCATTGACTATGCATAAAATTAGGAAGAAAAATTTGATACACAAGTTGTGTAAATTTTAGTTTACTCAAACTTGTTAATATTAGGGTTTTAAGTTTAAAATTTTAAATTTTAAAGAAAAGTTGTGTAATATTTTAATCATAAATTTATATGCATCAAATATAAGTTTTTTTAATAAAAACTAAATTGAATATTACAATTCCAATCTATTTTTAGTATTTTTAGAGTATTTTTCACCTTTACTTAAAATTAAACTCAACGAGTGTTTTTAAAGGAAAAGACAATGATATTCATCCTAAAAGAACTGAGTTCGATTAACTTTGTCTGTAAGGTATATATACGTTATTAAAAAATTAATAAAAATATTTATTATGAATAAATATTTCTTTATAATCGCTTTAAAATTATTAAAAAAAATTAAAATTCAAGCCGATAGAAAAGGAAAGGGAAGATGGGCATAATTTTGGGAAGATGAGGGTTGAACTTGAACATACGCATGTGGAGAAATAGAGTCTAGAATGTGTGGAAAAAAGACAGGGTGTTAATGGGCGAATGTTAGGCCAATGTTTGCATTTTACACATGCCTTTTCCAAATAGAACATGCTACTATTGCTAATAACGTCGGCAATTAAGAAACATGCTTCACGTCTTTCTTTTGTATGATCACCACAAAACATTGCTGAAAGTCATGTTTTCCCTTTGCCACCAACCATAGTTTTTACATCATCCTTTAAAGCATAGCAGTCCTTTTGTAAGAACTAGGCCGTAAATGAGACGAGACAGATCGAAATTATTTGAGTTCGATTCGGTTAAAGTTCGACTTGAGTTCTTAATGAGCCGAGATGAGCTACTCGTTACCCGACTCAAAAAGCTCATGAGCTACTCAAAAATATGATATATTATATTACATTGATTAATTAGGATTTTATTTTGGGTTTTGAGGTTAATTTAGGGTTTAGAGATTGGTTTGAAATTTAGGGTTAGGTTAACAATGGCTTATAGGTTTTTAGGAATAAGGGTAAGCAAATTAGGGTTTAGTTCAAGCTCGAGCTATAATTTTTGTTTTCAAGTTCGATTTTAGCTTGATAATTTTTGAGCTCGCGAGCTTCCGAGTCGAGCTCCAGCTTCAATCGAGCTTGATAATTCTAAGCTTGCGAGCTTTCGAGCCAAGCTGAACTTAGTCTTGAGCATTTCGAGTTCGAATCGGGCTTAACGATACTCGAGCTCGATTCGGCTCATTTATACCTCTAGTAAGAACGAAGTTAGAGTTGAACGATAAAAAAATTATTTAGCTTCAAAATGATAAAGATTTAATTTAAAAAGTATTCAAATTGTTAGACCTTTGCAAACAATATTCTCGTCTAAATTTGATGCAAAATAAATAACACTGTTACATAAATAGATTAAAACTATCATATAAGCAAATAAAAAAACTAACATAAAAACTGATGTTAGTACGACTTCTTCAAGCATAGAAAACAAAAACAAACTAGAAAACATAAGAATACTTATAAAAAGAGATGAGATTTATTTATGTACAATCAAACGAGAATTAAAAATTAGCTAACATTTCGGAGATTGCTGTCGAAGACAACACTCTTTAAAAAGAAAATAAAGAAATATATTTTTGAAAAGTAATCATTAAGAAAATAATTAGCAGTGATAAAAATATATTTTTATTATAAAAAATTATAATTTTTTGAACATGAACAAAAAATTAAATTTCATTAAAATAAAAAAGTATAACAAATACAACACATCAAGTATAAAAAGAACTTTAGAGACTAATTCTATCAACAAAACTCCTGAAGAGAAAAAAAAAACTAAAACAAGTAATACAAAAGGACGTGAAAAAATATTGAACTTTTTTGAATACATCGTTCATCTTATGTAGAAAATCTATCAATTGTCATATATATTTTTTTTATTTTTTACAATTAGACATATATTGATGTTTGAATAAAGATCGAAGAAATTAATCTTGCATATTACTCTGTTAATGGTTTTGATTGCATTAATAAACTATCATAAAAGAAGATATAATCAAATTAGATCGTTGGCCTTTCATGATCATAAGGTGTATGGTGATGACCGTTATACGAATGTCAGGCTACCTACAATACAGAGAAAAATCATGTTACAAAATAGATGAAAATCATACCACAAAAGCATACATAAAATACAACAAAATCTATGGAAAAAAAGTAAAATAAAAAAATTATTTGAGACTAAAAATAAACAAATAAAACAAACAATGACACTAACGTTGCCACCGAAAAGCGACGCTCTCTAGGAAAACACTAAAAAAAATTAACGGCTAGAGTCTTTTAGATATAAAATATTTTAAATGTAAAAAAATTTTTGATAAATAATCACTGAATTTTTGTTAAATCTATAGAAAAATTACAGTTACAACGCATCCAAGAAGAATAATATTTGGATTAAACAACCCGAACAAAAACTTACAACCCAAAAACAAAAAAAATTAAAAATTCTATGGAAATAAACATACTAACAAAATTCAAAAGCTTCTTGAATCTCCTTATCTCTGTCCAAACGAGATGCATAAAGAAGGAAGAAAGAGTAATGCGCGATCCAAACTGTCTTGCAAAAAGTACAGTACCCAGGACTGATTTCATCGGCAAATAACCATCAACCGAGTGGGGATATAACTTTCCAAGTGGCCATCGAGAAAAACATAAATCAAAAACTAGCGTCGATTGAATCTCTGTGCGAACAACAATTGATCGCTAAAGTATGTTGAAACATGCCACAAAGACAGATGAACCAAGCTACAAAACAAAAACATGTCACAAGAACAGAAAAAAAAAACATGTCACAAGAACAGAAAAAGAGCATGTCACAAAGGCAGAGATCCCTATTAAAATAAAAAATAAAAAAATTAATAGATTCGGTGGTGATTGACAATTAATACTAAGATTAATTACCGACTACCGACAAAGGGATTGATCAAGGTGGTGAGCGGCTAGGGTTGAAAGTATTTTGGCAGTGGAGAGCGGCTAGGGTCTCCCGATCACTAAAATGAGATAAATGTAAAGAAATTTTGAACTTACCTTCTTTAGTTGATTTATATTCGGATTTAAGTGAGTGTCGTATACAGAGTAGAGAAAAACTGTGAAAATTTTATAAACAATGAAAAATATTAAAATGTAGGGTAAACTACACATCTAGTCACCCAATTATCACCCCTTTTCTATTTTGGTCACCTAACTAATTTTTTCATCAAAATTGTCACTAGTGTTTCGTTTCTCTATCGTTTTGGTCACCGGCAGTTAAAAATTTAACGCAAATGGTGATATGTCATGGAATAATAACACTTTTAGTCCTAAAACTTATACATTCTATTAATTAAGTCCTAATTCAAAATAAGTCATCAAATATATAGGTCAAAACCCAAATTTTCCATTTTCTTTTTTTTCCTGCAGATGCTCTTCTTCTTTTCTTCAGTTCTCTTCCTGATTAAATCCAAGACTGGTTATGATGATCAAATTAATAATAATGTTAATGGTCATGATGTTAACCATCATGTGCCACCATCTCTTCTTGGTAGCACCATCACCACCGGTAAAGAATCTTCGGCCTTGGACTCATATTTGCAATCTCATCAAAGCCAGCCTCGGCAGCAACAACAACATCAATCCATTGATGATGCTGAAACCATGCTCGTGAATTGGCTGCTTTGTATCTGCAGCACGCAAGGACTCCATCAGGATGAGAAGAAAGGTTACTGCTGATCTTCATTTAGCAACTACTAAACTTGAATTCCGATAAACTATATTAAGGAAAACCTAAAAGAAATATATTGAGGATAAACTATAAGAAATGATTAAAAAGTTCAGTTTAGTGGATTAAAGAGACATTTATAAAAAAAGGAACATCACAAACAAACTCCTATCTCATTCTCTAATACTAGTTCTACATTTCATTCCAAGAACGTTTCGATGACATCCATGTACATCTCGTGCTTGAAATTCCGATACTCCCCGTGTTGGTGTTGATGTTGCTCCATTGAAGTCGATGATGAAGATGTTGCCATCCATGGATTTCATTTTATATATAGTTGAGGAAGAGAACTGAAGAAGAAGAAGAGAAGCGGTAGAAGAAAAAAAAGAAAATAGAAAATTTGGGGTTTGATCCATATATTTGATGATTTATTTTAAATTAGGATCTAATTAATAGAATCTATAAGTTTTAGCACTAAAAGTGTTATTATCCCATGACATACCACCATCTATGTTAATTTTTTAACGCCCGATGATCAAAACGATAACGAAATGAAATATTAGTGACGGATTTGACAAAAAAATAAGTTGAGTGACCAAAACAGAAAAAGAGTGATAGTTGAGTCACCACCCGTGTAGTTTACCCTAAAATGTATAGAGACAATGCACGATGAAAAAGTTGGCCCTTGCCCCCTACCAAAACTTTGATGCTTAACATTTGATTCAGAATTGGCCTAAAACAATGTATTTCATCCGTCAACGTCGAGATCATAATATTTATTTTTCATATTGTAATAATAATCGTTTTCATTTGGTTCGAAGAATTATAATATTTTACTTTATAAATATAATATTTAACAAATTAAATCCATTCAATTAGTACCTAAGCTAAAATAGTTCAGATCAATTTTTAGGTCCTCACATCACAATGTTATTTTTCGATATTGATCGGAGAGTTTTACTGCTCTTATAATTTTACGTAGTTCAATTCTTTAATTTCAATTAGAAGCAGTAAACGAAAGACCAAATTCAATTATTTCTATGCTATTTTATTTGGACATCAATAACTAAATTAATAATTGAACTATCACAATACTCCATTACAGATACCAAACTTTCGCAGAATTAAACTTGAACCTGAAATTTTAAAATTTTAGATATTTTTATTATCATTAGGTAAAGATCTCGTCGACAATTCTATGCTGTTTTAAAGAAAATGGAAGCAATAACCAACGAAAATTGGTCTAAGGGGTAAGCAATTTGATATCACTTAAGTATGTCTTATGTTCGAGGCTTTGCGTATGCAGAAAATTCTCGTTGGAAAACTCATCCACCAAGATCAGGTGTGCGACAGAATCAGTCTAAATTAATCGTGACAAAACTTCGAGAAATCAGGAGGGAAAAAATAGAAACAATAAAATGTTTGAATAACAAAACCGATGGAGACATTACAGACGATGAAACAGACCTAATTGTCTATTCATTTAATACATTTTCTAATCTATCTTAAGCCCTCCCAAACCCATGCCTAGGCGGTAAATATTCATAAGTGTCAATCGAGCTACCGATCAATTTACCATAATTGTCAAATTGATGAAACCATAGTTTTCATGATTGCCTAATTTTTATTTTAGTTTATATGCTCGAAATCATAAATTTCTATTTAATTACCAGATTAGAATGTATCTAGACAATTCCATTACAAATACCAAATTCAAACATGGTGAGAAATGAATCCAAAACCCCAAAATTTCTAAGATTTTATCTTTACTATTAAGCTAATGTCTAATTTAGCATTCAACGAATTAAAAACGGTAAAACAAAATTGTAATGTGGGGGCCAAACAAACATGGATTGAACCTAATTGCCTAATTGACCATACTATAAACTCTAAGTTTGCCTAATACCTAAATGAGAGTTGGCTTGTTTGGGAAAAGGGGGAGGGGGCATAAAACAGTTTATACGAGTTATATATACATTTTGTATTATTTTATACAATATTAATATTTTTTTACTCTATTCAATTTTTTTTACTATATTACCTTTCCAAGGCAGATGTTAACATTCAACCTCACACAAGGTGGATAAACATGAACATCATTTACCACTTAATCAATTAATGAATCTCTTTTATACAATATTAGTTAATATCACACCTACAATATGTGCAAAAGAAAACCATTCCATGTTAAAAGATTAATGTATAGAAAATATTCAACGAACAGTTACGGGTGGAGACGGAGTGATCAAGGATTATAAGTTCTTATTAATATTATTGATGAGTGTTTTAAATTTAATATATTTTCTTGTTAATTCTTCCTTGTTGTCAATTATTACTGCTGATTTGGTTCTGCGTTGCTCATTCTCGGTGCAGGAATTTGTTTTCCAGAACCAGTAGCAGAAAGAGCGTTTTCTGCATTTTTTTAATCCATCGTGGCTGGATTTGTGGGCACGACATGGGGCACGATGTTTTCTTACCTGACAAATTTAGATCGTCCAGTCAACATTAACTTTTAGAAGGCAGTCCAGTCAGCATCTTCTGGAAGGTGGACGGACGAAATTACTATCTTTAGATTTGAATTTGAACTTTGGGATTTACTTTCTTATAGATAATATTATCTTTAGGATATTTTTATTTCGAATTTATTTGTTTTATTTTTTACGGTTTTAGAAGACTATAAATACCCTTTTGGGTAAAGTTTGATGTACTCATATTTTTACTTTTCTTTTATTTATAAAATTCTCTCGTTTTTTTTTCAACTTTTGTTTCTATTTTAAGTTTTACTTCTTTTCTAAAAATGCTAAGTATGATTTCCATCTTAGCTAAACTTTTAATTAGCCAATGGCCTAGCGATGACTCAGTTCATTTTTTCAGAATTGAAAAGCACTTAATATCTTCGGATATCATTCTCAATTTTCTAGAAATTTAGATTGATAATCGGCCTTAAAATCTTTACACTTTCATTTCAAAAAACGTGCATTGGTGTGAATGTTGTTTTGATTTGCCGCTGGGAGGAATGATGCGCTTGTAGCACATTTGACTTCTTGTGAACACACTTAGCGACGGTATGCTAAGGGAAATTAAGATCGGGTTCGATTCTCGTTGAGACAACATAACTCGAGTCAGGCTTTTCTAGCACTTAAACTATATTGGTGCTAGTGACGATAGATGTGGTTAGTCCAAGTAAGGACTGAATTCCAAAGATTGGCTTGGGAATATCGGTTTACCAATGAGAAAAGTAAGTTACTATAGTTGGGCCTTGTAGATTATAACTGGTATGTATCCGGAGTAAAATCTCTTTTAATGATCGAAACGAATTGAGACGGAGCAAAACTTGAGGCTATATTTCTACCATCGTTATTTTCAACTATTACTTTTTTCTTTTCGTGATTCCTCTAAATTACTTTTATTTTACAATTTTTATTCTTGAATTTTAATCCCTCTTTTCTTTCTTTATTTTTTACTGGAACAAGATCAACGCAATTCAGCATTGGAAATTCCTTAGTCCTTACGGATCGATCATTCTTCTCTATACTACACTTTAATTTATTTCAATTTGAGAAAAAAAGAATATTTATTTTACAATTTACTACAATTGTCAAATTGGCGTAATTGCCGGGGATTTCGGCAAATTACTAATATTGTTTTGTTTTGATCTATGACCATATCACTTTCGGGAGACCTAGTAGATTACGAATCCGAGATTGAAGCTCTTGCCCGGAGACTACGCGAAGAGACCCTTAAGCGTAGAAGATTGAATCGAGACCTTCAACCGAAACAAGATCCAAACTTTGAGGAGCTTTCTTACACCGATGCGTTATTTACGCTAAACAAAAAAGAATCAGAAGACATGGCTGAACAAACTATCCAAGAGCTCACTGCAGCACCTAACGAACAACAACTGATGTGCATCACATTTTCGAATGGCGAAACACCGTTCGAGTTAAAGACAGGGCTAATTCACCTTTTATCGACGTTCCATGACATACAGAATGAAAACTCGCACAAGCATCTTACGAAATTTCACATGGTTTGCTTAAGCATGAAACCACAGAGAGTATCTGAGGATCAAATTAAACTTTGGGCTTTCTCTTTTTCCTTAGCCGATTTGTCTAAGGATTGGTTATTTTACTTACCACTAGGATCGGTTAATACATGGGCTAATATGTCTAAATTATTTCTTGACAGATTCTTCCCTGCTGCACCTGACGAGCAACAACCGATGTGCATCACATTTTCGAATGGCAAAATATCGTTCGAGTTAAAGACAGGGCTAATGTAACAGCCTCTTCCCGGTCTGGTAGAGAACCGGGTCGGAAAGCGTTATCGAAAAAATGCTTATACTTTTGGTTTTGAAGAAACGTTTCTACTTGTTCAAATCAATTTCGATTACCTCACATCCATTCCATTTCTTTTCTAGAAATAAAAAATAAAAATAAAATGATGTTTTTCCTATAACATAACATTTCAATATTTTTTCATTGATTTAGATATAAAATATTGAGTTATATTTTAATACACAAGGCGTATAAATATAATTTATACAAACTTTTATATTTAAGCTATAAAATCTAAAACTTAAATATGTAGCTCTAATACCTTAAAACATAAACCTTAAACCCTAAACTATAAATTCTACACCCTACACAGTTAACCCTTAAACTCTAAATCTAACATAAATCTTTAAACTCTAAAATTAAAAGATTTATGTAAACTTTATGTATCAAAGTATTTTTCTAATATATTTGTCAATTTGGTGTTAGTATAGTTGGTAAAATTCGAGTCCAAGTCTTTGAGCATTTAAATTAGGTTCATTATTTGTTTGATTACACCTAGGATGTCAATTGGGCGGAGAGAGTGCGAAAAGTACTTTTCTCACATCCGTTCCCGTTAAGAATTTGCATCTTCATCCTCGCTTCATGACTCGCTGTAAATATAAAATCTAAAATCATTTTTGTCTCGTAACCCGCAATATTAAAACTATTCCTGCCTCATCATCTACGTGGGTCCTGGAAATATAATTTCATTATTTGTATTTGTTTGATTATAGTACCTTATAACTTCTAAAAGAAATAAAGAATTTATTTTTGTATTATAATTTTTAGAAAGAAACCAATTAAAAGTAATTATAAAAAATTATTTTTTGTTAAAAAGCACTTTTCGACTTCCATGTTTTAGGAATGCTTTCATTACCCCCCAAAAACAAAAGCAGCTTTGGACAATTGAAAAAACACGTTGAACAAACCCTAAATTCATCGAATACTCCGAAATCATGGCGTATAAAGAGCTACGAATAAGAGAAGATTCCTTCCCGTATATTCTTGCATCTGTCTCTTCCATTGCCAACTCACATCATATATATATATATATATGATTTCTTCATGTCCATATCTCTAAATAATAAAAAAACAATACAAGCAGACATGTTCTCAGTGTGATTCTTATTTTGCTCAACAAACTTTCTTGCGCCTCAAGTCGGTGGCTTTGGGCTTTTCAGCTTTGAGCTTTGCCTTTATTTTAGTGTTTCTAATTTCTTTTAGCTCACACCATCACCAACCATAAAAGAAAACTTTTTTGGGTTTTCGATTCTTAGTGTGAAAAACAACGCCATTAACATTTTCTCCTAAAACCCTCTCCAAGAATCTTCGATCCAGCCGCCTACTTCAACAACAGAAAGCTCAAATATTTCAAAGTAATCTTCTTCTTGTTGTTGTTGTTTTCAGTTAGGCAATTCTTTGTGCTTAAAGGCTCTTCATTTATTATAATTGCTTCAAACAGTTCACTCTGTATGTTATGTGTTTGATAATAGATTTCTATATATAATATCTCTAAAACCCTTGGGTTGCTCTCTCTATCTCTTTTAAAAATAAATCTGCATTCACGTTGCTAATGTTTGTCAAACTTGATCTTGGGTTGCCCACTTTTATTACCGCTTTCTCGTTTGCACTTTGTAATTTGTACTATTCCCCCCAATTTTGGTCGTATTTTTGCAAAGCGTCGTTGCTTCTAATGTTACATTTGTTGCAAAGTCACAACTTTCTTGGCAATGATCGATCAAGTTTTCTTCATAAATGTGGTGTTCTGTGATGGGTTTTATCTGGTATTGCTCTGAAATAAATGTCAGCCCCTTAGCTTAGAGCAAATGTTTTTCACATGTGAAGACTTGGAATTATCTTTGGTTAATTCGGGGGGTCATTTTGTTTTAGCTTTGTTGTATCACTTGTTTCACCTTTGTCCCCAAAATATCATGATACTGGTATCCTGGCCTTGATCTATCGTTATCAATAGTCAATGACAAGTAGTATTGGAATTCCATGGTTTAAACTTGAAAGATTCTAATGGTACAAATGGAAGATACACTAGCACATGACAGCATTAGCATTCCCTACATGATGATCGATCAAGTTAGTCGGTTAAAGTATGGTATTGGTTGGTTAAGTCGACTTTTTAGTTTTTCAGTTTTTTAGCTAAACCAACAAATTCTTCTCCCTAGCTTCTCTATATAATTCATCTCCTCAATTTAGGCCTTCTTCTATACTGGAATTTCATAGCTTACCTTTTTTTTTATTTTTAACCCCTGGGCAGATATAAAGGTCTCGGTAGAATTTGACTAAAACAAGTTCTTCATGGCATTTGCACGGGTTGCCAGGAGTGGCTTGAGAAGATCAGGAGGTGCCACCGGCAACTACATGAATGAGAGGAATACCTTCTCCGAAAGAGTATCCGACCACAAAAGTTTCTTTCCTTCCCTTGAGAAAAACAATGTGCACAACAACTTCACTTACCTTTCCACCACAAGAAGGCTAAATCACACGAGTTTTTGGAGCAGGGGAATTAGGACAGCCCCACCTTATCAGTTTCCTTTAGCTGAGCGGATAGTGGAGTCTGAATCAGAACATGATGAACCGAGGCGTCCAGGACTAGAGGCAACTAAGCCAGGTGAAAAGCCTAGAGTGGTTGTCCTTGGTACCGGATGGGCAGCATGCCGATTCCTCAAGGGGCTTGACACCAAAATCTATGATGTTGTTTGCATATCACCTAGAAACCACATGGTTTTCACCCCTTTGCTTGCTTCAACTTGTGTTGGCACACTTGAATTCCGCTCAGTTTCTGAACCTGTTAGCCGGATACAGTCTGCATTGGCAACAAGCCCCAACTCATACTTCTATCTTGCTTCTTGCATAGGCCTTGACACTAACAATCATGAGGTGAGTTAATACATACCAGATTCATTGGCAACTTTCTGATCATGTTATTAAACCTATAAGGACATACTTTGACAGGTATATTGCGAGGCAAGGAGCAACGGTGGACTACCTCACGAGCCTTATCAATTTAAAGTTGCATATGACAAGCTTGTAATAGCTGCTGGAGCCGAGCCATTAACTTTTGGTATCAAGGGTGTGAAAGAAAATGCATATTTCCTTCGTGAAGTGAATCACGCCCAAGAAATAAGGAAAAAACTCCTTTTGAACTTGATGCTCTCTGAAAATCCAGGTGAGTGATTTGTATTCTGGCCATAGATTTTTTTTCTGGTGTCTCCTTTGAATCCTCGTCTGTGCTTGTTACACATATAATCATACCAAGAACCCCACAACGAGGACTCTCTGTCTCGGTTCTAACTTCCATAACTACATTCTCTTATGGTTCAGTTTGTCGTTTCAGGCATATCCGAAGAAGAAAAGAAACGCCTATTGCACTGTGTTATCATTGGGGGTGGTCCGACAGGAGTTGAGTTCAGTGGTGAGTTGAGCGATTTCATAATGAGAGATGTCCACGAGAGGTACAGTCATGTAAAAGATTACATCAAGGTCACACTTATAGAGGTAATTAGGACCAACCCTTTATCATATTTGTATAAGTAACATATGTGTATACGGATGTTGATATTGTCAATATCTATACCTTAATCAGGCAAATGAGATTTTGTCATCCTTTGATGTCGGACTACGACAGTATGCAACAAATCACTTGAAGAAGGTAATTTGAATACCTTTCTTCATGTCCTGGAGATCTTGTGTTTTATAATTCTCGAACCTATTCGTGACACCTATGAAAATTTTGGATCAGTCTGGTGTTCACCTTATGCGAGGTGTTGTGAAAGAAGTTCATCCCAAAAGGATTATTCTCAGTGACGGAACTGATGTGCCTTATGGCCTATTGGTTTGGTCTACTGGCGTTGGTGCCTCCGAGTTCATTAAATCACTAAATCTTCCCAAGTCCCCAGGTGGAAGGTATAAACACAAGTCTCTGCTTTTCTCTCCCAGTATATATTTCTTGGATCATATTTAACCAACTTCTAAGGGCTGTACAGGATTGGTGTTGATCAATGGTTGCGTGTACCTTCGGTAGAAGATGTATTTGCACTTGGCGATTGTGCCGGTTTCCTTGAACAGACAGGGAAGACTGTCCTTCCAGCTCTAGCTCAGGTTGCAGAAAGGCAAGGTAAATACCTGGTGGAGGTGTTCAACAGGATTGTGAAACAGGATGGGGGCAAGGCATTTAGTGCCAAAGACATGTCTCTAGGAGACCCTTTTGTCTATAAACATCTCGGAAGCATGGCATCGGTCGGTCGTTACAAGGCCCTGGTGGATCTTCGCCAATCCAAGGTAAAATCAACAACACCCCATTTCATTTCCTTGAAAGATTTTCAACAAAGGTTACCAGTTTTTTCGAGTGTTTGACTTTTTTGTGCTGCTGCATCTGCCAGGACGCTCAGGGCATATCACTTGCCGGGTTCGTCAGCTGGTTGATATGGCGGTCGGCTTACTTGACGCGTGTGGTTAGTTGGAGGAACAGGTTCTATGTGGCGGTTAACTGGGCTACCACGCTGGTCTTTGGCAGGGATGACTCCAGGATAGGCTGAGACATGACCGTCATTGGCTTTGACTGGTCTTTAATAAATTTGAAGTCTTATATACCATAAATCTTTCACTGATTCCAAGTTCACGCTTTGATTTTGTATATTTTAGTGTCAGCTTAATGTTGTTGGCGAAACTGAATAATATACAGAGAAACATAGATTTCAAGCAAACTTTTTGGGCTTTGATAACTTTATAAAGCTTTAGAAAGGTAAAAAATTCATTTATCTGAAAGCTGTACAAAGCAGACATGAACATCGACGACAAAACACAAAGCTCATATCTTTCTTACAAACTCATCAATCAAAACCTGGGTTCTTTTAAGGACAATGAAGTTGGCTAAGCTGAGTAGTGGCTGCTCTGCGAGAAAAAACAGAAGCTAAGGAATGGGCAATTCCGACTAATATAACCACTTTCACTTTACCCCTCTTCGGGATCGGACGTCCGGCGGTCCTCGGTGAAAAGCTGCGCCGTTGATCCTTTCTCTCCTTGCTCCGGCCATTCCTTCTGACACTTATTTCTAAGATTAATAGAGACTAGAGAAATCTGTAAGATGAAAAGAAAACAGAGAGCTGCTTTGTTGCTTTGGGTTTGTGTTGTGTGATTCGCAGGTGGTATCCGTTGCTTTATATAAAGAGAAGAACAAATGATTGCCCTTTGTTTGTTGCAAATATTACAATCATTGCCAGCAGAAATAGTTTGACTGTGAGTTGACTCTATTGTGAACTGTTGCATTCACACCATGGCATGGACTCCCAGTGCTGTTCTTTTCTCTGTCGGAAATAATTTTCCGAATTTATTATATAAAAAATAATTAAAGTGTTATTTTTATATGAGAAAATAATATTTTTTTGTCAAAAAGTTATAGGGTTATTTTCAATAAAATCCCTGGAAACGAAAATTCTTGGATTTGGTATTGTTCCGAGTGAAGTGTGAACAGGGCAGTGTTTGAGTGCAAAATTTATGATTTTTTAATGGCAGAGGCTGAGTTGGTGTATTTAGGGACAGCGACAAGAAAAGATTCTGTCTTGTAATAATACAAAGTAAGGTTTGAGCTTTGTCATGTAAAGTTTAATAATCATGTCTCCACTGATATCACGTGTTTCATTCTGTTCCATTAACTTTGAAAAATAATTGAGGTTTGTTTTTGAAAAATACATTAGATTTTTTTTGTTGGAAAAGTTTGATTTAATACTTGAGTATTTAATATGATTAAAATTATATATTTTTAACAAGATAAATAATCATTTTATATATAATATTGTAAGGTAAAAATGTATTTAAAATCAACAAATTTATGTTGAGAGATTCACTCACCAAAATTAAATAAACGACGTAAGTTGATCCGAATAATTAAAGTAAAACTCTGAAAATTTGAAAGACAACAAAAAATAAAATTAATTAGAGAGATATAAAATTTGAAGCCACAAATAATTTATTAAATATATTTTTATGTCTCGATAAAAAAAACACATAACCATAAGATAATAAATAAAAGTTAACTAAATAATTTTCATCTCAAAAAGCAATTTGCAGATGCATAAGTATATATTTCAACTTTCTCGTTTGAGTTTAAAAGTGCTCTCGAATGCACTTTTAGTATCAATTTTGCAACTGAACTTTTCAACCGTTGTTGGATATCAATCACCACCAATCACGAGCCGTTGTCACTCTTTATCAATCATCATTCATGGTAAAAATCGATATCAAAATGTTTGTATTTCACCCATCTTTCTTCTTTTCGAATTAATTTTTCACAAAACTCGCACAAAAATTGACGAAAATCCATCTAAAGGGTTTGACATGCTAATACGTTAAACTCCTTTGATGGTCGTCGATGAGGCTAGCATTGAGTTATGTTTGTCTTCTCAAAATAATGATTCTCATTGTTTGGATATTCGAACAAACACTTAAAATTCGTTAAATTCGAGAAAGCTTGGTAATTTTTTTTAAATTATGATTTATAAAGAGGATAGTAAAATATAAACTGACAAAGTGGTAGAGGACAACGAGAAAAATTCATTGGTGTATTGGGTGACCATAAAAGACGTTAGAGAATGATAATTTTTAACGGCGGATAAAAATGAATGAAAACCCCAATTTTGTTGAAGAAGATAATGTGTTGAATAAAAAATAGTTTTTTTTTTTTGGTTTCCTTGTCAACACCAAGTTAATAATAATTTTCCAATCATCATGTTGTTAACGGATTAAAGATCAATTGTATAATTGAAACAAAAAAATCAAAGTTCAATATTAGAATTTCTAAAGCAATTGAAAGTTCAATAACAATACATTGCCTTAAGTTCAAAGGTATCATTCTAGTTTATTCTAAATTTTAATGATATATTTTTTGAAATAATTATGCAAAATCTACTAAATTAAATTTAGATATTATAAATTAAATTTAAAAGAACTCAAATCTAATGACATAAATATAAAATCGTCACGATTCGGTCATCTGTAGAGTTATACATCCCACCTTGTCCAAGCATTATAAGCTAAAGCAAAAGGAGAGAGTTTCTTTAAAAAAGTTGTAATATATTTTCTTTCTTTCTTTATAGAATGTTAGTGGGGAGTCACAATCTCATTCCCAAATCTTGTGCTTGAGTCAGAATGGGATTTTGAAGAAAAAGAAAATCAACTTGTCACAAAAATCATTAGAACCATCTTCTTTTTACAACCAATGAATAATTATTTAACTAGTGAATTTGAATTTAATAGTGAAAAGAGTGAACTTCCCGAAATCCTTGCACGGTTTACTTTAATAATAATGGAGGGAATAGAATCGAGTATGAGTTAATTAGATCCACAATATCTATTTAAATACTCTACCACCCAAAGTACAATATATATATATAATACGAGATTTTTTTTTGGTTTAACTATCACTATCCGTATCAAACTCATTAACCGACTAATATAACTTACTTGATTTTTTGTACTCTTTTTCTCTCTCTTTCCATTAGTATTTATTAAAATTGTATCGCTTTTGTTATTTCATACCGTTGGTTGGTTTTAAATTTTGAAGAAGATGCTTCAACATTGAGAAATCAAAGGAAATCTACAATATTCACCATTCGATCAGCGTAAAATTAGGATGCAGTGCTCGTGTCCTCCTCCTCCACCTCCCCACTGTTTGAATTTTGAATAAGATGCTTCAACGCTGAGAAATCAATAAAAATCTAAAAACTAGGGAGTTCACATAAAGTAAAGAAAGTTTTGGGGGCCAATTCATAGTTTTTAAAAGACATATGTCTAATCATAACACCGTTAAATATTGAACGACAAAGTGACCAAAATAAGAGTAAATCAAAAGTTTATTGATTAAAATTTTTAAAACTTAAGTAATGAAATTTATAATTTGCCCATAAACATGTTGAATTAAATTAAAATTAAAACTAAATTAATAGAGTGTGTAAGTAATGAGGATGAAATGTAATTAAAAAAGTTTATTTAATTATCATGTAATTAATATTGTTAACGTTTTAATAGTTTCATGGATTAATTGACAAAATACATAATTAAATGGTCATAATAGGATTATCCCAACAGTTTAGTGACCTACATTATAATTCTTTCCACGAATTAGTTTTTTTAACGTTATGATATGATTATATGATAATATTTTATTATTAATCTTATCCCTTTCATAATATATATATTGTGCAAACAAGTTGTTCGAACTCGAATTTTTTAAAATATCAACATTTTATTTTTCACTGAAGCCACTAGATGAGTGCTTTATACATATTAGTTTAATAATAATGATGTTGGGAGTTGGATTTATTTGAACAAAAAAAAGTTAGATTTATGCCTTAATTATGAAGGAGGGACTAGATTCGACTCCATCAAGTAATTAGATCTACTCATACGAGCAAGGACGAAGCTATTAATAGGTTGGAGAGGATTGTTGCCCTTCTAAAATTTTGATATAATAGTATTTTAGATTTTTTTTATTTAAATATTAAACAAATAAAATGTGTCTCTTGTAATTTTTAAATTAGAGATTTAACTCTTGATCTCGCAGTGTCTAACTTTAATCCTAACTCTATCACTGGGTACAAGTTTCCCATGGAAGATGTACCTTTGATAATTACGATTTAGACCAGGTTTAATATCAGTTGAGTTTTGACCTTCTTCAATCATGTCTATGAATTGAATTCAGGCATCTGAACCAACCCATAAAACATAAGATAAAACTTAGGATTTATTTTATGAAACCAATTCAAATAAACTGAAATTCAGTGATCTGAAAGCTGTACAACCAGACGGACATGAACGCCAATAACAAAAACAATAAAGCTCATGCCTCGCATTCGCATAGGTTCAAATAAAGCTCTTTCCTACAAAATCATCAATCAAGGACACCTAAGACAACTGAGCAGCGGCTGCCCTACGACTATTTAGGGAGAAAATAGAAGCAAAAGAATGGGCAATTCCCACCAAGATTGCCACTTTCACTTTACCCCTCTTTGGGATCGGACGTCCGGCGGTCCCCGGTGAAAACCTCCCGCCGTTGATCCTTTCTCTCGTTGCTCCCGCCATTTCTACTAAGATCTAAGAGGTGAAGACAACACACAGAGCTGTTCTCTGGAAACTTTTGGGTTCTGAACCGTCGAATGAATTTGGTTTGTTGTGTCATTTGTCCATTGCTTATATAAAGAGAAGAACAAATAATTGCCCTTCGTTTTCTCCTAATATTACAGTACCCATGCCCACAAGAAGAGGTTGACTTTGAGTTAACTCTACTGCTCTTTCTTCTTATGAACTGTTCTATTCACATTGTGGGTCAGATCTGACGCGCTCTTCTTTTCTTAAAATTTAAAGGTAAAGGTAAATTATGCATAATTAGGTTAATATTTACTTGGATCTCCAAATTATATATAAAAAAACATGTAGCTTTTTATTTCCTAAAACCAATTATTTGGGTAAAACAAGTATGAGATCAAAAGTAATGAAAAATATGTAACTTTTTAAATTTATATATTTTTTAAAAGTTAAAATCTTTATATAGACTTAGGTTAAAACTTTTTTGTAAGTTTTTTTTTTACTAAGCGCCGCAGGCACTTTGTTTATTTTGCTTTCTTTGTCGGTGGCCGGCAACTAGTTTTAATACTGGTTGTCGACCATCGAGTTCATTATTTATAGCACGTGTTTCATACCATCGGGTTCATTATTTATAGCACGTGTTTCATAGCATTTAGGTTAAAACTTTTTTTTAGTTTTTTTAATAAGAATATCTGTTCTTATAGCACGTGTTTCATCTGCCTTTGTGGCATGTTTTTTCTTTATATTTTGTGGTTCGTTTCATTTGTCGTTTTGGCATAATTTAAGCACACTTTAGCCGTCGTTTGATGCTCGTACATAGATTTTCATGACGCTAGTTTCTGATTTTGATTATGTCAGTAGTCATATAAAGATAGATTCTCACTCAGTTGATGGTTGTTTGCCGATGTAATCAGACCTGAGTAGTGGAGCAATCTTCCTGATAGTTTGGATCGCTCACCACTTCTTTTCACCCCGTAAAGCGTCTCGTTTGGATAGAGACAAGGAGATTCAAGAAGACTTCTAGATTTTTCGATATGCTAATATCTATGAAAGTATTTACTTTTTTTTGCACTTTTAGGTTTTGTATGAGATTTTGATGTACTAATCCCCATTATTTTCCTTTTTTTGATGCGTTGTAATTGAGATATTTTTATAGTTATTAATAAAATTCAATTGTCATTGTCAAAAGCTAAAATTTCTAGCTTTTAATTTTTTCAAAAGTACTTTTCAGTAAAATTATATATATATCTTCGTTTATATTACTAACATTTTTATCTACTTAAAATTATTTTTTAATAATAATACTAAATATTTTTTATTTTAAATCAAACAATCCAAAAATTCCTTTCAAAATAAATTTTCCACACATTTTCTAAAAACAATGCGCCCTAAAACTATCGAAAAACAGAAGGCAGGTTTTGTATTGGTATTGATTCTTCAGAGTGTAATGGCATTATTTAATGGAAATTTTTTTGATACTCATGACGTGTAAATTAGTTTACACGTGCCTTTTAGTTTTAGAGATTAGAGTTTTAGTTTAGTGTTTAAGGTTTAGGATTTAGGTTGTAGAGTTTAGAATTTAAGGATGATGTTTAGAATTTAGTGTATAGGGTTTAATTTTTTAGGGTTAGGGTTAAGAATTTAAGATTTGAGCTTTTATAGTGTAAATACACAGACTTGTGTAAAACTGTATCAAAGTTTTACCCATATTTAATACAAAATTTATAATACTATATTGCAAAGGTTGAGTTGGTCCATTTAAAGATAGCGTCAACAAAATATTCTGTCTTGTAATAATATAAAGCAATGTTTATTCTTTTTAATCTAAAGTTAAATAATTATTGATGTCATGTCTGCATTTAAATCACATGTTCCATTGCGTTCCCATTAACTAAAAAACAACACCCTACAGTGCCAACGGTGAGTGGGGAGTCCTGTCCCTCTCCCCTTCCTCTTTATTTATAGTACTAGATTTTATCACTAAAAATCTACTATTTAATACTTTAAAAAAATTATTCAATATATAAGTTGACTATTATAGAATTTATATAAAAATAATAATAATTAATTTTTAATTGTTTTACTTTAAAAATATAAAAAATATGTAAAGATACAAATTTACTAATAAGTAATAATTATTATTTAGATAAAAGAATGATTTAATATTTTTTGATTAAGTTGATGATCAACTAACCAATAACACTAAATTCAATCAAAAGAATTTAATCATAATATATATTTGTAATTATGTAATATGTCAATTTAAAAAATATATAAACAATCACATTTGAATTTTGAAAATAATATAATTATTATATATAAGTATTAAATATTAGGATTCAAATTCTATATAATTTGTTATCTTTCTAATTTTATCACGAAAAATCATTATTATTAACGATGTGATGAAATAAACTGTTTTTGACCCAATGTGATAAATAAATATAGACTATACTTTTCATAGAGTAGTTTAAATAATTTATTATAAGAAACAATCCAAATCTAAAAATTATAAAATTAAGTATAATTTATAACCTAACCCAATAAGTGGCTTCACGTTCATCCTATAATATCCGAATTCTAGCACTTGTGTGAAAGGTGTATATTTATTGTTAAAAAATTAATAAAAAGTATAAACATATACTACATGTAATCACATCAGTATATTAAAAATGCATAATTTATATATGATTACATTAATAAATTCATATATCTTAGAACCCAACGAGTGATCTCAGTGAAAAATATAATATTATTCATCTTAGGAGACAAGAGTTCAATCCACTTTATATGCAAGGTGTGCGCCTCTTCAAAAATTTAAGAAAAATATGAACAAATACTACTCCTTGTAATCACCTTAAAATTATTAAAAAATAGATAAATTTATACATCTTCCGATAGAAAAAAAAACATCTCTCTCTTTATATCAATCCCAAATCTTTAGTTAGATTCAAAAATGGGATTTTGGGGAAAAATCTATTTAATTTGCCATAAAAATCATCAAAGCCATCTGCATTGTACAACTAAGAATCATTATTTAATTACCAACTATTATTGCTGAACTAATTGAGTAATAAACTATTAAGTTAATCATTCACTTAATCTTTATAAAATAGTGAAAAGAGGATATGCGTTGCTGGGTTGATTCGTTGAACTTCTTGAAATCGTTGCAGGGATTAGTTTAATAGTAATAATTATTATTATAGTGTTGGACTTGTGTCTTACCTCTGAAGGAGGGAATAGATTCGTGTCTGAAATAATTAGATCCACCATATCAGCTTTATTAATTTAATACTGTACCACCCAAAGTACATTATACTTATAACAATAGCATTGGATCCGATTAAAGCTAATCTTATATTAAGTGATGGTATTAGTATATAATAAAGTTAAAGGGTAAAACTTTGATACACAGGCTGTGCAAAGTTAATTTTACACAAGCCTGTGTATTTACACTATAAAAACCCAAATCCTAAATTTTTAACCTTAACCCTAAAAAATTAAACCTCACACTCTAAACCTTAAACCCTAAATTTTAAACACTAACCTTAAATTCTAAACCCTACAACATAAACCCCTAAATCTTAAATCCTAAACTAAAACCCTAACCCCTAAAACTAAAATGCACGTGTAAACTGTGTATCAAGTTTTTTTCCAAAGTTAAAAGGCATATCTTTTGTATACTAGTTAAAAAGGCACAATAAATCTAGTTCTTTTTAGGTAAACTACTTATTTAGTCACTAAACTATAATGTTGATTCTATTATGATCATTGGGAAAAAAATTGTTAACTAAGACTATTGTTTCGACAATTAAATTAGACTGTTAAATGATTAATATAATCACTAATGTGATAGTTTTTAAATTTGTATAATAGTAGTTTTAGTTTCAAATCTTATATATTTTTATCAATTTATTTCTAATTCAAAATATTTTAATAAACTTAACCTTCAATATTTATTTTTTTTATTAATTTAGGGTTTAATTTAATTCGAAATAGTTCAATAAATTTAACATTTCATTCTAATAAAATGGCAATATATATATATCATCTTATTGGTGAAAATTCAGGGAGATAGATTAAATCTGGACATAAGTCAATATTTAGCCGCTACACCAAACTAAGTAATTGTTACATGGTTAACAAAAATAATATTTTGGTTAAATTGCAATAGATGCAAGATTTTTTATATTTTTAAACTAAACTATTTCATTCACAAATCATACAACATCGTTGAGAGTATATCTTTTTATTTTTTATTGCTATGATTTCATATCTATAAATATAATCGTATCATATATGAGTTAAATACTCAACACATCAACTATTAAATTACTACCTAGCGACACATCCGTTTTTGATATATCTAAGCATGTAAGTCACTCATATATTGTTCTACATTTACTTAGGTTTGAGGTAAATATATTTTGTCACAATTACATTTAACTTATAAAGAAATTTAAGATTAATTATCTTGTGTCTACTCCAATTTATTGTTTAACTCTATCAAACACATTTGTCTTTGCTCGAAAGTTAACCTGGTCTGATAGTTAAGACAAACTGTCTCTTCTTTAAACATTAAATGACACAATAATCCTAATAATAACTATTTGTTCGAGATAATTTCATGAACTACAAATTTGTTTAGATTAAAAACAAATATAAATTGTCTTATATTTAGTTTTTTAACAATTTCTATTTAGGGGAAAGGGAGGGAGAATTTGCTTCTAATAAGTTTTAAATCCACAATCTAAGGGAGAGTGTCAATCGAGAATTTTAACCACTTACTTTAGAGATGGTTGATATAACTATTATTTTAAAATTAATTTCATAATTTTAAGATAAAGATGTGCAAAAAAAAAAAAATGAACAGTGCACATAAATTACACTATTCATTAAAAATGAATAAGATAAATTACAATTATTATGCGAAATTACTACACTAAGAACATAAAAAATCATAATGAGCTTACTATATTTTTTTTTCTAGAGTGCTTGGCCAATTGCGAGAAAAGATGAATTGTAAAGCTGTTCAGGTTATCTTCTGCATTGCTTCCACCATTTAATGCAACAACTTTGGGGCTCATTCCTAAGAAGAATGACCCCTTTTTTCCCCATGTAGTTGTCTTTCGGCCAATCTCATATTGTTCGATTATGGTTAATAAAATCTTAACATGTTTATATAACATTTATTAATACTGTTATGAATTAAATAATTATTTATTTATATTTTATTTTATATAATTATATTTATTATCAATACCTATTTAATTATAAATTTGGGGTTTAGTTACATCTATTTAATTACAAAGTTTAAGGTTTGCATGAGATTTGAAACGAATTCAGATAAACCGAAATGAATAGCAGAAAAAAGGGTGAAAGTTCATTCATCTTAAAGCTGTACAAAGCAGACATGACCATCAACAACAAAAACATAAAGCTCACAGCTTTCCCTAGGATAGGCAAAACCCTTCCTTCTCGTTCGTACAAAATCATCAACCAAAACTAGGTTTCTTTCTAGGACAAACAATTAACCTAAGAAAATTGACCAGCGGATGTTCTGCGAGAAAAAATAGAAGCAAAAGAATTGGCAATTCCGACCAAGATTGCTACTTTCACTTTACCCCTCCTCGGGATCGGACGTCCGGCGGTCCTCGGTGAAAAGCTCCCACCGTCGATCCTTTCTAACCTTGCTCCGCCCATTTCTTCTTACAATTGTTGCTTAAGATCTTAAGAGATGGAAAAGAATACCGAGAGATTGTGTTGTGTAATATGCTTGTCCAAGGCTTATATAAAGGGATGAACAAATAGTTGCCCTTCGTTTGTTACAAATATTACAGTCATGCCCCACGGGAGGAGTTAGACACTTGGACTATTTTCGTCTTTGTGAACTGTTGCATTCACATCATGGACTCTTGTAGTGTATGTGTGAACATGGCATTGTTTAAGTACTGAATTTATAATTTTATAATGGCACATGCTGAGTTGGTGCATTTAGGGACAGCGACAATAAATTATAAAAGATTCTTTGTCTTCTAATAATATAAGTAAGAGTTTTTTAATGTAAAGTTTAGATGATTGATGTCATGTCTGCATTTAAATCACGTGCTACTTTGCGTTCACATTAACTTTTAAAAATAAAAATAAATAAAAGCAGATCTTATTATGCGATGAATTTAGAGTACATCATGAAAATATTATAAAATATAAAATTTAAAATATTATTTATTAATTTAAAATATAATAGTTGATGGGTAAGTATTGAAAGGTTTTAAATATCAATATTTGTTATTTTTAATAATATTTTAAGTTGATATTAAATATTAAATTTTATTTTTAAATGTTAATATTTGTGAAATTAACAATTTAAAAATTATTAAAAATATAATATTTTAAGTTAATATATAACATTTTAAATTATATATTTTATAACATTTCAATTGCACCGTAATCATACCCTAAACTTTATTGCACTTTAGAATCCCCGCTACTTTAGCATTTGCATGCACCCCAAAGTCCCAACGGTGGAGTGCAAAAATTCACGAGCCTACCCGGAAGAACCGACAACTTTTCATCAGAGGAACCGAACACCTTTTTCTTTAACAAATTAAGAATAGATTTTTTTAGACTAGAAAGAAAAATTCATTAAAAAACTAAAAAACATACACCAAAATCAGGACCACAAACATATTCTTTTTTTAGAAAGTGGACCGCAAACATATCCAGATACAATAAAAGGTCAAAATCTAGAACAGAAACACAAACCCCGCAAAGAGAGGTAAAACCCTAAGGCTTTGCACCCCAGCACAGAAACCCTAAAACACAAAAAAGAAGCTTTATTACGTGACCCCTGAAAATGAAGTTTGTAATTAGAAATATTTTACTTAAATATATAATTTTTAAAAATTTTAATACAATATTTATCGGAGAGATAATTTCTTTATTCTCAAAAGAATTAATGAATATTCGATACAAATTGTAATAGATTATAGGTTAACATGTAACCGAACTGTTAAATAACGGTTAACCGTTTAAAAATTTAATGGTTAACTATTTCTTAATGGTAGGTTATAGTTTAATAAAACTATAACCTCTATAACAGTTAACCAACTATTTATACTAAATAGTACAATTAATCGACCATGGACACCTCTATTATTTAGGTAGTTTACTCTATGAGAAATCAAATTCAAAGGTATGAGAAAACTCTTTTCTTTAGTAACGTACATTACTTAATCTAATCAACAAAATACCTCAGGACGAAATCAAAATTGAAAGGTAAATGATATAATATAAATTTTAAAAGATAAAAATAAATTTATAATTAGTCTAATATTTTAAAAAATATATAATTTTTTTTAAAAAAAACCCGTACCGGAGACAACAACACCTCCCATAAACAACCTTCCTCCTTCCCTGAAATACCTCACAGATGAAAATCAAAGTTAACCGAGAGCAGAGATGTCAGAGCTAGGAAACAAAGGCACAAAGCCTTTTTTTTTAAATAAGTGTCAAATTCTTTTTATATAAAAATAAGTATTTAATATTTTATTTCGTTAATTTTATGAGTATGCTAATAGTTATTATTTTTTAAAAAAATATATTTTTAATTATTTTTACTTTGACTTAATTTTTAAAACCCCTAAATTTTTTAAAATTTACAAAATAACCACCAAAATTGAAAACTCTAACACCCAAAAATTCGAATTGAGCCACTATAGTCACCCATCACTCATGTTAAAAGACCTACACAACCGTTTATTTCATCTCTTCGTCGTCAAAAATCGATGAATGACGTCCCAATCAAACGTCAAATGTAAAATCTTCATTTGAACAATGAACGACGGTCAGATGGCGATAAACAACATTCAAATAGTACAACAAGAGAAGGTCAAACCTTTTAATTAGTTAATAGATATTTTTTAAAAATAAAAAATTAATTAAAAATTTAAATATTCAAAATATCATGTGTCACATTTTAATTAGTTAACAGATATTTTAACTGTAGTTAAAGGTCAAACCTTTTTTTTAAATATGAACCTAAAATTAATAAAATATTAAACCCAACAAGTGTTCCAGTAGAAAGCGAAGGTTGTTCATCTTAGGAAACACAGATTCAAATTGCTATGTGTATATAATGTATACGTATTATCAAAAGATTAAAAATATCTATGAACAAATATTATCTTCTCATTTTCTTTAAACTATTTAAAAAATTAATAAAATATATAATTTTATCAAAAAATAATTTGAGCACCTAAAATTAAAAAATATATAATTTATACCCTTATTCTTATACCAAAATTATAGTAATTTCTATAAATAGATAGACATATTGATTTGACCTTGCATTACTAACTAATTCTCTTTCGGGAACGAAAACGAAAACCTTTCGCTATTATCATTCGCATCTCCGTCGTCGGTTGCTTTAGTCGCCGACCTTTAGCCTCTGTCGCCAGCCATCCGGTTAAGGCATCTCCTTCGTCCCTCTATCTTCTTCTTCTATTCAAGAACACATGATTTTCAACCAAATCGATAATGAAACCTTTTCAAACCCTAGCTCAACATTATTCCCTAAATCAGATTGCAGTTCTGGACCTGCCTTCGAATCTGAACAATCATCGCCTCCCATCTCTCCGTAACCGAAATTCCTAAATAATTTCGAACCAAGGTTCATTCGTTCAAGCAATTAAAGTCATAAGCGAGAAACAAATGTTTCAAGTCTCATAAGGTCCTTAAATATTCACCAAAAAAATTATTTAGCAGCTAAAACGGATAGAGTTTTACACAAGGTATCGTCAATGTTTTGATCCCACTCTCCCTCTAGTGTACGGAAACCTATTAGGGAATATGATTTTGAAAAGAATTGAAATAAAAAAAAAGGTCTGAAGAAGGGGTAAAGATAGAGAGATTGTAGGTAAAACAGACCTGAGAGAGTAAAAAGCAGCGACAACGGCGGCGTTAATGAAATTTTTCGATGAGAGTAAGAGTCCCGTTAGCCTTTCAATATGTTGCTGGACTTGGTATTTAGAAATTCATATGGATTGTATTGTCAACTATCTTTCCTTTGTGTGTTGCCTAGTTTGCTCAATTTAGAATTATAAATTTTCGTTTGACATGTGAAATCAGATGCGTCACACAGTCGGAACTACTAAGATTGAAGAAGATATCTCGGAAAATGCAGAGAAAATTGGTATTCCTTGAGCATATAACGACTCACTATCTTTTTCAATTTACTTTTTCGTTTTTGCCTTTGAATGGTAAGTGATAGATGTTTCTCATGCAGCTGTCGTGACTTTGAAATGCGAAGAAACTGTTATGGAGGACGAAGAAAAGGAAGGTAATCCTTTAGTTCTACTCGAATTCTATCCTTTTTCCATTTCCCTTCTCAAGGCTTCTGTGTTGCACTTGTTTACTACTCATTGAACACTTGTGTTGTAGGCAGCATACTCCTTGAACCTGTACGGAGCAAAACTGAGGCAAGAATGGTTGGTTTTACTCCTTTGGTTTGCTGTTGAATTCGTAGGCCATTACTTGCACTATTTTTTATGTGGTAACTGATTATGCAATTGCAGTGGTACAATGTAAGATTTTGGCCTGGTCTAGATCTTCTAGAATAGTCCCTCTTGCTGGCAGTTACACTTAAGCGTATCTTTCACTTTCATTTGATTCGTTTTGATTAGTATACACATGTTAACTGGTACGTTGAATTGAATTGCATCGAATATTGAAATTGCTAATTTTCTTTTCCTATGTTTTTCTTCAACAGTGATAGTCCTTGTTAGCTTCCCAGCATCGATGATGACCGTATAATCGAAGTTTACATGACCAAGGAAAATGTTGATATAATTGCTGGTCAGTTTACTAAGTTTTAACTAATAAATCTGTGCGTTTATATATGGTTCTTCTAGGAAATTAATGTATATGTTTATGTTTTTTCAGGGCTAGATGAAGTTGAATCTGTGGAGCCACGAATTGGGAAGCATTGTAAGACTGTTTATGAGTCGCTTGGTCCAGAAGTTGGTTATACTTTTGGTGTATTCTATCCGCACGTCAGATATATTTGAATCCTTTGTTAATTCTGATTTGGCTTGGTAATTTGGATAGAGCATTTAAAATGTGGATTTAAATACTTGGTCACAATTGGACTCAGACTTTTTTTTTGGATTCGGACATTTTTCAATTGAATATGGATTGAATTTTGTTTTTCGGATCAAATTAAATTGTCATTCCTAGTGTTTGACCCGAGTTTAAGGGTAGATTCGTGAATTTTAACGTTAATAGGGTTTATTGTGTTTTGACCCTCCGATATTTTTATTTTAATGCAAATCAATTCATAATTGTGTTTTTAATTCAAATCAATTCATAATTTTTTGTTTTTAATTTATGCTATTTAATTATATAGATATATATGCATATATAGTACATTATATTTAGTTTGGTTAATAGATATAAATCTTAAGTAAATATTATTATTATTATTATTACTACTATTTAATTTGCACTGTTAATACATTCATAATTTTATTATCACTTTTAATATGGCTTAAACCAAAAATCAGCTTTTTTTCTGTTTTAAGTACCTAAACTATAGTTTAGGTAAAATAAGTTTTTAAACTATCATTTCTAGTTACTTTAAGTTCGATGATTATTTAAGTCAAAAGAAAATTATTTCGACTAATAAAATGTTGATACATCACAATTCTTTTTAACTAATAGATAGTTTAAGGATTAAAAGAAAAAAAATAACATAATTTAGGTACTTATTTTGACTAAAAAATAGTTTAGGGACTTAAAGTGACTAAATATGATAGTTTAAAGATTTATTTTGCTCAAATCATAATTTAGGTACTTAAAAAAAACATAGTTAAATGACTGATTTTTTCATTTAAGCCTTTTAATATATATATATAAATTAATTTCCATTTTACCATTATTCTAAATTACCTAATATATATTTATGTTTCTTTTTAATGTTTAGGTTAACTTTTTTTACTTTATGTGTTGCCTTATTTTTTAAAAGTATATATAATAAGAGTTATATTTTGATACATAAGTTGTGCAATTTTTTTTACATAATCTTTATATAAAATTTAAAACTTAAATTTCAAACCCTAGTACTTTAAAACCTAAACTTTAACCCTAAACTCTAAATTCTAACAATAAACCTTAAATTTTACACCTTACACACTAAACCCCTAAACCTTAACCTAAAACTCTAAACCTTAAACCCTAAAATTGAAGGGCTTGTGTATCAAAGTATTTTCTATATAATAAATGATGTTTTGTAAATATTATAAATGATATTTTGTTTTAAAAAATTAAAAGCCATAAATATTTTAATTCGACTCAAATATGGACCAGACTTAAATTCGGATCGAATCTTGACATGGTCTATATCCGATCCGCCGCCTATTAGGATTCAGACCATTTTTGGATTTGATTTTTTAATAGAACCTTTTTCGGGATCAAATTGAGTTTGGATTAAATTGTCATCCTACACATACATGCGACCATACAAAATATAAAAACAGTTAAAAATTAAATGAAATATTTAAAAATAATTTAAAATAAAAGTAAAAACAAAAACAAACACAAACACAAAAAATTATAAATCCTTATATACGTTCAAACAGTCTTCTATAGATTCATTATTCTCTAAATTTCTGATTTTTAAATGATTTTAGATGTAAAAATCATATAAATTTTAAAAATACAGCTTTCAAAAATCTTAACCAATTCAAGCTTTTATATTTAAGGTTTTTTGAAACCTTGAACATAATTTGCTATAGTTTATCTTTTTCAATATTTTGAGTTATTTTTTTGGGAACTAAATTCTCACGTTTGTTTTTATTTTATTTTATCTTATTTGTTTAAAATATTCCATTTAAATTTAAATTTTTAATATTTCATATTAAAATAAAATTATATTTCACATGTAAGCATGTAACAGGTAAAATGTCTTGTCATTTGATGTTACATATATGTGTCATATCATTACGTTAAATTTTTAGTGGTCTAATTAATATGCTAGTTAAAAATTGAGTAATTTGACAAAAAGATTTAAGTTGAGAATTAACATGTTAAAAAGATAAGGACCCAAATGACGGAAATTATAAACATTAAGGACTAAAATTATTTTTCCCTAAATTTAATTCTTAAACTATATATTTTTCTTTTTTATATACTTATATTTCTCTAAAGTATTAACTTTCTATAATAATTAAACAGTTTCTGTTATAGTTATTATAATCTTTGTCACAATTTTTTTGCGCTACGTATTTTCACTCGCTAAACTGTTTGGAAATAACATTCAGTGTCACTTATTCGAAGATACCCGCTAAATGTCCTCCAGAACTAGGGGTGTAAATGAGCCGAGTTCGAGTTTGCTCAACTCGAGTTGAATTTGAGTAGTGTTGAGCTCAACTGGACTCGTTAAACATAATTTTGATCGAGTAGCTTGCAATT
Source organism: Hibiscus mutabilis (assembly GCA_019671005.1). Taxonomy (NCBI): domain Eukaryota; kingdom Viridiplantae; phylum Streptophyta; class Magnoliopsida; order Malvales; family Malvaceae; genus Hibiscus; species Hibiscus mutabilis. Next base: position 83,901,151 of record CM033714.1, read on the forward strand.
TGTCTCGTGTCATTTACAATCTTATCCAAAAGACATACATCAAGTCTACTTACTCACAAGTTGAGTCTATCAACTTATATATAAGATTACTCTACCCCATCCATCACATCTTATGAGAGCTAAATTTGACATTACCGTCAAACTTCTATTATAGTTTCCTTCAAGTTGAATCTGACATAAAGGGTCGATCTAGACCTCATATTTATACACATTTTCTTAAGTTCTTGACGTCCACAAAAGCCAAAAAAAAAAGAGTGTGCTAGTGTCTAATCATATTCCCTAATGCCTTTAAATTGCTCCACCCTGGGTTCCAGAGTCGGCCTACAACACCAAGTTAACATCGACAGCCTACGTAGGAACTTGCTTCCCAACAACGCTTAGGAAAAGACCCCACCTTTTCACCAGAAGAATAAGCTGCTAACATGGCCAAACTCTGCAATAAGGGTTCCAGTATCCTTGATCGATAATCCGGCATTGGCTACTTTCTGTGATTCAGTCGAGAAGTCGAATTCGACACACTCCTTCACAACATGATTAGCTCACAATCATGGCCTTAGGTGCATATTTGCTTTCCACGTTTCATCCCATTTCCATATATAAACTTCATATGTATAAACAGAAAAGTATGATAATCAGAGCCAAGTAGAATTTCTCTACTCATTTTTTCTCATTTCTTTTCCGCTCTTCTTTAAACCAGATCTCATGGCTCGTCCTTTACTTCCAATGATCTTGTACATTTTAGTGCACCGACCAACTTTCAAATCAAACTTACGTCTGCCAATTTTCCTGTTTGGTGTTGCCAAGTGGAGGCTACTCTCATTGGTTTTGGGCTACTCAGTTAAATTGATGGTTCACAACCTTCCCCATCTAAGTTTACCGATGCTACGGCAGCAATTACTAATCCTGAATATCTACAACGGTATCGTCAGGATCAAATTCTTATCAGTGCGCTTCTTGGCAGTTGTGATGATCAAGTTCAACCACTTATTTCATCCGCTGTCACCGCCAAAATTGCATGGGATACTCTAGTTGTGAGTTATGTTCGAGCATCTCCCGGTCGTATCCTTGCTCTCAAGTCCAAATTGGCTCGCAATCCACGTGGTTCCAAGTTTATCTCCGACTACATGAAAGACATGCAAGATATTGCCTCTGATCTTGCCTTGGCAAACTATCTTGTCTCCGAAGCAGATCTCTTGATTTCTATTGTCAATCAATTGGGTGATGATTATCGTCCAATTGTTGCTGCTCTTCGTGTATGTAGCACATCGATATCCATGCTTGAATTGTCTGAGATCTTAACTGATCATGAGAGATTCCTACAAGAATCTGACCAAAAGCTACACCTCTTGCCGTGACATATTCTGCGCAGTGGGCTAATTCAAATCATGGTTATTCCACCAACTGTTCTCGAGGGAAGGGTGGTCGCTCTGGCCATTCGTTTTCTGGTGGGGGTTGTAGTCATGTTCCTCAATCTAGTCATTTTAGATGACAAGATGTTGTGTGCAAGTTCTGTAATTTGCCAGGGCATGTTGTTCAAGATTGTCGTAAGCTTGTTCAGTTCCTTCACAACAACAACTTTTATCAGCAACCACCGTCTGATTCACCTGTTGTTAACACTGCTACTAATCTTTCATCATCTGATTAGGATCCTTAGATGTTTGATAGTGGTGCCTCGTATCACACCACAATGACCACTGCGTCTCTTCAGGATATCTCCTCTTATAATGGTCCTGATACAGTTCATCTGGGTAATGGTAACTCTCTACATATATCTCATGTTGGCTGATGCACTGCTCTCATAGCTACCAAACTCTTTCTCTCACAAATGTCTTATGTGTTCCTCAGTTAAATACAATTTTGGTGTCGATTTCTAAATTATGTCAGACTAATCATGTGTCTGTTGAATTCTTAACTCTTATTTTCTTGTTAAGGATCGAATCACGAGAATTCCTCTTTTTCGAGGCAATAGAACTGGTGGTGTCTACTATGCTTCGCGATCCTTTTCTCCCTAAGTCAACTCAATCAATTGCTTGTCCATGCATCAGCTGCATCACAAGTTGGCCATCCCTCCTGTTGCGCGTAATAAGTGCTACGCAATTGTGCAAGTATACACGTCGCAAGTTATAGTATAAAAGATATCGTCTCCACAGGGATTGGTGCTACTTCAAGAATCTAGTCTCTTGCACTGTAAAAAGTAAAAACACAAATAAAAGATTATAGAAGTTTAACTAATCTAGAAAGTAAATAAGTAAAAGAAAAGATGAATTCAATTGAGAGAGATAGGCTAGGTTATCGTGAGTTGAGGTGTGATAGCCGATTGGATTGTCTTGATAAAAGAGTGCACGGGCAACTCAGTTGCCGTGGCAACTTGCACGACGGGGTTGCCTTGGCAACTAATTGATGGTTGCCTGGGCGACTAGTTGGGCAACTACTTGGGCGACTGGACAACAACTTCAAGGTTCGGCGGAGCGTTCTTCAATGGTTTCTTCTTATCCCTAAGTCGAAACTCTAGCTACTTGTGCATGCCTTGATAATACATCCATGCGTGAATCAAGGGTGAACAACAACCAATCTTGCGCTCCTCTTAGCCGTTGAAATCCTTAACTTATTCCTAAGCCGGATTAATCTTCACCATCATTGGATTGAATAAAGATCATATTCATTCGTTTCTTGAATCTAACTCTCCCGATATTAGATAAATGGATGAAATCACGAGATCATCTCCCAATTCACTCGCAAGCAATAATAAGAACCAAGAATGAATAAACCTTGAAATAGAAAAGTGCAAACTCTTATTACCTAAACAAAAACCAATAGTTTCTCACAACCACAAAACACAATAACCATAGCCAAGTAAATTTAGTTCATGGCTAAGTTCCAAAGAAACACAAGATAAACAATCCTTAGCATGAACCCAATCGAACAACGAAGAAAAGCTGAAGCTTGTCGAAAATTCCCCTTGCTTCCTTTCTTGGTCTTGTCGAAATTCCCTCTTGCTCTCTCTATGCATCTTGTCGAAATCTCATTGATATTTATAGGGCTAGGCCAAAGTCCTTCTTTGAGGAGGAGTTTGAGTTGGAATTAAATTATCTTTAAAGAATATAATTCTTTATTATAATTTTATTCCTATTAGAACTTCTCCTATCTTCTTGGAATTTAATTCTTCTTTAATCTCTGCATGGCAATCAAATTCCTTTGGGCTTGGGCCTTGCTCCATGTCATTTTGGGCTTGTAAAGTCATGAATTTCGACATCCATATTGCTTTTTGTCTTTGTCGACAAATGCCATGGCAACTGGCTCGGCGTCTCCTTCATACATTGCCCTGGCAACTAGCTCGGCATTGCTTTGGCAAGTGATCCTGCACATACACACACAAAAACACACCAAAGCAGCATCTATTTCCACAAAAATCACCAAGTTATGTAATCAAGCTCAACGATTGAAGGAAACATGGATTAATGCATGAATGGCTAACTATGCAACTAATATGAGCCTAAGTCTAACAATAATATGAGTGAAAAGGGTAAGAAAAATAGTACTTTTGAACACTTATCACCTCCGATAAAGTCTTAGCCTCTATATTACGCACCTGTAATATATCTTATGACCCAACTAGTTTGACGAACTATCATTGTACTTTTTGTCTCATTAATAAGAGTTATATACTGCCATTTGGTCAAAATACTATGTCAAGCTCTCGTCCTCTTGAATTGCTTTACTCTAATGTTTAGAGCACTAAACATGTGTCTTATGATGGATATTCATACTATGTAGTGTTTGTTGATAATTTTACCAAGTATATCTGGTTATACCCGATGAAGAAGAAATCTGATGTTGCGGCAATATTTCCTCAGTTTAAAAGTCTTGTTGAAAGCTTTTTTCATTAGACCATTGTCTCTTTTCTCAGATAATGGAGGTGAGTTTGTTAAGCTCTTGCCCATTTTGAATTTGGGCGATATTTCTCATTTTACTTCATCGCCTCATACTCCGGAGCACAACGGGACTGCTGAATGGAGTCGTCACATAGTGGAGACCGAACTCTCTCTACTTCACTTTGCATCTCTCCCAATTGAGTATTGGCCTCATACTTTTCAGGCAGCTGCTTATCTTATTAATTAGATGCCAACACCGATACTGGGTAATGTATCGTCTTACCTACTTCTTCATCAACAAGCACCGAACTATGACAAGCTTCAACCGTTCGGATGCTTGTGTTTTCCTTGGCTGAGACCATACACGATACATAAACTTAAGCCATGGTCCGCGGAATGTGTTTTTCTTGGATACTCTATGACGCAGTCTACTTATAAATGTCTGGAGCCGACCGCTAAAAGAATATATGTCTCTCGCTATGTCCAATTTGTTCCTCACATCTTCTTTTTTGCTACACGACGTGTCATTCCTATGCCACGAAAACATGATGCTTCCTTATTTAATTTTCCCCGACAATTGTCTATTTTCCCCGGTAACCTGATGCTTCACCCTGGTAACATGATACTTCCTTATCCAGTAAGTCACGACAACCTAATGATTCCATTGCCACACCGGTTCCCTTACCTACTCTGCCACGGTAACCTGATGATCTCTTTGCCACATCAGTTCCCTTGGTTGATCTGCCATAGCAGGATTTTGCCCTTGACTTGCCATAACAAGATGTCTTCCCTGGCTTGCCGCAACATAATCCTCTGCAACAGCGAATTTGTCAGCCAAATTCGAGGTATTTTGGTCCTTTATTTATTAATACTACCTGTCTGGTTTGTTCTTATATCTCTCTCAATGTCCGGTTTGTTCCTTATATCTTCCTTTTTTCTACACGACATATCCTCCATATGCCACGGAAACATGATGCTTCCTTGTCTAGTTTGCCCCGGTAACCTGATGCTTCACCCCAACAACATGATGTTTCCTTGTCCAGTAAGTTACGGAAACCTGATGATTCCATTGCCTTATCGGTTCCCTTACCTACTCTGCCACGACAACTTGATGATCTCATTGCCACATCAGTTCCCTTGGTTGATTTGCCACAGCATGATGTTGCCCCTGACTTGCCATAGCAAGATGTCTCCCCTGGCTTGCCGCAGCATAATCCTCCGCAACAACAAATTCACCGGCCAAATCTGAGGTACTTTGGTTCTTCATTTATTAATACTACTACATGTTATCCTTTGCCTTCCACAATAGAGCCAAAGACTGTTACTCAAGCTCTCAAAGACCCACAATGGAGACAAGCCATGGATGATGAGTTTAATGCCTTGCTACGCAACTAAACATAGGCTTTTGTTTCATGGTTTACACAATTGGTCGTATGGTACAAATGGGTATTCCGTGTGAAACGGCGTGCTGATGGCTTTGTTGATCGATACAAGGCTCGACTGATAGCGAAAAATAATCTCAAGAACCTGGTTGTGACTACTTTGAGACCTTTAGTCATGTGATGAAACATGTTACGGTGCGTATTATTTTTACTCGCCCTCCATCATGCATGGCCCATCAAGCAACTTGACATTAATAATATCTTCTTAAATGGCACCTTACATGAGGAAGTCTATCTAGAACAACCTCCGGGGTATGTTGATTCTACTCACCCATCTCATATTTGTTGGTTGCGTAAAGCCTTGTATGGCCTTAAGCAAGCCCAGAGGGCATGGTATGTTGGTTTTACGAAATCAAAGGCTGATGCCTCCCTCTTCATATATATTGCAAAGGGAGTTATTTTATACTTTCTCATCTACGTTGATGATATTGTGCTTATTGGTAATAACACTGATTTTATTGCTCATTTCACCAACATATTATCTACGAAGTTTGCTTTGAAGGATATGGGCTTGCTCAGCCATTTTCTTGGCATTGAGGTTATTTCCACTTCTACTGGGTTGTTTTTATCTCAGGCGCAATATATCTCTGACATTTTGACTCAGTTTCAGATGGAAAATGTCAAGGCAATTTTCACGCCTATGTCCTCTTCCGACAAGCTACCTTCGCCGGAACCATCCACGGCACTTTATATTTCTAGGTATCGTCGATTACTTGGTCTCCTTCAGTATCTCACACTTACTCGTCCGGATATTTCTTTTACTGTGAATCGTTTGTCGCAATACATACATGGTCCTTCACTTACACAGCAGCTAAACGCATCCTACGTTATCTCAAAGGAACATTATGCCATGGCATTCTTTTTTGTTTGGCATCTTTCCTTCATCTCACGGCCTTTGTCGATGAGGACTGGGGAGGATCATCTACGGACGGTTGATCCACTACTGGATATGATATTTATCTTGGATCTAATCTTGTTTCTTGGAAGTCAGCTCGTCAGAAAATCGTTTCTCGTTCCTCCACAGAAGCTGAATATCGTGTCATGGCAAATGCAATTGCCGAAGTGCTTTGGGTCTAACATCTTCTTCAAGAAATTGTCGTGGCATCACCGAAACCATTATCTCTCTTCTGCAACAATCTCAGTGCCACATATGTTTGCAAAAATCCAGTTTTTCATTCTCATATGAAACATCTTGCCCTTGATTACTTCTTTGTTCGTGACTTAGTTGGTGCAGGTTCTCTTCTTGTTCGACACATTCCCTCCAAAGCTCAGATTGCGGACACGCTCACCAAACCGCTTGGTCGTAATCTCTTCATCCATTTTTGGTCCAAGATTGGAGTTTCCGATGGATCATTTATCTTGCGGAGGCGTATTAAGGATAAAGATAAGATGATATAACTTTTATCTCATTCAATTTCATGAGATAACTTTTAGTCAAATCTCATTCAAATCCTATCTTATCTTGTATTTAAATATTTAATTTATATTTAATATTTGGTTTATCTTATCCTTGTATATCTATTTGTAAACCTATATATAGGTCAATTGTAAACATTGTTTATCATCAAATATACAAATCTTTTACAACCATAGCTCGAGAGGATGCCGAAATATTTATGGGATCATGCACATGGTGTACTTATCATACAGGAAGCTGGTGGTGCTGTGACATTGGTGGGTTTGAATTGATTGGCAATGGGCGTCATTTTCTCTTTAGATATGGCAATAAATCAAACAATATAATTCATACAAACCTAGACACTGCTCTTCTAATCATCAGCCACAATTAAAGACTTGCAAGTTGCAACAATGTATTCCCATATGCTCTTTGTGATATGATAACCTAAAAATAGCCACTAATTCATCATTTATGAGACGGCTTGCTAATGGTAATTAAACATGCTAAAAGATGCAAATTTCTATCCCAAGTGGTACTAACTAATTTGTATGGAATACCAGTAAACGTTGAGCGCAGTGGTAACATATATTGCACTTGTTTAAATTTTGAAGACGATATTATTTAGACAAATAACAACAAAACAAACCCTCAATACGAACTATAAAACGAACATGAACGATAAAATATATATATAATGAGTTATTTGGATGTACAATTAATTTCAGTGACTTCATACAATCACTTTTTTAATGTTTAAAAATATCATTTTTTTATCCTTTACATATTTTTAACAAGGGATGGGATCCAGTTACATAGTGTAAAACTCATTTAGTTTTACACTAATCAGTGGCTATTGGATGAGTAAAATGGATAGATGAAATTAACAGTAAATATCACTTAAAAATTAAAGATAAAGAAACAATCTTAGCCATTAATTACCATCATCCAATGGTCCAAAAAAATGTAAAGGTAATTGAGTTTTACACCATGTAAGTGGATCCTAACCCTTTTAACAAATTATAAGTTTTATCACCTTTTTAAGTCTACGAATGATTATAAATGGAAAAATAATTTAAATAAATTGTTTCCTTCCATTCAATAGTTTAATCTCATTGGTCTCTCATGTCTCCGATAAACCAAAGGAGAAAATAAGCTGTGATCTTAATCAGCAAACCATAGACGCCAAAAGGAAAATAAGCTTTTCCATTGCCGGGAATTGAACACGGGTTTCCTGTGTGAAAGCTAAATATACTAACCACTAAACGACAATAAATTGATGAATTGTTACTATTGTTTAAACATTCTAGCTTTTGCACAATTTCACACTTTTAATTAATTTAAATTTCTTAATTAACAAAATAATTTATTTTAGTCATAGTTAAAAATAAGCCGAAAATATTAAACTACCATCGGTTAACATTTTGATATATCCTATTACTTTAAAAATAATAAGAATTGTTTAATTCCATTTTAAAATGTAAACTAGTATTTCATCTATCTTGTTTTTTTGGTTGGTTCAGAGAAAAACTTAACATTGCATACCCAAAATACAAACAGACTTATAATTATGAATGGAGCAAACGACAACCAGAGACTTTGAGGAAAGCAAATGTAAATAATATTAAAATGGATAGCTAAGAAACAATTGAACTCAAAAAATTTAATATTTACATTATGATATAGTATATTTAATTTCAATATGATATAATTTTTTTAGTACATAAAACAAAATAAAAAATGATATATTATAGACTTGAAAACTAGTTGAGTTAGTCTCGAATTTTGAAAATTAGAGTTTAAGTTTAGACCATATTTTAAATGGACCCTAAGTCCATTTTCTAAAGTTGATATTTTTGTTTGAATTTCTTCAAATATTATAATATTTTTATGTTGGGAAACGCTGATACACCCCATAGTGCAGCGAAAAAAAGTATCTGACGTAATCCACCAATGATCCATGTACAAGGGACGAATTCGGGGTGAATAAGGATGAAATGTTAACTTAATAAATCTGGAATCTAGAAATCCGTAGGGAATTCGGAAGAACCAAACGAAACGAACAATATTTTCTCTTCTCTAACTGTTAGAGAGATTTTTCGAAAACAAGGGATAAATGGCTGCTAGACCTTATGCCTTTATATAGCATTTAAAAACCTAATTCTAATTAAATTCGGATTCTTAAATATACAATATATTTAACCGAATATAATTAAATATGTAGAATCTGATTCTACTTTAATTAGGTTTCTTTTAGATATATATATATATACTTTAATAATATTTGATAATTACAATAACTTATCAAATATTAACATATATATATAAACGAAATTATCCATAATTACAATAATTATAACAATTTCGGCTCACTAATTACGTGTACAACAAATTTGTGCACATGTTATCTAATCGATATTTGTTTGTTTCAATCATAGGGTGTGACTCTTGTAGGTTCATGTAACGTTAGCAGTAATATCCAAAACAATTCTAATATTACAAGCAATGAGTCACATCTAGCAATACATCATTGCTACCTAAGTTACATGAAATCGTGGTTCGATTTAACCTTTTTCCGTGATTAACTTCTTTTATGTATTTCATCCTTTTGTCCTCATATCTAGATCGGACACAAGTCATGGATTAGTCACACTTGTATAGTCCATCTAATGTTTCTTGATATCTTGAGTAGACTATTATAAATGAATAACTATGATATCTCGTATCAATTTGTTCGAGCATGTCCATGCATTTCTAGTCTCACTCAATCAAGAGGCCTATGATATTACTCCTATTATGTATGAGGGACAAATCCTATCTTGATCAACTATATTTCGCTACATGGATTATGACATATCCAATATCAGTCTTTATAATGTAGTTAGTTACGACACACGTTTGATCGTATCAAAATATGTCACTCACGATGTTGAAATAATGATGATCTCAAGTCTGAGGATCATACATGTAGTTATCACCATAAGCAATGTTGTGACTGTCACATAATAATCCAAAAAACATGCTCATAGCAGGTCAGTCCAGTATGTTGTTCCCTAACACATACTTATGTATTGATTTTGACATCTCTATGTCAATGACAACACTTTGTCATCAATCAACTACATATTAGTCTTAATACATTATTGTTGTCCAAGCCCACAATAATTCTTGACTAAGGACATTCAAGAATAACTATATTATTCTAAGGACTTTATTATAATCAGTTTATTTATAGATACACATAATAAGACTGAAATAATAACAATAACTTTATATTAATAAAAAATATAAAATAAGTATGTCTTTTACAACCATCTCATTATTGGTCTTTGAGCATACTCCAACATTTTAAACTTAAATGAATAACATAATTGATGAACAGATCTCATTCAAACTCGTGAGACACTTCAATCTATCCTTAATAAAGGAAATAGAATTTTGCAAAATCATGAATACAGGGACGGACACATTATTTTCTGTTAGGAATGTGAATCTTAATACTTAATAAAAATTATATGTAAATTTAAAAAGTTTCGGGGCACGAAATTAGATTATCAATATAAAGTAAAAAAAATTCTAAAATATATGAAAGTTTGAAAGTTCCAACGGTATGGCTGCTTCTAACACCTCTCAATCCATCTCTACATGAATATGATTTCCTAGTACGGAAGTCTTTAAAAGTAATATTACTAGTGCAAATGTATGAACTAAAAGACTTGCAACGATGTATTCCCATGTGTGACATGAAATGTCCAAGATTAATGAAAATTAGAGTTTAAGTTTGGACCATATTTTAAATGGATCCATCCTTTTATAAGTCCATTTTCTAAAGTTTATATTTTGTTTAAATCTCCTCAAATATTAGAAGATATTTTCAAACTTAAATGAATAATTTAATAGCTGAATAGATGTCATTCAAATTCGTGAGACGATTCAATATGCCCGCATAAAGGTAATGAATTTTTGCTAAACCATGAATCCGATTTCCTAGTACAAAAGTCTTTAAAAGCAAATTTATTAGTGCAAATGTATGAACTAGTGGATGATGTGTATTCAGTCGGTGTCGTTTTCTCTATATATTGCAGTAAACCTATCCAAATATAAAATGGTTGGGGTTTTCTATCTGATTAATTCATTCAAAATTATATCACCCACAAATTAAAAGACTTGCAACGATGTATTCCCATGTATAACATGAAATGTCCAACACTACTCAAATGCTCCCCATGTGTCATGTGCTCCTAAAATAGCCACTTCTTCATTTATAAGACAGCATGTCAAAAAGTTTTAATACATCGAATCAGATAAAATTTAAATTATAAATTCTTCGAATTTAGTTTAACCTGTCAATAACATAAAAGAAAATGGTTATATAACCTTTGTTGGAGTACAAATATCACGTTTACACCCGTCGATTTATTTTCAAATGCAAGAGGACCGAAAGTTGTGAAAAAGACATTTTGATTGTAATTCAAAATTTTATTAAGAAGATGGCATGGAAAATTTGAGTAGGTTTGCGGTTTGGCATGCATCTCCCCACCTAATTTTGATTGATTACACGTGGACTTAACAGCTTGTAAGACACAGAGTTGTGATAAATGGATGGTATTTTTTCAATGACTATTAATGAGACCTTTGGTCACATCCAGATAATTACTTTGGTCAAATTGGACAGCCCACTATTTCAGGTTTGCTCATGCTATTTTTATTTTGAGTTTAGTTACGGTATCCAATTCATTAGTTAATTAATCTGAATTGAATAATACAGATGTTTTATGTGCGTGACTAGGGACGGTTATGGGTTAGGTTTTTGTTCAATCTGCACTCGACCCAAAAATTTAACACCTCCATCTAAAACCGACTTGGTCCGACATAAATAAAGAATTATTTTTTTTCATTTTTATATGATAAAATAGAGAGTAATTAAAAATACAAATAAAGAGGGGGCGTTATAATAATTATTTTATTTTTATTGGACAATAGGGAGATAATTGAAAATATATATAAAGAGAGGGTCATTCTAGCAATTATACTTAAATATTTAGAATAAAATTAAACTATTATTTCGGGTAGGGTCAGGTCAAATATTTTTCACCCTAAACCCGAACCCGATTCGACCTCATACTCAAAAAATCTCAACTTGAACCTTACTTAAATCAAAAAGTTTCTTTAAAAACCTGACCCAAGGTCGGAATTCGTCAGGTATGGGTCAAATAACTATCCCTAAGGGTGACTATCCAATTCAATTTTTTTCATTCACAACGTCAAGAGTCGGACCTCTAACCTTACTGAAGGTATCTCGTGCCTCGTACTATCTTTGATTGTCGTTTAAATTTAAAGATTTGTTTGATATTTGAAAATATTTAGATATAAAATGTTAACATGGAATTGAAATAAGTTAGATCCAATGAAAAAATAAGCTATAACCAATATTGTCCGATTCTTAATTTTATGAAATACAACTATTATTTTTTGTTTACTTATATATTATAGAATTTATATTATATATAATGTAAAATTTTAAAATTTATATGTTAAACGGTTCATGTCTAGAATTTTAATAGAATGAAAAAATATATAAAATTACTACGCATTATAAAACAATTTTAAATGGTTTTTAGAAAAGTGGGTGGTTGAAAACAAGATTGGATTGTTAATTTATAAAAACATGCAAGTTTAAGTGAAATTTAACCCTTTAAAACATTTCAATTTGTTTATGTCCCAATCATCTTTTTTTTTTTAACATCGCCTCTCATATAAGCCGACCAAAATAAATTGTGTTTACATACAAATTTGACCTGTGTGATTAAGGTGGGATACTGGGGACAAAGACAAGAGCTATAGTCAAGTAGGTGAGCAAAATACATATGGGAAGGATATTAGCAGTGGAACTCAATATTATTTATTAATAGATTATTTAAAATGTTTACATTTAGAGGGAATCAACAATATAAATTATATATTTTTAGGGGACTAAATACAATTTTACTATTATCTCATTTTAAATTTTTATAATTTTAAAATTTTTTGGGAGTTGTAGCCCCGCTGGTCTCTTAAAAGTACCGCTCCTGAGAACAAAACTGCATACATAAATCGAACATATTGACCTTTATTATATTTAGAGTGAGTCGAATTTGACCATTAAACTATAAATAAGACTCTTTTAATAGTATTTTTTTATTTACAAGACTCCAATTTAAGATTACACTTAAAATTTATCGAGCTTTTTAATTGACCCAACGGAATTTGGCAAATATTTAGAAATGTAATCTCTATATTTACATAAGACCATGGACCACATCCTAAGTGTAAAGTGCGATCGAACAAATTTTTTTTTTCAAAGAACAAAATTGAAACCATACATTAGTGTTAATGAGGTTTGGTGGATTGGGTGTTGGATGCATTAATGTCATGTTTGAGACATTGCAAGCAATTTACCCTTTTACTTTTGTCATCTTAAAAGTCCAATCGCATAATTTTTGTAAGTTCATAAAATTTCTTTTATTGTTGACAGGCAATATTAGGTTTAGGTGGGCAAAGGGGGTACATGATAGTACCATAAATCTATTTCTATTTCTATTTCCACCTCTAAACTAAAAATTGTTCCTCTTTAATCATTAATGTTACAAAAAAAATTATTATTTTGGTTGATCCTTGTTAAATCAATAACCATGTTGTTGATGTTTCCATTTTTAATTAGAATAATAACAATTTTAACACTCTACATTTTCATTTATTAATATAGAACATATAAAAACAATATCATGTCAACATGAAGTACATATAGACTATCATATCTGCTTAATGGGTGGCTCAACCTCAACACAGATGTGGTGCAGCGGCGGTGTCTAGCAGTTCAAGTTTTGGTTCCATTGGGGCGCCATCTGTGGTCCCTTTGGTGAGTGGATCATTAGTTACCACAAAGCTATCGGCGTTGTCTCTCCCTTGAATGCGGAGCTGTGGAGTATCCTGGTGGGGCTCCAAGCTGCCTGGTCGAATGGTGCGGAGCGTTTGCAGGTTCAGTCTGATTGTGCCAATGCCATCCAGTTGATCCTTGAGGCCTCCCCCTTAACCAGTCTGCAGCCCCTCGTGAGAGCCATTGCTGCGTTATGCGATCGTGCTTGGTTTTTCGAGTTCAAATGGATCCCCAGAGATTGTAATAGGGTGGCGGATTGCATTTCTAAACTTGTTCTTTCCCGACGTTTCGAGCTTCAAACGTTCATTGATATCCATGATGCTGTTCGTTCGCTCGAAGTAGATGGCCAATCTGATCATGGCCTTGCTCAACTTTAGTCTTTAGCTTGTTTCTCCTCTTAATTAAAAATAAAATAAAAAGATAGACGGATAAATTTAAGAAAAAAACTTTGATACACAGTCGTATAAACTCTAAACTCGAATTCAGCTGGTGCCGACTTTAGATGCACTGTTCAAACAACAATACTTCTGGAATTAATTTACTCAGTACAATACTTTAGAGAAAAAAATTTCACCACAATATTGATGTAAATTTTTCCAATAAACTCATAATCGAAATATATTTTGACAAATACATAATAAAACTTAAATCGAAATAAATCTAGATTGAAAATTTATACATGATATTTTATACGGTGAAATTTGAACCTAAAACACTTAAAATCTTAAAAATTGAACATTATAAACACAATCAAAGTCTCACTTACACCGCATAATCTCCAAAACCTCCAATGATATATATTATATATGTCAGTTCTTTAGAGGTATAAATGTATAAGGGTCTTTGTACTATTTTAAATTTTAAAATTTAATCCATATTTTAAATTTTCAAACAAGTAAACCCAAAGTTTGTGAAAAACAACAAAATTTTCCCTTTAAATATGTCATCTTCCATTGAAACCTAACCACCATCATTAAATGATATATAGATGTAGAATTAGAGATTGAAAAAAATAAATCTTGCCATATAGATAAACAAAAATCGTGTTTACAAGAGGATGCGTCGTGTGAATCACTATATGAACATCAAACTACTACAAAGATAGACAAAAAACGTACCACCAAACAAACGAACAAACACAACAAGATGTGCAAAAATAAAAAACCCAAAACATTTACTATTCCTATTTGAAACTAAAAACAAAAGAATAAATTAAACGGATATATTGACACCATCATCGAAACGACACTCTTAGAGAAAATAAATCAGAGAAACACTTTAAGAAAAGCTGAGATTTAGAATGAATCGATAAACATAATCTATAATTAAATTCAAATCAACTTTATTTTCTAGTAATAATCATATGACAATAACTAAAGATGTAGACATATTGAACTTTATAATCATAAAGCCCGTATATGATATGAATTATGATAGATACAAACACACACGTGTATATGTATAGACTGATATATAGACATAGAGAGAAGATGAAGAGATGTGAAACTCACAGAAAAAGGGTTGACATCATCTTCTTCCTCGTGAAAAGGGTTCCTATCACGGTGAGCAGCCATGGAATAATGTTCAAGGGTTCAACCTAAATGTCTAAGCACATAGAGGAAGGGGAAATGATTTCTTGGAAAGTGAAGGCGACATTTTTCATTACCAGGGGAACCAATGCTGTTATATAGAGAGAAACAAGGAAAATTCAGAAACTTTGTCTTCTCCTCTAAATGCTCCAATCCGCCATTCCGTTGAAGCCAAGGCGAAAACGAAATATTATAAGAAAGGAGGACGGCAAGAAGATAGACAACGTAGTATATAAATATATATTGTTTGAATTAAATACGGATTCATCGAAGAGATTCCTGGTTTTATAGCTTGTTTCATTGCTTTTGTTGGAGAGTGGCCTATACTCTTGAGTTGAAAAGTTGTCATAAATCTATTA
Organism: Hibiscus mutabilis; assembly: GCA_019671005.1. Lineage (NCBI taxonomy): Eukaryota > Viridiplantae > Streptophyta > Magnoliopsida > Malvales > Malvaceae > Hibiscus > Hibiscus mutabilis. Next base: position 83,916,725 of record CM033714.1, read on the forward strand.
GTGTTTTAGATTTGAAAAACAACTTCCATAAATTATTAGAAATGCATTGTTTTACCTCTCTTATTCTCGTATCAAAATATTTATTAATTTATATTTAAATAAAATGGTAACTAATTTTAAAAATATTTTAATTGTTCTTTACTACTTTTGGAGCTAATTTTTCAACGTTTATAAATCAAGAAGTACTTGCAGAACAAAAGGGCTTCCTTTTGTTTTCACTGATTAATGTTAGTTTTACAAGTTAAGCTGCAGTTCTATAACTGTTTAGGAAAAACTTTTACACATGATAACTAGACACTTAGAAACATTGAGCTACAACAGGGTTTCATGATTTAACACAAAAAAGATTGATATACATTCTACAACACCATCACCAAGCTCAAGCCCTCTTTCTTCCTTTTGTTCGAGTTTCGGGCTTTCGACTTGCACGTCCACTGCCCCCTTTTCTTGGCTGAGGAGCTGAAACGTTCTTTGCCACAGCCAAGGACTCCACCGATGCAGGAGAATCAGCTTTAGTTGTCTTTTTACTCCCATGAGAAGTCCCAACGGCGGGATTCCCATTGTTGGACGTGTTCGCTGGCGGTTTGCGATTAGTACCAGCACGAACACTTCGGGGCTTTGGAGGGGGCTTATGCATGGGCTTGCTGGAGGGAGAGATGGTGCTGGGAACCTTACCTCCTCCGCATTCCATTAAATGTTGTCGCAAAGTTTCTGTGACAATAAGTCTCAGACGCTGTGCGGATTTATATTCACGAGTGCTCTTGGAGTAAAAAACCAAGGCATTGTTGGCAAGTAATAATGTATCACGAAAGAGTTCTCTAACAGACGTTATCAAATTACTGGCAATTCTTGAGCTTATGGTATCGAAATCCATGTGCCGTAGTATCATTTTTTTGTATCTTCCTCTTTTCTGTGTGACAAAGAACAATCTAGAGATTATCTGTATATCAACATTAAGCTTCGGTAAGACTGAACGAAGCCAATGCTTGGTGTAACTAAAAATGATCGACAATCGTTAATGAACTAAAGCGAGAATATTTTCCTTTACCTGGCTATCGAGTCTCCGTCGAAAGACACAAGCACAGTCATTCTCTGCGATGGAACTGAATATTCTTATTATATCATCAATCCCGTCCTTGGTTGAACCTCCGCTCTGATCCTCAATACCCAAAGTTTTGGCAATCTGAGCAGAGTTACTAGCCGAAGTTTCTTTGCAATCCAAGGCACTTGCAACATCAGTCGAGCATAGAAACTCGCTTTCTCCGACACTCCCTTCTTTGGCATCCTTACTGCAATCCTTTCTCTTTCGTTTCCCTCTCCTCTTCCTTATACTCGGCAACTGTCCTCCACAGAGTGTATCTGCCAACTTATCGATGCTTGAAAATTTCTCCCTCTCGGAGATTAGCACATCTCCTGCTGGCTTGGAATCCATCTCTTCAGCAGGCACTGTGACCAGAGTTTGACAATCAGGTGCCCAGTTTGTCTCGGCTTCCTGTGTGAAACTACCAGCAGAGAGGCCATCCTTATATGCATCCTTACTGGAAAATTCAAATCCCTCGGATTTAAGACATGGTAAGGCTGAAAAAATGGTATGTCATTTGCAATATCATGATGAATGATTGGAAAACGCGACATACTGCAGTCTTTGTAGATGAACCGGTATGTCATTTGCAATATCATGATGAATGATTGGAAAAAATGGTGGCCAATTTTTCTCTTCCAAAACAATGCCAGCTGCAAAATAGAGAAGTCAAACTCTAGCTCATGGTTGAAATGTAAGAGTAATTGACCATAATAGAAAATAGAATCAGGTCAAAAATATTCTGAAAAAAAAAGTTATCTACAACAAAATTTGAAACAACGAGCAAAACTAAATGTTTTCAATGTGAATAGTCAAATTATAATGAAAGGTACCTCTTGCCGCTGCCTCTTCTTTCCGTCTCACTTCCTGCATGAAATAAGCTGATCAGCAAAAATTCTAGGGACCCCATAATTCATAGGGTGCCAAAGGGCAGAAAACAATTTAAGTTCTTGCTATTTATCTATGAAACGGACAATGACATGCATGAACAAAAAACCATCCTTCTAACTTAGCACACTAAACACAAAGAGATAACACATTTGTTAATTATTTATGGAAAAAAAAACAAGCATGAATGAAAACCTGCGTCTTACAACTATCCAAAGAAATTTTTACACTAAAATACAAGGAGAGAACACATAAGATATACCACCAGCAGCCTAATTGTGTCTTGGTAATATTTTGTAAGAAAAATTGCTGGAATATATTTGGCCATTCATTACATTAGATTCTAAATGTTTGATAAAACATATTAGGGAGTAAGTTTGGAACAAACATAAAATCTATGATCTGTAAAATAAGAATGAATTATAAGTTATAAAATTTCTTTTCACAATATACCTGCTCCCGCCTTTTCAGTTCAGCCTCCTTAGCTTGGAGTTCTTTCTCTTTCTTCTTCAAATCCTAGATTTATGCAGTAAAACCATAAAAGTGAGATCAAACCCTTAACCAAACAATGGAAATAGCATTTTGAGACAGGTTTTCACTCTTCAATAACCTTATATGATCCTCCAGAAGCTGTATCCAGAGGAATGTCAACTGTTGCCTCACGATTGTAATTGAAACCAGCAGGTTCAGGAGGTAGTGGTGAAAGTCTTGAGTTTGATGCGGGTGGAGCGCTTGGAACATTCTGAAAATTTATTCATAATACATATTCAAGAAGCAAGTATTAATATAAGAAAACTTTCCAGTTTACCAATGTTGAAGCAATGCTAAAAGGCCAAATTCAAGATGACCAAATCACAACAACATAGCAAGCAACCTATTTTTTCTGAACTAAATCATCCTAAACCATGACATATCCAAGCTAACTGCTAAATCTATCAGCATTAGAAAAAATAACTAAGTTTCTAGGTTGATCACTACGATCTTACAACAGAATTTCTTGCAAATAAGTGAAACATATGGAACTTCCGTGTGCTCAAGGAATTAAATAGTGGTAGTTTAGCACGACATCACCTGAAGTTATGGTTGTACATATCATCAATGACCAAATATCCATGTCTAGACATTCGACAACAAGCTTAAAGCCCGGCCTTTCACAGTCGAAGCACTCTCCATAGGCATAAAGGGTACAAAACAACCAAAGCCTTACGCTAAATTTCACGTTTTACAGCCATTCTAGTTGATATATGTCCGAAAACAGTTCTCAATTTAACTTCAACAATAAGTTTTGAATTAAATATCCCCTAGAAACTATATGAACAGGGATTTAGTTTACCTTCGAAAATAGACCTCCAAATTTAGACTGGCCAGATGCCTTCCCTCCCACAGCTGGATCCTGCTGGTAGAAAATTTAAAAGAAATAATCATATTAAAACTGAAGTTGGCTAGCATCCGTATACTAATTTTTACATATGAATCAAGATAATGAAACCCAGAGAATGCATTATAGTCTTCTTTTCAAGGATTAAGGTTCATCAAAGTGCAAAAGAACATGTTTTTTAGCTTATTTTTAAAACAAAATTGACTACAATTTAATAATTGAATAAGCTTAATATGAAATTTCTACTTTATTTAATGCATTTCCAGTAACAAAGAAAACATAAAGTCGTTGAAATGATCACATCAACTAAAACAACCAAGTAAAACCCTTCCAACACCCATAATTCAATCAAAATTTCAGATCAAACTGAAATCCCAGAAAGCGATCAGTGAGTAAAATCAAGTCAACGCATAATCTGTTAATAAACCTTTCATCAAACACCTGAAAAACAGAGCTCGCTACCAAAACATGATCTAATAGCAAAAGAAGAGGAAGAGAAACTAACTGAGAAAGGGTTAACTTCTTCTTCTTCAGCGAATGGGTTTTCATCGAAACGACCCGCCATCTGTTTAGAATTTTTGTCTGCCAAAACCTTAAAAAAAGAAACTGAAAATGGGGTAAATATAAACAAGGAAGATCTAAACTAGAGGGAAGAAAAAGGAAGAAGCTTTTATAAGAAGCTAATTGAAAACTCAAAGTCAATAATTTTATTCTTTTGAATAAATTTTGTGTTCTTACAGAAAGAAGAGCGAAACTTTCTAGAGAGAGAAAACGTGGTTTCGCTGTTGAGAAGATAGAGAGAGAAATAGAAGTTGGACTTTTCGGTTGACAGTATTTGTTGAAAAAGTAGAAGGAAACAGCGGGAAAAATAAGTTTCTTTGGCATAATTACAAATTTAGTCCTCAATACTTATAGGCAGACAAACGTTACAAATGTTTCATTTTTAGGCACTAAACTCTAATTTGTATATCATTTTGGTCCCTGCAGATAATCAACTCCTCTGATTGTTGCTACCATCAATCACCATCCGTTATCGGTCGTCATTTGTGGCAATATCAATATCGAAGCGTTTGTTTTTTACTATTTTTTCTCTTTAAATTTATTTTTTGTAAAACTCACTCAAAATCAACGAAAATCTGTTTAAAGGTTCAACATTTTAATATTTAGACCTCCTTCGACAATCTTCGTTTTAGAAGAATATTTTCACTAGTTAGATTTTTGAACAAATACCTCTAACCTCCAAATCTAAGAAAGCTCTAAAACTTTAAAAAAAATTATAGATTTTGTGCGTTTTAAAGAGATTTTGAAAAAAAATTAAATTAACAAAGTGGTAGAAAATTATGAGACAAGTTCGTTAGTGACTAGGTTGTTTGCAAAAAGTCGTCGAAAAATGATTATTTTCAACTATGACTAAAAATAAACAAAAATATATATAATTTTGATAAAGAAGATGATGATGAGCTAAAATAGAAAATTAACTTTGATGGAGAACGGCGGTTAATGGTTTAATGCTTATAAGTTATAATGCACTGAAGTTAAAAAATCAAAGTTGAGTGTTAAAAATTAAAATATTTGAAGTTTAATGATAAATTGATATAAATACAAAAATCTAGAGACATTTGGAGTAGTTTACCATAATAATAATAATAATAATAATAATAATAATAATAATAATAATAATAATGAACAGCGTCCTTAGAGAAGAAAAGTTGGTGTTTCATTTGTTTGTGCTCCTTTCAACGTCAACGGTTACCATCCTCAGACTGCTTTCCATATTTTGTCTCTGTACTTGTCTTTCTTTGATTTTTTTACAAGAAAAAAAAATAGAGAAAACGTTTGGTGCAAGCTAATAAAAATATTCTTATTAAATATTCATAACAACCGTTGATGACTTGATTATTATGGTTTAAGATATAAATTTGGCAAAGGGGGGACAACCGTATGAATTTCAAATTTTAATTTAGTTAGTTGTTGAGTTAATTATACATATTAATATATCTAAAAACTAATTTTTATCATAATTATCATTCTATCTAATACTAATAAATTATATACTTTTTTAATATTTTAATGTGATTATATAATAATATATATTATTAATTTTTAAGTTTAATCTTTTGAAAGGTCACACATATATCGTATAGATAAATTATTTGAATTTAAATCCTTTAAAATAACAATATTAAACCAATCATCAAAACCATGGAGTTGGTGAAGTTCTTAAAACAATGTAATGGGGGCGGGTCGATTAATGTATGATAATAACAGCAATTCAGCAATATACAAATGTCAAAAGCCCAGGTTCCACCAAGTCTCAGCTGAGCAGGTAGCCATAAAATGAAGACGACGAGGTTTCTTAATTCTCTGCCTACCTTTATAAGCTTACTGTTTCCATGGCCACTCCTCTTGCTGCGTTACGTTTTGCCTCCGCCGCCTTACCAGTACCACGGAAATACCTGTACACTCTCTGTCAAAAAAACACACATGGGTTAAAGCAGCAGCAGCAGCAGCAGCAGCAGCAGCACAGCATAGAGTGAAATGATTTCAAGGTGTTCGATGAAATACCTGAATGACCCAAATGCTCAACAGTGTTTCAACACAGAACAACCCGAATCCAACGAAGTAGAATATCTGCAAGAAAAAGCAATGGACAAGGCTTTTGAGAATCACCGGCAAATGCTTCTTCTTCTTCTTTTTTTCATAATGTATGCTTTCAAATCAAAGGATTTAAGAGAAAGGAATGATCTTTCGTTTTACCCCAACCAAAGCATTGTCGCTCATAACATGTATTGCACTCAATAATCCCCTGCATCACCCATAACATCACATTAAAGTTGAAATACTCTTGTCTAGATAGACCCCTAACACGAGTACTTAAAAGAGATCAAACATGTTTGTTATCGGTTCAAGAAACTTACGGAAATGATAACCCGCCGTAAACTATAGGCGGAGCAATCGAAGCATAGATGCAGAAGCAAATATGTATCTGCAAACCAGAAGAAAAGAAATGGTATAAGATAGCTATAGGAAGCTGGCAAGGGTTACCACTTACCAGATACATAAAATAATATACATTACCATATAAAACATGAAGAACCATCCAAACTTAAACGCGCTGTCTTTCCTGCAACATGATTATGAAAAGATGATTCATTAAACAGAATGAAGAACATTATTCGAAACGATCAAACCAGGTTCTAATTAGTACCTGCAAGCTCGATAAAGTGGACGATACCATAGAAAATAGGCTCCCGGTACACCTATGATGAAATAGATGACAGCCAGGAACCATATTGTTATGCCTAAAAATGTTAAAGATTTAGGATTTATCAATCAGAATCAAAAGATTATAAAAAGGGGAGGAAATGAAATAATAAAAGAACAAACAGAAGGAGCAACAAGATTTCTAGTCCAACCTTCCCCTTTGATGCTTGATGTGGAAACAGATACGACATTCCAGAGAAGACACAGGGCCAGTCCTGCATGAAATTAACATTCATCATTTTCACTTGTCCGCGGTGTTTACTCGGTCAAACATGGATAATTCAAAAAAATCGGGAAAAAAAAAATGCAACAACATAGAATCAACCTTTATGTTCAAGTGAAAACCTGCAATAATCGAATCTAAGTTGTGCATTTTGACAAGTAGGTTGCCTACCTAAGAATGTGGAGAAAGCAACATATTGCATTCGATGTAGATAATTCGGTATCTCATTCAAAATATCATGGTGGATGATTGGGAAAAATGGTGGCCAATTTTTCACATCCAGGAAAACTCCAGCTGCAACAGAAATACAGAGGATTAAAACCAAACCTACCTGCAAAGACTAATCAAACTTTAATGGTAAAAATTACCTTTTGCTAGAGCTTCTTCTTTCTTTTTGACTTCCTACATGCATGTGCAAATTAAATTTAAAACAATTGTTGAAGATAAAATAGAGATTCTGAATTTGATGATAATAAAGGGGGTAAAATCATAATTTGGACAGGTTTTTAACATGTTTGTAAAAGGAATCCATTACCTCTTCCCTCCTTTTGATTTCAGCTTCCTTAGCCTGGAGTTCTCTCTCTTTCTGCTTCAAATTCTACATTTCAAGAATCATAATTAATACATATATTCAGAGAAAACTGATGTGTTATAAATTCCACAAGAACCAGCAAAATGGGTGCTTAAGAGATTACCGTTGCTTTATCAAGAGTTATATCGATGGCTGGATTGCGATCATAATTGTAGCTGACTGGTTCAGGAGGAAGAGTTGGCAGCCTTGAGTGTGAAGTATGTGAAGGGTTCTGCAAAGTTATACCAATTATCCATTCTTATTAGTTATGTATTCATTTTTACAAACAATACATCCATACCACTGTACTCGAATTCAATAAACTCGGAAATTTTACACCAATATTGTAGAGGGATTTTTTCTTAAAGTATTGCTCTGAGTAGATTAATTTCAAAAGTATTGTAGTTTGAACAGTGCACTCAAAGTCAGCACCAACTGAATCCGACTTTAGAGACAAAATTTCAAAGTCGGCACCAGCTGAGTCCGACTTTAAAGAAAAAATCCCAAAGTCGAAACCAGCTGAATCCGACTTTAGAAAAAGAATTCTAAAGTCGGATTCAACTGGTGCCAACTTTGGGGTTTTTTCTCTAAAGTCGGATTCAGCTGGTGCCGACTTTAGGTGCACTGTTCAAATAACAATACTTCTGAAATTAATTTACTCAGTACAATACTTTGAAGAAAAAAATTTCACCACAATATTGATGTAAATTTTCTAATAAACTCATAATCGAAATATATTTTGACAAATACATATAATAAAACTTAAATTGAAATAAATCTAGATTGAAAATTTATACATGATATTTTATACGGTGAAACTTGAACCTAAAACACTTAAAATCTTAAAAATAGAACATTATAAACACAATCAAAGTCTCACTTACACCGCATAATCTCCAAAACCTCCAATGATATATATTATATATGTCAGTTCTTTAGAGGTATAAATGTATAAGGGTCTTTGTACTATTTTAAATTTTAAAATTTAATCACATATTTTAAATTTTCAAACAAGTAAACTCAAAGTTTGTGAAAAACAACAAAATTTTCCCTTTAAATATGTCATCTTCCATTGAAACCTAACCACCATCATTAAATGATATATAGATGTAGGATTAGAGATTGAAAAAAATAAATCTTGCCATATAGATAAACAAAAATCATGTTGACAAGAGGATGCGTCGTGTGAATCGCTATATGAACATCAAACTACTACAAAGATAGACAAAAAACGTATCACCAAACAAACGAACAAACACAACAAGATGTGCAAAAATAAAAAACCCAAAACATTTACTATTCCTATTTGAAACTAAAAACAAAAGAATAAATTAAACGGATATATTGACACCATCATCGAAACGACACTCTTAGAGAAAATAAATCAGAGAAACACTTTAAGAAAAGCTGAGATTTAGAATGAATCGATAAACATAATCTATAATTAAATTCAAATCAACTTTATTTTCTAGTAATAATCATATGACAATAACTAAAGATGTAGACATATTGAACTTTATAATCATAAAGCCCGTATATGTATATGATATGAATTATGATAGATACAAACACACACGTGTATATGTATAGACTGATATATAGACATAGAGAGAAGATGAAGAGATGTGAAACTCACAGAAAAAGGGTTGACATCATCTTCTTCCTCGTGAAAAGGGTTCCTATCACGGTGAGCAGCCATGGAATAATGTTCAAGGGTTCAACCTAAATGTCTAAGCACATAGAGGAAGGGGAAATGGTTTCTTGGAAAGTGAAGGCGACATTTTTCATTACCAGGGGAACCAATGCTGTTATATAGAGAGAAACAAGGAAATTCAGAAACTTTGTCTTCTCCTCTAAAGGCTCCAATCCGCCATTCCGTTGAAGCCAAGGCGAAAACGAAATATAATAAGAAAGGAGGACGGCAAGAAGATAGACAACGTAGTATATAAATATATATTGTTTGAATTAAATACGGGTTCATCGAAGAGATTCCTGGTTTTATAGCTTGTTTCATTGCTTTTGTTGGAGAGTGACCTATACTCTTTGAGTTGAAAAGTTGTCATAAATCTATTAGTGTTTTAGATTTGAAAAACAACTACCATAAATTATTAGAAATGCATTGTTTTACCTCTTATTCTCGTATCAAAATATTTATTAATTTATATTTAAATAAAATGGTAACTAATTTTAAAAATATTTTAATTGTTCTTTACTACTTTTGGAGCTAATTTTTCAACATTGTTTATAAATCAAGAAGTACTTGCAGAACAATTAAAATATTTTTAAAATTAGTTACCATTTTATTTAAATATTGGGCTTCCTTTTGTTTTCACTGATTAATGTTAGTTTTACAAGTTAAGCTGCAGTTCTATAACTGTTTAGGAAAAACTTCTACACATGATAACTATAGACACTTAGAAACATTGAGCTACAACAGGGTTTCATGATTTAACACAAAAAATATTGATATACATTCTACAACACCATCACCAAGCTCAAGCCCTCTTTCTTCCTTTTGTTCGAGTTTTGGGCTTTCGACTTGCACGTCCACTGCCCCCTTTTCTTGGCTGAGGAGCTAAAACCTTCTTTGCCACAGCCAAGGACTCCACCGATGCAGGAGAATCAGCTTTAGTTGTCTTTTTACTCCCATGAGAAGTCCCAACGGCGGGATTCCCATTGTTGGACGTGTTCCCTGGCGGTTTGCGATTAGTACCAGCACGAACACTTCGGGGCTTTGGAGGGGGCTTATGCATGGGCTTGCTGGAGGGAGAGATGGTGCTGGGAACCTTACCTCCTCCGCATTCCATTAAATGTTGTCGCAAAGTTTCAGTGACAATAAGTCTCAGACGCTGTGCGGATTTATATTCACGAGTGCTCTTGGAGTAAAAAACCAAGGCATTGTTGGCAAGTAATAACGTATCACGAAAGAGTTCTCTAACAGACGTGATCGAATTACTGGCAATTCTTGAGCTTATGGTATCGAAATCCATGTGCCGTAGTATCATTTTTTTGTATCTTCCTCTTTTCTGTGTGACAAAGAACAATCTAGAGATTATCTATATATCAACATTAAGCTTCGGTAAGACTGAACGAAGCCAATGCTTGGTGTAACTAAAATTGATCAACAATCGTTAATGAACTAAACCGAGAATATTTTCCTTTACCTGGCTATCGAGTCTCCGTCGAAAGACACAAGCACAGTCATTCTCTGCGATGGAACTGAATATTCTTATTATATCATCAATCCCGTCCTTGGTTGAACCTCCGCTCTGATCCTCAATACCCAAAGTTTTGGCAATCTGAGCAGAGTTACTAGCCGAAGTTTCTTTGCAATCCAAGGCACTTGCAACATCAGTCGAGCATAGAAACTCGCTTTCTCCGACACTCCCTTCTTTGGCATCCTTACTGCAATCCTTTCTCTTTCGCTTCCCTCTCCTCTTCCTTATACTCGGCAACTGTCCTCCACAGAGTGTATCTGCCAACTTATCGATGCTTGAAAATTTCTCCCTCTCGGAGATTAGCACATCTCCTGCTGGCTTGGAATCCATCTCTTCAGCAGGCACTGTGACCAGAGTTTGACAATCAGGTGCCCAGTTTGTCTCGGCTTCCTGTGTGAAACTACCAGCAGAGAGGCCATCCTTATATGCATCCTTACTGGAAAATTCAAATCCCTCGGATTTAAGACATGGTAAGGCTGATTCTGTCCGACTGGAATCATAATCAACCCTCAAATCGTTTTGTTTCTCAGCTTTTAAGCTTTCAAGTTTTGATTCCAGAGACCTGAGAAGAACTAGAATAAGTCCAGAGTAATATGCATGCGAGAATGCAAGTTTTTAGGATGTAAACAATCCGTAGACAGATAACAAAAGAAGAGTGTGGGAACGAAGACTCGAACCACTAACTATAATGATTAATGCATGTCCCTAAGAGAAATAATGTGCTGATGAAAGTATGAAACTATCTGATTAACTACATCCTGGTTGGCAATAACTCACCCAATCGAATCCTTGGATTTCTCTAAAGCCAGCCTCAGTTCTGTCATTCGCTGCTTACGTAACTCCTCGAACCAAGCTCTAAAAGAACCATCAAACATACTTCAGAATGTAAACTATGCAAAAATGAAATATTAGAACAAACTCGGACATGATTGCTCACTTGCAACCTGAGTACCGCCGTTGCAGATCCTCATACTTGGCTTTACAAACCTGCATTAGGATACGAACTCCGTCAGACGAAATCTACAAAAGTAACATCAAGTAATTCAATACACTGCATTAACGGCAGGAGTATTATTCTATAACTCCTTCCCATTTAAACAAGGAAAGTTCAACATAATTCAATTAAATATCAGTATGTCCTACGAACCAAACTAGTTTCGTTTCAAACCCGCAAACTTTATACTTGATGGAGTCCGGGAAGTGAGATTCGAACTTCGAACCTTATTGTCAAACATTAGTTGAGGCTAATTAAGTACCATTAAGTGACTACTAATAGCTGTTATAATTAGCTTTAATGACATCCTATTATCCGACATTATACGTATACGGACACTTGTATCATGTCGGATCCTTGGATCATGTGTCGACCACGAATACTTCGATCGCAGTGAATAGCCAAGCAAACTGTTAATTCTCAGTTTCTAAAATTGTCTAATTTCCTTTCTCCTATAATTTATACTAAAAGAACCAGTCAGGAGTGAAGATCCATCCATTCTTAAACTATTCATTTAATCCTAATTAGTCACGTGACAAGCCCTTTACCATTACCTTGACCATTGTAAATAATTATAATTAAGAAGTACTAAACTACAATTAATAATCAAAATCAAAACCATGCAAATAGAAAACCACGTTTGTTAAAGTCAAGACGTGTTTGCCGCATAAAAAGCAACGAACTCCACCGTGTTCTTGTCGTTGTCTTCTCACAGTCTCAATTTTTTTCCTTTTTTGAATATAAAAATAAAAATCGTTTCTTTAATGCTAAAAGAAAAAAAGGGTAAAAAAAATGGATCATACGAAAGAATTATTGAAGTATTAATCGGGTAATAACCTCGGGAGTGAAGGCAAGGGGAGAAACGGTTCGGGTTCGGAGCTCCGAAGCGACGAGGTCCCAATCTCGGGTACCGTGGCGGAGAACTGCCCCACCTAACAAAAGCTCCTCCCAAGTACCCCATGTCCTCGTTATCATCTCCGTTCCCTTGTACACGTGTACGGCCAACGATTACTTCAAAAAAAAGAAACAACTCCGGCGACGACCCACCACCGGAAAAAATAAATTAAATCAAGGAAGTCATCGGCTTAAGCAAATCCGGCGACGTTAGCCAACGCCACCCTTTCAAGAAAATTCCCACAGAAACAAAAAGAAAAAGGCGGACGTTTAAAAGGATATATAAACGTTATGAATTTTTAATGGGGGTAATGGAGAATAGCCCAAAAAGAGAAAAGAAGAGAAATCAGCGAAGAAATGAAAGAGATTTTGTGGAATAATGTTGAAGAATTAAAGAGAGAAAAATATCGTAAATATTTATATACTAAAAAGAATTAGAGGGGATGGAACTTTGTTTTGTTTTTCTGTGATTGGGTTTTCGAATAATTAATCATTATTAAAATTAAAAAATTGGGTTTGTTTTGGTTAAGAAACAGAGGCGCTGTCGTTTCTTAAACATCTCGATTTTCGGACACTGAATTGACCTAATTGTCTTTGTCTATATCCACTTTATTTTTTTCTCTCTTTCTAAATGACAATTAACTCCTCCTCCTTCCTATTTTATCATTAAAAACCCCGCACGACATGAGTACAAAAGAATGACTAAGGACGGTATTTGTAATGCAGTAAAAAGTTTTTATAAGTATTTAAATTTTGTTTAAATTTAATTATAAATATTTATAATATTATATTATTAATTAATTTCAAATTAAAATTGTAGAGTTGAAGGATTCAAATTTAAAAATTGATATATCAATTGTTAAAAATTTTGAATTATTATAGTTGACGTTTATTATTCAAATTTTATTTTAAAAATTTTAAGTTAAATTAAGTTTACACAGAGTCAAAAATCAATTTTTTGAGTCAAATTAATTTTTGCTCATTTCTAATGACAAAATAGAGCCAAACCATAAGGGGCGAACATAAAATTTTATGTTAAAAGATAAATTTATAATATACTAAAAAGACAAATATAAATTTTCAATAGAAACTAATGCCCTAAAACAACATATTGGAGAGACAAAACACAACCCTCCTTAAATAATCTAGAAAATAAAATACATAAACGGAAAAAATAAGAGGACGGACGTCAAAATTTTGAAAAAATAACAAGAAAGAGAAAAGATGGGAAAAAACCCAAAGGAAATGAAAAAAGAACAAGGATAGAGAGTACTAAAGAGAGTGAAACAAAGGATGATCGACGATCAACGTAAAGATTTCCATCAGCAATGGATCGAGAATCGAAATGTAAATATTTAAGAGGATAATTTTGGAGAAAAAAGAAACGGATATATTATATAAAAATTATATTTTGATACATAAATTATGTAAAAAAATTATACAACCCTTCATATTTAAGCTATAAAATTTAAAATCTAAATTTCTAGCTCTAACACCCTAAAACCTAAACCATAAACCCTAAATTATAACCATAAATCTTAAATTCTACACCCTACAACCTAAACCCTAAACCTTAAACCACACCCTAAATATCTAAACCCTAAAAATAAAAGAGTATATAAACTAAAGTTTACACAAGCTTGTGTATCAAAGTATTTTCTATTATATAATACTTATTTTATTTACACTGTAAATTAGAACTTTTATTTTTCATTTAATTAGATTTTTCTTTTTTTAAATGCTTTAATTAGATTTTTCTATTATTTGCAATTGAGAATATTTTAATTTTATTTTTATAAAAAAATAAGAGTGAATATGTGATACACCGTCTACGTAAAAGATATTACACAAATATATATTTCCAAGTTAAAAACTAAAATTTTAAACCTTAAACCTTAAATTCTAAACAATATCACCTAAAATTCTAACTTCTAAACTCTAAATCCCTAAATAATCTCACTTTATAAAAACTTTATTTTCCACCACCGGTGTATAAAATAATAATTAAAAAATAATGTGGTCTATTAAAATAAAATAAGTTCTAAATACAAGGGTACTAATGTCAATAAATAAAAAGAATCTGCATTAAATGATTTTCTTTTTTCAATGGATTGTGATGCTTTTCTGTTTGTAATTAAATTACTGTTTTGAATTGTTATTTTCTCACCTTCTTTGCTAAGTATTTCTTATATCTTATTTTAATTAATTTAAAACAAACAAAATATATTCAAAACCTAAAGTTGACGAAAACATCCCATGTGAAACCAAAAAATATTTTTCTTCTTTATTGGCTTTAATCTTTAAAATCATTGATCAAACTCCAAGTAATTTCCTTTTCTTTTAAATGTATATCTAAGGCTACACACATGCAATATGAGTTGAGTGATGAAGCACCTTGAATAATTGTGTGTCAACGACATGATGCTGATATGATTTTTTTTTAGTATTTAATGTGATTTAATTATAATATTTGTTTAATTTTTTTAATTCTTTGATAATTCATACACTAGGGTATAGAGTTAATATTAAATAATGAAAAAAAGCTTAGTCATCTAATTTCAAAATCAATAAACGTAGGACTTAATTTGGGAGAGAAAATACTAAAATTGGGAGAGAAATGATTAATTTGACAAGTATTAAGTAACATAAAGTTGCTATTAGATAAAAAAAATGGGAGAGGCACGGATCCCCTCCAATAGCCTTAATATATCACTCCTTCCATACACTTTCCGAATAAGTTGTTGAACTCAAATTTCTTAAGAATAATAATATTTTTTATTCCACTAAAACTACTCAGAAGGTTCATATATGATATATAAATTCCTTTTTATTTCATCTATTGCTACTTGTTCATTACACCATGTACTCGGAACATAACTAATACAAGTAAGATGTCTCGAAAATTATTCGAAGAAACGATATTTAAATTTGTGGGAAGTCAACCGTGGAACAACAAATTAGACATAAAAGCAGTAGGTGAGAATAAAATTCTCGCGGGGATCTTCTTTGATGTTTCCCCATAGAAAAATGGTGAGAATCCTTCATGTTTGAGTTTTGACTCTACAGTGTCTCTTAGTTTCTCTGCAGTTTCATCAAAAGCCTCAATTAGGTTGACTTTTTTAACTTTCCCAATAGGCAATAACCAAACATTCCCACCGCTGAATTTTCTTTCACTATTGCCATGCATATGTTCCAATAGATTCGTTGGCTGTCTTAATCATATATTTTTGGTGTGCCAAAGGGGCATGATGTGCCTACATATATTGAAATATTCCAATATATTACTTAGCCAACGGCATCATTTTGTACATAATTATGTAAAACTGAGGATATACTTATCAAATCAGTTAGTCTGATTGAATGAGATACTAAATACTTTAAACAAAATCAGAAATTTGAATACTGGTCTCTGCAATATCCAATTTAAATTAGTCAACCAATGAATCGGATACATATGATTATAAAAAAAAAAAAAACTAATACAGATCAAGATAATATAAAAAGTGCAATACACAAAGATCTTTGGGTCATTCCTTGCGACATTTGTTTATGCTAGTCCCACCAGAAGCATACGCAAAGATCTTTGAGGTCACCGGTCTCTTTTAGCTTCATCGACTTCTGATCCGTGGGTTGTTTTAGGTGATTTCAACGCTACTCTCTCTGTCTCGGATCGCCATGGCTGTTCTTCTAATTCCCCGGACCATTACTTTCAAGATTTGGTTTTTCATAGCGGTTTGCAGGATCTCGGATTCTCAAGGCCTGATTTCACTTGGTATCGTGGAAATTGTTCAGTGCGACTCGGTCGTTGCTTTGGTAAAGCTGCCTGGTTTGCTCAATACCCGTCCTCTTCTCTTCAGCATCTCCTTCGAATGAAGTTTGATCACCGTCCTATCTTCCTGAACTTGGATGCTCATGTTTCTTCTCAACGTCAGACTTGTTTCAAATACTTCTCTGGATGGTCCCTTCACCATGACTTCTCGCGCTTTGTCCGCGATACTTGGGACTCGTCCCTCCCAATCACAGAGGCAATTGAGAATTTCTCGCTTGCTGTCTCGAAATGGAACACTGAGGTTTTTGGTGCTATTGACCGAAACAAAAAAACCGTTATGGCAAGGCTACGGGGTGTCCAACGTTGCTTGAATCAACGACGCACCAGCAACATGGTGAAACTCGATTCAAAACTCCTTCAGGAACTCGAGGTAATTCTAGAACAGGAAGAACTTCTATGGAAACAGAAATCGCGGGTTGACTAGATCAAATTTGGGGATCGAAACACACAATTTTTCCACTCAAAAGCAATGATCCGAAAGCGTCAGAAGCTCATTAGATCCTTGAAGCTTGCTGATAACGAATGGTGTGCTGATGTTGATCGCCTGCGATCTGAAGCATCGCTCTATTTTGCCTCCTTATTCTCCACTGATCACATGCCGCCCCCTACTCTACCATATTCTGGTTGCTATCCCCCACTACCAAGCAGCAACTTTGAGGCCCTAATTGCAGTGCCATTAGCACCAGAAAGTAAAGAAGCGCTATTTGCCATGTCCCCTCTTTAAGGCACCGGGCATCGATGGTCTTCATGCCCACTTTTATCAACATCATCGGAATACGGTGGGGCCTTCAGTTTGCAACATGATTCAGTCCATTTTCAGCGGTGGGGATATTCCGGTTGCTTTGAATAAAACAGGGATTGTTCTAATCCCTAAAGTTGATCACCCTGAGACGTTCATGGATTTTCCGACGATTAGCCTGTGCTCAGTATTGTATAAGCTCATCACTAAAATCATTGTTCAGCGAATCCAAACCATTCTACCAATTCTTATAGGGCCTCATCAAACTAGCTTTCTGAAGGGGCGTAATATTACGGAGAATGTGATTATTAATCAGGACACTCCATGAATATAAAGAAAGGAAACATAAGATGGATGGCCATTAAGGTTGACCTCCAAAAAGCTTTTGATCACCTACGTTGGGAGTTTATCGAGAATACTCTACAAGACGCCGGCCTTCCAGCATCTCTTATTTCTTTGATAATGAAATGTGCCACCTCCTCTACATTGCAAGTTCAATGGAATGGTGTGTACGGTAATGAGTTAAAGCCTAAGCGGGGTATTAGACAAGGGGATCCCCTTTCCCCATATCTTTTCAATTTGACTATGGAACGTTTGAGCCATATTATTTCTTACAAAGTCACTACAGGGGATTGGTCAGCTTTTAAACTCGCCCGAAATGTCACACCAATCTCCCACTTGTTTTTGGCTGACGACCTCATTCTATATGCAAAAGCAACTGTGAAAAATACGTCGGTTATTGATTCTACTCTTGATCTATTTGGCTTTTGTTCAGGACACGAGGTGAATAAGCAAAAAACTAAGGTGTTCTTCTCCTCAAACACCCCTTTAGACATCCAGAATTCTATTTGTGCTCGCCTTGGTTTCCAGGAAGTAAATGAATTGGGTTCTTACGTTGGAGTACCGGTTCACCATATTGGTGCTAGTGGTGACATTTATAATTTTCTGATTGATAAGATCCAAAGAAAGCTAGATGGTTGGACGGCTCGCTCACTTTCTTTCGCTGACCGTCTTACATTAGTGAAGTCTGTGTTGCTGAGTATTCCATCATATGTTATGCAATCTGGCAAGCTACCTGCCCGAATTTGTGGCAGGATTGAACAGCTGGTTCGACGCTTTCTGTGGGGTTCTAACCCGTCTTCGTCTCCAATCTCCCTTGTCAACTAGCAAACGCTTTGTCAGCCTCTTCGGAATGGTGGTTTGGGCATCCGTTCTACTTCCAATGCTAACGTTGCATTGCTAATGAAAGTATGTAATGCTCTTATATTTTCTCCTGGTGCATTTTGGATATCCTTACTTCGCGAGAAATATCGCATGATTGAACACTGCCCAACTTCAATTAAACGCGCCAACAGCTCCACTTTTTGGCGTTCACTTGCCAACCTATGGCCAAGTTTCTACGCCTCCATCGCTTGGGACATTGGGGATGGCACCAAAATCAAATTTTGGACAAATAACTGGCTGCCTTATTTGGGAGTTTTAATCAATTGGAGGAAGCCGGATGTGCATGTGGATCTCTCTCTAATTTAAACTCTGACACCCTTCCTGATGGGACCTGGAATTTGGCTCTCATCCACCAATTAGTTCATCCGCAAGTTCTTGATCATCTTCACGGTATTATCCCGCCTCGCCCTTCCCTTGGCATTGATCGTTGTTATTGGTCTGAGATTATCAAGCGCGTTTTTACAGTCAAAAGTGCCTATAATCTTCTCTCTAAGCAATCCTGGGATAAACCTGGTTTGCATTGGAAGATGGTCTGGAAGGTTCGTGTTCCTGACCGGGTTCGATGCTTCTTATGGCTCGCCATGCGAGATAAGCTTCTGTCAAACCAAGTTCACTGCCATCACAGTCTTACACATGACTCTTCATGCTTTGCATGCACAGATCCCACCGAGAGCCTCATTCATATTCTCCAAGACTGTCATGTGGTGCGTGATGTTTGGGTCTCGGTGTTGCCATCACAACACGTTGCATCTTTCTTTAGTCCCACCCTTGAAGAGTGGCTAATTCAAAATCTGAGCAATAATGGCCCTGCTTACGCTGACTTCCCTTGGAGCACTTTGTTTTCATCCATTGTATGGTAGGCATGGAAGTGGCGCAATAACTTGATTTTCCAAGGTGACTCGATCACCCCAAGTCAGCTGCTGAATCTGAGTATTTCTTGGGCAAAGCATTACATTGAAGCTGTTGTCCTTCCCTCCTTTCCTAGCTCGTTCTTGCTGAGCTATTACAATGGTGGCCACCGCAGCTGGGATGAGTCCGTGTTAACACTGATGGGCCGGTGTCCTCGACGTCAGCCTTAGGTGCGGCTGGTGGGCTTATCTGAGACCATCATGGGAATTTTCTCGTGCGTTTCACCGTTCGCTAGGTCCTTCATCGGTTATTCATATCGAGCTTTGGGGAGTCTATGAGGGCCTAAGATTAGCTCGCTCCTAGGGCTTTGATTGTGTTTGCATTCAGACCGACAGCTCCAATGTTCATGAGCTTCTCTCCCCCCCCCCCCCTCCGTCCCTGCAGAGCTCTTTCTCTCTAGTCCGTAGTATCGCTGAACATCCCATCAATAGGCCTAGAAGTATGATTCGTAATCTAATTAAATTAAAAATAAATCTCTAATTGATTGGTGGGAGCTAAGGACCGAAGTGAATAAAACAAGGAATATGTGCTCATTTTACAAGTGACCAAATTGATTGACACATTAAATAATGTGATTGCATGTTAATTTGAGATTACTTAAAGGGTTTAAACACATGTCTTGTGGATAGTGATCTAGGTGGAGGTTGAATCTCGGTGAAGGGAAAGGAAACGAAGAGACTTGTCTCCTTCCTTCTTCGGAAAATCGAAAAGGCTAAAGGGAGAGAGATTGTGTTTGAAGCTTTATCAATGGTGGATTGGAGATTTTGAATCCTTAGTTCAAATAAGTATAAGAAAAGGGTAAGCTTTCTCTTCCTTTTTCCTTAAAAGAGAACTTGATTTAAGAATTTGATTAAAAATCCTTATGTACGCCATGTTTGTTGGTGGGTTATATAAGCTTGTTCCGGATAAGCTTGGGATTGTTTTTGTGTATTACAGTAAAATTAAGATATTAAGATTGCTTGATTATGAACTTAGTGATTCCATCGAATGACTTGCGTGTCAATTGTCATGCTTTTGTGAATCTGCAATATAGCTTGAATTACTAAGTTGCTTGGTTTTGAATCCTAGAGCTATTAAGATAAATAGATTGTTCGAATGGAATATTGGTTGTTGGGTAGTTGTGCTTAGAGCTTAATTTTGGTAACATTGAATACTATTAACAAATTTGGGATTGTTATGTCCTAAAATGAATTGATTAGGGGCTGTATTAGTAAATTAAAGAGGGCTAAATGGTGAAAATGAAACCAGGACTGCTTTGCATTCATCCATGGACTGTTTCGATCTAAATTGAAATCTTAGGAACTGTTTTGAGAAGATATGAATGTACATGAGTGAAAGGGGCTGCTCTCATATATGGGAATTAAACATATATGGGGACTGTTTTGATGTATAAAATGTGTAAGCAAGTGAAATAGACTATCCTGAACATGTACGAATAAATTAGAAACTGTTTTGATATTGACCATATATATGTGTAACTAAGGCTGATTTGTGTAATTATGAAGGTAGAAGGTTGTTTTAAAATAATAGAATCAGGGGAGAGACTGTTTCTTGTACATAAGGGCTGCTAAGATTATACAATAAACTGTTTGATACGTATAAATACGTAAACGTGTGTACTGCCCTGTTCTGCGTTTTTGTTTGATCAATTGGTGGATTGTTTTAATGTTTAAGAACATGTACACAAGAATAAGAATTGTTTGGCTTGTATATGGAAATAATAAACACTGTTTCAAGAATGAAAATGTGAGAGTAAGATGTTTGATATGTACCCGAAAGCATGGAAGCTACTTCAAATATATATATACAATCATGTAGGTATAGGGCTGTTCATGGTTGATTTTGGGACTGTTCTAAGTTAATAAAACAGGGGTTTGTTTGTAAGTATTCAAGAACTAACCTTGAATACTAATTGGAATTATTTTAAGTTGATTAGGAACAAACAAGGGTTGTCTTGAATGTGCTTTAAAAACAGTTTTGTCAAAGGCTGTCTCGGTAATGATTCAGGACTGTTTGAATCTCTAAAGGCTGATTTTGTTTAAGTACATAAAGAAGCTGATTTGCATGAGTTTAACTATCACCTAGATGTATAGAACGACTTTTGTTACTTGTGTGATTGAGTTAAAGTACTTTGGTCTTGAATGTGTATATATATAAGAAAGTATGTAAAAATGTGTTGGATTGCCCTGCATCAATGAAGATAATTCTAGACTGTTTTTGAGATGTTTAATTACACCATGAATAATTGGACTGTTTTATTAAATATGAAAGCTTGTTAAAAGGTTTTGACATATATAGGTGTATATACAAGTTTAGGGACTGTTTTTATACTCATAGTGGACTGTTTGGACAGCAAACAAATAAGTTAAGGGATTGTTTTCATAAACGAAACTGTTTTGAGTACATAGATGCAACTATATATGAAAAATTGACTTGTTGTACATTACAAAAATATACTGGGCTGTTTTATAAGTTTAAGTGAAAGGATGTTTTATAAACTTTAAGTGAGCAACTTTGATTGCATAGTTGGACAAATTTGAGTAAACAAATGTATATTTGTTACCTAGACTATTTTGGAAATATGTATGAAACCAGTGGACTGTTTTGGTTTGTGTAATTGTAAATATGGGTATGTATGAATGCTAGATTGCTATGTTTAAGTGAGAAACAATAGAGACTGTTGAATAGATTAAATTGGTTTTAATGCTTTGTTATTTTATTGAGGTACATGTATATGAAAACAAATGTAGGTTTGATTGAATTTGTTTTAATAGTTTGGTTAATCGTTTCGAGGTACATACATTGAATATGGATGGCTAAGGAAGGATTAGATGGTGTATAGTAGATTCAGGTATTCCATAACATTGGAATATAAGGTGAGTATAGTCACATGAGTCCCGGGTAACACGGAGTTATTTCGATGTTTAATGGTTACTGTTAAGTATTAAACGTTTGTGGATGATTTGCATTATATATATATTGTGTAAAAAGGCTCAAGTATAGCTAATTGAGAATGAGAATGCATTCGTAGCATGGCATTCATGTTTAGACCTTGTTAATGTTATATTCCTTGTGATGTAAATGCCTTTCTATGCTCGGATGATTGATTATGGAATGTCTTTGATATTGAAAGGAATTGTATACTGGTTATAAAGCTTGGAATAATTTACTAACCAATGATAATAAGAATGAAAGATTTACTAGTTAACTTTAAGGGGATAAGAACTGAGAAAGCTTGAATATGATATAAGTTATCGAAGTAAGAAAAGAAATAAGGTTACTTGTAACCTAAGAAATCTCTGTTAGCTTTAAAAGTAAAGCTACTTGTACAACAAGCAACTCCCTGAATATCAAAACTAAGATAAAACAAGTAAGTTGCCTTTTAAATGGAAGACCTCTGATCTATTGGTTGATGCCTGTTATGTTTGGACTACGGTCCCTTGTTATTAAGATCAAACGATCTTTTAGTACCTTTGGTACTCTTGTTCAAAGTATTGCTCGGGGGACGCCCCATTGATATGTTTCGATGGCACTAATTACCATCGCTTGTTGATAATCCGATATTAGCTATTGCTATGTGCTCTGAGCTAAGTATCGCCTGAACTAATGTCATTCATCACCAATAGTGATCCAAGGCAAACCCGTATAAGATATGAAATGATTTAATTCACTAAAGAATTCAAGAGAAAGATGATCAAGCTATGAAATTGATGGCCTTTAAGAGGTACAAAAACGAAAAGCTCTTATTGAGCATGGATCCAAAAGCTCTTAGTGAGCATTGAATCGGAAGCTTTGGTGAGTATCGAAGAATGTCTTTTGGAGAATAACAATTAATTCTAGCATAAGTTTCAATCGATATCTTAAAGATCAATCCCTAAAGAACTCTTAATGAACAAGGAAGAAATAAGCTAACTTAATTCGCAAGAAAGCTCTTGTGCGATCTCAATCTCAAATTGCTTGGTTTCTCTTTATGCCTTGTCCTTTATTGCTAATTACTTGTCATTGCTACCTCACTTAGGCTATATAAGCCTAATGCATTCATTCTCTTGCATTACAGGTTAATCAAGTATGCTTGTCTCTGTTGTGGTTGAGAAATTACAAGTCTTGATTCGTAGTTCCTATAGAGCTTGTAGAATTGGAAACTATCTTAGATAGTTACTCCTAGGATGGTGGCACTTTCCTTGTCTATTGTATGAATTGTATCTTATGTATTGTATAACCTAACTAATGTTTGATAATATAATGTGGAAATTGTTGTAATTGAGCCATTCGAATGGAAGTTTTGAGGTCAAATTATGTATGTATGATATTTGATTTATATGTCTTAGCCAAACAGAATGTTACCTCCGATTAGGTCATTGGCTAATAAGATAAGTTGTAAATCCTTACATGACTTCTTGGAGTGTATTGGCTTAATCGAATTGGTATATTTATATTAAATAAGATACGTATAAATAGTGCGAACGGGAGGGCTCGATCTGTTAAAATGAGAATGTTAATGATCAAGTTTTATGATTGACTAATAAGCTAAGGCTATTAATTAAGGAGTTCGAATGGTTCCTTAATTATCAAGATATGATGGTATGTTTATTGTTTTGTGGTTTGAGTCATAGTAAAATGTTTATAATTGATAAATGTTTAAGTTACATGGAACTGTTCAAATTGGTCATTTAATTCCTCTAATTCAAATTTCATAATGAGTTAAGATAATAGAGTCCTGTTATATTATAATTGCCGAGTCCTGTTATATTATATTTGCCGGAGAGACTTATCTAACTATGGCATAAGTTGTGTTAAGATGTGTATCTTGCTGAATAATCCGAGGTAATAATATTGATTAATACTTAATTGGTGAGTCTTGGCTCAAGCAAGATATGAAGTTCGGAATATTGCAGATTGAGTGATCACAGTAAATGGTAATCTTGTTAATTTGACAAAACTTGAAGTAAAGAATGGAAGAAGAAAACATAGTTATTTATGGTCAGTGTAAATAAAATTTAAAATTTTCTGGTTCATGTTTTCGGTTTTTTTTGCTGTAACATTCTCGATTCCGGTTTTCTTCTAAACCGGGTTGAGGACGTTACAATCGTTGCGCGCTATGTAACAGCAATAGGACTGTTGATTTTGTTCATGTCCGCAGAGAAGCCAACTTTGCTGTCGATCACATGGAAAAATTTGTGACTCATCCTTCGGGTCACATTTTTGCACTTTTGATAGTCCTCCGCCGTCTTTATTAAACATATTGTATCAGGATACTCATAGTCTATTCCATGTTCGAATAATCACCTGATGTAACGGCGTAGGCCTCATTTTTCACTCAAAAAAAAAGCAATACACCAAATTATGCTAAAATCATTAAGCATATCGCAAATGAAAACCCAAAACTTGCATATATGGGCCTTAACTCTTCATTTTAGTAACATAACAGATTTATTAGGAACATGGCCGTATCTAGGCCCGGGCAAGAGGGGCAACCGCTCAGAGCCTAGAATTTTTATAGTGTATTATAGTTATAAAAAATATTTTATATTAAATATAGGGTCCAATTATTTTTAATATTTGTTATTAGGGGTTTAATTTTTTTTCAATATTTTAAGGCCTAATTTTTCTCAAAATTTATTATTAGGAGCCTATTCTTATAATTTATTTTTATTTAGTTATTAAGTGTCCAATTTTCTCAATATTTCTTATCTTGGACACTCTTAAAATTTAATTTTTTAATACTTATTATTAAGGCCCATTTTTTTAATTCTTGTTATTAGGAGACCAATTTATTTTCAATATTTATTTTTAGGGGTGAAATTCAATTTTCTTTTCTAATATTTATTTTGTATTAAGAGTGCAATTTTTTCAATACATTTTATTAAGAGCCCAATTTTTTTGCAATACTTTGTATTCAGGGTTCGATTTTTCAATACTTTTTATTAATGACCCAATTTTTTCAATACTTGTTATTATGAAGCTATTCTTAAATATTTTTTGCAACACTTGTTATTAGGCAAAATTGGTGGGATATTGCATCCCAAAATTTTTTAAAAAGTCTACCATATATTCAAAATTATTTCAAGAACTATGGTGTTTTTAACAATGAGGTCGGATTGCTTTCTAACCGACCTCATACAATTAAAAAAAAAAGTTGAAGGACCCTTACTTTCTATCCGACCTCGTGGTCAAAAAAAATTCTTGAGGATGGCTTGAAAGTAATCCGACCTCATGGTCGAAATTAATAAAAAAATGATGAGGTCCACTTGCTTTAAATCTGACTTCATGTTGGAAATATAAAAAAAAAAATTAGAGGTCGCATGGATTACAATTCGACCTCATTGATTTAAAAAATGTCATGGGGACAGGTTGCTTTGGTTCCAACCTCAAATTAAAAAAAGGTTGAGCTGTCCCAGACGGTGCAGCGTTCGGTCACAGGTAATAAAGTGAGAAAAAATAAAAGATGGGATGGGATAGGTGTATCAGAAATCTAAAAAGTAGGTTTAATTTTTTCAGGAATGGGGAGGTGGGTTGAGTGATTGAGGTATAAGTTTTTAGTTGTTAAATAGGGGTTGAAAGTGTTGAGAATTTTAGAACAAAATCTTTGAAGAAGCTCGGTGAAGAAGTAAAAGAAAGAAGAGGAGTTGAAGAAAATATTGTAAGTTTTTAAGTTTATATATTTTGCTTTTAAATTTAGTTCGAATATTTTTCTGTAAATTTTTGTGTATTGTGTTTTTGTGTTAAATAAGTGAGGTGAAAGGTAAAAGTTGAAAAGTGAAAAAAATTGAGTGAAGAAGGAGAAGAAGAAAGTAGAGGAAGAAATTTTGAAGAAATTTTTAGTAAGTTGATTTGTACATTTTGTTTTGAATATGTAGATTCTTAGTTTATGTTTATTTTGTTGTTTAGGTAAAAATTTGTAACAGTATAACATTATGATAATTTTGATTTATGTATTTTGATTCAAAAATATTATATGGTTTTGAACGTGCAGAGACAATAAGCAACATGTTTACGATCGTTATCCATTACGATGGAAATTTGTAAAAACTGATATCGGTGTCGTATTTGACTTGGAAAACACTACAAAGATGAGGTTTCCAAAGAACATTTCCCTTTGAGAGCTGAAGCATGACATAGAAAGAAAAATAGGAGCTGAGATTGTTCTTTTGCGGTACCGGTGGAAGACATGTGATGATCTAGTCAGATATTCTGCAATAGCTCTTAAAGATGACGATGATGTTGGACTCATGATTGTAGAGAATGATTCAGTACGTATTCGAAGTGTTGAGTTACATGCTAAGTTACGTGGGAGACATGACGACTCGGGCCCATTCAGAAATGTATTTGGAAGTTCTTCTCAAATGGGTTTCGGTAGTGCGGTTGAGGACCAGCCATATAGGTTTGAAGATAGTTTTGTTGCTCTATTGGAAAGTGGGACACCATATGCATTTCATCCATATGCCGAACCTTCGACATTCCCAACGGTTGATCCAAGTGTTGGCATTGACGCTGAAAATCTCCAAGGTTGATGGGGAGAAATGCTTGATGATTCTATTGAAGATGAAGAAATCGGATATCTCGATTTGAGTGGTGATGAGCCTGTTTTTGGTGGTGGTGAGTTCGCGTCAGGTGGGGATGACATTACATGGCGCGAACCTCCTGCTCACATGAACTTAATAGATTATGATGCAATGAGGGCACCTGAATATCCAGTCATGCCGCAATTAAGTTCGGGTTCCTCTGATGAGTTATCGGTTGAGATGCAATTTAAAGACAAGGAAGAAGCCACAGTGGCAATTAAAGAGTATTTTATCAGAAAGCATGTAGACTTTACTGTTAAAAAATCTACTCCGAGAACAATGTTTGCGAAATGTATTAAATATGGAGAAGATTGTAATTGGAAGATTTGAGTGTCTAAACTTCAGAGCAAAACTACTTGGAAGATTACAAAGTACAATGGTGGACACATTTGTTTGCGAAATTCATTCAACCAAGACCACCGTAAGTTGGACTCCGATGTAATAAGTCGTCACGTGAAGATGTTGGTTGAAGCAAATCCTAGGGTTACTGTTTCAACTATTATGACATCTATAAAGCAATAATTTGAATACCAAATAGAATATGGAAAGGGTTGGTATGCAAGGGATAAGGCACTGAAGAAGCTGTACGGTAATTACGAGAAGTCATACAATGAGCTACCGGTACTATTACAAGCAAAGGTATATTTTATTCTGGGAACCATAGTCATGTATAAAAACAAGAATGCATGCAACCGAGAAGGTCAGCTTCTTCCAGGGAAGAAAATATTCCACCAATTATTTGGGCATTCAAGCCATGTATCGAAGGCTTTCCATTTTACAAACGGATGGTCCAAGTTGATGGTACTTGGTTGTACGGAAGATACAAACATGTTCTGTTGATTGTTGTTACACAAGATAGTAATCAAAATATATTTCTGATTGCCTTCACAATTGTTGACACAGAGGCGGTGGATTCTTGGAAATTTTTTTAAAGTAATTTACTTTAACATGTTGTTCGAGAAGATAGAGTTTGCTTTATTTCAGATAGAACAACAGACATCTTAGCAACAGTTCATCGAGAAAACAACCAATGAACACCTCCACACGCGTATCCTGCGTACTGTGTACGCCATATTGGCAAGAATGTAATTGAAAGGTGGAAAAAAAACCCCACTTTCGCAGCGCGATTTTAGGCATGGGTAAGTAATTTTCAATTTTTCAGACTCGATTATTTATGTGTTATGAATTTTGTCAATGCTACTGTGTTCTTGCTTAACAATATATTACGAAACATGATACGAACTACTACAGCCAAATTTTGAGCGAAAGTTGGCAAATTTACACATGGAGTACGGTGAAGATGTTTGGGCGTGGGCAAACAGTATAGAGAGGGAAAGATGGACCCAATCGTATGATGAAGGTCGACGATACAGGCAAATGAAAACCAACCTTGTAGAGTGCATAAATGGTGTATTAAAAGGAACACGTCACTTTCCAATAGCTAGCTTGGTGAGAGAGACGTACTATAGGTTGGCTAAAGTTTGGTCCGATAAAGGGTCAAAATTCAAGTTATGATAAATAGGGGACAAGTTTGGTCTCCCGATCTTGTGAAAAAAATGCAAAAGAACGTGGAACCGGCAAGATCGATGGTTTCTTACGAGTTTGACCTAAATAGACATATTTTTGATGTCGTTTATTCCCTGCGCAACAACGAAGGAGGGCACCGCCAAATATTTCGAGTCAATTTTAGGCAAAGATAGTGTGACTGTAGTGAGTTCCAGGCATGGCGATATCCATGTAGGCATGCAACCGTAGTATGTATGTCTAAAGGGGTTGACTCGTACAGCTTTGCAGATGAATGCTTTAACTTGCACAATATAATAAATATTTACAAATGTGAGTTCCAACCGATCGCGAATTTACAATATTGGCCACCACTAGAGCATGACGAATGGTTACCAAATCTGGCACTCCGTAGAGAACCAAAAGGTTATCCTCCATCTACTCACATCCATACCAGTATGGATCTTCATTACAGGGAGGCAGGAGAACCAAAGAGATGTATAGAATGTAGGGGTACAAGACATTCTAGAAACAAATGTCCAAATCGACCAAATTACATGGCAATGCCTCGGTGATTTCATTCACTATTCGTGTAGAACTAGTTCCATTTTTTATATTTGTATTTGAATGAACATTTGTTGAGATGTTTATTTTGGTAATGAATTATTCGTGGTAGTTAATGCATGTTCGGTGTTTATTTTGGTAATGAATTATATACTCAATTTGTTAAGATGTTTATTTTGATATAACAAAGTTAAAAATATTTTTAGACTAAATTCAACTATTACAAAATATTTTTAGATTAAATTCAACTATTACAAAATATTTTTGGACTAAATTCAATTATTGCAAAATATTTTTGGACAAAATTCTGAGTACATGAAGTCATTTTCTATACAATTTTTGTCCATGTAGGGATGTGGTCGAATCGTAATGGTGCGGTGGTCGTCGATCTCATTGCGGTCTTCAGAATGCATCATCATCATCTTCTTCTTCTTCTTCATCATCATCATCATTATCAATCACTCGAGGCATAGGAGGTGGCATTGTAAACACATAGTCACTACTATGTGGTGAAAACGTGGGACTGCTAATCGATGTAATCGCCATGAAATCTGTGATCCCTTGATAGTCTATATTTCCACCAAAGCTCAGGTACATAGGTGTCTATGAATGATTAAAATCTGGTACGTATGCTCCAGAAACATTCGCACCCGAACTCTCACCCATTGATGGATGATAAATGGGTGGTTGTGGATGATAAAATATGTCATTTACTAGATTAGAAACTGAGCTCCTGCCCATTGTTGGATGATAAATGGGTGGTTGCAAATGATAAAAGTTGTCATCTACCGAATTGGCAAACAAGCCCCCGCCCATTGTTGGATGATAAATGGGTAGCTGCGAATGATAAAAGCTGTCATCCACCGGATTGGCAAATGAGCTCCCCGCCATTGATGGATTTTCACCCATGGTTGAAGGAGTACCAGCATACATATCCAGTGTACCAGATTCACTGTGAGATTCATCCTCTTGACTTTGGCCCACAGTACTCTTAGATGATTGACTACGACCACCAAATTTATTTTGAAATACTCGGCATTGTTTTTGTTCATCCACGGTAGTCAAGTATGGTTTTCCATTATTTCGATAAAATATCATGTACTCTGAATTATCTGACTCCAAATCATCGGCTTGCATTCCAGAGCGAGGTGGCAACCGTTCACGTCTGTTATTCCACCTTTCAACGTACTTCCGATGCTTTATTTCCCATGTATGATGCCCTATACCGCGAAAGTCCATAAGGTGTAGGTTATCATGATTGCTGTCATGATTTAGTGGATCTCTTGGAATGGGCTGGTGGAAGCCAAACTGTCTTAGGACTCTATCTCCGAACTGGTATTCGACAAAAGTAAAATGGATTATCAGTGTAACCGCACACCAGAGATAGGAATCAATCATCAATACGTCTGGTATGGTTACGCGTCTGCCGGTGTATGGCCTCCAAATAAACTGTAAAAAATAATAAATTTAACTTTATAAATAAATTAATTAATTACATTAAAAATATAACGTGTGAAAATAACTTAACTTCGATACCTCACTTTTGCAAGATAAATCAATACAAGCTCTAAACATTCTCACATTGTTGTGTGCTAACCTTGTGTGAGCTTTTTTCGCATTTCATCTGCATACACATCCAAATAACAGTCGTTTGATTATTTTGTAGATAAAAAATTAATTTTAAAACCTTGTAAACTTAAACTTCCAAATCAAAGTAAAGAAATTACCTATTGACAAGAGGAAAATGTCTCGAACTTCAAGTAACTGGTGTAAAAAATAGAAGTCGTCCCCATGCCCAAGCTTGCAATAGCAGCATACATCCACCAATACCCATTGCCTTTTCACCATTACTGTCTAATAGAGAGGCCTTGCACAACTCACGATACAAGAACGCTAATATTGTTGATCCCCAATTATAATTAGCAGCTTCTGAAGGCGATGACAGATATGGTAGATACCGTGTGCGAACAAGGTTTCCATATTTATCCGACATCATTATTCCCCCAATAAGCTGTAAAATATAGGCTCGACTCGCACAACTAGTTTCTTGCGGTGTGTTATTGCGCCCGAGCTTGAATTCTCTCTACAACCAGCTCAATTTAATACGAGATCCTCTAATATCAGTTCCAGTTGGAACCTTATTGAGGTAATCATAGCAAAGTCTTTCAGCTGAATTCTCTATCTCCTTAACTAATGGACTCTCGTTTACCGAGACCCCAATTAGCATCATTTAGTGTGGTAATTAAACCGGGAATCAGCTTGTAGCCACGAATAAATGTGGCATGATAGAATCTCGCTTCTTGCAACCATTCAGTCATATCGGAGTGTGGTCCGTTACTCCCAATGCTTAGATAATGTTTGAAGGTTTCCTCGGTTGCTTGCATTAAATTAAAAAAATTCTTAATAATAATAAATAAAATAATAAAATAATACTAATCTCAAATTAACTTTTTTTAAAAAATTACCATATCATCAACCGCAACACTCGAGACGTGTCAATTTTCTAATCTCAACATAGGATTTGAGCCAGTCATCCTTCTAACAAAGCTACATAGAAGACAAGTAAGAAAATATTAGTAAAAACAAATACCACCAAATTTAATCGTAACTACGACTTTAAAATACTAATAAATATAAAATTTTCATTATGAAAAAAGAAACCAACTTACTAGTTTACAATTTGACACAAAAATATTCGAACTAATTTTTTTTTCAAATCTTCTTTCTTTTTCTTCTTCAAATTTCTTCAAAATAACTACAAATGTTTGTACTAAATTTAAAAGCAAAATATATAAACTTAAAAACTTACAATATTTTCTCCAAATCTTCTTATTTCTTTTACTTCTTCACCCAGTTTCTTCACAATTTTTCTTCTAAAATTCCTTACCTTCAACCCTTATTTAACAACTAAAAATTCAAACCTCAATCACTCAACCCACCACACCATCCAATCAGTATAAATCACCACCCATTCCTAAAAAATTTAAACTTACTTTTCAGATTTTAGATACACCCATCTTTTATTTTTCCAAAAAAATTAAGCATGACAGACCCATGAAACCCATTGCATGCACCTTTTTCCATCCAGCCTGCACATGCAGACCCGTGAACCTCTCATGCCGCACCCTGCCACTAGTTCCAGTTCCAGCTTTCATTTTTTAAAATTTTTTCCATGAGGTCGGGTTGAAAGCAACAGGACCTCATGTATTTTTTTTGTTAAGGTCGGGTTGAAAGCAACAAGACCTTATATATTTCCAACATGAAGTCGAATAGAAAGCAAGAGGGCCTCATCAATTTTTTTATTAATTTCGACCATGAGGTCGGATTGCTTTCAAGCCATTCTCAAGAATTTTTTTTGACCATGAGGTCGGATAGAAAGCAAGGGGCCTTCAACTTTTTTAAAAAAAAATTAATTGTATGAGGTCGGTTAGAAAGCAATCCGACCTCACTGTTAAAAACGCCATAGTTCTTGAAATAATTTCGAATATACGGTAGATTTTTAAATATTTTTTTGGGATGCAATATCCCACCAATTTTGCCGTTGTTATTAGGGACGATGATTTAAATAACGGTTCACAACTGTTATGTCTACAATAACATATGTTATTAATAATTCACAACCACGATACTCACGGTGACCAAAATAATATTCATTATGTCTGCAATTATAATAAATGCAACGTGGCCGCAACCGTAATTTAAATCTTTGATCATGGGCCCAATTTTTTAATTTGTCATAGGGCCACCAAAATCTCAGAAACGGACCTGATTAGGAAGATTTACATGAAAAAAACACACAAATGAACTAGGTTAATGACTCGACACATTAATTAATTAAACTACGGATATTATACGAGGCCAGTAAAATCATATAAAGATCGATTTGTAGTTAAAGTGCATAATCAAGTAAATTAAATAAATGATATCAGTATCCAAGTAGTGATCAAGATCTTCTTTAGTTGACGGCATCTACAATCTCGATTGCATCTTCCTCCGATAATAAATAGCTAAAGGGTTAGGCCTATGACTATACTCTATTGTCCATGTAGGGGTAGAGAAGGGTAATCGCCCTTCTTCTCCGAACATATTTTTAAATATTTATAATTTACGCTTTAACCCTAAATTTTAGTCCGTTGAAATTTGGGAATAGATTATTTATTATTGAAAGTAAAATTTAGTGGCAAATATGTGGAAGTGGAGCCGCAGCTCTCGAACCTCGTCTGAGGTTAAAGTCAAATGACAAGCACCTAAATAACTGGGACAACTGACAAGGGTAAAAGCCAATGTTTTTTTTTTCTTTAAGATTAACGATTAAAGAATGATTGGGAATAGACAAAACAGACGTGGGTTTGGTAATGGTTGCCAAATGGCAAATTGCAGGCCACTTGTCATAGCTACCACTGGAGAAAGTTGCGGCCTTTTGTTTTGGGCTCTTCGGTTTTGCTGAGGTTAGCCTCCTAACTGCCAAATTGAATTGAACCTTCAATGATTACACTATTCAATAAAAAAATATAACATTATTTTTCTCAAATCTTTCTATATTCGATAGTTATATTATTTTTTTATGAAATAATGAATTAAACTAACAATTAAACAAGGACTAATTACCTGCTATGCTACTAAAATGGATCTCATCTGGTGGAGCAAAGAAATAACGACGTTCCAAATCCCTTTCCGAAGTAAGTCTAGCCCATCCATCAGTTAATTTGTTACCTTCGCGCAAAATCTGGATGATGTAGGTAGCAAAAGAGCGATATGCCGAACGATCGTAAACAATTCTGCACCATGACGGTTTGACCGAAGCAAGCATGTCAATTTCCAAGCAAAGTCGACGAACACCTCTCACTCAAGCGCAACATAAGCCTTCATAAACTCCATAAAGTTCGGCTTCTATGGTAGAAGTAGAACATTTTAATTACATCTAACCTGGTTTTTTCTTTACAAGACTCTAAGAACATGCTTAAGAAACCTGGAGGTTTTTACAACTGAACTTTTAGGTGGATTCCAACAGCAAATAAGTTTTAGGTGGGTTCTTCGCAGACCCAATATGACAAAATTGTGGGCTTTATTGGATGTTCCCAGTCTGTAAGTTGCAAAATTGTGGGCTTTGAGCTATTTGCTTTACATTGTTGTTTCGCAAATCTATGAGCTTGAAAAATAATTAATGTATTCATCAAAGATCGCAATGGAGAGCAGCACTTCCACCCATAGATAAACAAAAAACCTTTTATCACCTTTCGATGCTCTTATTTATGTCTTTACGCAAAAAAAATAGGTTTAGTGTTTAAAGTTAAGATTTATGATTAAGGTATGAATAGAGGCACAAGAGAAGATAAAAGATTTTTGTTCCCCATAGATGGCCACTTTTCAATAACATAAACAAAATTTTAATAGAAACAAAACTTAAATTATTTGATATTGATATTAATCGATACAGTAAAAACGATATCGAGCACATGGTCCTATATATCTTGACCATTAATGCCGGAAAAACTACGTGTGCTCACTGCTCATAAAGCTAGCTCATTCATAGGCAGTTCTCTTTGTTTTGTAAGTTTGTGTTTGTCATTTGTCACTTTACATGAATGACATTATCAAAAGATATGATTGATTAGGTGTGTCCATATACAACAACGACTGCTTAATCAATCAACTTTACTAGTCAATATTCCATCATACATCGGCCTCAAGTTATTAGTGCCTTTGTTCCAAATATCTGTATCTGAGACAATTTAAGAATTTTTCATAGCCCGATTGATTATTTCATGCATAATAGCATAGCAACAAAACAGATCATTTCCTATGTAATTCCATGAAACTTGTGGGGTCAACCACAAACCATAAAAGCCAATCACCACCGTTTGGTCACCCCTAATAGTGGCCCACATCAACCGTCCATTCCGATTAGATTTAGACATCACATGTACCGAGGCACTTTAAAAAACATACAAAAATTCCCCTTCTATGCGACGTAAACATGC
The DNA here is from genome assembly GCA_019671005.1 of Hibiscus mutabilis. Lineage (NCBI taxonomy): Eukaryota > Viridiplantae > Streptophyta > Magnoliopsida > Malvales > Malvaceae > Hibiscus > Hibiscus mutabilis. Next base: position 83,951,547 of record CM033714.1, read on the forward strand.
GCCGCTAGTCGAGAATTTGCATCAATCACGAGATATAGGCCTCTCAAAGTAAAGGTATTTACTACTACTATTTATGAGTTGCATAGAGTAGGATTTGACCATGTTCCTAATATGGTATTAATAATGTATGTAGTTGTTAAAACTCAATTTGATGCGAAATATAAACAATAAATTTTGTTAGAAATTCATCCGTATCAAGCAAGCACATTCGTATTAAGCAAACACTCTCATTTCTTTTATTAGGGTTTTTATTTTTCGCTTTTTTATTTAAATATGATTAAAATTGGATGTAATATTTGTCCAAAAAAATTATTCTTAGCCAACTCAAGTTTATTTACTTCTATTTATGTTATTTTATGTTAATATATATTTTAGAATTCAAGTTTACTTTTGAGATCCAATTGATATTCAGACATTTTTGTCAATCAAACACTTGAACTTTACTCTTTGATTCAAATTAATATTTGAATCTAACATCTTAGTTTAAATTGGCACTTACAATTTTTATTCCAATATATTATTTACATTTGAAAAAATATTTATATCCTATAAATTATCAAAAACATTTGAATTCGTCTAAGTCTGTTCAATTCGACCTGACCGGACCTAAATACAAAACAATCTAATTTGAATAAAGTCAAATTCAGGTACTTAAAATAACAAAATATTACATTGAATAAAAATGTCAAGTTTAAGAACTAATTTGAACAAAAAGTTAAAGTACCTAATTTGATGAAAAAAAATCAAAGTATATAATTAGATTAAAAAAAAGTCAGACACTCAATTGAATCTTGATGGAAATTTTAAGTATCAAAATTTATATTTATCATATATTTTTTAAAATATATATTTTTTTTAATATTTAGTAATTATATATTTATGTTTTAACAAACCTTTCTAATGCAATATCTAAACTATCCAAACTCCTCCTCACCAGGGGTGACTAGTCGATTAGTCAAATTGAGTAAAGAAATTAAATTATTCTAGTTTACAAGTCTTATTTTCTTATTTAACTTCGTTTGAAAGATTTTGTTAGAGTTGTTTGAGTTTTATTCAAATTTAGTTATAAAGATTTATAATATTATGGTATTGATTGGTTCTAATTTTAACGATTTTCTATAATCATATATAATGTATATATATTTCTTCATTTTTCACAAGTGTGGGTAAAATTTGCAATGTTATTTAATAAATCAAATACTATCTAGAATTATAAAATATATTTACAATATTATTTTTTAAATAAAGGATTTTGAGAAAAAAAAATTGATGAGAGTATAAATGAGAACAACTATTAATGAAAAGAAGAATTTGCAAATATCTGTAGCCAGAGAACTAAATTGAATAAAATACAATGTTAAGAAACTAAATTGAATAAAATGAAGATACTTATCGAAATATTTGAGTTGTTCGAGTCTTGTTTTATGATTCAAACTTTATCTTGATTTTTTTTTCAAATTAAATTTATGAAATTCGAGTTGAACCGAATTTTACTCACTTACACTATTCACTCATAAATCGATAGGTGGTATGTACATAAGCATGCTCGAACTCACGGGCTTCTATTCTTAGTATAAAAAAATAACAATAATAAATTTAATTTTAATTTTATTATCTAAAGTGAGCACAAGTTTGGATGAATAACCATAGCCTTGGTCCCTTACACAGGTTTAGGGACTTGGATTACAAACAATAAAACTGTGAAGGTCATTAAAAGAAATAGCAATAGGTTATCTAAATTGTAGTTGAATGTTCACAATAAATGCACTCCACTGCTACTTTGTCTACACGTCTTTCTTCATTTCCTAGAGCCAGGAAAATGAATAACCAAATCTTTCTTCATGAGAAGAAAAAGCTTAGTTTTTGAGCTCAACTCAACAATGGCACTTTTCTTCTGAGTCAATCCATAGCTTCCATTTCCTGAAATGGGTTGCTGTGTAAGCACGAACAGAGGTTCCCCTCCTGCAAAGGAATCGCATGCACAACTGACTCTCGAAAACAAACCTTCGGCCGAAGAAGAAACCGTGAAAGAAGTTTTATCCGAAACCCCAAAACCCAAAGCTCCCGAAGCTCAAGTCTTTGTGCCACAACGAGAAGAGAGCGAGAAAAGTAAAACCCAGATTGAGAAACCGGCCTTTGGGAAGATCCAACCAAAAGAAACCCTTGATTTCAACGTCAAGTCTGAACCAAAATCACCCGTCGCTGAAGAGTACTCGGCTTCAGAAGAAGTTTCTGAGATTTGCGGCATCAGTTTAAGTGAAAGCTTTTCGACTGTAACTAGAGATGAAGAGGATGAAGTGAGGCAGCCGAAAGTGTTGAGATCTCCGGCGAGTTCCGGGTCAAGGAACCGGGTCGTGGGTATGTCTCCGAATAGAAGAAACGGGGTTGTCAATGGGGGATCACCGGCGAGGTTGGTTCAAAGCAGGGAACCCCAAGTGAGATGTGGGTCAAGACCCGACCCGCCAAAGAAGGATCCGGGTGAGGGTATAGGGAGGAAGTCAAGGTCACCAGCTGTAATGGGTCGGAGCCCGTCTGGAAGAAGGGTCGCCAATCATTGTCCTGGTAGGGTCCGACGTGACCCGGGAGAGCAGCAGCAGCAGCAACAACAACATAGTACTATGACGACTACCATGGAAGGGAAATGGCCAGGCAGCAATAATAATGGGGCTACCACAAGTGCTCCAAATGAAACACTTGAGAATCCTCTGGTCTCCCTTGAATGTTTCATATTTCTTTAAAGATGAACAAAAATGTACCTTAGAGTGTTCATGCACTCTAATTTTCTCTTCTTGTTTTTGTGAATATTCATTCGATTCAAAGGCTAATGCTGCTGTAGAAAAATTATGAGTTTTCTGCAACAACAAAAAAATTGTAATAAAATAATAAATTATCATAATATTATTTTCTTCGTCCACAAAATTTGAATATAAAAGACATCGAATATATCGCAACACAACTCACCAAGGATCCGTGAAACATAATTATGTATTTGAAAGTGGGATCTCAAGCTGGCCATTAACAATTTTGGGGCATACCCTATACAATACCATGAGGAAAATGCATGGGTTCTCATGCTGCTAACTACCCATTTGCCAGAAATAAATATTTTCAACTTTGACGACAAACCGTTCGGTTCAATTATATTTTTTCAATTTTATGAATCGTCAAATTTAATTTGATTCTCGATTTTTCATATTATTGTTAAGTTTTGATTTTTTTATTACTTTAATTTTGACACGACAATTTTGTTTTATGGTTTTTTTTAATAGTGTTTTTATGGTTTTTGAAATTACCTAATAAAAGTTCCAATTTTGATCCCAAAAAAAAAGTTCAACGTCTTTTCTTTATAAATATTTCTAAAACAATTAAAATTTTAATTAAACTATAATAATAATAATAATAATTGAGGTTATATTTTGATATACAATATGTGTACAAAAATTTACACAATCTTTCATATTTAAACTATACAATATAAAACCTAAATCTCTAACCTTAAGACCCTAAATATTAAGCCATAATCTCTAAATTCTAAACTACACAACCTAGACTCTTAAACTCTAAACTAAACATCTAAATCCACAAAACCCTAAATTTAAAAGGTTGAAACCCAATATTATAAAATATAAAATAACTATAAATTAAATATAGAAAAATAAACGTTAATTCGATTTAGATAATCATGATTTTTAAAATATGTGAACTATTAATCATTCAAATACTATGACTGAGTTTGGTTTTCAATTTATACACTCACCCTAAAAAATAATGATGGATTTGAAAAATGAAAGAAATGTACATAAAATATAAGGGTTTAAATTTGGTACACAGGCTGTGTAAAATTTATTTTATTCAAGCCTGACTATTTCTACTATAAATCAAAATTAAACCTAAACCCTAAAAAACTAAACCCCAAACCTTAAATCTCAAACCCTAAATTCTAAATACTAACCTTAAATTCTAAACCCTACCACCAAAACCCCTAAACTCTAAACCTTGAACTAAACTCATAACCCCTAAAACTAAAAGATAATTAAAAAAATAAAGTTTACACAGACTGTGTATTGAAGTTTTTCTCAAAATGTAATTAAAAAAACAAAGAAAGAGCTCTATGCTTGGCCACCCACCATTAAAATAGTCTATAATCCTAAAAAGAACACAACTGGAATATGCAGAAAGAAAGATGCAGGTGAAAATTGAAACTTTTGGAGAAATTTGAGAGGGAAATCCACATTTGTAGCCGTTTGGGTAAAGACAGTAGGAGTGGTCCAATATTTATAATATTTAATTCGTTAATGGAATACGTTATTGGATTGGACTCTCTTTACAAAAAGGAATAATGGGGGAAGAAGATCAGATTTAGCTTTAGCTTTTTTCTATGGTCGTCTCTTTTTCATAAGCAAAGACAAAAGTTTGGAACATCCCCACAGTTTCAAAAGTTCAAAAAATTTCGACCAAAATGACTTCAACTTTTTCTTCCATTATGAAACATGATTTTATGCTTCTTTGGTGTATTTTTTCAACTTGTTTGCGTTATATCAGATTTAGATTGATTTTGAGAGACAAAAAATTCTCGTGCAGTAGACTCTTTATCCGAAAGTAATATATATTTATATTTTCTTTAACTCTTTGATAATGCGCAAACACTTTACAGATAAAATTGATTAAACTTAGGTATCATAAGATGATAAAATCCATTTTTTCACTAAAACTACTCGTTGGGCTCATTTATAGTATCGACCAATGAAAACTATACACTTCAACCTTTTCCTTCCGTGTTATTATTTTTCCAATGATAAATCTTCATTTTTTTCATGTAAACATGGGTAGGTAGTTACATAGAAATTAATTTTTGGTGAATTGATAACATGAAAAAGAAATAATGAATTTTTCTAGTTGGGATTATGGATGACATTAATTTTCTCACATAGAAAGGGCTCTATGATTGACTCCACATTCATCTCTAAATATTGAGTAAATATATATTTTGATATCTGAATTTCGTTTCAAGGTTAAAATTGGAGTTTAAGCTTCTTTTTCTAGTCCATTTAAGTATCTCAAGATTCGATTTATAACTAAATATATTTTGATCCATTTTGGAACTTAATTTTTTCTTTTAGGTATTTGAATTTCACTACTTGTTTAAATTACATAAATAAGACATTTATCATATGTACCAATTTGGGGGAAAAAAGGTTCAAATACCAATTTAAAAACAGTCAAGTTAAAACACGTAATTGGCCCTGAAAAAATTACATGCCAAATTGAACTTTAAAGTCAAGTTCAAGTACCTAACTGAACTAAAATAATGCTAAAATAAAAAACTGAATTTTAAACGAAGTTCATGCACCAAAATGTATTTTACCCGTAAATATTCTATTACCATAGAAAGAACGCTAATGGAAGATGTAGAAATAAACAAAGGCTGAACTATAAAATAGGTGCCCAAACTTTACTATTTTTTATAATAAGTGTCTAAATTATTTTTTGCTGAAATAGATGTTTAACGTTTTTTTATTTGAAAGATGTGTATAAAGTTTCATTATATTATTATTTTAAGGTAACACTGTTGAATTTTTAACACTCAATCAGAATTTGACATGTGTTTTTTTTATTTAATTTAATTTTTTTAAAAAAAAATTGAAAAAAATAAAATATTTAAAAAAATCAAAAACTTCTCAAAATTTTCAAAACAATCCCAAATTCTAAAATTGGTGTCATCGTCGCCGCCGATAGCCTCGTTGGACCTCGCCGCCGCCGCCTTAGAAATCCCCCTCATTTCCCCAACACCCATCGCAGGTAACTGGCGGGAGTCGTGCCAATCAGACGTCGAACGGTTGGAGCCTTTCGCGTTCATCATTCGTCGTCTGATTGGTGCGCATCCCACCGGTTACCGGTGATGGAGATTGGTGGAAATGGACGGGGGACTTTAGAGACGGCGGTGGTGAGGTTCGTCGATGCTATCGGTGGCAAAAATGACGTTAATTTTTGAATTTGGGGTTTGAGGTTTTAGGGATTTTGGACTGTTTTGTAATTTTTTAAAATCTTAGGATATTTTTAATTTATTTTTTCAGTTTGTTTTTTAAAATAAAAATAAAAAAATAAAAGCCACGTGTCAAGCTATAATTGGGTGATAATTTTTTTGACATATTGACTTTAAAACGGGTAAAAATAAAACGTTGGACACCTATTTCAGTTAAAAAATAGTTTAGTCACCTATTACAAAAAATGACAAAGCTTGGGCACCTATTTTATAGTTAAGCCATAAACAAATATGAAGGATTAGTTTAATCATGATTATTATTCAAAAAAAAGTTTAATCATGATTATCAAATCTGGATTAAGAGTCGAACCAATCAGAGTATCAATTTTTACTTTAATCGATTGAACCACTAATTGATCAATCATTAAATAAAAAAATATAAAGTAAAAATGGTTTTAACCGGTTCAACCAGCTTTCAGTTAATTTTTATTTTGATTTTTGGGTTTTTATTAATTCGTAGATGTTGACTGTGTATTTATTTTATACCACTAGTCAAACTAGTCCGCCTTGATTCAACTTGGTTCAATTGATCTATCTGAAGGTATTAATTAAGTTGAACATATCGTGAACAGTTCGAGTTTGACTCAGTCAAAATTTGATAATATTTTATTTGAGTTGACTCGACTCGAGGCTTTAACGAGTTGAATTGCCAACTCAACTCGATAAGTTTGAGACTTATTTTGCACTTTTTTTTTAAATAATATGTTAATTTGATGTATTTGTGAATTGTTGCTTTGGAGTTTAGGTTTTGGAATTGATTCACAAACTACTCTGATCATATTTTTCTCTTAAATTTATTAATTTGTGTTTATATTAAGCTCTATATATTATTACTAGATTTTATATATTAAAAAACAAAGTAAAAATTATGACGAGTTTAACGAGCAATAAGTCGAGCGAAATTCTATCGAGCTTATCAAGTATTGAGTCGAGTCAAACACAAGCCAAACAATTTTTAAGTTAAGTCGAGCACTACTTAACTTGCGATTGACACTCTAATCTATCCCGTTCAATTCCTACAACACTTAGTTCAGTATTGTTGTTAGGAAAATGTTGATTTTAAAAAGTTTGGGTAGGAAAAAATGAGTTAAATAGCAAGATTAAGGTTTTGAGAATTCTGAGAGTTTAGATTGAAGAGCCTTCATATGCAAATATTGCGGGTTAATTCGAATATATATTTATTCTAATTTAAAGGTACAGAATTTGAAGCAATTATTTCACCAAAATCCATAGGCGATCAGATGGGTCTCCAGATGAATTTCAAGCCTTCTAGTTTTGGGCCTACTTGAACACAAAGAGATATGATCTATTAAAACTTAGGTAAATTACGTAATTTATCGTTGATTTTATATTTAAACTTATTTTAATTATTAAAATATTAAAACGTTTAATTTACTCATTGATGTTTAGACATTAAATATTTTTAGTCATTATTTTATTTATTTTTTAACGATATTCATTTATCGGCGAACAAAAGAAATTCTTCAAAATCTGAACGATAAAAAAGTTTATTCGCGCGAAAAAATAATATATTGAGAAAAGGACTCTATCCGACAGTGAAAGAAGAAGATCCACGTAAGAAAAACCAGAAGATTTTTAACCAATTCATGAATTTATGAGCATTTTCCGATAAAAATAGAGGTCGAATTTAGACTTAGGGGAACGAGACGAAATGACTAGTGAAATTTAAAACTGAACGGCCACCACCTACGATTGTTTGGGGTTTAAGAGTGATAAAAGATGTTCAATGTTCAAACTTTAATGACAAAAAATGTTTACAGTCTAAACTTCAATAAATAAACTAAACGTTTTAAAACTTTTGTGATCAAAATAGATTTAAAAATAAAATTCAGTGATGATTTACTGAATTTACCCAAAAAATTAAATATTTTAAGACTTGAGTACTGTAGGAAGATTTCACCCGTGTTTTCATTACATGTAAATGCTTCACATTGAGGTTAAAATTCAATGTTCTATATTGGTTTCAATCCATCTGCACCAAACTGTCATGAAACCGCTTCCCTACTCTCAAACAAGTATACGTAATATACCTAAAATTTTTACATTTAGAATGATCCATTTGATGGCATTTCAAACTATCTTCAAAGTCCTAACTCCCCATCTCCGAAAAAAATTTAAACATGGATCGGTGAAAATCAAACGCGATTTAAGTTCTGCCAAAGCCAGAAACTCCACCAAAACCTATTTCTATATACAGACAATACGTCGATCTTAAGGCCGAGATGCTAGAAAACGGGCAGCTCTCATCTCGAGTTTATGGTCATGTTTTGTTCTTATAAAAACCTCCTGCTGGAGGGTAATGACGATCTTTGTTTCGGGTAGCATGTGCAATGCGATATTGTAAATTTAGTTTTCACCTACTGGACTTGCATGAATGTTTCCGGAGGAGTTTGAGTCATTATTGCCGGATGTGTAGTGTTAATGCTGCGGCAATGACGGGTGCTCCGGGGGACAGGGGACTGGAGCTGGATGTGCAATGTAGGTAGGAATCTCGTCCCCGGGCATTAGTACCGAAACTCCGCTGGTGTATGTCGTCATCTGCATAAAATAAATTTATGTTCAGATGCCCTTCCAGTCCAGATTAAGAATGTTTTTAGTAGCAAGTTAAAAGAATATTGTATGTCAAATTAGCAAAAGCCAATTGAAATGTTCATTCTACTGAAAAATCATTCATAAGAGAAACAGTAATGCACCAGCATATCGTCTTTGAGCAGTTCATAGATCCACACAGATGAGACGAGAGAGTAAATCGGCCTAGTTTCTAAAGTTCGACAAATGGTTATATCCGGAACTGAAGACAGAAATTTTCTGGGATTAAGGCCACTAAAACAAGTCCATCCATTAGACAGCTTCCAAGAAAGAGTCCTTGGTTAAAAGAAGCATGGACCTTACTACCTTACATCCACAAACTGACAACCTGCGTAGTTGTTATGATAAGAACATAAATGTAGCAAAATAGCCTCTCGGTTGGGAAAAACGAACAAATAGAAGATCGGACGACAAGCGGACGAAACTCAAACGACTAATAATGCATCAATTGCCTCAACCAATAGTAGAACTAAACTTTTAGTCATTTGTATCAGACAACATCAAACATAAGACTACAAGAACATAGAAGGGTCATTATCAGTTGCTGTAGCATCAAATGCTTTTTCGAAAAAGTGCCATTAGGCGGATTATTCGTTTACATCGACTATAATCCGTCTTGTTTGTCAATATAGATGCACCTCACAACATATTTGGCCCTCAAATGCAACTAAACTATGAACTTCCAAATCTCAACTAAACGATTTCAATGTCCCCCAAAAAGGTGCCACTCAAAAACACTACCTGGGGCTGGGACATAATGTCTAAAGATTTGAGGGTGCGAACATGGGCCCTTAAGCACAAAAACAGGCATATTGTGTGAATCGATTTAGATCCAAGACCAACAGGATTCCATGGACATTCTAACACGCGTATTCAGCTAGATCGAAACAATCATCCCAGAATCTTAAAATTGAAACAACGAGGTTCGAAACAGTAGGCCGGTGGGTCGAACATCTGCATTGTAGACCATGGAATGCAGAATAGTAGACTATATGTTTCTCATGATGCAAGTCCACACCTAGGATGCCATTGGAGAAAGTTTAATCTAAACCGTGACAGTTCATCTTAAATGCCCTTAATCGACCATAATTAAAGTACATATCCACATAATCCAATGGGTCAATTATCATAACCAAGCTAAAACAGAGCACATTAAGAGCTGAAAACAAGAACACAATCAGTTAAAGCTTCTCCACCACCAAAAGAGATCAAACTTTTGAACAAAAAGAAGCAAATTTGCAATATCAGGAAAGATGGGAACTTTAAGCTACTGTTAAGGCATAGAATTGAACAAAATTCATGGAAAACGAACTCAAACAATCCAATTCAAACTCTGAACAAAATTGAAGAAATCCCAGATGTAGAAGAACAGAAAGGGGGTGACTCACTTTTGGTGATGAGTCCCTTTGCTTGCCATTGAAACCGAGTTGGGATTCAAGGTCGCCATGGGTAGGAGCATGAGGGGAAGAAGAGTTGGGTCTGAGAAAGCGTTCGAAGATGGCCATGACTAAGAACATGGAGATGAGAATGGCGGTAGCAACGAAACCAAAGGAGACCGCATTAACAGAGTTGTCAAATTGTCGCCAGTGGTCCTCTCTTTGCACATTCAATGGAGCTCCCACCGGTGGCCAACTATTCAAGTAGCTTTCTTCTTGTCCCATATTTTCTCAGCAGTGGGTGAAAAAAAGAAGAAAGGAAAGAAAGTAGTATTAGATTTAATTTAGCTCCTTCACTCAATTCTCACCCCATAGCACTTCAGGAGAGAGATAAAGGAGAGGTTTTTACAGCAGAATTAATAAGCTTCTTTGGAGTACTTAAAACCGGTGAATGTTGGGGACTTTGCGAGAGAGCAGACAGGGAGACAGAGAGGAGCATGTTGGGCTATATATCTTTACATGCAGGTTCGTGACTATGGGGTGAAAAACATAATTACTTTGAAATTTGGAATGTGTATTTTTCTGCATTTTTACCCTACTGTATGTAATTTTTTCTTTATTTTTCTGTTGGTAGAAGATCGAACAATGTTCTGGGTATTTGTAAATTTTGATTCTTGTCAATTAAAGTGTCGGAATTGACTTGTGCCTTCTTCTGCTTCTTCTTCTGCCTTCGTGTAAATCACCATTTTCAAGGTCCAACGCTTGGGAGGGTGCATTCCAGTTTTTGTAGGTTAAGAAAAGAGTAAAATAATAGTCAGCGTCGTACGAATATTTGATATAGCTTATAAATAAAAAGAGATCTGAATAATATAAATATTTAACATTTTACTTGCATTATTTAGCCATTAGCTTGATCTCCTCAACATTCTATCAAATGGTATTTTAGATTTTTTAAGACAGATTAAAAGAGTGAGGTCTTGTCAAAGGACATTGCTAAGACATGCAGGATTTAATGGAAGATGTTAAAAGAACGTTAGATTCCAGAGCAAAGAAATTGCAGTGAAACAGACGCAAAGAGAAAGGCAACAAAAATTACTGCAAACATTAGAACTTAGAAGTGATGTAATAAAATCAAAAACCAAAAAGTAGCATAAGTTTCTTTCATCTTGGAAAGGGCAACTCCCACAGGACCCTCAACGTTGCAGCCTTTGTGCCATGGTACTTTCTGTGGCATCCGACATTGCAGTTTCTTGTGGTCCATCCTGCCATTTCACATCATTAGTTCACACCACCTTGGTTAATCAATAAATTTAAAGTCCAATCAGATCAAATTTTTAAATAAACAAATTATTTTTCATCCGCAAGATTAAAATCTGAACTCTTATTGGATAACATCGGATTTCTTATTATTCGACTGTTGAGGGGGTTGAGTGAGTGAGCATCTGCCGATGAGGGAAGGTGGAGTGGCATCTTCACTGCACTTTGAGTGGTAGGCTGTAGGGTGGAGGGCCGGTCCCTAAATAGGGTAGCTTGAACGTCCCACGACCATGAGACCCCATTTAAGTACCCAAATTTTCATTAATACTCCACATGTGCACCATGCCGGGCTATGCCCAACTTCATTGAAGGCTTGGAAGTTAGAATTAGGATTTAGGACCCCCATGGTTCTACATGCCCCTTCTTTGCACGTGTTATCGGTATGGATGGACCGAAGAATGTTAGAGAGACAACCAGACCTTCTGAAAATTTTAAATTATCATATATTTTAAAATATTTTTTTTTATTGATGATATAAATTTACACTCGTAAAAATTTTAAATTGTCATATAATTTTACTAAGTACAAAAGTTCGTACTCGTTAACATAAAATTTGTATATGTCCACAAGAGCGGATCTAAAGAACCTGGAGCAACCACATCCTCATTTTTCGGGAAAGTAATTTTAATTTGGTGTGTAATTTTTTTAAAAAAAAGACAGTTCAATTTAGTCTGTAAAGAGAGAGAAAATTTATACTCATTTAGAGAGAAAATTTATTTTAGACCCCATTCTATAATTTTTGAATTTGTCGTTGCTTGTCTTTAATTATTAAAATGACAACAAACAAGATTGATTAATATATTTTATTTAAATTCGATATTAACTTGATTTTATAGGTTTTAATTGATGAACGGAATAGTATTTTTTACACAATGGAAGTTGTATTTTTTGCATTTTAAAAGTGTTCTGGAATAAAAACATGATTCGGGCAACAATAGCAATTTATATGTATAGACATTGTGTTTTTTGGGGGGAAGAGTAAGTGTGAATTTTATTATTATCCAAAGTAAGCATAATTCTGCTACATAACAACATTTAATTAATGGGAAACTTCAACTATACAAGTAATGTCCAATCCATACAAAGCTATTGTCTACCCTATCCATATTCTTACCACTAGCCTTGATACTTACAATCTCCCTAATATCTGCGACAATTCTCCAACTGAGCGAAGAGTTCCCTGTACAAACGATTGTTATGTTTAATCCAAAGAAAATAAATGCAAGCACGCCAAGTAAGTTTCAAAACAAAAATTAAGAAGGATTTGTCCTTCAGAGCAGTGGCTGCCCAAGCAATTTTTTGGTCTCCGCTAACACATCATGTAAGAAGGATTTAGAGGTGCATATGAGAGATAGACATTATCTTCAATTATTCTAGAAGAGTAATTTTTTATTTTATTTTTTTTACAAAATTTGTTTAATTTTCCCCGTTACTTTTCGTTTTATTCACTTTAAAATTTCAATTGCGACAACTTACACTTACTTAAAATCTAAGAAAGACACGATTAGTTAATCAAACTTTTTAAGATCATCTAATATAAATAAAATTAAGTTATTAAATCCGTATCTCTATTTTATATGTCAAAATAGTATCATTTCGACAAATAACTTTCAATAGATATTACTATTATTATAATTAATTCAAAAGGATATATATATGGCCAAGGTCTGGACTCACTTTCTCTGTCGGCTCTGACCACCATGTGTACATCTAAAACATGTCTGAGATCGATTCAACGGTCCGAATGATTTGCTCACATTCTACTGGATCCTGGCCGTCCATTTCTGTTCCACAAGGCAAAATGTGTCAAAACATTGTCAACTCTGCGTTCGATCGAGTCGAGTTAAAAAAATTTGAGTTATTCTAATTTGTAAGTTTTATTTTACGATTTAAACTTTATTTGAAATTTTTTCGAATCGAGTCAAATCAAGTTTTCGAGTTTCTGCACAAATTTAATTGTGCATGTATATTTCTTCATAAATATTTCTATATTCATATACTTAGGGCATGATTGTGCTCATATTGATTTTAATTTTAACGGCTTTCTATATGTACGTACGATATACATATATATTTTTTCATATTTTCACATGTAATATATAATAAATCATGCAAAACTGACAGACTCGACTGAAATATAAAAACTAAAAAATTAATTACTAAAAATTTTAAATTATTCGAATATTCATCGCATAACATAACTCAAACTTTATCGACATTCTTTAATTGTTAACCGCTCTTATCTCCACCCGCGTGTACTGTATCATCGCACGTGTGGCAGGGTTGACGCAAGTCATGGAGTGTGTTCAAGCCCCTCACGTGAAAGGATCTGCTACATGCCTTTTTCTCTTCTTTTGAGGGCACCAAAAGCATTGGCCGTTTCGACATTCTTTAATTGTTAACCGCTTTTTGTACGGCTTTCAGATTGGGCTCTTCTTTTTTGGGCTTTGTTCATGCCTTTTTAGATGTGTGATCAAAGCTTTAAGAAATTGACATACATACATACATACATACATACATACATGTTTGTCAAAGCATGGCTTGCAATATGTGTCTTAGATTATTTTCAAATGTACCTATAATGGCCAACATAAGCTAATTCTTAGTCTGTTCATATTAATTATTTCTTAAGATTTAATTAATTCTTTCATTTATAACCTAGCATATGTTTTTTAATATTTACATTATAGAACTATATATTTTTATGTGGTATAAATTTTATAATAAAATAATACAATTATTTTATGTTTCAAACTGAATTATTTCGTTTGTTCAACTTCAAACCTGTTTTTTGGCCCAATATATTTACCCAAACCGTCTCAAATTTTGAGCAGACCTTTGGGTTTTCACAAGTATTATGACTCTTGAATATTTACCTCAATATATATATATATATGCACAACTCCCGAATTGAAAACATCAATGAAACAGCAAGTTCGATAGTTTTCATGTCAATAATTGTACTCCACGACCTTCCGGGGTCCAGACAAAATGAGATTGAAATAAGGCCAAAAAATGAAATATTATACAGCAACCACAAGATTTCTATATATCTTTTTCCTCTTCATGAATCCAATGAGAATTCACGAATTTTTATATTTATTTAAGTTCGGTCTAATTCGAAACACGAATAATATCCAACATCGATGGGACAAAGATGCAGTGTTGGCTTAAGAGCGACGGGTCATCCGGCAATTTCCCCAAGATTGCAACGTTGGAACTAAGAAGCGGTACAGAGCATTGAATTGAGGGGTGGAGTTGTTAAATGAGACAAAAGGAAATTTACTGAGAATGTATTAAAGCAAAATGGCTTTACAGATGACAAAATGAGAGAAGTACAGGTTATGTAAAGCTGCCCCCATTGCCTCAAAAGCTTCTAGAGTAACAAAAATACAATATAAAAAAGATGCTGTGATTTGGACTGATCATTGTAAAAGAATTACATGCATTAATTCAAGATATTTGAATACGTAATCCAGGGATAACGGAAATTTTAAAAATTCAATTATAGCCTATGAAAATAAGATCTCGAAAAACTTGTGTATACTTAAGAGAGTATTGTTATATCTATTATGTCTTCTGTCTTTTTAGATCATTCGTAATAGAGAGCCTTCAACGAATCACTCTTTTGTCTCTAACTCTCCATATAAAGACTTTTACAAAGAAAATATCGTTTAGCTCACCACCTTTTATATGATTATTGTCAAACCATCAATATTAAAACGGACACCAATCATCAAACAATGATGAGAGTTAGACATAAACATATATACTCATATAAAACTCAAAATATTAAGGAATAAGATCCACTATTCACCTTCTTCTGCATTGATTGCCTTATTTTTTTTCTCTATCCAAATCAGAGGGGTGAACCGCCTAAGCGCCAACAACTACCAGCATCCCATTTTACTCATAACAAGTACAATTTACAATTTTGAATTACTCTCTCACGACACGGCCGGACGGATAAAGGTTGGATTGCGTGACAGGAAGGGGCATTTCTTGGCCTATTGATTAACCAACTCTGTTAAATAAAATGTTTACCGAGGGCCAAGAAGAATGTAACTTCGTTAGGTAAGGTTGGGCTTTTGAGCATTGCTCCCGCAGCAGATAAAACTGGCAAATGGTCCCAATTGACTATGCAGTTAAAAAAAAATATTGTAAGTGGCTCTGGCTTGAAAACAACGCATCTGATGTTGATACTACGACAATAGGGAAGTCTCACTCCCCACTGCACACTGCACACTGCCCACCGTAACCCTTTTCCTTTGCTTTTCTCTCTCACTTTAAATTAGAATCTTATCAGTCCAATGTAAAAATTCCAGATAAAAACCAGTGTTTGCCGTTGAATACTGCAACTGAAATAAAAAGACATACATTTTAGCCAAAAGGGTAATTGGATTTTGCTTCAAACAAGAGAAAAACATATGGAATTCATGGGAAAGTATGGTAAGAAACGATGCAGAAACCTGTTTTGGAGAGTGAAAGCAGGTTTGAAGAAAGCTTTGAAGAGTCGAAGCAAACAACGGTTGCAGTTGCAGTATGACCCTTCCAGTTATGCTCTCAATTTCGACGACGGTCGATGTTGCCATTCGAGTTTAGCTGCAAATACAGTGGGAGTTGTTCGATTTCGGGATCATTCCGAGTGTAAGAACATCATTTTGGTTTATGTTGTTTGTGTCAAATCTTGAATCAATTTTTTGCTACTTCTTTTTTAGAAAAAAAATGTTATATTTCTTTGTTCATTGGGTTATGCAAATGCGGAAGAGTTGGAGCTTGTAGGGCGTAGCAATGGCTTTTAGACGAGTAGTTTGTGACTTTGGGGAGAACATTTGCTCTTTTTATTCATTGAATTGCATTTCCATTTATGTTTCTGGGCAGATTTTCAGATCTCCTGTCTTTCAACTTCATTTTATGTTAATAGTGTTAATAAACATGGTTGAACAACTCGAAATGATCTGAATCAGAAATAATCCGAACTTGACTGAAGTGACTGAGAAACTTTTAACTCCAATCTACCCTATTCAAGTTGATCTCAAAAAGTAATCCGTCGGATTGACAAGTTGAGTGGAAATATGGAAGGCAAGGGAACGGTACGGACGGGTTTTTGGCTACTCTGTCCCAACTCGAAATTTAAAAGTTTCGATTCCGACTCGCCCTAAACTCGAAATTCCAGAAGGAAAAAATCGGGCAAAGTCAGATAGGATGCATCGAAACAGATCAGGGACAGGTATTTTTGCCATGACATCCCTAAGTGGAGAGATACAGTTCAAGCAAGCATGATCACTACATTCCAATGATAATATGAAATGCATGAATTTTTAAGCCCAATATCTTTCATCCGTTTCGGTGCATTGACTCTGGGCTCATGTATTAAATCTATGAATGAGTTATTGTAATCAATTGAGTATTAGTTCGATATTATTATTATTTTAATATTTAAAAAATATTAAAATTTGAGTACGCTTAAACACAATTACAATATAATTTTAAATTTAAATGGCTATGACTAATTTAAACATTATAGTTTGTATTTTATAAAAAGAACGAATTAGTGTAACGAGTTTATTTAAAAAATATATTTTTACTAATAGATATATTGTTTCAATGGTATTTTAACAGACATGTAGGCACTGTTGTACACAAAAGATTATAAAATGTTGTAATTCAACATTTAAAAAATGCAACTTGCTCTAACATTCGTTTGTCTTAACTTTATAAAAAGAAAACGTTAGAAAAAGTCAACAATGATGTACGGTTCTGTTTTGTTTTCACTGCTAAAGCCAAACATAGGAAAATTATAACGAAGCAACTTACGCATAATTACGAGTAAAGGAAACATTTTCTATTTAGAGGATAACTATGACTCAAAACTTAAAAGAAAAACTAAATGTCAATAAAAGTTATTAACCATTTATTTTGAGTTGCGTTGACATTTGTATTTTTTTATTTTTATAACAATCAGTAATTCATTAATTTAGATTGAATTATTATAAATATTTATTATGAAAATAATTGTTTTAATTTAATTTACTTTATTAATAATACCAATATTTAAAATTTTAAATTTATTTTAAAGATATTGATCATGTTTAGCAATTAGCGGATAACTGATAGTATTAGTTGATTTGACTAGCAGATTACATTAACTGATTGTATAAAAGTGATTGGTAAAATTAGCTAATAGTTGTTTGATTATTTGAACAAGCAAAATAACATATAAGGACATAATTATATTTAATACTTATTTGAATAATTTATTAGTTATTAACATTTTGTTCTATTAATATTAATTAGATTATAAAAATTAATTTTTTAATATCGTTACTGAGCATATATGATGACGCACATATTAATTTTTTATTTATAAAATTATTTTTTAATATACTTTTAATAATTATTAAATTTAGATGTATATATTAATTTTTTATCTATGAAATTATATTTTGAATATATTTTTATTAATTATTAAATTTATATGTATATATTAATTTATTATTTATGAAATTATTTATTAAATTTTATTAGTTAATTAAATTTATGTTATTTAGAAAAAAAATTATAATTATCAATGACAAAAACAGTCTTTACAAGTCTTTTATCTAAACTTTTAGCTCAAAAAGCTCTCTTTTCAAAATGAGAAGTTTCACCTCTATTCGATATTACAATCATTTATTTACCAAATATCTAAATTAACGAATTTAATTAACCAAACCTCGAAAATACTTAAAAGTTATAATTTTAACTCAAAAAATTGTTTACCAAACATATAATATTTCATCCTCAAAACATGGACAAAGCCATTTGATGGTTGAGAGAGGTTGTAACTCACTAAAGTTTTGGGTATAACAGTATTTTGATTTAAAAATAAATAAATAATATTAAATAACACATTTTTCTCTTCCACCTTCTAAATTTAAATATTTAATAAAATTTTATTATTTTGATATTAAACAATTTAATTTCTATTAATGTTTTGATTCTAACTTGATTCTATCATTAAACGATGGTATGTTTCTTAGTCGTTGTTGACTTACATTTAAAGAAAATATTAGCCATGTTTGACAATTAACAAATAGCTGATAGCAGATTGCATTAGTTGATAGCTGATAGCGGATTACATTAGTTGATAGCTGATAGTCGATTGCATTAGCTGATTTGACTAGCGGATTGTATTAGCTGATTGTATAAAATTGTTTGGTAAAATTAACTGATAGTTGATTGTTGTTTGATTATTTAAATAAACAAAATGACATATAAGGACATAATTATACTTTATATTTGTTTGAATATTTTATTAGTTATCAATGTTTTGTATCTATTAATATTAATTAGATTATAAAAAATAATTTTTTTAATATAACATTATTAAACGTATTTGAAGTATCTATATATTAATTTATTATTTTTACAATTATTTTTAATATAATTTAATTAACTATTAAATTTAAATACAAATAAAAATGTGAGAATAAAAATAAAAAATAAAAAATAATAGTTTACAAATGTCACGATATAAATACGCGAGAGTGAATAATTAAAATAAAAAAATTAAATTTAAGTTACTTGGAGATTTTTGATAATTGTTAGGGTAAAAGGGTCTTTATAACTTTTATGTCAAAACCTCTAATATCAAAAAGCTATTATTAGCAACTTTTTTCAAAATTAGAAGTTTCACTCAAATCCGCTATTCCAATATGCTATTCACCAAACATTTAAATTAGCGAATTTAACCGGTCAAACTTCTAATATTAGCTCAAACCTCTAATATTAGCTCGAACCTCTAATTACTAAACATGACCATTGATTAATATTTCAAAAATAAAAATATGGTGCATAATGATGCTTTTAAATATGTGTAATATTCGTAAGGATAATTCCATTCATGAATGACGAATCTAATGAATCTCAAATTGATTGAATAAAAAAAATAAAATTATTTGCTACTTTTAATTTAACTTGATTTATTTTGTTTAACTCTATGTTAAAGAAAAAATATTTGCTACTTATTTTTTATTTAATCTCTTAATTATGTAAAAATTGTGCATTTAATCTTATATCCTAATTTGATTATATTTTTTTATATTTAAAATTTTAAAAATTCGTTTCTGACCAAATAATGGTAGTAAAATTTGTTAAATCAAAATATGTTATTTGTCATTGTATTGTGCTTAAATTACAGATTAATTCGTGCTCTTTAATTTGATAATTTATTTACATTGAGTTTGTATTATTCAATATTAAAAATAAAATTGAAAAACATGACTAAAAGTTTTTGATAAATTCTCCTCCATCAACACTAAGAAATTTCCCCTATTGTCGGTTCTTCCGAGGTAAAATTAATTGCATTTGGATTTCATAAGATCTTATTATTAACATCATATGTGCATTTATTACAACCGTGCATGTCTCTAATATTTTGCATTTGTTTTCCTTTTATATTTTTGTTAATATTAATACATAAAAATTAGACTGTCATTGTTTAAATAAAGAAAAAATTGATGAGTAAGTACATTTAGCCGGTTGGTCAAACTGTTCATATTTGTTTTCTTATATTTCTTTAGGTCATGAGTTATAGACTCACTAGAAGCACTCTCACTCCTTTTTCCCGTTAGAGTCTCTCCCACTATATCATTATCATTCATAAAAATCTAGCAAACAAATCTCAACGTCTCTATCAAATTGAACTCTTAATTATTGATGTAGTAGAAATGATCAACAAAAGCAATCTTACAATTTGCTTCGTTAATAGGTTATGTAATATCGACAAATTGTCATAAAAAAATCTAATCATATGAGACTGCTGACTTTCCTTCATCAAAAACGTGCATCGTGATAACTATTATACGAACACTAAAATATCATAAATATAGATGAGAATATGTCGTAAGATAAATAAATTCCAAAAAAAATAAAACATCATAAGATGTGCGAAAATGACGAATACAATAAATTTTTTTTATTGTTATAAAAATAAAAAACCTAACAAAAACATAAAACTAATATCAACGTCGAAGACGAAAACTAGACACTAACCTTCATTTTATGATAATCAGTCTAACCCACATTATTGATAAAAAAAAGAGTTTTAATCATTTGTTAAATCGAATGGTAATGAATTCAACTTAAATAACATCTTAAATTGAAATTATATAAATAAAAGATCATTTTTTCAATATAATTTAACTTGGTTCAACTTCAAATATATCTGATAATTTCAAATATTTTAAAATAAACCTTAGTAGCAAAAAAATATCATTATCCAAATCTAATGGCTGAAACCTTAATCAACAACAACCAATTATGGAAATCAAAATATACGTAATTAATGCTAATTGACAGCTTTTCTCCGGCACGCTTAAGTCAGCCTTTTAATAAAATCACGCGCCAAAAAGACCGGTTCATGCGCGTTTTACTCGTGTGTCACTTCCACCGACTTGCGCAATTTCGCCATCGAATCATCATAAAAAGTAAAAACAACCTTCATACGACGCCGTGTCGGATACTGAGACCTAACCCCCTTTTTTATTGTCTTCTCCGCCGCCGTCCGTCGCCCTCAACCGAGGAATTATTTAATACATCTATTTTTTCTTTAAAAAAAGAGGAAAATTCAAAGTCTTTCTACAATAAACCAATCCTTATTTAAATCCTAAAGAAAAAGCCAGCCACCGCGTTCTTCACGATTCTCTTGTCTATTTTTTGTTCTTTTTCTCTACAAAAAAGTCGCATCTAATTTGTGGCCGCCGACTGTCTAAGAAACTTCCCGGTGATTTCTTCGTTGAATTGATGCGATTCGTGTTGATTGGATCCAATCAATTGTTTCTTTTTTGTGAATTAACCGATTTTTACAAGAGTTTTTTATTAGGGTTTTCGGGTTTTTTGTTCGATGTTGATGATGGCGGAGGATAACTATAATGATAGCTTAGCTGATTGTAAATTCGATGATGACTTCTCTGGCGATGGTCTGAGCATGGATATCGACAGCTTGTTTCGTATTCTTGAGGAGAAGTCCGATGATCCACCGCAGGTAGTTAGTTACTTTTTTTCGCGATTAAGTTCGACGCCACTTTTAGGGTTGTGGAGCGTGGAGATTTCTAGCGGAAATTTTACTTGCATATGAAATTTTTGAAAGGGAATTTGTTGTGTGGATCACGTACTCTTTCATTGAAAACCCTAGTCAATGGCAGCTCAATGTTAGCTGATTTTATGAGAACTATTATATTCTACTATGTTGTGTGGATCACGTACTCTTTGCTTAATTTGTGAATCTGGAATTCAAGTTCATATAATTTAAGTTGCTAAAATTGTAATTGACTATGCACAATTTCAGTCTCGAGATTTATAGATTGTTGAAGTGGTATTTCATGGCTTTTTTATTGGTCCTTGTTTCTCTGTTAAATTGCAGAGTAATCCAGAAGATCCATCACTTAGAAATTTGTCTCAAAGGGACTCAGTTCTCGAATCCATCCAGTTTCAGAGTGGTAAAATTTCTTTGCAAACATTTTTCTAAGTTTCGTTTTTTATATAATGAAATTTGATGATTCTCTTGCTTGGGATTTGAAGATTCGCCTCCCTCGGGGTTTACTTTTGGTGGCTCATTTGATTATCATGGGAATTTAGAACCCTCTGCATGTGATCGTTCTCTGGTCCAAACATCCTCTGCAAGTTTGAAAGAGTGGTCTGCTTCTCAAGGGACATCCTACACAGAGAGGGCTGAGATGACTCTGCTTGAGATGCCCAGCTGTAGTACAGCATCTAGTTTTACTGAGATAGATGGCAACCATGTGTTAGATCACGGAGATAATTTAAGTTTTGATCTTGTGGATGAAAAAGCTGGCTTACGGTCCATGAATACTAAAGAGGAGTTTGACCACAAAAGTATGTTACCCACTTCCTACTTTAACCCGAACACTGTATTTCAGTTTTGCATTTTATAATTTCTGTAAATCAATCTCCCTGAAACTTTTAGTGAAAATGCTGATTCTTGATTACTGAATATTCAGATGCTTTGCACAGCCCTGCTGATGAGAATACAAACATAACATTTGATCAGTATGGTGATTTTCTAACTAATTCAGTGGCAAGCCTTGAAGCTCCTGATATTAAGGTAGCTAGGTCCGTGGAGTATTCTTCCTTCGATGGAGATATGACTTCACACAATCTTACTTCTAATAAGTTTACCATCTATCATGGTTCTGATATAGTTAGTGATGTTAGTGGTCCTTCAGTTAATTTTTATTACATGAATGGAGATGATCCATATTTTGCTGATTCCTCAATGCAACAGTCGCTCGGTTCCTTCGATTTTATGTTTGAAGAAAGTAAGGAGGGTGAAGTTCTGGAATTTCCCACTGAGAGTGCATGCTCAAGTAGTAGGACAATGTATGCTCATGGAAGAACTGATAATGGGTCTGTGTCACAGCTCTCAATGACTGGTTTCTCTGATGTAAAGCCACTACATTTTGAAGGCGAAGGGAATGGGTGTGTTTTACCAGCCTATAGGAAATTTTCTTACATTGCCACTGATGAACTCATTGATGACAAAAGATCGGTGCAGCCACTCCCTCGTTCCCATCCTTACATTTCAAAAAACAATCAAGCAGTTTATGATGACAAAAGATCAGTGCAGCCATTCCCTTATTCTCATCCTTGCACTTCAAAAGACAATCAAGCAGTTTATGATGACAAAAGATCAGTGCAGCCATTCCCACATTCTCATCCTTGCATTTCAAAAAACAAGCAAGCAGTTTCTGTAAAGTATGAAGATAATAAATTGATTACATCTAGCAACATGTTCTCCCATTCTGCTGAACCTTTAAATGAAGCAAGCCTGAAAAAGTGTACTGACAGAATTGCTGACTTGTCATCTCTTGATGAAGCCTCAAAGCAGTCATCTGGCATTTATTCTTCTATATCTAATCAGGAGTTTATGGATTTTGGAAAGGTTGCTCATCATGATATTAATCTAAATGTTAGCAGTAGATCTTTCTTTGGTGATGAACATTTGAATTTAGCTTCCTCAGAGGAGTATTTTTCCAGTGCCCACCCGGTTACTTCAACCAAGATGCAGTTAAGTTATTTTCAGGTTGAAAGAGACAATAAGTTGATTCCTTCTAGGAGCTTTGGTCTTTCTAAAGTCAGCCCTGAATCTATTTATAGCAATTCATCAGATTGCAGATCCCATGTTGATGGTGACCCTGATATATGCATTCTTGAAGACATTAGTCAACCTGCTCGCTCAAACCAATCCCTGGTGCTTGTTAAGAAGAATTCAAGTTTTCCGAATACTACATCTGGTACTCAGCCTCATAACTCAGGAATGGGGGGTATCCGGCTCAAGGGAAATGATGAACAGTTAATTTTTCGGGAGGCATTGCAGGTTAGTTCTACTTGTTTGAGATTGCACTGTTTCTTGCTTTTATGCATTGCTGAATCAATAGGATTTGGTTGAATTGCTGGGGTTTGTCAGTGTTAAAGTGAACTTTGCATAACTGGCTAGGGAAAAATCTCTTTTGCTTATTCTGTGGTATATCTTTATTTAGTTGTGCATTATCTTTCACTCCCCCCCCCCCCCAGAAAAAAGAAAAAGCGAGTTACCTTTCGGGAGTGGTTTAATGTGATAGTGCCCCTAATATTTCACTGGTCTCTTTGAAAGAATTCTACTTCCAAAACATGGCAACTTGTTGTCTCTGACTGCCAAAGAAGTTGATTATTATCTGTTATAATGGTTAAATATATTAGGGCTGTTAATGATTTGCCACTCAGTTTGATGGAACCACATTCTGATAAATAGTTCCAAAACTTTGTGATCTTCCCTTTGATGTATCTTCTGATTTTTTGCCCAAAAGACAAAATAATGCTTTGGAAGAGAGTGAAACTGAACGCTTGATAAAAGATGATTGTGGTCATTCCATTATCAAACCTGTTTAAGGAGGCTTGACCATGAGTGAAGCAATTTCTTATAATTAGAACGAACTTTCCACTGCTTGGTTTCTGTCACTCTACCCTCTCTGCTTCCTGTTCGTTCGAACGGCACTACGGCCTTGCCTTTGGCCAAAGGAGCTTTTGAATGAAATACTGTTGCATAAACTATTATAATTGTAATGAAAAGTTTTGACTATAAACTTTAAGAGTTTAGATTCTTTCAAATTCCTTCTTAGCTTAATTCAACTCTGCATCAAAATGGGTTTCACACCATAGATTTCCTGTTGAAAATATTTTGCAAGATAGATATTTAGGCTCCTTTGGTATTTCTGTGTTTATACATTGATGTTTCCTTATTTCTGAGCTAAATTGATGGCTTCTTTTGTTAGAATAAGCGTTACATGTAATGTTTACGGCTTTATGTTTACCTGATTAATAAAATTGGTAGCCTCACAGGGCCTTTCTCAGCCAAAATCTGAAGCTAATCCTCCAGATGGTGTTTTGGCAGTACCTCTTCTACGACATCAGGTCTGAATTGTTCCATATCTAGATTTTCTCCATATTTTAGTCTGAATGTTGAGCTTCTGTGAAGTTTTGAACTTCATAGATTGAGAATTGCTATTTGTATAAGGTGAAAATGGCTACAGTTGAAAACTTTATTTTAAAAGTCATTTAACTATGTTTTTTTTTGGATTTGAGTGCCAAATATGGGTGAGCTTTCTGCTAGAAAGTGAGTGTGGCTAAAATATACTTATCTTGATCAAGTTGGATAAAACTGGAGTCTGGACTAAAGAAGTAGTTAATGTGGTAATTTTTTGCTAACCTCTCTTTTTAAGAGGTTAAATATCAATTTTTGAGACTTGGCACTTCTCTTTTCTTTTTGTGTGAGATATTTCCTCACCATTCATAGATGCAGTCAAAGAAAAAAAGACGGAGATTGTTTTATTTTGTTAGTTGTGCTTTTAATTTGTTTAATTTAAGATATTGTGCTATTTATTAATTATGGTGTTACTGTTTTGAAAATTTTTGTTTACATGTTGCTTTTCTGATTCTGTATGCTTGCGTAGTGAGTGCCTATTTTCTCTTGCATGTTTAATTGTGAGTGTTATGATTCTGTTTCAATTCCTTTCTAACATAATCCTTTGACAGAGAATTGCTTTGTCATGGATGACCCAGAAGGAGAAAGCTGGCTTACACTGTTCAGGAGGAATTCTTGCAGATGACCAGGTCAGTTCCAAAATTCTGAGGTTGTCATGCTCTAGTTAGACAACTAGTGAATCAAGTTTTCATATATATATATATTCTTTATTGCAGGGATTAGGAAAAACTGTGTCAACAATTGCACTTATTCTAAATGAGAGGCCTTCATCTTCTAAAGCATCTTCTCAAGATATGAGAAAGGTTGAGCTGGAAACACTAAATTTGGATGATGATGAAGAGGTGAAGCAAGATTCTGATAACAATCAAGTTATGTCAAATGGTGCTTCAAATAAAAGCTCTAATCCACCAGGGCAAGCAAAGGGAAGGCCAGCTGCTGGAACTCTCATTGTATGTCCCACAAGTGTATTGCGGCAATGGGCAGATGAGTTACAGAATAAGGTGACAAGCAAAGCTAATCTCACTTTTCTAGTGTACCATGGAGCCAACAGGACAAAGGATCCTTTTGAGTTGGCAAAGTATGATGTTGTCCTTACTACATATTCAATTGTTAGCATGGAGGTCCCAAAGCAGCCTCCTGTTTATGGAGATGATGATGAGAAAGGGAAGTTGGAAGCTGACGGTGCTTCATCTCTTGATTTTCCACCAAGCAGAAAAAGAAAATGCCCGCTTAGTTCTAATAAAAAAGGAGTGAAGCACAAGAAGGGGGTGGATGATTTGCTTCTTGATTCTGCTTCTC
This sequence comes from Hibiscus mutabilis, assembly GCA_019671005.1. Classification (NCBI taxonomy): domain Eukaryota; kingdom Viridiplantae; phylum Streptophyta; class Magnoliopsida; order Malvales; family Malvaceae; genus Hibiscus; species Hibiscus mutabilis. The sequence continues at coordinate 83,977,714 of CM033714.1, forward strand.
GACCTCTTGCAAGAGTTGGATGGTTTAGAATTGTGCTGGATGAGGCCCAAAGCATTAAAAACCATAAAACTCAAGTTGCTAGGGCCTGTTGGGGCCTTCGTGCTAAACGTAGATGGTGCTTGTCTGGGACTCCAATTCAAAATGCCATTGACGACCTTTATAGCTATTTCAGATTTCTGAGATATGACCCATATGCTGCTTACAAATCATTCATTTCTTCCATAAAGAATCCGATTACTAGAAATCCAGCAAAAGGCTATTCAAAATTGCAAGCTATCTTGCAGACAATAATGTTACGCCGCACGAAAGGTACTAACTATATTTCTTTAGTTTTAGTTAGTCTTGCGGGGAAATCTGGTTCTACTGTTATGTTCCATATCCATTTATATAGTTGGTTGTAGAGTTTCCTTGAGAGTTTTATTTGCATGCAACTAAATGCAGTCACTTATTATAATTTTTCTGCGTCCTTTTGCAGGCACTCTTCTTGACGGGAAACCTATTATTAACTTGCCGCCTAAAGTGATAGAACTGAAAAAGGTGGAATTCACAAAGCAGGAACGCGACTTCTATACCAGACTGGAGGCTGATTCACGTGCTCAGTTTAAAGTATGTTTTTTCTGAGTCCAACAAAATTTTATATACTTGTAGATGTTGCACATTTCTTTTAGTTTTGCAGGATGTACCTAATGCTGTGAATAGTTAATGTTGCTTTATCATTATTCTATTACATTCTCTTTTACTATGCTAATTTTGAAATCTTTATCAGGAGTATGCAGATGCAGGAACCGTCAAACAGAACTATGTGAATATCTTGCTGATGCTTTTGCGCCTTCGCCAAGCCTGTGATCATCCTCTTCTGGTCAGAGGTTTTGATTCAAACTCTTCATGGAAATCGTCAATTGAGACTGCAACGAAGCTTCCCCAGGAGAAGCTAACCTTTCTTCTGAGTTGTTTATCATCTTTGGAACTGTGTGGCATCTGCAATGTATGTGGTTATTTCGGCTTGTTCCTTTAGTTAGTTTCTATCCACTTTAAGAACTGCTTCTCCTTTTACGCTATTTCGTTAATGGAGGCATGCCTTGCCTTCCATGGCTTAACACCAGAATCATCTCATTTGGCATAATTTTTCCGTTTTAGTTATTCCTTTAATTATTCTTGAACTTTTTAAGTTTTAATCTTCTGTTCTGATATCCATGCTCGTGTTTTGTAGGATCCACCAGAAGATGCTGTTGTCACTATTTGTGGTCATGTTTTCTGCAACCAATGCATCTCTGAACATCTTACCGGTGATGACAAACAATGTCCCACCAAAATTTGCAAGGTTCAACTAAATGCGTCTTCTGTGTTTACATATAACTCTCTTAACAGTTCTCTCTCTGAGCAGCCCGGTCAAGATAAACCTCGTGATTGTTCTGGTTCAAAAGTTGTTGAGGTATTTGGGCCTTGTTCTGAGGATAATTTGTATGATTCTTCCAAAATTAAGGCTGCCTTTCATGTCCTTAAATCACTAGCTAAACCTCAAGATCATAGATTAAGGACTAATGGCTGTCCAGATGGTTCCTCTGATCTCCATTCTGGGGATTCACTAAATGGCCTTCCTGATGAAAAGGATCTGGCTATGGGTGAAAGTTTGAATAATTCCTGTAAGGTACTTGGGGAGAAAGCTATAGTGTTTTCCCAATGGACAAGGATGTTGGATTTATTTGAAGCCTGTCTTAAAAGTTCTTCCATCGAATACAGAAGACTTGATGGAACTATGTCAGTTGCTGCTAGAGATAAAGCAGTGAAGGATTTCAACACCCTACCAGAGGTTTCAATGACTTCTTTATTTTCTTTACTCCTATTATTTTGTGAAATTCACAGGGACTGCAATATTCTGGTGTTTAGCAATTCTGCTTGGTTGTGAAATTCATTCCTTTGCCTGTAGGTATCTGTTATGATTATGTCTTTGAAAGCTGCCAGTCTTGGGCTGAACATGGTTGCTGCTTGCCATGTACTTCTGCTTGATCTCTGGTGGAACCCTACAACTGAGGACCAGGCAATTGATAGAGCACATCGAATTGGGCAGACTCGCCCAGTAAGAGTTTTACGATTAACTGTGAAAGATACAGTTGAGGATCGTATTTTAGCTCTTCAGGTAAGCTTTCCCTCCACCTAGGCAGGCACAATGTCGTTTTACTTTTCTCTTTCATGGTTAATACCCTAGCTTTTATCAAATTCATGATTTTGTATTTAATGATGATGATTGCTAGCTGCCTAGAAAAGCTTTGATTTATCTGATAGTGTTAATGGTCTGATAAGTCACTTTCAGTATTTTAAACATGGATAAAGCTGTTCAGCTGCATAGAAAATTCAAGCCTTTGTGCGGACGCCTGGCCTGAAATCTGAATGCTTATTTCATTATGTAATAACTAGCTTAATTCTAATTCAATATTGTTTAAAATTGCATACAGAAGTGTTTTGAATTAGTGTATCATAAATCCAGGAATATTAATGTTAAAACTTTGTTTGTAAAATGGTTCCTAGCTTCAATGGAACTAGTATGTTTACTTTCACGCAGAACTTTATCTGCAGTTTTGCTTATTTTTGTTTTCGTGAATTAACAGCAAAAGAAGAGGAAGATGGTTGCGTCAGCATTTGGGGAAGATGAAACCGGCGGGCGTCAGACTCGCCTCACAGTAGAAGACTTGGAATATTTGTTCATGGCATGATATTTCACTTCTATAGCTATATTGTTAATTCGCATTCTTAAACCGGCAGTGTTCACACTTTCTCCGGATCTCCCACTTCTTCCTGTAGAACACCATTTAGTGATCCAACTTCCGATGCAACGACGGAAAGGAGTAAGGCTTTTTTTAACATACTGTGCATAACAGGAGCGAATTCTCATACTCCCATTGGACACAAAAGGAAAGTTAATTCTGTTTTCTTTTTCTTTTTGGGTTTTGTCATGGCCATTTATAGTTTTCAAACCTCTCATCGCCTCTGACATTGTATATGGTTTTAGGTCTCTTCTAAAAGACGGTATAGAGTTGGAACTGGTTATTCTTTTAGTTAGAGTTGTAAATGATAGGTCTCCTATTTTTATTTTTCTTATTCTTTTCTAAAGATACAGAGCTTCCATTTTGAGTTAATACTATTTACCATATGGACCTGCAGTGTATTCATTCATTAATGTCAAACCATGATTATTGCCAATTTGATCCTTGTACTTTTTCTGTATTAATTTTTACTTCTATTTTTTACTCCTGCTTAGGTGATTTTTTTGGACCTGACATTGATAAACACCAAATAAACCCTTGAATCGAAAGATATCACTACTTAAACATATTCAACATTGACAAACACCAAATAAGTCAACCCTAAAATATCATTTAATCTACTTAAACATATTCAACATTGACAAACACCAAATAAGTCAACCCTAAAATATCATTTAATCTTCTTACAAATCAAAGAGCATAAATTAAACTTACTCAGATCTTTGTGTTGCATCTATCCTTCAACCAAGACAGTATATCACTACGAACAATCTCAATGTTCTCATCGGGTTCACCGAACAACAACGAATGCCACATCTCTTCATAGATCTTCAACGTCTTGTCTCGACTCGATGCCTCCTTGTACAACGTCCGACTCACTTCCGGATCGGTAACAACATCTGCACTGCCATGGACTACCAAGAAAGGAATACTCACATCACACAGTTTTTGACTCAGTAACTCGGTCACCCTCAAGAGCTCCACAACAGTTCCCAGTCTGGGTTTCCCTCTATATCTGAATAGATAACTGTTCCCAACAGCCTTCTTCTCTTCCACTTTGATCGACTTGTGCAAAAGATCTTCGGTCGGTACAATGGCTAAAGTGGGCAAGAACTTGGAGATAAAAGTCAGGACTTGAGGAATCGGCCATCTGGGTCTAACCTTGTCCGAGATTTTACACATGGGTGCTACCAAAACAGCACCTTGGAACTCCTCGGGATCAGCAAAATGAACCAACAAAGCAATGGCACCGCCCATGGATTCTCCATAGAGAAAACAGGGTAACCCATCAAAGCTGGGATCTTGATTGATGAGGTTGAAGAAGGAGAGACAATCTTGGACTACCGAGTCAACACGGGGGACATAACCCCTTAGGCCTTGAGACCTCCCATGGCCTCCAATGTCAAGAGCAAAGCAAGCAAAGCCTTTTTGAGCAAGGAAGGTGGGTGTGGACTGGAAAGTCCAACTTATATCATTGCCGTACCCATGGATCCCAAAGATGATGCCACGTGGAGGGCCATCGGATAGGGAAAGCCATGATCTTGTGAAGAGGAAGAGGCCTCTTGGTGAAGTGTAGAATGACTTTGAGCCTTTGATTCCTTGCTGCTTGTAGTAGTCTTCCTCTGAGATGTTTCCCCAGTGATGGTGATTTTCTTCTTGTTCAACCATGTTTGGACTTTGGAGAAGAAGAATAAATAAATAAATAAATGAGATTGATGTTTATGTTTGCGTTTGCGTTTGCTATGATGGGTAAAGACTAGAGGTGGCAAACGATTCATTCGGTTTCGGTTTGGGTTATTTCGATTATGATTGCATTCGGTTTAAATTTGGTTCAGTTCGGGTTTGGTTCGGTTTTAGTTCGGGTCTATGGTGATTTCGGTTCGGGTATCGGGTCAGGACGTCGAGTCGGTTGACTTTCGGTTCGATTAATTTCGGGTCGGTTATTTTTGGATCGGTTAATTTCGGGTCGGGTCAATATCGGGTTAATAGGAGATCGATCGGTTTTAGTCGGGTTTTTAGGCCGAGTTAGGTTTTTCCACCCTATATATGACTTTATATAGCATGTATATTTGACTTTTTGGTAAGTTGTACGACAGTTCACATCTCATATTTATTTATTTATTTTAATATATTTTCTTAATTTCTGGTTGCCTTCGGTTCGGTTGCTTTCGGTTCGGGTGAAATCAGTTTGGTTCCATTCTGTTCGGTTGAAAATTGATTCGGGTCAATTTTCGGTTCAACTGAACTTCGATTCGGTTTATTTCGGGTTTCAGATCAAATTCGGGCCATCGTGTTCAGATCAATTTCGAGTCTCGGTTTGGGTAAATCGGTTCGGTTCTCGGGTCAAGTTTGCCAGGTCTAGTACAAAGTTTGTGGATGACATTTAAAGGGTTTCATATTCGTATTCACCTTAAATACAAAATAATTATTTAACTTTTTAATGTTTTTTATACATATCTATTTTTTTATTCAGATATTATTTTAATATTAAACCGTCAATCGTCGCTAAGTCACTTAACACATGTTATATATATTTTTATTCAGTTATTTTTTATTCAATTATTTTAATTTTGCCTTGGGTTTAAGACAAAGGCGATTTACCGTGCCCTTATATTTACCATCGTTCCAATGAGTTCCTGATAGAGTGAGTTCTTGAAGCACCTTGTCGAGTTGCTTGGGCGTGAGTTGATCAACAAAGGCTTGATGCTCGTCCTTCTCAACGTAGAGCCCGTAAAAGGTGTTGATGCTTTAAGGGCTTAAGAGTATAGCCTTGTCACGAACAAAAACATAAGGATTATCCGGGTTAGGTGAGTGAGCATAGAATTCTCTTACCCATGAGATGTTACCCAGTTCCGATTGATGGCAAAAGATTTGTCACTTTTGATGTGCAATCCTTTCGAAGATGAATGGTTCAAGGCCGAAATCTTGATGAGAGTTGGAGTATTCGAAGCCTTGTTCTTCACAAATCTTCCGGGTTTCAAACTTGGAGTGAAATCTTTCTTGAACCACCACTGTAGCAAACTTCTTGTATCTTGGTTCTTTGGAGGAACTTGGATGAACCAAAAATTCGATTTTGGATGCCATGGATGATCTTGGTTGTGAGTTTGGTAGAAACAAAGAAAAGAAAGCAAAAGAAACTAAAGAGTTGCAAGATGAAAAGTAGGAATAGGTTTATTGGAAGTTAAGGGTGATGGGTTAAATAGAAAAGATAAGTAGTAAATATGGTGGGTGAGATTAATTGGAAAGAAAGAAAACAAGGGTTTTGATTGGGGGAAGGGGACGACTAGGGGATTTGGGGAAAGGGAAGGGTTTGGCCGGCTATGTAAGGTTTATTTAGGGTAAATTGGAGGCTTAATATAAGCCTTAGATTTAGCCCATTAGTTTCCTTGTTAAAGAAGCTTCATTATTGAATCAAATTCCTCTTTATCTTGAACTATTTTCCTACAATTCAAAAACAAATAAAATAAGGATTAAAATTAAAGATAAACTAATAAAAGAAAATAAATAAAGATGTGCAAAGAAATTCTTAAACCTAAAATTTAAAAACAATTAGATAAATATGAAAGAAAGATGTAGTCTTAATCTTAAAGAAAATAAATAAATCTATCATAAAAAGAAAAATAACCGAAATTAATAAATAAAAATAAAAAATAAAAAGAAAATATCGAAAGGAGAGCATACTCATGCATCTCCTAAGGTGATCACTTCTTTGTTACGTTCCACAGGGGCACCGTTGTAGTGCTTCAATCTTTGTCCGTTAACTTTGAATTCATGTTCGTCAGTGATGGACTTGATTTTCACGACACCATGGGAGAACGGTTTGACAACTTCAAATGGTCCCGACCATCTTGATTTCAATTTTCCCGAGAAAAGTTTCAGCCGATAATTGAATAAGAGAACTAGTTGCCCTGGCATGAATTGCCACTGCAATAGTTTCTTGTCATGCCATTGCTTTATTTTCTCCTTGTAGATTCGTGCATTGTTATAGGTGAGTGCACGAAATTCTTCTATCTCGTTGAGGTCCAACAAGCTTTTGCCCGGCACTTTCCCAATCCATATTCACTGTCTTGATTACCCAATATGCCTTGTGTTCAAATTCCAATGGTATATAGCATGTTTTTCCATAGACAAGTCGGAAGGGAGACATACCTAAGGGTGTTTTGAATGCAGTGCGATATGCCAAAAGTGCATTATCTAGTCTTACTGACCAATCTTTCCTAGAGGGATTTACAACTTTCTCGAGTATACCCTTCAATTCTCGGTTGGAAAGTTTTGCTTGCCCATTGGTTTATGGGTGATATGCCGTGGCAATCTTGTGAGATACACCAAAACATTGTAACATCTTGGCGATGAGTCTGTTGTCAAAGTGTTTGCCTTCATCACTGATAATTTCTCTCGGTATCCCAAACCGTGTAAATATATTTTTCTGCAAGAATCGTTGCACGATATTGGAATCGTTGGCGGGAACTGTAGCTGCCTCAACCCATTTAGACACGTAGTCGACGACAAGTAGAATGTAGAGGTTGCCGAATGAAGATGGGAAAGGTCCCATAAAATCGATCCCCCATACATCGAACAATTCCACCTCGAGGATATTCTGGAGAGGCATCTCATGTCGTCTAGAGATATTGCCTGTCCTCTGGCAACGATCACATTGCTTGTAAAACTCTTGGGCATATTTGTATAGTGTTGACCAATACAAACCGGATTGCAAAACTTTGGCCGCGGTACGTGTTCCTCTAAAATGTTCTCCATAGGGTGAAGAATGACATTTCCGAAGTACATTTTGTTGCTCCTCTTCAGGGACACATCGGCGTATAACCTGATCTGCACATTGTTTAAACAAAAGAGGCACGTCCCAAAAGTAATGCTTAGCATCATGGTGGAATCGCTTATTCCCTTGGTGAGTAAGGCCATAAGGTAAAATACCACAAACAAAGAAATTAACTAAATCCACGTACCAAGGTATTGCCGAGACATGTGTTGTCGTGGCAACTGTTTCCATGGTTGCTGAGTCGTGCGCGTCTAGAATTGTCGTGGCATGCGTCTCAAGGGTTGCTGAGGCATGCACATCGGTGGTTGCCGAGGCATACACGTTTAGAGTTGCTGAGGCATGCGCATTAGTGGTTGCCGAGGCATACGCGTCTGGAGTTGCCAAGGCGTATGCGTCAAGGGTTGCCGAGGCATGTACATCCATGGTTGCCGAGGCAACTAACAATTACTCATCCGGGAATGCATCGCATATCTCTAAATTTGCGTCCTCCTCCCTATTGCGTTCTAAGCGTGATAAGTGATCGGCCACTTGATTTTCTGTTCCTTTCTTGTCCTTAATTTCAATGTCAAACTCTTGTAAAAGCAATATCAAACGAATCAAACGAGGTTTAGCATCCTTTTTAGCAAATAGATACTTAATTGCCGAATGGTCCGTATGAACAATTACCTTTGTACCAATCAAATATGATCAGAACTTGTCAAATACGAAAACTACGGCTAGTAACTCTTTCTCCGTTGTTGTGTAATTCACTTAAGCGCTATTAAGAGTTTTACTAGCGTAGTATATCACATGAAAGGTCTTACCTATGCGTTGGCCTAGGACTGCTTCTACCGCAAAATCACTTGCATCACACATGAGCTCAAAAGGTAGCGTCCAATCGGGTGGAACGACAATGAGTGGCAAGACAAGATTTTCCTTTAAGGTTTCGAATGCTTGGGGGTGCAAGAATCATCAAAATTGAAGATTTTATCCTATTCAAGAAAATTGTACAAGGGTTTAGTCATCTTGGAAAAATTACGAATGAACCTCTTGTAAAAACCTGCATGTCCAAGAAAGCTTCAGATTCCTTTAACCAAAATTGGTGGGGGTAATCTCTCGATCACGTCCACCTTGGCTTTGTCTACTTCGATTCCCTTGGATAAAATCTTGTGGCTGAGCACTATTCCTTCATCTACCATAAAATGACACTTCTCCCAATTAAAGACTAAATCGATTTCTTCACATCTTGCCAACACATTCTCTAAATTGCCGATGCAACCGTCGAAGTCATTACCAAAAGTGGAAAAATCATCCATGAAGATTTCAAGGAAGTCTTCGACCATGTTTGAAAAGAGTGCTATTATGCATCTTGGGAAGGTTGTCGGGGCATTACACAATCCGAACGGCATCCTTCGAAAAGAATAAGTACCGTATGGACATGTGAATGTTGTCTTTTCTTGATCTTCTGGTGCTATGGCAATTTGATTGTAACCTGAATAACCATCAAGAAAACAATAAAATGGTTTACCTGCAAGATGGTCAAGCATTTGATCAATAAAGGGTAATGGGAAGTGATCTTTCCTAGTGGCTTTGTTTAGCTTTCGGTAATCCATACAAACCCTCCAACCGGTCACAGTCCTGGTTGGAATGAGTTCATTATTTTTATTACTTACCACTGTTATACCTTCCCTTTTCGGTACACATTATACCAGACTTACCCATGTACTATCAGAGATAGGGTATATGATGCCGACGTCAAGCCACTTGATGATTTCTTTCATTACAAGCCATTTCATGGCATGATTCGGTCTCCTCTGGGCCTCAATCGAAGGTTTGTGGTCATCTTCCAACAAAATCTTATGCATGCACACTACCGGGCTAATTCCCTTCAAGTCGGCAATTGTCTACCCAATCTCCTTCTTGTGTAGCATCAGTATGTCGATCAGCTTCTTTTCTTACTCTGGCTGTAACTTAGAGGAAATAATTACATGCAATGTATTATCGGTTCCCAAGTAAGCATATTTTAGTTGCCCTGGCAACTGTTTCAACTAAAGAATCGGTGGTTGTTTAATGGAGGGCTTTTCGAGTTTACCTTCCTTACCTAAGTAATCCAGTGGTTCAAAGTATGTACCTGGTCGATTGACTAACCAATTTGCCTCTTCTTGTTGTTCCTCATCGATCGGTTCTTCATACTCCTCAGGTTCCTCTTGATCGGCAATGTAGTTGCCGAGGCAACTAAATTCCTCGTCGAAGTTAAACTCTACCGTGGCATGAAGAAGTTGGCATTCTTTCAGATCATCGGCATGCCTTAGTGTTTGGAACACATTTAGTTTAACTTGCTGGTCATTTACCCTCATTGTGAGTTCTCCCTTTTCAACATCAATCAAGGTTCTCCATGTTGCTAGGAAGGGTCTCCCGAGAATGATAGGTGCATGTTCATCTGCTCCACAATCCAAAATATAAAGTCAGCGGGAAAAATAAATTTATCAATTTTTACCAATATGTCTTCGATTTTTCCCTCTGGATGTACATAGGATCTGTCGGCTAGCTGTAGCATAACTGTTGTAGGTCTTGCCTTCCCGATTCCTAGTTTCTAGAAAACTGATTTAGGCATCAAGTTTATGCTTGCTCCAAGGTCACATAATGTTTTCCCGACATAGTGGTTTCCGATAGAATAAGGTATTGTGAAACTTCCGAGATCCTTCAACTTGGGTGGCATGCGATTGTGCAACATGGCCATACATCCCTCTGTTGCAGCAACTGTTTCAAACTCTCCTAGCCTTGTTCTCGTGGACACAATGTCTTTCAGAAACTTGGTATAGTTCGGCATTTGTTCAATCGACTCAACCAATGGCAAGTTGATGTGGACTTGCTTTAGGATATCAAGAAACTTCTTGAATTGATATTCTTACTTTTGTCGCTTCAACCTTTGTGGGAATGGTGGTGGAAGTTGGATATCTTTGATCCTTTCATTGGTTTGGAACCTAATTGATGGCATTACCAGGGCAACTGGAGTTGCTGAGGCATCGTCAATTGGGGTTGCCGTGGCGTGCCTATCGTTGGTTACCGAGGCATGCTTATCGCTGGTTGCTGAGGCATGCTTATCGCTGGTTGCCACGTCAATTCCTGGTTCAGCATCTGAGGCTTTGCCGCTGAGTTCTTCTTATTCTTTTTGCGGTGTTTTGTTTGATGAGCGAGCTTGAGCCTCTTTAAATTATTGGCTACTTCTAGTGGTGATCGCCTTACATTGCTCATGGCCAGTTCCTCTTGCGACTTTAGTATCGCTAGGTAAACCTCTTTGCGGTCTAGTATTCAGGTTTTGAACAAATTGTCCGACTTGATTTTCCAATGATTTGATTGCCGCCTCTTGGTTTTGCAATCTCATCTCGGTTATTTTAATTAAAACATCAATTTTTTTATGAAGTTACTATTCTCAGCCATATAAGATTCAGTTTTCAACATAAAAATATTGAGAGAATTTTCTAAAGAACTAGATGTTGTCGGTTGTTGCTGCGGCAACTGTTGCCGTGGCATATTTTGCTAGAATCTCGATGCTTGTGCATTCTGATTATTCTGGTTTAGAGCTTTGTTGGGATTACTCTATAAAAAATTTGGGTGCTTCTTCCAAGCTGGATTATATGTATTGTACATCACATTGTTGTTCCAGTTGTAATTCCCCACATAAAAGCTGGATTCCGGATTCTGCATACATTCAGAAGAATCATGGTTACCACCACATAACTCAAAAGGAATCTATTACCTTGACATCCTGTGCGTTGTTTGGTTTCTGCATGTTCTGGAACATCTTGGTTTGAGTGGCCAATTGTGTCGAAATTGAATCTAATGATCCTAGTTCATGTATTGTGGCTTGGTGTCTAACTCCTCCTCTTCTAGCAGATGGGAACTGATAATCATTCTTGGCAAGCCTGTTCAGAATTGGCATTGCTTCTTCCAGCAACTTGTCTAGGAGTATGCCGTTTGTTGAGGCATCTAGCATCATACTTGTTGGTGTATTCACAGCGTTGTAAAACATTGTTACTTGTGTCCACATTGGGAATCCGTGTAGAGGGCATTTGTGTAGAAGTTCTCTATATCGCTCCCAAGCCTCGTACATGGATTCATCATCTGCCTGCCAAAAAGAAGTAATTTCGTTACGAAGCTTATCAGTCAAATTTGTAGGATTAAATCGAGCAAGGAAATCACGACAAAGATCGGTCAAAGATCCTATTGATCCGGCATGAATACTATTCAACCATGCTTTCGCCCTATCCCTCAGTGAATAGGGGAATAATCTTAGTCGTAAAATATCGGGGGTGACTCCTTGTATTTTGAATGAATTGCAAATCTCGAGGAAAGATTTAAGATGTTTTCGTGCATCTTCAGTTGCTGAGCCGCCAAATTGACCAATTGTGTTGATCATATTGAACATTACCGGTTTCAACTCAAAGTGGTCGGCTTCAATTTTAGGTGTGACAATTCCTGGAATAAGTCCTTCAAGATCTTCTTCAAGATAGTCTCGAATAGTTCTGTTTCGTGCAAGAATCACTCATCCTCCTGCTGGAACATCCTGATTCATATTGTCGTCTTGATTAGCCATTGCTACTCTTAACCTTTGTCTGAGTCTTTGCATGGTTCGTTCGATTTCTGGATCAAAGGGATATTCTGATGTAATCGGTCTCGCCCTGGTCATATACCAATGCAAAACTAAAGTTTGTTAACCCTTCGAATCTTAAACAAGAAAAATAAAAAGTGCAAGAAAATAAAAACAAAGTTGCTATTGCCAATCCCCGGCAACGACGCCAAAAACTTGTTGCGTGTATTGAGTGCTACGTAAACGGTGCAAGTATACACGTCGCAAGTAATAAAGTGATACGAGTATCGAGTATCGTCTCCACATGGATTGGTTTGGGCCACTTTGCTTTAGTTACTGCATTGGAAAAAAAGCACACAAGTAGGTGATTGTAGGAATTATAACTAATGAGTAAACTAAGAGCAATAAACTAAAAGAATAGATGAAATCAAAAGAGAGGGGGAATAGGCCAGGTTATCGTGAGTTGAGGAGTGATAGCCGATTGGATCGTCTTGGTAAAAGAGTGCAATGGCAACTTGGTTGTCGTGGCAACTTACACAGCTGGGTTGCCTTGGCAACTAATCGACGGTTGCCTGGGCAACTGGGTAACAACTTCAAGGTTCAGCAGAGCGTTCTTCAATGGTTTCTTCTTATCCCTAATTCGAAACTCTAACTAATTGTGCATGCCTTGACAATACATCCCTGTGTGAATCAAGGGTGAACAACAACCAATCTTGCGCTCCTCTTAGCCGTTGAAATCCTTAACTTATTCCTAAGCCGGATTAATCTTCATCATCAATAGATTGAATAAAGACCATACTCATTCGTTTCTTGAATCTAACTCTCCCGATATTAGATAAATACATAGAATTACGAGATCCTCTCCCAATTTACTCTCAAACAAGAAAAAAAACCAAGAATGAGTAAACCTTGAATTAAAAGTGCAAACTCTTATTACCTAAACAAAATCCAATTGTTTCTCACAACAACAAAACACAATAACCCCAACCAATCAAGTTAGTTCATGGTTGGGTTTAAAAGATATACAAAGAATAATCCACAAACAATGAATCTAATGGAAGCAAAGAAGAAGAAGAAGAATAAATTGATCAGCCCCTAGTCGAACTCTCTCTCAATCGAATTCCCTCCAAGTTTTCTCCCAATCGAACTCTCTACTCCTTGCTCTCTCTTGAGTTTGACAGCTTGGTCTCCTTTAAATAGGAGATGGCTAGGTCAAAGTCCTTCTTGATGAGGAAGTTAAGTTGGAATTAAATACTTTTAAAAGAATATAATTCTTTATTATATTTAAATTCCTTCTAGATCTTCTCCTATCTTCTTTGGGATTTAATCTCTCTTTGAATCTCTAATTCTTCTAAGATTTATCTTCTTCCACGTCATATTAGGCTTTATCTAGTCATTATTTCGAGTGCCACATCATCTTATCCCTTATCGACAATTGCCCTGACAACTAGCTCGGCATCTCCTTCATGCATTGCCCTGGCAACTACGTCAGCATCTCCTTCATGCACTGCCCTGGCAACTGGTTCTAGCCTTGTTTAGGCAAGTGATTCTACACACACACAAAAACAACTATCGGCAGCACCTTTTTTCCACAAAATTAAGCAAAATATGAAATCAAGCTTAACCACCAAGGAAACAATGCAAACATGCATGAATGGCTATAATGCAACTAATATGAGCCTAAGTCTAGCAATAATATGAACAAAAAGGGTAAATAAAATAGTACTTTTAGACACTTAACAAGGACGATGACAATGATGATGGGGACGAGTTCTAGTACATCTCATTCATATCATCTCATTTAGGCTTTCTTTTCTTATGCACCTATGTTTTATGTTTAAGAACCTTATGCTTTGCTTTATGTTTTAGGTTGTGTTTTTAGATATTAAGTTTGAACTTCCTTTAATCTTATGATTGCTTTGAATTATATTTGAACTTTAATGCTATTATGTTGCTTTATTTATGCTTTGACTTGTGCTTTAATTTTCTTTATCTTGTTTATATCCCTTAATTATGCATTGATTTTGATCTAACAAAAAGGGGAGAAGAAAGTGTAACAAGTGCCAAAAATTTTAAATCTTTATATCTTTTGAAAAACCTATCTTAAATTAAGGGGGAGAAACTTTTCAAAAAATTTCAAACACTTAAAAATTGTACTTTGGTTTTGTTATATCAAAAAGGGGGAGATTGTAAAACCTATATTAATTTTGATATAACAAATTGTATAAGGGCTTATTTGTGTATACAAATAAAATTTTAAGTATTTCAAAGACTCACTTAATTGACAAGCATTTGAACCAAAAGAACCTTCATATCAAAAATATTTCAAGTGTTCAAAATTTTTCTAAGTATTTTCAAGCCAAAATTTAACTCTACGCCCAGGCGTATCGATACGACTTAAGCGTATCGATACGGTTTTCCTTCACTGGAATTCCAATCGATAAAAGTGTACCGATACGATTAACACTGTATCGATACAATATTCATTTGGGCAAATTTTCAAGCTATAGCATATTGATACGGTTGTATCCATATCAATACAGTTTTATAAAGAAATAGATTCAAAGGCTATAGTGTACCGATACGGTTGGTCACCGTATCGATACGATTTGATGATGTTTGATAAATCTTTGCATTTAATGGTTTCGACCGTTGCTTGTCAGTTATTGGAATCACAAAATTTTAAATGACCGTTAACCGTATCGATACGCTCCCATAGCGTATCGATACACTTTTTGTTAAAATCCAACCAAGGATTCTAGTGAGCAAAGTCCGTATCGATACAATATATGAGTATCGATACGCCTCTTGATTTACACTTGAACCGTATCGATACGTCTTCTTGCGTATCGATACGCCCCTGGTTTTTCAGTCACAATGACTCTTTCTTCTTTGAGACAAGTACCGATACAATCACGAGAGTACCGATACGCTGGGTAGTTGAAGAGCATTTATTACGCAAAAAATGCAGCCCAACAGCTAGAATTCAATGCAAGGGTATAAAAGCAAGTCTCCAAAGCACCAACAACAACTATTGAACCTATTTGCAACATTCAAGCAATTATCCAAACCATTGTGCTTGATAGAGTTAAATCCTTGTACCCAACTTGTTTGTAGTCTTCATTGTAAATCTTTATTTCAAGTTTGTGGAGTGTTTGATTGTAAATTGGGCAACATTCAGTCTTGTGAAAGATATATTTTATTTGCCAAAAACTTCTTTGTAAAGAGAGTCGTTTGGTAGAAAAATTAACCGGTTGTAAATGTTACCTCCTAAGCCTAGAAAAGGGGAAGAACATCTACTGGAGACTGTTGAAAATCCTTAACGGGAGCTAAGGTAGTGGATGTAGAGCTTGTTAGAAGCTTGAACCACTATAATTTGCCTTGTCCTTATTCTTTCATTTTCCAATTTGCTCCCTCCAAATTTAAAAAGCCAATTCACTCCCCTTTGGCCATTTTCCATTCTTTTGATCCACTCAACACAATGTTATTTAGAAAAATGACTCTCAAATCGTCCACATAAGCCGAACTCGTTTTCTACAGAAAGCGAATTTGAACCTCGTTTTCTACAAAACACAAGTTCCCTGTTGAGTAAGTTGGTAAAAAATTAATTCCCTGCGTTTTTTAACATGGAACTCGCTTTATGTAGAATGCAAGTTCGCCTTACGTAGACGATTTAGGGTCATTTTTCTAAATAACATTGACTATGAGTAATTTCGTAAATAAGGATTTTTTTATATAATAATGCCCATTCATTCCCCTTCGACATCTTTTCATAACCAGTATGTCCCCATTCTCTTTTGCGTGATTCCTTCCGTGTATCTTTTCATCTTCTTGTGAAACAATAATTATATCATTTACTTTCATCATATAGTTTTTTTTCCTATTCAACTATGATACCAATACCATCAATGATTTATAGGCAGACTCGGCTAATGAGAAAGCACCATGATCCCAGTTCAAGGGCCTCCGCAATTCACAATAAATATTAAATTATGATTCTATAATTTATTTAAGGTGTTGATTAGTTGTATTTAAGATGTTTTCTTAACAAAGAAAAAAATAAAGGAAAATATGTTTGATAAAATCTAATAATGTTTATATGATTCATTATAAAATATTAAACTAATTGTTTAGTAATGAGATATGTTTTTATTCTATAAAGACCTAACTTTCATTCAATACTGAAATCAACAATTAAAGCATATGAAATAACGTTAATAAGAGATATATCATATATACACTTAATTGAAATATAAAATAAAGCAAGCACATTTGGTCGCTTGGCTAAGCTACTCATCTTTGTTCCTTTATATTCTCATAGGTCATGAGTTTGAGACCCACTAAGAGCACACCTCTTTTAGACCGTAATAAATGACTGAGATTATTTTCTTATCTTTTTTCTCAAGTGACAATCTTCACAATTTTTACTGATAATCTCATTCATCCATTTACCTTCATCCAATGGTTCAAAAAAAGATATAAAACTTGAAAGTTTTACATAGTGTAAAAGGATCCTATATTATTAAAAGAAAGAAAAATAAGTATTATTCATGATATTTAAGCAAACTATACTTCCACATTATTTTAGAAATATATTATGCTTAACATATGACTATCGAATATAAATCAATTTAAAATTTAATTTAATAATATTTAAAATAATTTTATAATTAACTAGATTATAATTATTAATTAAAATTATTGAATAAAAGTGATTTAATATAATAAAAATAAATAGAATAATAGGTAATTTGGTCATGAATACAAACCACAATGGTGAGTAGTTATTTTTCAAACTATAAGAGTAAATATATTTTATCCAAAAAAATTATAAAAAAATTCATAAAGTATACATGAACTGTCATGCGAGATGTTATATCAATGATATTAAAATTTAACATTTTAGAGTCATGTTTTTATTAAAAACAATAGTTTGAGTTTTTTACAGATTAATGGTTAAACTCAATTTTTCTAAAATGTTGATGAGTTAAGTTAAAAAAAATTTAATGTCAAATTGAAAAATCAAAACATTGAGGAATAAATTTATTATTGTGTTTTATTAATTTTCAAAATTTTATTTTTAATCCTAATTTTAAAGTAATAAAAATAATATAAGCCATTTATTTATTTAACTTTTTTACCTCTAAGAAAGAGATACCTTTTTGGTTACTCGATGTCTATATAACTACCGTCATGTACTTTTTTTATTTCATGTAAAAATAATTTTTTTAATGAGGCATGTGATAGTATTTTTTTATTGGAAAAAAGAAGAGAGAAAGAGATACTTTTCTTTTACTCATTTACATTTGTCACATTTCTCTGGTGCATTTAGTTCATGGGTTTAAATACAGCCAGATGCTTAATCTGAGAAATTTTTAATTTTTCATTATTTTATTTTTTGAATAAATAAATAAATTTATTTAAAATAAAATAAATAAAGGAAAATAAAAATTTTCTGATATTAATTTGCTTTTGTTTTAATGGAGAACACTTCAGCAGGCAAATTTTAAAGGCCTGCCATTTTGGGTTAAGGGCCCATAAAATTCCTCTATCATGCCCATTCCATTGTCTTAAGCGGCTAAAAGCAAAGGGCTCAAAACATAGAGTCGGCATTTTTTTTTAAATCGGTACTTTTCTCTCTCTCTCAAATTAGCGTATGAATTTGGCAAAAAAAAAAAAATAGCATATCGTCTTGATGTAATACTTCAACAATCAATTAAGCAATGACATTTAATATGATATAATTCAGTATTTTCACCACGATATTATTTTTATTAATTGTTAAAATGACACGTTAATTTATGTATTTAAAATATATTAAAAATTTTAAATGATGACGTGACATAATCTTAGAATATTTCGTCATCAAAAGGGTTAAAAAATTAAGATTATAATCAGGCTAAAAAGTTGTCAAATTCCCTAACTAATCTAGACAAAAAATAATTTAATAGCCAAATTAAAAATAAACTATTATCTACAAATAAAAATTGTGCGCAATAGCAATACATATTACTCTATCAAAGAAAAAATTCGAGTTCTAATTATGAAAAAAACAATATTAAAAAAAAAGCCACAAATTTCAAATATAAAAAACTATTTTCTTGTTCAAAGAGTTATCGTTGCTTTATCACTAACCATATTGAGGCATATTAGTAAATTTAACCCACAATAATTATTTTTTATTTAAATTTGGTCCTTAGTCTTTAAAAAATGTCAAATCACTTTTTTAAATAAAAATAACGGTTGAAATATTGTTTTTGAATATTATTGATGTAATGACCCACATGACAATTTATAAGGCGTATATTATTCAGTTCAGCTTAATTTAATAAATATTTTTATAGTCTATCGATTTTTGATTCGGTTAATTTTTGTTTTTGATATTAAATTTGAGTTTTGAGATTTTATATTTTATTTTGATAAAATAATTTTGTTTTATGACTTTTAAATATTGTTTGATAAATTTTTAGTGTCTTTTTTATAAATTTTTCTTAAAAATGATTTTTAAGTAAATAAAAAATAATTCATATAAATTACTTTTAAGTTATTTCATTATTTTGAAGTATAAAATACATATTTTTTATTACAAATAATTAAAATTAATTATAAATTAAATAAAAATTATATTAAGTTTAAATAACTGTAATTTTAAACTTGTAAACTATAAATCGCTCAAACACTAACCATAAAAATCTACAAGTAATTCAAGCTAACAACTATTTGTATTACATGCAGTATGCACTGCACTGAATAATTTAAAAATTATAAAAGAAATACTTGTAAAATAAAAAATAAAAGGCTCAAGGGTTCAATAAGCCCTTAAACTTTTGCAGAAAAATCAATTAAGCCCGTAAACTTTTTTTGCACCTAATTAAGCCCTCAAGCTCAAGAAAAAAAAATTAATTTGGCCCTTTGACCAACTTTGACCGTAACTTTAACGGTTTTTATTTTAAATTTTTTTGACACGTGTTGCAACAAGATAATTTCACTTGTCATTTCTAAAAATTTTTAATTTTTAAATTTTAAAAAATCAGAAAAATTGATAAAATTATAAAAAAATATGGAAATTCTAAAAATTATTTAAAAATATAAAAATATTTTTGATTAAAAGATTATTATAAAATTATAAAAAATTGAAAATATAAAAATATTTTTCACTCAAAAATAATAAATAATAATTTTTCAAAAGATTAAAATAATTCAAAATTTTTAAAATAATAAATATTATTATAAAATTATAAAAAAATTGAAAGAAAATAAAACAATAAAAGTTATTTTAAAAAATATAAAACAATAAAACCAAAATAACTTTTATTGTTTTATATTTTTCAATTTATTTTTTATAATTGTACAATAATATTTAATATTTTTAAAATATTTTAATCTTTTGAAAAGTTATCACTTATTATTTTTAAATAAATTTAGGAATTAAAAATATTTTTTAAAATAATTATTCTGAATTTTTAATTTCTTTTAGATTCTTTTTGGATTTAATGAATTTTTTTAAAAATTCTTAGAAATGACAAGTGTTATTTTCCTGTTGTGACACATGTGAAGAAGAATTAAAAAAACCCTTTAAAGTTAACAGTCAACGTTGGTCAAAGGGCCATATTGATTTTTTTCTTGAGTTTGAAGGCTTAATTGGGTGCAAAAAAAATTTAAAGGCTTAATTAATTTTTTTATAAAAATTTAAGGGCTTATTAAACCCTCAAGTCAAAATAAAAATTACATGTAAATTGTCACATAAGTTCTCATGTTAACATTGTTAAAATCTTAACGTTTTAGTTATCATTTTTATTAAAAATGAATATTGGTTCAACATTTTAAAAGGATCATGACCAAATTTAGTTAGAAAAATAATGTCTAAAATGATAAAAAAAGTGTAAGTATTCTTTTTAAGGCTATTACGTAAAAATGCTGAGAGCTAAATGTATCATTACTAGGGACGTTCAATCGATTAATTATGTTGATGGCCGAACTAAATTAACAAAATCAAATTAATTGATTTTTTCTTTGACTGTTTATCGCACTAAGAATTTGCCTGAAAATTATTAATCGAACTAAACAAAGTTAATGAATTCAATCGATGTTAGAATTAACTAAAATTTGTTTAAATTTACATCCCTCGTTTTTTTCCAAAGAGTTTTAAGGTATTAAATAGAGTATTTTTTAGTTAATAGAGTATTTTTTATTTGAGTTAAAAATCTTAATGGTCTGATCTTATTTTAAAAATAGTTGGATTGAGTCTCAATATTTTAACGACATAATATTTAAAATTTAAAATCTCTAGTTAATTCAATTTATTAATTGATTTTGAATTGAATTAAATCGATAATTAAAATTTTTAAAAATAATCTTAAATTATTAATTTACCGAACACTAAATTAATCAAATTAATTTTTGATTATTTCACTGTAACCCCTCCCCCGGCCCGACAATCCTTATACTTCTAATAGTAATACTAATAAACGAAGACCTTCTATCTGAAAACATTGGGTTTGGAGTCTCGAGATTCGGAAACTCGTGTCCATTACTTTTTTTTTGGGGGGGGGGGTTAGAAACCTCGTGAATCAGGTTTAGACAAGAAAAAGGTGAAACCCCATGTTTGGGAACAAGAATATGAGTAAATTATATTACATGTCATTTAGTTATAGGTTTAGTAATAAATATGTCACATTTTTTTAAAAATTAACAATTCAGTCACTTAATTATATGTTTAAAAAATTATCCAATTAAAATTTAATGACAAAAAAAACGCTTTGTCATAAAAATTAAAACAAGGGCTTAGGCCTGTAAATGAACCGAACGAACACGAATGAGTATATTTTCATGTTCGTTTGTTTAATTTTAACTGAACAAACGAACGAACATGAACAATTAAACGAACATAATTTCTTGTTCGTGTTCGTTTGTTAAGGAATGCAGCTTGTTCGTGTTCGTTCGTTTAAAAGATAAACGAACATAAACAAACACATACGAACAAACATAAACTTATGTAAATAATTTAAACGAACATAAACGAACGAACATATGTGAATAAATTTGATTTTTTTTAAATATAATACTATTTTTATGAAAAATAATAAATATAAATAGATACATGTGAATAAATTTGAACGGATTACCGAACGTTCACGAACGCAAATGTACGAACGAACCTTCGTTCGTGTTCGTTCATTTAATTGAACGAATAAAAAATCTTGTTCATGTTCGCTCGTTTAAAAATAGACGAACTTCCTTGCCGAAGAATACACGAACGGTTCGTTGAACGTTTGGTTCGTTTACGGCCCCACAAGGGCTAGATATAAAAACAATTTTTGTCCTTAAAACTTGTACATTCTATTAATTTGGTCATAATTCAAAATAATTCAATAAACCTAACCCTTCATATTTAAAAACTTTATTAGTGAAGTGACTATGTCTACTAGAAGGTGACGTTAAGGTCATAATGAGTCTATTCCCTGTTGGAGTATGCCCAAAGACCAATCATGGGATGGTTGTAAAAGACATACTTATTTTATCTTGTTTATTAATATAAAGCCATTATTATTATTTCAGTCTTATTCTGTGTATCTATAAATAAACTAAATTATAATAAAGTCCTTAGAATAATATAGTTATTCTTGAATGTCCCTAGTCAAGAATTATTGTGGGCTTGGAAAACAATAATGTATTAAGACTAATATGTAGTTGATTGATGACAAAGTGTTGTCATTGACATGGAGATGTCAAAATCAATATATAAGTATGTGTTAGGGAACAACATACTGGACTGACCCGCTATGAGCATGTTTCTTGGATTATTATGTGATAGTCACAACATTGCTTATGGTGATAACTACATGTGTGATCCTCAGACTTGAGATCATCATTATTTCAACATCGTGAGTGGCATATTTTGATACGGTCAAACGTGTGTCGTAACTGACTACACTATAAAGACTGATATTGGATATGTCATAATCCATGTAGCGAAATATGGTTGATCAAGATAGGATTTGTCCCTCATACATAATAGGAGTAATATCATAGGCCACTTGATTGAGTGAGACTAAAAAATGCATGGCCATGCTCGAATAAATTGATATAGGATATCATAATTATTCGTTTATAATAGTCTACTCAAGATATCAAGAAATATTAGATGGACTATACAAGTGTGACTAATCCATGACTTGTGTCCGATCTAGATATGAGGACAAAATGATGAAATACATAAAAGAAGTTAATCACGGAAAAAAGGTTAAATCGAACCACGATTTCATATAACTTAGGTAGCAATGATGTATTGCTAGATGCCACTCATTGCTTGTAATATTAGAATTGTTCTGGATATTACTGCTAACGTTACATGAACCTACAAGGGTCACACCCTATGATTGAAACGAAAAAAATATCGATTAGATAGCATGTGTACAAACTTGTTGTACACGTAATTAGTGAGAAATCGAAATTGTTATAATTATTGTAATTATGGATAATTTTGTTTATATATATGTTAATATTTGATAAGTTATTGTAATTATCAAATATTATTAAAGTATATATATATATATCTAAAAGAAACCTAATTAAAGTAGAATTAGATTCTACATTTTAATTATATTCGGTTAAATATATTGTATATTTAAGAATTCGAATTTAATTAGAATTAGGTTTTTAAATGCTATATAAAGGTATAAGGTCTAGCAGACATTCATCTCTTATTTTTGAAAAACCTCTCTAATAGTTAGAGAAGAGAAAATATTGTTTATTTCATTTGGGTAGACTGCGTAGAGGTCGGAACGCTATTGTGACGACTCGCGTTCGATTTGGTTATTCCGAATTCCCTACGGATTTCCAGATTCTAGATTTATTAAGGTAACGTTCATCCTTTATCACCCCGAATTCGTCCCTTTATATGGATCACTGGTGGATTATGCCGGATAATTTTCCCGCTACGCCATAGGGTGTACCGGCGTTTTCCAACATTCCCTTAGTTTGCCAGCTGAGTAGTAATGAAGTGCCTATGTCTGTCGAGCTATCACATCTTTTGATTTATCGAACTGATAGATAATAGTATAAAGTATGGTAAGTGGTTGGAGGGTGTTTCAAGATGGTGCAATGTTAAAAAATTTTAATATGAAGGGTTAAGTATTGAATTATTTTTAATTATGACAAAATTAATAAAGTGCATAAGTTTTGAGACTAAAATTGTTATTATACAAAGTTGTTTCAATTTTAATGATAGTCACAACATTTTAATCGAGTGACCTATTTATTTCTAAACCTATAATGAATGGTTGAATTATTATTTGTAGAAAAAAAAAGTGACATATTTGTTTTTAATCCTATAATCAAGTGATTAAATTGTTACTTTAAAAAGATTATGACTTGTTTGTTACTAAATCTATAACTAAATGACCTCTAGTGTATTTTATCATAAGATTTTTCATGGGAAGACATTCTAAAATACTAGTAGTGGAGGTCTGTACAGAAGCCAGACCAGACCAGAGCAGTCAAGAAATAAAGTTAAACATAAAAGTTGATATGAAACCGAGTTTTGATTTGGTTTCCACATCCCAGTTCATATGACCAGAAAAAAAAAAAGTTTGGCCAAAGCACTACTATTCAGTGCCATTAGCTATGACTAAATCAAAACATATTATTTTAACAACGTTTTCTGAATAAATAAAATCTAATTAACACAATGGTTTGGTTTTTTTATATTATATGTCTATTTTATAGTTTATGTTCGAAATTTATAATTTTTTTATCTTAGTATTGTCTTCTTAAAAGTTTTAACACGAGTTTTCTTTTATGCAATATATGTTACTATTGCTTCAATATTTATTGATATTAACACAAATGTTTGATCTTTGAATAGGGGTGGTAATGGGGCGGATCGGGGGCAATTTTGTATTTCTTATTCCGTCCCCAATACTTGTGGGTACGGTTTTGGAAAATCTCCATTAAATCTTTCGAGGATTTTTTCGTCCCCATACTCAGCCCTTACGGATCCCCGCGGTTTTCGGTTAATCCACATACCCAAAAAATAAACATAACTTAATACATTAAAACAAATACCCAACATTAAATCTTTAAAATTACTAACATAAAAGATAACTTTAGTTTTACCAAACAACAAACAAATCATTTTGAAACTATAAAATATGATTTAAATATTAGTTGTTGAAACATGGCAGCATGCATTACCTTTAAAAGAAAATATGTAATTAATAATCTATAGTTCCAAATCATGATCTGTTTGTTCTAAAAGGAACTAGATTCGATAATCTTTTCAACCAAATAAATTACCTCTTCTAATTTTACACGTATGATTTATGGTGAATTTTCGAAGTCAATGTTATTGTTTTTTAGAAACAATCTGTTGTCTTTTCTTCTGACCTTTGCTCACTAAAAAATTAATAATTCCTAATATATAACTCAAAATCGAGAACCATTTGTTTTAAACGAATCTAGACTTTCGTATGATTATAGAAATATAAGGCTCACTTCCTAATTTATCTTGTAGAATTTTTGGTGATTTTTCAAAGTCATTGCTAATTTTTTTAAGAAATCTGCTGCCAAATTTTTATGACATTTCAACATTCAAATATTCATATCATTTAAAATACATATCGAAATCGACCACAGTGTATTTTATAAACAAAACTAGAATAAATTAGGTTTACAACAATGTTTAGACAACATTCTAATTATTTTTATAGAATTTACGAAGAATTTTCAAACTTACTCTAGCCGGCCATACTCAGGTGAGATTAGATTTTTGATGAAAAATAGATAAATTACCCTTATGCCCATCAAATTTTGTAAAATATCAGAATTCCTGCGGATATTTTTCAGGAATTCCCACGGTGATTTATACGGGTACGGTTCAGTTATCCTCATGGTTCGGATAGCAATCCCCGTCCCCATCTCCATCTGATATTCGGTTATAAAACTTCGCCCATCCTCGTCCCCGTAGATAAAAATTTTGATTATTCCCCGTACCCATCGGTTCGGATCCCCATGATTTTCGGTTATTCCCACCCGATTCCACCCCTATCTTTGAAACATCCAAATTGATTTTTAACATCTTATATCATCCTTATATCTTAGATAGTCAATGATGTGTCATTAAAAATGAAGTTATTTCAATTTATTTTTCAAAATTTAATGACTTCGTTATTTCTTAGATTTTACTTTTATTATATATTAATATTATATATATTTAATGCATTGATCGAATACTTTTAATAAAGTTTTTTAGTATTTCTATAAGTAATATTGGTACAAACTCTAGCCGTTAGGCTTTTTCTTCAAATTGTTTATATGATTTTCTTCTTCTGTCGCCTACTATTTTTTTTCTTCCTTTACTTTGTTTATTTCTTTGCTTATAGTTTCAAATAAGAATATTTTCTGTTTTAATTTTTTTTTCGTTTTTGTTATTTTATTCTGCTTGTTCGTTTGTCTAATGACACATTTTTTTGTCTACGTTTGTGATAATTTTGATATTTGTGTATTAATTATCATGTTGTGCCCTCTAATCAGGAGAGGCCAACGATGATGATGGTTTATTCTCATTTGTAGTAATTTGTCAATGTAATTTAACAAAACAATTTATAAGATTCATTTCTCAGTCACGTCTTCTACGTCAATACTTTTGCGTCTAAGCCTTTATGGAAGTTAAAAAACATTTTCAAGATATTGGCTTGTTTTAAAATCTACGTTAATCCCTTAAGTTTGCAGACTTTGAACTCAATTAATTTAGTTTAAGAAAATGATGGTTTATGACCGAGCTTGAATTTATGGTTTATGATCGAGCTTGAATTAATCAGGTTGTAAATTTGTAATATGTGTGGTTAAGTAGAATTTATGCATGTGTAAATATGCTTTAGTTAAGTTACGATCGTTAGTTAGCTGTAGTTAAATGTATACTGATGTAAATGTATTATATATATATACACTTGATCAATCAATAAAGTGTGGGAAATTTGACTCTTCTTTACAAAAGTCTATGGTTTATTTTTACATAATTAGATATTAGTGGTTGCTTGTAGGTGGGTACGGTTGGGTGGCGAATGTCCAGTTAGGTAGTGGGTGTAAGAATGAATTTGAGAATGTACCCGCATGGGCGGGTGTGTGTTTGAAAATTGTACCCACCGTAAGCGGTGGATATGAAATTTTTAGGTGTGTGTGAGTATGGGGAGGGGGTATCCGCACCCGCCTCGCCCGTTTGCCATCCCTAAATCTAATGGACAAAAATCTTCTACCCATTTTCGGTGCCCCTTTCTATGCTTCAACACTAAAAATTAAATTTTAAGCTCTAACCATAAATTTTAAATCATAAACTCTAAAAATACAACCATACACCTAATTCCATGCACCCTAAACCTAATTTTTAGCATGAGGACATGAATAAGACAACGAAAATGGACAGAGAATTTCTATTAGAATCCAATTTATTATTTAAAAAATAAAGTTTTTGGAATTTGTTTGAGATCGCATATTATATTTTGCTAAAAAAACTCGTAAGCTATTTTATTTTTTAATAATGTAAATATATATTTATATTTTTCACGTTTTTAATATTTTATTATTTTAAAATATTTTACATAAAAAGATAAAAAAAAGTTAACAACTAGTATTACTTTAACAAATTTATTATTATTTTTTTCGATTAGTTCAATTTAATAAAAATCAAGAAAAGTAAAAAAAAACTAAAATGATTTTTTTTAAAAAAAATTGATAGAAATAAGTAACAACAAAAGAAAAAAAAACAAAAGAAGCTTTGGCAATTTTCGCACCGAAGAAGAAATTTCGGCGTTCGGGGTTGTCCACTACCCCACGTATATAATTTCCAAATCTTAGAGATCAAGCTTTACCAATTAACTATTTTATTCGATTTGTTAAAAAAAAACTATTTTATTCGATTATTCCTTTTGAAAAACAACATTTCAAGTCTTAAATATTATCATTTCAACATAGTTTTTAAAACACATAGATAACTAGATTATTGAGAACTTAATTCAATTGTTGATAAAGAAAACGACAATTTCTTGTTATTTTGTTGCATATAAACAACTATATTTGCTAAATTTTTACATATATGTTTTTGAATTGCTTCTAAGTGAACTATTTAACGGTGGCGAGCAACATTTAACAAAAAAGTGACAATAAATATAAAAAATAAAAAA
This sequence comes from Hibiscus mutabilis, assembly GCA_019671005.1. Taxonomy (NCBI): domain Eukaryota; kingdom Viridiplantae; phylum Streptophyta; class Magnoliopsida; order Malvales; family Malvaceae; genus Hibiscus; species Hibiscus mutabilis. The sequence continues at coordinate 84,004,999 of CM033714.1, forward strand.
AATATTTTTGAAAAAACTTGAATTCAAATCTACATGAGCACAAAATTTTTTTTTTTTGCAACAAATTTTAAATAAGAAAAACTACTTAAATAGTACCCCAGCTATTGCCGAAATATCGTTTTAGTACCCTAACTATTTTCTTAGTAAAATGGTTAACGTTACGTTTTGTTCTCATTCTGGTACTCGCCGTTAAAAAAACTAATTGTATGCTGAGTAGGAGAGAGAAATGACGTGGCAAGCTGCCACGTGTGAGTTTCTCTCTCCTAGTCAGCATGCTGTTAATTTTTAACGGCGGGGTACTATTTTGAAAACGAAACATAATGTTAGGTACTATTTTACCAAAAAATAGCTGGGTATTAAAACGATATTTCGACAATAGCTGGAGTATTATTCGGCCAGTTTTCCCTTTTAAATAATAAATCGTTGGCCATGGTTCAAATCCATTCAAATGCAATAATTTTCTTTATTTTTTTTATCATGATTCTACTGTAAGAAAAGGGTAACCGAACATGTTTTTTATATTCATTGTTGAAAACAAATTTTTATTTATCAAATATTTTTTAATTTTTTGAACCCAACAAGTGTCACAGTAGAAAAGCGGATGATGTTCATCTTAAGAGACACGTGTTCAAATCGCTATGTCTACATAGTGTATGTGCTTTATCAAAGAGTTAAGAATATCTATGAACATATACTACCTTATAATCACCTTTAAACTATACAAAAAAATATTTTTTAATTTTCAAAAAAATAAAAAAATATTTTCAAAAACTAATGAAACCATATTTTGTTTAGCCCCAACAATCTTTCTACTACTAGCGCTACTACTAGCATCATCGTCTTCATCATCATTTATACTTATTATAAGATTTCATATTGAGTTAATGTAGCAAGTTAAGTGGACAACAATTCAATTGAAATATAGTAATATACCACTTTGTTAATAATAGCTAATATTATTAAAATGATAATTTTGTTAATTTATAGTTTTATATAATTTTTAAATAAAATAATTGAAATATTAGAATCAAATTTAAAATTATCAAGTTCATATGTAAATCACTTAATACACCGATTAGAGGTGGCAAATGAATCATTCGTTTCGGGTTATTTTGGGTCTAATATCATTCGGTTCAGATTCGGTCCAGTTTTAGTTCGGGTCTATTGTGATTCTGGTCATTTCAATTCGGTTATTTTCGATTTGGTCAATTATAGGTCAATGGAAGATCGGTCGGTTTTAATCGAGTTTTTAGGTTGGTCAGTTTTTTACACCCTATTTATAGCTTTATAAAGTCAATATATTTAACTTTTTGGTGAGTTGTGCGGCTGTTCATATCTATCTTTCTTTATTTCTATTAATATATTTTCTATATTTCAGGTTTTCTTCGGTTCAGGTCCATTCGGTTCGGTTGAAAATCGATTTGGGTCCATTTCGGTTCAACTAAAATTTAGATCGGTTTCGGTTCAGTTTATTTTGGTTTCAGATCAAATTTCGGGTCATCATGTTCGAGTAGATTTCAAGTCTCGGTTCGGGTAAATCGATTCGGGTCTTGAGTCAAGTTTTTCAGGTCTAACACTGATTATAACATTTGTTATTTTATTAGATCAATGTATAAAAGGCCACCAAACAAATTTTCATAGGTGAGTCTAAAAAACGACAACTTAATTTTGAAAATCGTCTAAACAACCTAAAATGTTATATTTTTTTAAACATTTTAGGTTGGTTTTTATGGTTATTCGACAAGTTTCAGAATTTTTCGAAAAACCAACAACCTAAAAAACAAGGTTTTTACAAGTTTCGAAATTTGTCAAAAAAAAAATCAACTTTAAATGTTATAAAAAGTATAACATTTTAGGTTGCTTAGATAAATTTTGAAACTTACCATTTTCTAACCTTAAATTAGGATATTGTAATATTCATGGTTTAACTTAGGTCTTTTTACTTTATTATTTCCTTCATTGATCATTACTTAATTATTAATAGAAAATTAAAGTATGTTCCTATTCAAAAAAAGAAGAAGGTATATTCATCATCGTTATTATTTGATTTGATCACATTTTTTACTACCAAAAATTGGATTTAATTAGAGAAAAAGAAAGAGAGAGGCGGACACAATAGTCTATATACCCTACATAATGTTAGTATTTTTTATGACCCCAGAAAAAACGTATAGTCCCCTGATATTTTTGTATTCCTTTTATGACCCCTGATTTTGACTTCAATCAATAATATGACCCCGACTCTTTTTATACAATTTGACCCGGCTTTGGCTTTGGATTGCAATTTGATCCCTAACTTTTTGTTAGATGCAATTTGGCCCTTGACTTTGGCTTTCATATGTAATTTGACCCCTAATTTTTTAATATAAATTTATCCTTAATTAAACATTTTAATTTGTATTAAATTAAAATTTTAAAAGCAATTTGAGGAAAGCAACAAGCCGAGCTCAAACTGTCTAATTCGAACTTAAGCTTGATCCTAAAATTTCAAGCTCGACGAGCCTTGAGCCCAAGCCGAGCCTGGGCAGGCTCGAGCTCGGATCGGTTCGTTATCACCCCTAATTTGGAGAAACATTTCGAGGCTTTGCATCATGAGTAAGAATGTTTATGATTGGGAGGAAGAGCTTAATTGAACTGTAACCTTTATGAATGGTAAATCTCTTATAGTTTTCATCCTTAAGTTGGTATGGAGTGCATATTTGTATTACATTTTGGGAGGAAAGAAATTTTTAATGTTCACGAGAATTTATAGAGATGCAAATGCTATTCTTTGTTGTGTTCAGGAATTAGTGAGGATCCGGGGTATACATAGCCAGAGTTTAAATAGGAGAGACGATGTAAATGCACAACTTTGTATATAATAGGGAATTTCGTAACCCCATATACAAATTCTTTGCCCCTTTCTATGTCTTATACTAAAAAACTAGATTTAGGGTTATGGTTTAAGGTTAGAGTTTAAGGAATTAAAGGTATGATATATGTTTTTAAATTTTAGAGTTTATAGTTTATGATTTAAAATTTAGAGTTATGAATAGATTTTTTTTAATATTGGGGCATAACGAAAAAGGATAGAGAATTTTTGTCCCAATATGACTATGTCTATTGTAGTAGTTTTTTTCTGCTCCTTTGAGTAATAAAAACAAAAATTATTCCAAAAAAAATTACATAAAAAAGTTAGTGACCAAATTGTAATAAAAGTTAAAGTCAGGGGCAAAAGATACATTAACCCTCGTATTTACAATCTCAATAAGATAGACCCCGTCAATAAACCGAAGAACATAATAAAAGAAGTTATATACATAAACGTGTTTGAAGGTACAAATATCAGAAGAAAATCGTCGGGAGGTCAAGCCATTCAAAATGCTTTTTGTATTTTTCACTTTTACTTTTCATTTTCAGTACATGATGTCAACCCCCCAAGAATTTATACTATTCTTCCCCTTGGAATATCAACTTCCTGTTTTTTACTCCTTTAAATACCTCATCTCCCCCGTCTTTCTCCCGCTCAGAAATCTCTCTCCAAACGACCAACATCGAAACCCAAAACTCAAAACCCGAACACACAGATTCGAACTCAATAAATATACAATCCGCCATTGTTATTGATTCCTCTTTCCTTTCAGCTTCTTCAATAATGCAGCAGCGTTGCTCATCTGTTGCCCTGAACTTGTGTCGTAAACTGGTCCAAGTCCCACATCGAACCCCAAACAAGGTGACCGCAATGACTCGGCCTGTCTGCGACATCTTTATCAATCACCGAGGGGTCGACACGAAACGAACCATTGCCGGTTTGCTGCATGACCATTTGTTCAGGTTGGGTTTAAGGCCTTTCTTGGACAGTCGGAGTATGAAACCCGGTGATCGGTTGTTCGGGAAAATAAACCCGGCTATCCGGGGGTGTAAACTCGGCGTGGCCATATTTTCGCCCAATTATTGCGATTCGTACTTCTGCATGCAAGAGCTTGCCCTTTTGATGGAGAACAAGAAAAGGGTTATCCCGATATTCTGCGACGTGAAACCTTCTCAGCTTCAGGTTATGGATTACGGGATACGTTCAGCCAAGCAATTGCAACGGCTTAACTGGGCACTGGAGGAGGCCAAATACACCGTTGGACTTACATTCGACACTTCAAAAGGGTACATTTTGTAACGTTGTTTTGTTATTTCAGTACTAGGATTCTAATTTTGTCTTACCTTCTTTCCATTTCTGGGTTTGTAGGGACTGGTCGGAGTTCTTGAATTCTGCAACTGAAGCCGTCATTAAGAACTTGGTGGAGTTGGAAGCCCAGAATTCAAGCAAGAAAAGTACATATATTGTGCATGGTCGTGAATAATATACTATATGAAGATTTAGACACGCATTTCTCAAGGCATAACTCGATGTCTTTAACCCCGTTTTTTTATTTGATTCATCATGTTTTGGTAAGAGAAACCAGAAAGGTTAAATCTCCAAATGTTTTAGAGATCTCCCATGATTGACAAAAAGCAAACGATAGGTAAAATGCAGAAACCTTCTTGTAACATACATTAGGATAGAAACAATATTCTTTTGTAATATGTTCAAGATTCAATAAATGTGCAGGTTTCTCTTTAATTTACATATTCCTTCTAACCTAACGAGAAAAGAAGATGATATTCATCTTAGAATATTTGTAATGACTTTAAGACTATTAGAAAAAAATTACATATTTCTTTGAGACAATGAAAGAAGAGGCAGAAGTTTCAAGGATGAATCTGGGAAATAACCAGAGATTTGATTTCCGTAAACAAAACAGAGGTTTACTTTGATAATTGAAAATTTCCCGGACGTTGCATCGGTCGATGGTCGCACCATTGTGAAAGTTGTCGTGAATTTCTGTCGAGTGTTTTAGGCGGGAATATATATAAATATTGTATGCGTAACGCGTATGAATATTGGTGTATAGAACGTTAGCATTAATATTATATTATAAATGCACATTAATTAAGGTGGTTGATTAATTGAAAACTGTATGTATAGCCTAATTATCTCAATTAATCGTGCGATTCTACTGAAAATCTGAAGTTACTATGTTGTAGAGCGCACGCGCGCGCGTCCGTATATGTTTATATATGGGATATTTTTTTTATTCAGGGACGATGACAAGGAGATGTTGTGATTAAGGAGATTTGTTTATTTCCTTGTTTATAGAGAAAGAGGTATAATTATGCATTTGGCCTTTAAAGCTTACAAAATTTGTAATTTTGGCCCTTAAAATTTTTACTTCTCTATTGAATGTCGAACTTTCAGTTTTTGTCAAACTTGGTGAAACACGACGAAACAAATGGTGCAACTCTTATGTTGGCATCATCTATTTTGTCTTTTTAGCAATACTAGTATCAATTATTTTGTTGAAAAGAACTCAACAAGTGGTCACAGTAGAAAAGCGGATGATATTCATCCTAGGAGACCCAGTTCAAGTGCTTTGTTTATGTTGTCACTGAATTTTTACTCATTTTTATTATTTATATATATATATTATATAATACTAGTATTATTGTTAGAATTAAAACCCAAAAAATATAGTAAAAAGAGCCCTTTTTAAATTTTAAAGGAGGTCCATAATAAAGGCTATTTTAATATTAAAATTCACTTTAAATAATAAAGGTCTATTTTCAATACTTTGGAGGCCCAAAAAACACACTAAAATGAGCACAACTAACCCATTTTTTATTCTCAAGTGCAGGTTTATTGTGGACCGTCAGATCTAGGGCAGGGAATCTAAGGGCTCGGATCGAACCAGCAAAAAAGAGGGGTGAAGAGAGCCACCCGCGCCGCCACGCGCCTGGCGCGCCTGCTGCACGCGCGCAGGTTTGGCTCTCCCAACTCTCCTCGATTAAAGCTGCTGAGCAGTTGCTCCAGCCGCGCTCCAACGCTGGTGGCCACCGTTGGACCGCACCAATTGACCCTCGACGTCCGTCGGTCTTGTCGCCGAAGCCCACCCGTACCGCCGTCGCTTCCCCGTCGCCGTTCACCTACACAAGAAAGAAAAAAATGGATTAAAACCCTAACTCGAATTTAAGGAAAAAATCATCCGAATTTGCTCGGATTTGAACCAAATCGGATTGATTTAAGCATAAGGGGCAAGTCAACAATCAGATTCGATTTGGGGTGAAATTCCACCAAAATTGAGGGATTTTCATCCCCAACTTTCCTTGTATTCTAGGTTTTTAGAACCTATATAAACCCCATCACCCATTGTAATTTCCATCCAAAAAAATCATAGAAAAGCCTTGAAAAAGGAGTGTAAATCAGTGGCATTTTGGTTCAGATTTTTGTTGGAATAAGAAGCAAGCAATTCGCCTCCACTTCCGTATACTTTTCTTCTTTTCTTTTTATTTTGAATTCATTGTTCAAATGGATGATGTTCTTACTTTGTTTGTTTAAAGAAAGTGGTAGTCTTTAAACCCGATTTTTTATTTGAATTAAAATGGATTTTTAGGCATTTTTGGACCTAGTTTCCAAAAAAAAGAGAGAAAATTTTGCACCACCGCCGACAAGCGGCGGTCGGCACGGTGGTTGTTCATCGATGTTCTTTCATCGGTGTTCTTCACTCTTGAAGAATACCAAGAACATGCAAGGGGTTTTATTTTTTTATGAGTTTGATCCATTTGGATCTAAAAAAGAAGGCAAAAAAGTGTTTATAAAAATTTTGGGCTTTATACCCAAAAATAATTGGGTTATTCCTTTTCATTAAATTCCCCTTTTTCTCATTATTTTTATTCCTAAAATGAAACTTTAAAACTTCACAAATCAGTCACTATTTTCTTGGCAACGTTTTTTTTTCTTTTTTAATGTGGTCATTTTTAAAAATAAATAAATTTAAAATAAATTAACTTTTCCTTTTTCTTAAAAAAGAAAATAAAAACAAAAAAATGATAAAAACCTTTTTTTTAAACGAAAAAAATTAATTTGCCTTGTCTCTTTCTTATTTCTTATTTGATTAGCTTAGGTAACCCTAGGATTAGGATCTTAAAAGCCCTGATTAGAGACTATCTATTTGAATAAAATGTTAATAATCAATATTTTAGGATAATAAAAGCCTTAACACACTAATTATTTCTTTGATTATTTGTTAAGAAAGTGAAACATAATCGATGCGGTGTCTTATCAAAATGAGGTAACGGGTTAGCGCTAGAAGTGTTGACAGTGATTGAAGTTTACTCTCCTGGCGGTAGGGCCGTTAAAATGGAATCAAATTCATAAATGGACAATAATTTTAACTTTACATGAATTCGCAAAATTCGACATCAAAACATTTTGTAATCGACAAGGTACCAGTTTTTGGGCATTGTGGGGTGCTAACCTTTCCCCACGCGTAACAGACTCCCGAACCAATTTTTGTGTTTCGCAGACCCAAAATATTGTTTTAATAAAATAAAATGTTTTATTAAAATAACCCATTTTTAGGCGGTCCAATCACACCTTTTAAAAAAAGATTGGTGGTGACTCCGTTGATTTTGATTTTAAAACGTCGAAACGCCTCGAAAGGGGGTTGTGATAGCTTGGCGACTCCGCTGGGGAATTTTTGTTTTTTTACAAAGAAGAGAGTCGGGCCACAAGTCGATTATACCTTGTTTTAATTTCGGACTTTGCAAATTCACGTAAAGCTTAACTTAATTGTTCGTTTGTGAATTTGATTCCCTTTTACGCATTTAAGATTTGGTTACAAGCTCTAGACCTGAGCTTCGTCCCGTTCGATTAAGGGGGAAACGTTATTGCTCTCGTAGGAATACTGATTCTTCGTATGGGCCTAGTAAGTACCTCCAGGGCTCACGCCCTCTGTCTTCGTCTGGATACTGATCCACTGTATGGGCATAAGAGTGAGTCCCCCTGAATTTAACTTGGTTCTTTTGAATCTTATAATGGGTGAGAATCAGGGGTCTTGCTACCCTTAGTAGGGGACAGCGAGGATAGTTCATGAACTCTTTTAGAACCGAGCCTTTGTGAGAATCTAGAGGCCCACCCTATTAGAGCCATGTGGAAAACCTAGATTTTAGAGTATGGTCAAAATTATTTTGTAAGGATAGTTCGTGAAGACATGTCCAGAAGTGTTGGAATGCGTTGTCCAGTTAATATTTATACAAAGAAATTATTTTGAACCTTTTATGTTTTATCTATGTTCTGATAAGTGTACTAATCCGGTAACCCTCTCTTGCTTGTTCGTTTTGCATATTCATCATTATTTCATACTTAGAAGGGGTTGATTCTTGAGACACTTGCTCAGTTAGAAAACATCTTTTGATCATGGATGAGAGACTTCTTCAAAAGGAAGAGGACAATGCGGATGTGTATCACTGGTCCAAGATCAACCAACAGGCGTATGTGGACAATTTGACAACTGACCATATGACAGAAACTTTAGAGTATGCCCACATTAGTGTCAAATAGAATAATGTTCAGGAGCTACTGAAATCTAGGAACGTTTTGACTACGCAACTAAGCAACTATTCCTTGAAACATATGGCAACATAGCATATCTGTTGCATGCGGAGGTAGATGAACCGTTCCTCAAAGCACTAATCCAGTTCTGGAACCCCAGATATTTTCTTTCACATTCAGTGGTGATGATATGATGCCCACAATTGAAGAATATTCTTCGCTTTTTAACTTACGCGAAGTAAAGAGGGACCAAGTCTATGCTAAGCCGCATAAGAACAAGAACGCTTACTTGAGGCTCAGAATTTTTGTTGTTATGAGAGACGGATGGGTTAAAGGTCCAATATAGAAAATAGGGGGTAGTTTTCCTTCCCATGGTGGAGTATTCAAAACATAATTCCCACTGATCTTGATAAACAGAAAATGGTAGATTTGCTAGCAATAGAAATCTAAGGCTTGGTTATCTTCCCGAGAGTGTTAGGCAACATCGATGTGGCTATATTAGATCTTTTTGGTCATTCGAAGAGAGAGACCAACCCGGTGCCAGCAGTGCTTGCTGAGACCTTTATTTTTTTGAATACGTGTCGAAAGCTGGAAGGCATGCGTTTTGGAGGATGTGCTCAATTGCTCCAAGTTTGGGCCCTTAGCCATTTTGGAAATGCCCAACTTTGACTTTGCGCAACATATTCTCCCCAAAATTTTCTCCACTCCGGGAGTTTCAAAAAGAAAAGTGGCCAGTAATGAAGAGGAAAAAGTGGACAGATATTTTTCAGAACCGTCGTGATCAAGACATCGTCTGGAGGGCTTCATGGTTAGGCCACACCAAGGTTTTGTATAAGTGTGGGGATTGTAATCATCTAATGCTGCTAGGCTTATCGGGTGGAATCAGTTGTGCTCCCTTGTTGGTATCGCGACAATATAGCTCTCGACGGTTTGTTCCTTTCACTGCAGGCCTTGACTCAACGAAATTTGAGTTTCAACGAGAATTCAGAGAAAAGATTCAAGCTATCAACGATTTATGGAAGTATTGTTACCGCGTGAAAGTGGAGCATGACAGCAGATGCATGTTTACCCTCGACTATGATGCATGGAGGCGCACGAGGGTGAATGACAAGATTCTACCACCTACCGGCCAAGCCAAGCCTATAGAAGAACATCTAAAGGTGATCCTATCTGAAGCTAATGTTTTGAAGGCTGAACTCAAAAGAATCAAGGCTAAGATGGAATCTCTAGAAGAGCTACATGCGAGAGACCTATACGAGGCAAGCATAGAGGTGGAAAAAATAAAGGAGAGACAGATCGGGTAGTGAAAATGTACAAGGACCTGAAGTGAAAGTTTGAGATACAAAAAGTTGATTTTCTTAAGTTTCAAGCCACGGTCCGAAACACAGATTTAAGAAAGACTCCGAAATAGAGAAAGTAAGAAATAGAGCAGGCTATTGGAAAAAAAGAAAGAGCGCGACAAGCGTGAAATTGAGAAATACAGGCAGACCCTTGTTGAGGAGAGAAAGAAAGGTAAGCAAGCAAATGAAAATGAGAAAGGCAAAAGAACCCTCGAGAAGGAGAGAGAAAATACAACTGCATAGAAGAAGAAAGCACATGACAACAAAATTTGTGTGTGCGAGCTACAATCTCAGTGTGATGTAACCCATGAGAGGTTGAGACAGAGCCAGTCCGTAGTTTCCAAGTTACAAGCGAAGGTAGCAGAACTTATGCATTCTCTACATGTACTCCAGAACCATCACACGTATATCGAGCTTCAAGCTAGTCACGCAGAAAATGAAACTCTGAAGGAGCAAGCAGAAGCTATGGAAAGAACCATCCATGAGTACAGAACGAAAATCTTGGTCCTAGAAGATGTCAATAAGGGCGACAATGATTACTGGTTCACTTGGCTTATGGACATCGCCAGAAGATTCTAAGAACGAGATGAGTTTGATAAAACCGTTATGACCCAGGTCTAGGATGTGGCCAAATATGTGATGATGCTAGCTACAGAGGCCACAGCTCTTCGCCGGTATGTCAAGCCAGTCGGAGAGGTGGGGCCAAGACTCATATGGCTAATAGAGAAAGTGAAAGAGCTAGGTGCTCGGGCAGAAAGATATCGTAGTTATGTCAGAAAAACTTTTGTAATAAGGATCTTTTCATTCAATAACAAGCTTGTTCTATTAGCAATTAGTTTATGGAATTAATGGCCATTCGTTTGCATTCATGCATTTTTCTTTTTTACGCATATTCTTGTTTGTTTTGCATTTGTTTGATATCATTACATACATATACATAACACAAGGATTTAACCGAAATAATGTACTTAAACAGAAAATTCAACATAACAACTCATAAATACGGTACCCGTTCTAAAACTAGGGTAATAGACAAAAGCACCAAAGACAGAATGATATCCCTCGAAATTAACCATAAGAGTACCCAAGACAGGCTGGACAAGATCGAAAACGAATTGAAGCATGAGATTGAACTGGCACACAAGAAGACGGTCAACCAGGTTGCGGCCATGCTATGGTTCAAAGACCCTGATACGCAAGAGGACCTAGGAAATGCTAACGCTCTACCACAGTTTCAGGGGATCCCCTATGGAATACAAAGAGGGGCTTCCTCGTCCAAATCCAAGCTTTCGCTCTACTTTACGGAATCTTTTACACACGCGCAAACGGAGCCAAGGGCCAACCTTGAGGGAACTCATGACTATGAGGTCCCGGACCTTGACGAAATTGCTGATAAGGTCAACATGAATAAGAAACTGGAGGATCACTGTGATAAGTTAGAAGAGATCATTAGAACCTTCCAAGATGGGAATATCCATGGCGACATAGACGCTAGAGACTTAAGTCTGGTGACCAACCTAATAATTCCCCTAAAGTTCAAGACCCCTAACTTCAATAAGTACAATAGAACTACGTATCCTAAGGCTCATCTAACCATGTACTGTCGCAGGATGTCAATGTACTTAGACAATGAAAAACTCCTCATTCACTGCTTCCAGGATAGCCTGTCTAGATCCGCGTCCCGTTGGTATACCCAGCTAAGCCATGAAAATATCCGAACTTGGAAGGATTTGTCAAGGGCGTTCGGCGAGCAGTACAAACATGTTACTGATATGGTCTCAAACAGGCTTGTTTTACAAAGGATGTAGTAGAGGTATAACGAAAGTTTCGCTAATACGCCCAGAGGTGGCGAGATGTGGCTGCTTAAGTTCAGCCACCCCTGCTGGAAAATAAGATAACTTCTATGTTCGTGGAGACCCTCAAAGGCTCTTTCTATGATCGTATGATGAATCATGCGATGAAGAGTTTTGTAGACATACTAATGAATGAGGAAGTGATTCTGGCAGCTGTTAAGAGCGTGAAGCTTGACGGAGAAGAGACGAAGAAGTCGTACAAGAAGAAAGAAAATAAAGTTGGTATGACAAGTGTCTACAACCCCAACTACTCAAAATGGTAGTCCTTAATAAGCTTGCTGTCTAGAATACTAAACCTGTGGCCTCAAACCCACCGAAAAATGAACAGAAGTACTAAGGGAACAAGAAGCCCTACTTTCCTCCCATCCCCATGACATACGTCGAGTTATTCTCTGAGCTGGTTAAAGCACGGATGGTGCTACCATGACACGTTCCCCTCTTCTCTCCATGGTATGACGAGAAGGCACGGTGTGAATACCACGCTAGAAACATGGGGCATACCATTGAGAACTGCATTGCCTTCAAGAGAGTAGTAGATGATCTACAAAAATCGGGCATGTTATCTTTCGATACGTCCGACGAGAAGGATAACCCACTGCCCAACCCCCAGAAGACTAGAGTAAATGTAGTGCTTGAAGAGGAGGACAAGACAGTCAAAAAATTTGTTGAAAAAGTCAAGGCACCCATGGATAAGGTATGATCCCAAATGGTTGAGGTCGGATTGCTAACAAATGAAACGTGGAAGTTGAAGGAGGATGATGAGTTCTTCTGCGAGCATCATCAGGTAGAATGACATAAAATTCAGTATTGTTCTGAATTTAGGAAGTTGGTCCAAAATAAGATGGACAACATAGAGCTAGAATTCTTTGGGGAGAACGAAGAAAGTTGTGCGCTAGATGTATGTGCTTCGGATGAAACCCCCGCTGAAAAGAATTACACGAGAATAAAGCCTTTGGTGATCAAGACCAAGGCTAGAGTCACCGAGTCCCAAAAAGTGAAACCCCGAGGTTAGTCATAAAGGCACATGCCCCTTTTCCATACAAGGACAATAATCAAGTGCCATGGAATTACGCTTGTTCAATAACAACCCCAAGTGGTACATCAGTTGGAGAAGAAACAAAAGAAGAACTGGTTAATCAGGTGGGAAACTTGACAAGAAGTAGACAATGTTACATGCCACCAGAAGTCGAAGATAGAGACGCCGCTCAGAGGAGGACAACGATTGAAGAACCTAAAAGAGAGAAATATTTTTTTATGGAGAAACCCAAGACGTACCATGAGCTAGTGAATGAGTCAGAGGCTCAAGAATTTCTAAAAATACTCAAGCATATCGAGTATAGTATGGTGGAGCAGCTACATAAGCTCCTAGCGTGAATTTTGATGTTTTCTCTATTGTTGAGTTCGGAGGGCCACCATGATGCCCTCTTAAAAATTTTGAATTAGACTTTTGTGCCAAAGGAGATAACGATCGACAAGATGGACAAGTTGATCAGCAATATTGCAGTGAATAACTTTATCGCATTTAGTGACGAGGAGATTTCGACAAATGGGAGGGGATCATACAAAGCCCTCTATATCTCTGCTTGATGTATGGGGCATATACTGTCAGGAGTTCTTATTGATAATGGGTCATTTTTGAATGTGCTGCCCCTAGCTACCCTGAAAAAGCTGCCAATTGACGGCTCTCACATAGCTGCATGCCAAAATATTGTGAGAGCATTTGATGGAACCCAGAGAGATGTTCTAGGAAAAATAGATATTGACGAAGAGATTTCGTGGTGATGGACATCAAGCCCACCTACAACTGTTTGTTGGGATGCCCTTGGATCCACACTGCATGGGTTGTCCCTTCTACTCTGCATCAAAAGTTGAAGTTCATAGTTGATGGCCAGTTGGTGATCGTTGGAGCTGAAGAAGAGATCATTGACTCAATATCAACTGGTGCCCCCTATATAGAGATTGACGAGGGATCACTCGAGTGTCATTTTAAGACGTTTGAGCTTGTTAACGCTACATTCGTCGCCGAAGGAAGTAAGGTCATCGGGCCAAAATTATCAAACAATGCAAAGATGCAAGTCAAGCAGACCCTGAGAAAAAGGGACAAAGGTCGGTAAGGGCATCGGTAAGCAGCTTCAAGAGAGGTCATACCCTGTGATGATCCCTAATAAGAGAGACCAATTCGAGCTAGGTTATAAGCCCAGCCCTATGCAGAGGAGAGCAGCAATAAAAGAAAGACAAGAAAGAAGGAAAGCGAGGCTGAAGAAATAAAGTGGGAGTCGTTGATATTCCCACCACTGAGCCACAATTTTAGATCAAGAGTCATCATAAATCCTAATACTTCAAATGATGAGGGAGAGAAAGGAAAGAATGAACTTGAGAAGGTTTTTGAAGAACTAAACATCAATGCTATATCAGAGGAGGATGAGGGAAACAAGTACCTCTCCATGATTTACCTCTGCTCAGAGCTGAACAACTGGACTGTGGAAGAAATCCCTGTAGCTTTTAGGTCATCCACAGAGTAATGCTCGAAACCAACCCTTTTCCCTTAGGCACGAAGGCATTTAGGGATATCTTGTTAAGGGTTTATGTTAAAAACCATTACGGTTCCCATTATCAATAAAAATGTTTTTCAAATAAATCTTGTGTGGCAAACTTTTTTTGTGAATAATTAAAACACTGTAAATAAGCCCCAAAGACAAAAAATACACCAAAAGCAAAAAAAATCATTCCATTCATTTTTTTGACTTTCCACCTTTGTTGTGTATATATATTCCATTCCATTTTCTTTCAGGTTTTCGAATATCAACGGTACAAATGACTCTGAATCTGACCTAGGGATTGACTTCGAGCTGCCCATGTGTTTAGAAGAGGTCAAAGACTGCAAAGACGATGAAGAATATGACCTACCTAATGATGTGCTCGAGTTGTTAGAGAGCGAAGATGAACAGTTTCTGCCTCACAAGGTAGAATTAGAAATTCTAAATCTCAGGACTGAAGAAGAAAAGCACGAAGTGAAGATCGACACTTCTATCACCGCTAAGACTCGACAGAATTTGATCAAACTCCTAGAAGAATATAAGGATATATTTTTCTGGTCGTATCAAGACATGTCTGGCTTAGACACCGACATTGTTGTGCACCGACTTCCCATCAGACCAGAATGCAAGCTTGTGAAACAGGAGCTAAGAAGGATGAAGCTCAAAATGCTCCTAAAAATCAGAGATGAAGTGAAAAAGTAGTATGACGCTGGATTCCTTAATGTGGTGAAATACTCCGAATGGGTAGCTAACATCGTCCTAGTCCCAAAAAAGACGGTAAAGTGCGTATGTGTGTTAACTATCGAGACCTTAAAAGGGCGAGCCCTAAAGATAATTTCTCATTACCGCACATTGACACACTAGTGGATAACACAGCAAGACATTCTATTTTTTTATTTCATGAACGGATTCTCAGGGTACAACTATATCAAAATGTGCCCAGTAGATATGAACAAAACCACATTCGTAACATGGTGGGGAACCTTTTGTTACAAAGTCATACCTTTCGGTCTGAAGAATGCAGGGGCAACCTACCAACGAGCCATGGTAACCTTGTTCCATTACATGATGCATAAAGAGAAAGAGGTATATGTCGATGACATGATTGCTAAATCCCACTCAGAAGATGAACATATTGAGAACTTGGAAAACTCTTAAAAAGGTTAAGAAAATTCCAGTTAAGACTCAATCCGTCTAAGTGCACTTTCGGAGTGCGATCAGGAAATATGTTAGGTTTCGTTGTGAGTGAAAGAGGAATTGAAGTCAATCTAGATAAAGTTAAGGCCATCCAGCCTTAGAAGAGATTAAGAAGCAGTTGATGAACCCCTTAGTCTGGTACAGCCTATTCCAGGAAAACCCATAATCCTATACCTAACTGTCTATGAAAACTCGATGGATGCGTATTAGGGCAACATGACAAAACCGGGAGAAAAGAAAAGACAATCTATTAACTAAGCAAGAAGTTCACAGACTGCGAAATTAAATATTCCCCCAATCGAAAAACTGTGTTGCGCTTTAGTATGGGCAGCTAAAAGGCTTAGGCAGTACATGTTGTACCATACCACATGGCTGATGTCGAAGCTAGATCCTCTGAAGTTTATGATAGAAGTGTCGGCCTTATCAGGAAGAATGATCCACTGGAAAATGCTACTCTCAGAATTTGTCATTCAATATGTGAGCTAGAAAGCAATAAAAGGGAGTGTCATAGCAGACTTTTTAGCAAGTCGTGCTTGCGAAGACTATGAGGCCTTGAACTTTAATTTTTCGGATGAAGATTTAATTTGCATTTCGATTGAAGAGGATGATAGCCCGAAAGAATCATGGGTGATGAACTTTGATAGAACCACTAATGCCTTGGGACGTGGCATTAGGGCAGTGTTAATTTCACCAGAAGGGAATCACTACCCTTTCTCCAGCCGGTTAAAATTCTACTGTACCAATAACATGGCGAATACGAAGCTTGCATATTGGGTCTACAAGCAGCCATCAAAAGGAAGATTAAGGTTCTAAGAGATTTTTTAGAGATTCTGCACTAGTCATCTACCAAATTCGCGGAGAGTGGGAGACGAAAGATGAAAAATTAATCGAATATCATAAGTTAGTTCTCAAACTAATCAAGGAGTTTGATGAAATCACCTTTAAATATCTCCTGAGAGAAGATAACCAGATGGCTGATGCCCTTGCCACCCTAACTTCTATGTTTAAGGCTAGTGAAGGCACTGAAATGATGCCAGTCAAGGTACAAATGTTTGATTCCCCAGCTTACTGCTACAATGTGGAAGAAGAAGCGAATTGCCTCCCATGGTACCAGAACATTTTGCAGTATATAAAGACCCAAGAATATCCATTACAAGCAACCGACAATGATAAAAAAATAATCAGAAAGTTGGCTATGGGGTACATCCTCGATGGCGAAGTCCTATATAAAAGAATTCGAAATCAAGTGCTATTGAGATGCGTGGGAACCAAAGAAGCTCAAACAATCCTAGAAGAAGTTCATGAAAGGGTTTGTGGAACTTACCCTAGTGGCTTTACCATGGCCAGACGAATTATGCGCTTTGGATATTACTGGTATACTATGGAAGCCGATTGCATCAACTACGCTCGAAAATGTCACAAATGTCAAGTCTATCTAACAAGATTCATGCACCTCCTCTACCACTCCATGTCATGATAACCTCGTGGCCATTCTCAATGTGGGGCATGGATGTAATTGGTCAAATCTATCCTAAAGCTTCGAACTGACATAGGTTCATCCTAGTGGCTATCGACTACTTCACCAAAAGGGTGGAAGCAGCTTCATACGTGAATGTCACCAGATCGGTTGTTTGTAAATTCTTGAAAAAAGAGATCATTTGTCGCTATGGCTTACCCGAAAGAATCATCACCGACAATGCATCCAATTTAAACAACAAGATGATAGATGATGTTTGTGAACAATTCCAGATCAAACATTACAACTCGGTAACCTATTGCCTAAAGATGAATGAGGCTATAGAGGCTGCAAATAAAAACATCAAGAAAATATTCGCAAAGATGGCCGACCCTTACACTGATTGGCATGAGAAGTTGTCATTTGCATTATATGCTTATAGAGCAGCTATACAAACTTCCACTAGGGCAACGCCGTTTTCATTAGTATATGGGATGGAGGCTGTGCTGCCAATTGAAGTTGAAATCCCTTCTTTCTGTGTTTTGATGGAGGCGAAACTAGAGGAGGCTGAATGGGTTCAAGCAAGATACGACCAGTTAAACCTCATCGATGAAAAGAGACTAAAAGTAATCTGCCACGGTCAAATGTACCAGAAGAGAATGATACGAGCATATGACAAGAAGGTCCACCAGTAAAAGTTTAGAGAAAGAGATTTGGTGCTAAAAAAGATGTCATCGGTCTAAAGGGATTCACAAGGAAAATGGACACCTAACTGGGAGGGGCCCTACGTGGTATCAAAGGCCTTCGATGGAGGGACATTAATTCTGGCTGAAATGAGTGGAGACGAGCTCAAGAATCCGATGAATTCCAATTTAGTCAAGAAATATTACGCATGAAAAGGGAAAGAACAAGAAGGAAAATATAAAGTGAAAACCCACAAAGGGCGCTTTAGATAAAAACAAAAAAAAAAGAAAAAAGAAAAAAAATAAGGGTTCAAGATGAAAACCCGCAAAGGGCGTCTTGAAACCAAAGGAGGATTCGAGTTGAAAACCCGCAAATAGCAGCTCAAATTATTGCAATTAAACAAGCAACAAATGATCCCCTCAGAGACTTATCATTCGGAAGAAATTACATATCTTCATTCCTCATTGTGGTGGACGAAATCTTCTCGACAAAGGCACCACTCGAAGGCGTTTCAAGGAAGTTCGGGCCTTTGATATCTGGATACTTGTCTTTTGTACATTTCTTTTACATTTGCCACAACTTCAATAAATTTTCTTTTCAACCATTGCCATATGTCATCCCTTTCTCTATATAAACATCTTTTATTGGGATAAGAACTGTTTGGCAAAACATCGTTAAAAATACATGAGATTTTTGTGCATTACTCTAGAAATAGTATAAGAATACAGGGACTATGACACAATTCATTGTTAAGCTTCGAGTCTTTGACATAGGGCATGTTACAATTAGGGGCAATCAATACCCAATTCAGATAATAATAAGCTTGAAAAGAATAGATTAAAGCACCAATATCATTCGAAGATGTTTAAGGTAGTGATTCCTTAATAAGGTACAGGAACTCATGAAGATCCTTAAAGGGGCTTGATTATATACAGGATCACTTGAAAGCTTTTCACCTAATATTGATGTATCAACTACAATGATAGTTGAATATGTGAAAACATGAGACATTAGCATACGAAAACCAAATGTGGTCTAAAGAATGAGAATGGCAAAGTAGAGACAATTGAAGAAGTCTGCCCTTCCCACCATGGATGCAAGATTACCAGATTCAATGAGCAAATATAAAAAGATCAAATGTTTCCATAAAGCAAAAAGGCACAAGGAATGAAAATGGTGAAACATAAGACGACCAGTTAATGAAGCAAATAATATGGATGGCGAAGTAGAGACAGCGGAGATGGTCGCTTATCTGGGTTAAAACGAGTTAAAAATACAATGAAACTTGGCATGCATTCATTTTTTAGACATCCTTAGGGGCATGCCCATCATAATTGCATCATATATCAGGTGTTTGCAAGAATATAGAAACTCTTCAGTAAAAGAATTCGTCTATCCATTTAAACATAAGGAGAATGGAACCCGCTTCTCTATTTGGGAACTTGGAGAATAGAACCCGTTTATCTATTCAAGCATCAGGAGAATAGAACCCACCTATCCATCCAGACATAAGGAGAATGGAACCCGCTCCTCTATTCGGGCACTTGGAGAATAGAACATGCCTATCTATTCGGGTGCAAGAAGAATGAATGCCGCCTATCTATTCAGGCATCAGAAGAATAGAATCCCACCCGACCGTTCGGGCATCAAGAGAACGGAGCCGAGTAGCAAATCGGTGATTGGTGAAAATCAATGCCTCATGTTCTTTTCTATATCTTTGTTTCAGTGTAATAAGCAAAGAAGGGGCAGTTGTTGTCACTGAATTTTCACCCATTCTTATAGTTATATATATATAATTATATTTATATATATTTTATATAATACTAGTATTATTTTTAGAATTAAAACCCAAAATGGAGCCCTTTTTTAAATTTTAAAAAATGTCCATAATAAAGGCCATTTTAATATTAAAACCCACTTTAAATAAATAAAGGTCCATTTTTAATACTTTAGAGGCCTAAAAACACACTAAAATGAGCCCAACTAACTCATTTTTTTATTCCCATGTGCATGTTTATTGTGGACCATCAGATCTAGGACAGGGGATCTAAAGGCTCAGATCGAACCAGCAAAAAAATGGGTCAGGAGAGCCACTCGTGCTGCCACACGCCTGGTGCATGTGCTGAACGTGTACGGGTTTGGCTCTGCCAACTCTCCCCTGATTGAAGCTGTTGGGCAGCTGCTCCAGCCGCGCTCCAACGTGGGTAGCCACCGTTGGACCTCACCGATTAACCCTCGATGTCCACCGATCCCGTCATTCACCTATACAAGAAGGAAAAATAGATTAAAACCCTAGCTCGAATTTAAGGAAAAAATCATCCGAATTTGCTCGGATTTGAACCAAATCGGATTGATTTCAAGCATAAGGGGCAAGTCAACAATTAAATTCGATTTGGGGTGAAATTCCACCGAAATTAAGGGATTTTTGTCCCTAATTTCCTTGTATTCTAGGTTTTTAGAACCTATATAAACCCACATCCCCCATTGTAATTTTTATCCAATAAAAATCATAGAAAAGCCTGGGAAAAGAGTGTAAATCAGCAACATTTTGGTTCGGATTTTTTTGGAATAAGAAGCAAGCAATTCACCTCCACTTCGGTATACTTTTCTTCTTTTCTTTTGCTTTTTATTTCGAATTTATTGTTCAAATGGATGATGTTCTTACTTTGTTTGTTTTAAAGAAAGTGGTAGTCTTTAAACCCGGATTTTTGTTCGAATTAAAATAGATTTTTAGGCATTTTTTGGACCTAATTTTCAAAAAAAAAAGAGAGAAAATTTTGCACCGCCGTCGACAAGCGGCGGCCGATGCTGGTGGTAGGCAGTCGACACGGTGGTTGTTCATGGGTGTTCTTCACTCTTGAAAAACACCAAGAACATGCAAGGGGTTTTGTTTTTTTTTATGAGTTTGATCCATTTGGATCTAAAAAGAAGGCAAAAAAGTGTTTATAAAAATTTTGAGTTTTATACCCAAAAATAATTGGGTTATTCCTTTTCATTAAATCCCTTTTTCTCATTATTTTTATTCCAAAAATAAAACTTTAAAACTTCACAAATCAGTCATTATTTTCTTGGCAACGAATTTTGTTTCTTTTTTAATTTGGTCATTTTTTTAAAAAATTAAATTTAAAATAAATTAATTTTCCCTTTTCTTAAAAAATAAAAAGAAAAGAATGATAAAAATCCTTTTAAAAAAAATTAATTTGCCTTGTCTGTTTCTTGTTTCTTGTTTGATTAGCTTAGGTGACCTTAGGATTAGGATCTTAAAAGCCCTGATTAGAGACTCTCTCTTTGAATAAAATGTTCTTTTCAAAAATAATCATAAAATACACTTAACTATATTTAACCTCAATAGATAAAACATTTAGACAAATCTTTAGGGTTAATAATCAATAATTTAGGATAATAAAAGCCTTAACACACTAATTATTTCTTTGATTATTTGTTAAGAAAGTGAAACATAATCGATGCGGTGTCTTACCAAAAGGAGGTAACGGGTTAGCGTCAGGAGTATAGGCGGTGATTGAAGTTTACTCTCCTGGCGGTAGGGTCGTTAAAATGAAATCAAATTCATAAAACGGACAATAATTTTAACTTTACATGAATTCTCAAAATCCGACATCAAAACATTTTGTAATCGATAAGGTACCCGTTTTTTAGAGTTGTGGGGTGCTAACCCTTCCCCACGCGTAACAGACTCCCGAACCTGTTTTCGTATTTTCGCAGACCCAAAATGTTGTTTTAATAAAATAAAATGTTTTATTAAAATAACTCGTTTTTAGGTGGTCCAATCACACATTTTTAAAAAAAGATTAGTGGCGAATTTGTTGATTTTGATTTTAAAAAGCCGAAACGCCTCAAAAGGGGTTGCGACAGTCTATCAGGTGTGTACATTGTCAAATGGTTAAGAATATCTATGAACATATAAAAATTTGTTGAAAAATTCTAAAAAAGTATTTTGTTGAAAAAAATCAAAATTATAAAAAAATATAAAAATTTGAAAACTGAAAACATATGAACATTTATAAAATAATATTCAAATTTTAAAATTATTAATAAAAAGGTGGAAAACATATGGAAATTTACGAAAAGAATTAAAAAATATTTTGAAAATGTAAAAATCTGTACAATATTATAGAAATTGTAAAAAAAATAAAATATAAATTTTTAAAAATTGTAAAGCATGGGTAAATTATAAATATATAAAATATTATAAATGTATAAAAATCATTACACATAACCAATTAAAAAACTAAAAAAAACTAAAAATTTTAAAAGCTAAAAATATATTATCAATGGAAAATGTAAAATATTATAAAAATTAAAAATATTTTAAAAAGTATAAAATTGTCATAAATTTTTATAATGATTGTAAAAATATTAATATATATTTAAAAATTAAAAATCTTAAAAATGGAAAACATATGAAAAATAGAAAAGAATGAAAATATTATTTTAAAATAGATAAAACAACGACGTCAATATTGATAAAAAAGACAAAATCAATGACGTTACTTTTAATCTTTTTGTTTTTTGAAGTGTTGTTCCATCTCAATTTTCATGCAATATAAAAAGGTGAAAACTATCTAAAAATAGAAGAAATAATTAGTCCGTAAATTTTGGAATAATTTGGATTGAAATAATTATTTACGAATTTAGACAAATTATTTTTTTAAACAACAATGTGAGAAGATAAGATCTATTAGCGTTGACCATTGATTTGGTAAAAAGAAATAATTGGGATATTTCTCGCGACACGCGAGGCTTTGCTTTGGTGTTTGCTTTCAGATTTATTGCAAAATAAATCAAAATTCAAAGCGCCCACGGTCCCACCTAGATGTCGCATTTAGGTTGTTCAGATCGAATTCAGGTCGGGTCATTTTAGGTTGAATTGATTTTTAATTTATATTACTTTCGGTTTATGTTCAATTCATGTTTAATTCAAATTCAATTTGAGTCAGATCAATATCAGATTGATTAATTTTCAGATTGAATCAATGTCAAATATGTTAAATCTTTAGATCTGGTCAATATCAGATATGTTTCTTTTTTCAGGTCATGCCAATATAAGATTGGTCGGTTTTTGATTTGAGTTAATATGTAAAGATGGTTTTTAAAGGAGAAAAGAGAATTAAATATACATATTTGAGCAAATTAAATTTAGGTTGCTTTTGATTTGTTTTTGTTTTAGGTTGCTTTTCATTTCGGGTTGCTTTCGGTTCTGGTTATTTTCGGTTTTCAATTGCTTCAGTCTGATTTGATTTTTGATTCAGCTAAAATTCAATTCGGTTTTAGCTCAGTTCGATTTGTTACGGGTTCAAGTCAAGTTTAGCGAATCATTTTCGAGTCTATATTGGGTCTCGGGTCGAATAAATCGATTTGAGTCTCGGGTTGAGTTTGCAAGGTCTAATTCCACCTCCACCCATTCTTAGATCTTATTTCTTTTTTTTTTTCTCAGCATGTTTTTTTAATAGTTTAAAGATGATTACAATGTAGTATTTGTTCATATATATTCTTAACTCTTTGACAGTGCGCATACACCTTGTAGACAAAGCGATTTGAACCCGTGTCTCTTAGGATGAACATCATCCGCTTTTCTACTATGACACTTGTTGGGTTCAAATAAAATCAAAGATTTAAAATTTGATATTACGGATGAAACAAATTAGTTTGATATGATCATCTTCACAATAAACATTTGTAGTATCCGACCTAAATTAGTCGACCAATAAATCGGATATAGATGATTATACAAAAAATATATACACGAAAAAAATTATATTTCATATTAGAAATCGGTAACTTTAAAATTAACAAGTACCTGATAAACATCTAAATCAAAATTTTAAGAGCCATTGAAATTTATTTCGAATATTTATTTATTTAATAAGAGTTAATTGCATTACATGCCCCAAATTACGACTCTCGTATTAAATTGATCTTAAATTTTTAAATGTTCTAATTCTAATCCCAAAATATGGTTTTCATTCTAAATTGGTCCCCTAAACTTTTGAATGTTCTACTTTCATCCTCAAATTATCATTTTTGTCACACCATATTATTACAAAAATACACATCAATATTTACATGGTAGTTAATAATTTTTAAGGTAAACTACGTTGATAGTCCATAAACTTCTAGGGCATTTGCAATATGGCCGTCAAACTTTTAAAACTTATAATATAATCACTTAAATTTTAATTCGCTTTCATTACATACATTGTCGTCAACTGCTGTTAAAAAATTAATGTAACACGTTAAGCTTACAAAAGAAACGCGTTCCCACCCTATTTTTCCCCTTTTTATTTTCTTTCCATCCAAACATATTTTTCTTTATTTTCTTCCTCTTTCCCCTCCTCACTTTCTCCTATGCACATAACTTTTATGGCCGATTTTTTCCTATTTAAAAAATATGGTTGTCTACATGGTGTAAGGTTGTTCGAAGAATTTTGATCACATATTTCTGATGTAACTGGTTAAAAGACTTTGACTAAACTCGTGTTGTTTATATAAAAAGATATTAAAACTCAAAGACTTTCCTTCTCTCTTGAAAATTTCCATTTTCACTAAAATTACAATTATAACAAAATTTTCCTTCAACATTCAAATTTTACAGTCAAAAAAATAGAGAGAAAAAATTGTAAAAATGTTAACTGTGTCCCCTTTGGAGAAATACAAGCTAATGTTCTTAGGCGATCAATCTGTTGGCAAATTCAGCATCATCACTCGCTTCGTGTATAATAAATTCGACACCACTTACTAGATAACGTTTTATTCAACAATTCTAATGCCACTCTTCATTCATTTAACCAAGTTTTGATCGTTTCTTAAATTTCTTTGTTTCTTACGTTATGATTAAAATGCGCCTTTACACTATTGTCTTTTTACCATGAAAAAATTTAGGTTTTGTAGCTGACGTTTTTTTTTTGAAGAAACCCTAAAAAGATTATAAGTTCGGCACTACGAGTTATCCCCCAAATCATTTCTTTGTAATC
This sequence comes from Hibiscus mutabilis, assembly GCA_019671005.1. NCBI lineage: Eukaryota > Viridiplantae > Streptophyta > Magnoliopsida > Malvales > Malvaceae > Hibiscus > Hibiscus mutabilis. The sequence goes on from CM033714.1 coordinate 84,029,459, forward strand.
TTGGCTTAAAGAGATTTCTTTTAAAAACTCTTATTTCTTTAAAAAACGATTAAAAACTTGGAGTCGCCACCAGCCACTTGGATAAGGTAAGTCGGACACCACAAAACCAGAGATTCGATTTGAAAGGGTTCGTAGTTGGTTACGTGCGGGGAAGGATTAGCACCCCCATCACGTCCGGTAATCGGTACCAAAATATTTGTTGCTGAAAATTGTCGAAATTTGAAAGGAATTTAATTTGGTGACCTTAATTGAAAATTAACCGTAATTGAACGGGCTTTATCAAATTGGCGGGTTCAAATTAATTAGACATTTAATTAATAATATTGACAATACATCGGACCATAGACTAAACCGACATCATATAAACCTGACTGTCGTGTTAGTTTATGGTTCGAATCCCGCACGTCACCTTTATGCATGGTGCAATCAATTAAAATATGATGTAATGATTTGGCTAAGTTTTAATTTTACCTTGAGTCGGTAAGGATTAATTCAAATATTTGGTCAACATCCTTTAAGTTCGGACTGTAACGACACAAATATCGGAGTTAATGAATACCTCCCTTTTTATGATTTAAATTAATTAATTCAAAATAAATGGGTCACATGAATGACAATTAAAAATGGATGTCACAAAAAGGCTTGAAAATTAAACACACAAAGAGGCTCCTAAAGCCCTAACCTAAAAGGCTCAGATTATAAAAATTTAATTAGTGATCTAATTATTAATTAAGTGAATATAATATTAACTCTAAATTAATTAAACCTGAAAAGCTAGAAATCCCTAATAAATTATAGATTATCTTGTGATATGATAATTAATTCGATTAATTTTAAACTAGTATTCTAATAAGCCAATAATATTATTTAAAATGAATCCAGTTAATTAATCATAACTTTAAATTAAATGTCCATCTAAGCCCAATTGTCAATTTTGTCCTAAAAGGGTAATTAAGGAGTGTCTAACTAATTTAATGAATTTAACATTTATTCCAATAAGCCAATGACAAACTTAAATTAATTAAACTAATTCAAACCTTAATCTAACTATGGTTTAAAAAAACCCTAAATCTAATTTAATTAATTTAAAACTTATGCCCCTATAAGCCGTGCGCACAATTTAAATGAATTAAATTAAATTAACTAAAGTATCCTAAGAAGACCTAATCTAACTAAGGCTCTAAGAAACTAAAACCCAAAATTAATTCGATTAATTTAGTGATCGTGTCCTTATAAGACGAGTACACGATCCAAATTAACCAAATTAATTTTCCTAATCTAATTTAAAGCTTTAATTAACCAAAAGCCCATCTAAACTAAGCCCAAACTAAATCTAAGTAACCAAACTAAGCCCAAAGCACCAAGAGGCTCAAACTTCTAACCTAAACCCAAATGAAAAACCACGTGTTTTAAGAAAATATACTTTAATTATATATTATATACCATATACAATAAAATATATTATAAAAGAGATACTATGAAACCATAATAATAAAGTACATACAAGCTAATAATAAATTAAACAACATTTGAAATAACATACATATCACAAGTCAAAAAAAGAATAAAATAAAATAAATAAAATAAACACATAAAAAAGAGACTAAAATAAACAACAACGGTTACCAATAAAATTATCCACATTTTTATTGAACTATAAAAAAAGATTATACATAAGTAAAAAGAAAAGGGAAGAATGTACCCAAAACCCAAATATTTATGCTCGATCAACCAAATTCCACATGTTGTTGGGGTTGAGAAGTTTGATTCAAGGGTTTAGTAATGGTGGAAAAAGATTTCGATTAGGAAAAATTATAATGGATAAAGGAATTGAATGGTGGAAGAATTGGGGGCTTGGGTGTTTGGTGGTTTTAAAAGAAAAAAAAAGAAAAAAAGGCAGTTTGGGGGTCTCTTCAAAATGAAGAATGCAGCAGTAAAGGAGGTTTGATGGCTGCTGAATGAACAAAAGAAAAATAGGTTTGTTGTTCCTCTTTTTTTAGGGTAGAAAATATATATATATATATATATATATACATATGATGAAGGGTATTTTTGGTTTATCCCCTTAAAATAAGAACCAATAAAAATTAAGACCTTGGGCACCAAGTAGTTTTTTTAACCAATGGGAATGAGGCATTGATTCATCCAATGAGAACCAAGCCTTGGCGAGTAAGGAGTTGGGTTTTTTATTATTTTTTTGTATATATTTTTTACTATATAAAATTATATATAATGGGCCATGAAATTGTGGGTTTAAGGTATAAGGTAAGGCTTTTGGGTATTTTTTTTAAAAAAAAAGGTAATGTGGATTTATTTTATTTCGAGCATTTAATTTAACCCTGACAAAATTTAGTGTCTACAGTTGTCCCTCTTTGCTTATACTTGTGGAACAAGAATAAAGCAAATACCATAAGCACTAATTTTGTCATACTTCCCTGTTAGGAGATTCTGTTCCTCCTATATAAAACTATTCACTCTTTCTCTCCCTACAGCATGGAGCTATAAGTATCTGCCTCCTTTGCCCCACAGTCCTTGAGTTACGGGTATCTACCTCTTTCGCTTCAAAATCCCTGAGCTATGAGTATCTACCTCCTTTGCTCTAAAAACTCTAAACTATGAGTATCTGCCTCTTTTGCTCGGAAGTTCTAATATGGCTAGTTTGAAATCTTTCGCCTAAAATCCTTGAGCTTTGACTATATGCCTCATTCGCTCTGAAAACTCCGAACCATGAGTATCTGTCTCTTTTGTTCGGTAGTTCTAATATGGCGAGTTTGAAATCTTTTGCATGAAATCCTTGAGCTTTGAGTATCTGCCTCATTCGCTCTGAAAACTCCAAACTATGAGTATCTGCCTCTTTTGCTTGGTAGTTCTAATACGGTGAGTTTGAAATCCCTCGCATGAAATCTTTGAGCTTTGAGTATCTGCCTCATTTGCTCTAAAATCCTAATGTGACGAGTCTGAAATCCCGAAACATGTGAGCTTTGAGTATCTGCCTCCTTCGCTCTGAAACCCTTGGGTGTTGGTTTTGAAATTCTTTGCTTGAGAATCATTTCTTAGGTTTTTGCTTTGTTGTTTACTCCTCATCTTTAAGAAGTATCCAACCTATCCTCCGAATATTCTTTCTTCTTTTGGTCCCTCGATTTCTTTTGCTTTCCTCTTCTTCTTTTCATTGTAATGATGGTGCCCCTTTTCTTACTCGGGTTCGCCTTTTATGTTTTTTCTTTCTTTTGAATTTTTGAATCTCCTGCTCTAAAGCATTTTTACGGGTCTTCTCTCTAGACATTTTTATTTTTTCTTTTCTTCTTCTTTTTCTTTCTTTTCTTTTTTCTTTTTTTCTCTTTTTTCCTTTTCTATCTTTTTTTTTTCTTTCTTGTTTTTTCTCTCTTCTTTTTCTTTTCTCTTTTTTCTTCTTTTTTTTCTTTTTCTTTTTTTTCTTTTGGTTTTGGGTGCCCATTGATGTCATTTTTTAGCAAATTTTACTCCTTTTGTACCTGATGTCCTTTTCGGCGTTACTTTGGCAGATTCATCTCATATCTTGGAACAAGTGCTAATCTTATCTCACTTTCTTGCAAGTCCTTCCGAAACTCTTGCTTTTCACCAACTGACTCTTCAAACTGTAAATTCCTCTATCCCCCGATTTCTGTTGCGTTGGCACTTTAGCCTCATGCTCGAAAGATTTCCTGATGGCCCAGAGTCTTGACAAGAAAATAAACTAGTTTTTGAAGCTTAAAAACTACTCTCTTTTGTCATGAAATTCTTGGATCGATGCTCAAAGTCTGGAGTTATTCTTCTCACTGCAAAATTCTTCATTCTCCACGGTCCAACATTATCGAAGGCGGATGTCATTCTCCTTACATCGGATGTCTTCAATCCTTGCAAGTGTTGACGAAGTATTCTCATTATGGGTTCTTCTCAAGATGAACTTCTTATCACGATTGATATCTTGGTAGCTCTTTTCATCATAGTCTATACGTTTCTCCGGATGAGCTCGCATCATTCTCTTTTTGGTTATGCAAGCTTTTTGATAAGTGTTCAAAAGTACTATTTTTCTTACCCTTTTTACTCATACTATTGTTAGACTTAGGCTCATATTAGTTGCATAGATTAGCCATTCATGCATTAATCCATGTTTCCTTCAATCGTTGAGCTTGATTACATAACTTGGTGATTTTTGTGGAAATAGATGCTGCTTTGGTGTGTTTTTGTGTGTATGTGCAGGATCACTTGCCAAAGCAATGCCGAGCTAGTTGCCAGGGCAATGCATGAAGGATATGCCAAGCTAGTTGCCATGTCATTTGTCGACAAAGACCAAAAGCAATATGGATATCGAAATTCATGATTTTACAAGCCCAAGATGACATGGAGCAAGGTCCAAGCCCAAAGGAATTTGATTGCCATGCAGAGATTAAAGAAGAATTAAATTCCAAGAGGATAGGAGAAGTTCTAATAGGAATAAAATTATAATAAAGAATTATATTCTTTAAAGATAATTTAATTCCAACTCAAACTCCTCCTCAAAGAAGGACTTTGGCCTAGCCCTATAAATATCAAGGAGATTTCGACAATTCAAGGGGAGAGCAAGAGGGAAATTTCGGCAAGTCCAAGTAGGGCAAGAGGAGAGAATTTTCGACAAGCATCAAGGGCAAGGAGGATTTCGACAAGCCTCTTCCTTCATCTTTGTTCGATTGGGTTCATGCTAGGGATTAATTATCTTGTGTTTCTTTGGAACCTAGCCATGAACTAAATTTACTTGGCTATGGTTATTGTGTTTTGAGATTGTGAGAAACTATTGGTTTTTGTTTAGGTAATAAGAGTTTGCACTTTTCTATTTCAAGGTTTATTCATTCTTGATTCTTATTATTGTTTATGAGTGAATTGGGAGAGGATCTCGTGATTTCATCCATTTATCTAATATCGGGAGAGTTAGATTCAAGAAACGAATGAATATGATCTTTATTCAATCCAATGATGGTGAAGATTAATCCGGCTTAGGAATAAGTTAAGGATTTCAACGGCTAAGAGGAGCGCAAGATTGGTTGTTGTTCACCCTTGATTCACGCAGGATGTATTATCAAGGCATGCACAAATAGCTAGAGTTTCGACTTAGGGATAAGAAGAAACCATTGAAGAACGCTCCGCCGAACCTTGAAGTTGCTGCCTGATCGCCCAAGTAGTTGCCCAACTAGTCGCCCAAGCAACCATCAATTAGTCGCTTCACGGCAACCCCGTCGTGCAAGTTGCCACGGCAACTGAGTTGCCCGTGCACTCTTTTACCAAGACAATCCAATCGGCTATCACACCTCAACTCACGATAACCTAGCCTATCTCTCTCATTCGAATTCATCTTTTCTTTTACTTAATTGCTTTCTAGATTAGTTATTAGTTAAAACTTCTATAATCCTTCACTTGTGTTTTTACTTTTTACAGTGCAAGAGACTAGATTCTTGAAGTGGCACCAATCCCTGTGGAGACGATATCTTTTATACTATAACTTGCGACGTGTATACTTGCACATTTGCGTAGCACTTATTACGCGCAACACTTTTCTTCTCGAAAACTCTTTGAATCTGAGCGAGTTCTTCTCATTAGGGACTCGTCCTCTTTACTGAGATCTGCCTCTTCAATCGAGAAGTTTCATGCTAAAACATCTTTCAATTCTTTGAATCTGTCAACAACAACCAAAATGGTTTGATGAGGTGAGTCAGCATGCCCCTAGCCTAGGAATGTCTAGCTAAATATGATGCATGAATGATGATATTTTAGAACTACTGGAAAGATCTTGATTTCTGGTCGATAACCCTTAATCTCACATGGGACTCATGTCTTTGCCAAGTCTTCATTTTTGTCTTATCTTGAAAGGATGTGGCTGACCCATACCATTCTGACTAAAATCCGTGACCTCTTAAGGTATGTCTTCAGAACACTACCCCACTCAACTCGGGCTTCGTTATTTTCTCTTTATTGACTCTTCATGGTGAGTCATCTTTACTCTCGTCATTGGGGTGAACTCATCCCCCAAAAATCTTTCAACCCTTCACTTCCCTAAGGTCCGATCTTTATTTTTCTTTACTAAACTTTCCTCCTTCGTTTCTTCTTGAAGAAAGGTACCGACATTCATTGGTCGAAGTAACATTACCCACGAGCTTAACTCTTACCTCTTCATGGGGTCTTTATGATAATCCTTCTACAATTTCAACCTTGAGGTGGACCCATGCCCCACAGATTTTCAAGTTCTCATTTTTCTCAAATCTTCGAGCGATCTGACATACGTGGTCTTACAATTTCTCTTTTCGTAGTCACTGAAAAATTATGTTATGCCAACCAATTAGGCCCTTGATTCTTTAAGGAATATGATTGAGCCATGAATCCCTATTGTGAACAGATCCGTTACCTTCTTCAGGTGTGCAGACGTATTCCTATGAAAAGACGGTGATATATCAGCAATTTTGAGTTAAACCTTTGCCCCAATCTTCATTCATTCTGGCTAAAGTTATAAGCTTCAAAGGATAATCACGGGACTTTGACAGCTTTATGGAAACCCAACCCTTGTTAACACTCTCCTGATTAAGCAAAGCGGAATAATCCTCAACTGTAGACGTTAGGTCCTTCCTGTTAACAGAAAGCGGGATTCCAAGACTGAAAAATGGCTCAGAATGATGGCTGATTAACTTGGATAGTCATTAAACGTGTGATACACTACAATTCATACATGACCAACTTCGTGATCGTCAACCTCATTTTTACCAAATTTGTTTCATCTTTCACAACTCGCTTTGCTGTAAGCGGATGTAAGTATACCCCGCTCGCTTGATAAACTATTGCCTTGTACGCTTTGGTTATCTTCAGACCAACTTCGGATGGTTAAATCGATGCCCCCTTTTCCTAATCTTAGTAGTACTTAATCTCTTCCTCAAGTTCAATGGTTACTTACCCTTAACCCATTGGTATGATCATTCTTCCTTCTTAATACTAGGCTGAAGACATGCCCCATGAGTCTCTCGATTTTCAAGAGAATTCAACCTTAATCTTTCTGAACCAACTAAGGCCTTGCAATAGATACTTATTTCCAGTTCTTGAATCATGTAACATGAAGGCCTGCTATTATTCCCTTTAATAGCAATGATAGGTTTGCATTAGGTCGATCATGTACATACTTGACCTTGCATCCTAAACTCCATTCTAAAAAGCACAGAGATACCTTATTCTTCTATTTCTCCCCTTTCTTCTTTTTATTTCCTTCATTTTTCTCTCTCTATCCTTTTGTCTATACATTGGTTTGCTAATCATCATTTCAACCAAGGATGCCCCTTTTTAGGCTAATATACAAAATCAAAATTAATAAAATAAAAAGAATAGAATGCCCCGGATATCAAATGCAAGAGCGTCTTTGATTCAATCCTTCTAATGATCAACAATTTGCCTTGGAATGTTGTGGTGATATTTACGAAATTCCTATTAGATTGCTCAGTTCATCCTTATAATTTTGTACTTGCTTAATTGGTTCGAAAACTACTCCTTCTAGTTCTCACCATATCTCTCTATTTAAAAAAGTTTGAGCTTTCTGACTTTTATTCAGCCCATAGAGCACAGAAATTGTCATTCTAAGAACTCTAAGTGTAAGTGTGTGTCCCTGATTTTAATCAATATGGTGTCAGTGTCCTCAAGGATTTATCTCTGATGCTAAGGTATTGAACAGGTGAAGAATAGCTCCTTATTAGATTTGTTCTCCCCCATAGCTCTATCAGGATGCTTCGGGACTTATTCAACTCGTTCATTCAATTCTTTTTTCTTAGAGGAATCCAGCTCATTACAGTCCTTTGTCTAGAGAATAATGATGGAGCATACAAGAATACCCCGAGTTACTCGGCATAGTCACGATTTGAAAACTTACTCATATAGCCAAGGCTTTTGACTCTATTAGAGTAAGTGGAGCAAAGTATCCTTATTTAGCCTTTTGCTATAGCGGAGTACCCTTTTAAATTTAATTAACTTTTGTTTTGTTTTGAAACACACTATTTTCCTTTTGAGGCACATTCAAGCAACTCTTATTTGGGCTCTCCTAGGAGATTTTCTTATCAACGAACATCGTCGAAGGAGTAGTAATCTTGCTTCTCGCGTTTTACCGACCAGAGCAGACTGAAGGAATTCACGCTTCATCGTTGTCACAACATTCAATTGATCTCTTTTATTAGAATAAATGCCACTTCATGCACGTGATATCCGGGGGTCTACAAGGGGAAGAATGATATATACATATACCTATTTAAGAAAAGAGCATCATTTCATTGAAATAACAAGAGCAAACATAACATGAGTATTTACAAAAGATCACTACTACTATCTTTGGGTAACAAAAGCAAAATTAACACACATAAAAGTAGGTAAACCAAAAAACTAAAAATATGGATAGGATGCCCTAGAAACCCCTGACCCTTGCAACGTAGGTCAATCATCCCGATGGCTCAAACTTTCCAAAAACTTGGCCTCTTTCTCTGAACTTTGGTTTTTCGTTCTCAAAGGAAAACACTACATTCTTAACAAGTTCATAGATCTTGCCCTTTAGAAACTCGCACTCTTCCGTTGTATGGCTGAAGTCTCCGTGATGATATTTGTACGGAACCTTGGAACCAAAGACATTGGTATTAAAATAAGTATACCGTTTCGGATGAGGTGGCCTCAAGAGTTTGTTCTACACTAACAAAGGTAACAACTCCAAATTTGTCATTGGAAGTATCGTCTTTGTCCTCTTGTCACTCACTCTTGCATCACGTGTTTTAGCATTCATTTTCCCTTAAGCAAGGCTCTCCTCATTTGAAGACATCACTATTATCAGGGCCTGCTGCTTTTGTGGACTCTTTTGGAACTGCTTCAGACCTTTTAAGCGGGTTCAGGATCAAGCTTCTCATGGAACGATCATGATTTTGATGGCTGCTGACATTTTTAGATTTTGTTAACGGCAGCAACTTCGTCTCATCCACCCCTTCTATCACGAAAACCCGACCTTCTCTTAATTTCATAGTACCAGCCATGTCTGGAAAATTAATCCTCAGAACTGGACTTATTATCTCAAACTCTAATACCCCGATATCTAGGAGATATTGAACTTTATGCTTAAAACTTACACACCTCACGATGGAATGCCCATGAGTTTCGGCATGGTAATCGCAATAATCTTTCTCACTGAACCAACTCGAATATGGATGTGACAGGGCTTTGACAAAGCAAGGTGCCACTAATCGAGCGTGTAATAGCTCGGAATACAAATCTCGGTAAGTGAAAGGACTGGGAGTGAACTAGACATCCTTCGATTCTTCCTTCTTTTCTTAAGCCTTGGAAGCTTGGTTAATTGACAGCTGATGAGGTCTTGGAATTAAAGGTTGATCATGTGATTGCAGGAATAAAAATTCAGAAGATAGTGTAGCCGACATCCTCATCCTCTCGTTGCATATTGTACCTCTTTCATCTTGTGGCTCTGACTTATTCGGTTCTTTGTTTGCTGGCGATGACAACATTTCTGAGAGAGGGTCTTCGGTCTTATCCAACACTAATTTGGTAGGGCACTCTGAAGTGATGCATTCTACCTCATATTGGTTGATGATAGCTTGGTCTTCACCAGATAAAATCTGCTCCACTGTGAAGTCACAATCCCAATTCTCACCCTCTTATTGCACAAAAAGGTCCTCTTTCATGCCCTTTTCTTTGGCCATCATACCTATTGGTTCATCGATTTGCCCCTTTGTTTCTTCTTGGAACTTTTTCACATATGATATTGTCTCTCTTTGATTCCAAACCAATTGCTCATGAGGCTGTTCGAGTTTAACTGCCCTAGCTGCTAGGTCGTTTATATTTCTAGAGTCGAACTAGTTAGAAGTCATTTCCTCCTCACTAATACTTTTTGAGGCGAATGTTTTCCCCGATTAGTGATGCATATGATGTATGTGAATGTACAAAAATGTATTATACGTCACAAAATAATGCTACTATAAAAACATGAATGAATGCAAAAAGCGACACTGAGTTCAGCAAATATCATCATTAAACAACTCGTATTAATGGGAATGTCGTTTCGTTACAATTGCCAAAGAAAACCCGCTGTGCAAACGGTCCTAAGCTAGCATATAGGATAACAATCTTTTCTCTCTCATCGGATTCATCATCCGCATAGTCTTGAAGCTTGGCAACATCTTCCCTTAGGAATTATGACGTTCGGGTGGCCTCTTGTATCAATTCTCACTCTTACTTCCAAATAGAGAAGGCAGCGAATTGTAGTCGCTCCACTGTTGGCATATGGTGCACTTAAATTGCTCCCTTGAAGGAATCCCGCTGAACTCGACCCTTGGGGTGTGCTGAAACTAAGGCCATAATTCCTTCCTACCCGAAATATTTTTCCTTGTTCTAAGTTGGGACTTGACGGTAAAGTGTATAAGAAATTTCTGAGCTTGCCCCAAAAAGCTTTGTTCTTGTTCGGCCTAATTCTTGTTGATCTTCTTGCAAGAGCTTGAGACTCTTCAATTATCAGGGTCAAATCAAAGTCATCAATCGTAAAACAACCGTAGGCGGAGTTCCAAAACCCTACCAATGCTTGAAGTAGTGATCGGTTGATGAGAACATATAGCGAATATGTGATGTCACTACACTCATATTTGAAAGCATCTCTTACCTCGGAATCCCGATCATTCCACACTAAGTTCCACTTGGACACATCACTAACTTTTGCGTTCATGAAGGTTTCGGCTAACACTGTTGACTTGACCCTCCGGCTGAATATTGCCCCCGTCATGTAAATACTCCCCTTCTGACCATATTTGTATGTCGAGTTTCTTTTCATCATTGTTTCGAACAAAACCTATCATTAATTTAGTCTTTAATTTTAGACTATTTCTGACTCAATGTGTTCTTTATGATATGACAAAGTATGCAAAACAAGAAGGTAAAAAGGAAACAAATAGAAAACAACCAGAAGCTTGTTAGTCACAAGATAAGCAATAAATTAGAAAATGATAAATACAAAAAAATTAAGCATAAGGCAAGCTAATAAAGAAAGAACCCTAACCATATGAATTCTAGGTCGCTAAGATTATCCGCATGGCTCTATTGGGGTGGGATTCTTAGATTCTCACACATGGGTTCGGTTCTAATATAAGGGTACATGAACCTATCTCATTACCTACTAAGGCAACAAGAATCCCAATTCTGGCCCATTACAAGCTTGCAAATTGGTTTCAGTTCGAGGCAAAGCACGATCTAATGACGTGGAGGGTTACTCACATGTCAAGAGGCGTGGATTCCAAAAGTGAATTACCGACCCGTGAAGAGCTACTCACGTAGGTATGTGGCATTTCACTCCCACTTAAGGGATGGAGCTCGGGCATAGAGCTTGATGAAATGGTGCAACATATGTCGGTGATTCCTTAGAAATTAAATGAAAAATTAATTTGAAGGCCACCAATTATCAAAGCCCGTTCAATCGTAGCTACATTTTCAAGAAAAGATCAAACTCACTAGAATCGATTGAAATTCTGACAATTTTCCATCATTAAAAACAACAAATATTTTCTTGGCCTAACTATCTTTTTATTTTTTTTTAAATAAAATCTTCCCAGTGGAGTCGCCATGCTATAGTGACGTTTTTTTTTTGAAAAAACTCTAAAAGATTATAAGTTCGTCGCTATGGGATATCCCCAAAATCATTTCTTTGTAATCTTGGCTTAAAGGGATTTCTTTTAAAAACTCTTATTTCTTAAAAAAAACAATTGAAAACTTGGAGTCGCCACCAGCCACTTGGATAAGGTAGGCCGGACACCACAAAACTAGAGATTCAATTTGAAAGGGTTCGGGAGTTGGTTACGTGTGGGGAAGGATTAGCACCCCCATCACGACCGGTAATCGGTACTAAAATATTTGTTGCTTTTTAATCGAAGGAAATTGTCAAAATTTGAAAAGAATTTAATTTGGTGACCTTAATTGAAAATTAACCGTAATTGAACGGGTTTTATCAAATTGGTGGGTTCAAATTAATTAGACATTTAATTAATAAGATTGACGATACATTGGACCATAGACTAAACCGACATCATATAAGCCTGACTGTCGTGTTAGTTTATGGTTCGAATCTCGCACGTGACCTTTATGCATGGTGCAAGCAATTAAAATATGATGTAATGATTTGGCTAAGTTTTAATTTTACCTTGAGTCGGTAAGGATTAATTCAAATATTTGGTCAACATCCTTTAAGCTCGACTGTTACGACACAAATATCAGAGTTAATGAATACCTCCATTTTATGATTTAAATTAATTAATTCAAAATAAATGGGTCACATGAATGACAATTAAAAATGAATGTCACAAAAAGGCTTGAAAATTAAACACACAAAGAGGCCCCTAAAGCCCTAACCTAAAAGGCTCAGATTATAAAAATTTAATTAGTGATCTAATTATTAATTAAGTGAATCTAATATTAACTCTAAATTAATTAAATCTGAAAAGCTAGAAAGCCCTAATAAATTATGGATTATCTTGTGATATGATAATTAATTCGATTAATTTTAAACTAGTATTCCAATAAGCCAAGAATACTATTTAAAATGAATCCAGTTAATTAATCATAACTTTAAATTAAATGTCCATCTAAGCCCAATTGTCAATTTTGTCCTAAAAGGGTAATTAAGGAGTGTCTAATTAATTTAATGAATTTAACATTTACCTCAATAAGCCAAGGGCAAACTTAAATTAATTAAACTAGTTTAAACCTTAATCTAACTATGGTTTCAAAAAAAAACTAAATCTAATTTAATTAATTTAAAACTTATGCCCCTATAAGCCTGGCGCACAATTTAAATGAATTAAATTAAATTAACTAAAGTATCCTAAGAAGACCTAATCTAACTAAGGCTCTAAGAAACTAAAACCCAAAATTAATTCGATTAATTTAGTGATCGTGTCCCTATAAGACGAGTACACGATCCAAATTAACCAAATTAATTTGCCTAATCTAATTTAAAGCTTTAATTAACCAAAAGCCCATCTAAACTAAGCCCAAACTAAATCTAAGTAAGCAAACTAAGACCAAAGCACCAAGAGGCTCAAACTTCTAACCTAAACCCAAATGAAAACCACACGTATATACTTTTAAGAAAATATACTTTAATTATATATTATATACGTATACAAGAAAATATATTATAAAAGAGATAATATGAAACCATAATAATAAAGTACATACAAGCTAATAATAAATTAAACAACATTTGAAATAACATACATATCACAAGCAAAATAAATAAATAAATAAAACACATAAAAAAGACCAAAATAAACAACAAAGGTTACCAATAAAATTATCCACAATTTCATTGAACTATAAAAATATTATACATAAGTAAAAAAGAAAAGGGAAGAATGTACCCAAAACCCAAATATTTATGCTCGATCAACCAAATTCAACATGTTGTTGTTGGGGTTGAGAAGTTCGATTCAAGGGTTTAGTAATGGTGGAAAAAGATTTCGATTAGAAAAAAAATATAATAGATAAAGGAATCGAATGGTGAGAGAATTGTGGGCTTGGGTGTTTGGTGGTTTTAAGAGAAAAAAGGAAAAAAGGCAGTTGGGGGGGTCTCTTCAAATTGAAGAATGCGGCAGTAAGAGGGGGTTTGATGGCTGCCGAATGAACAAAAGAAAAATAGGTTAGTTGTTCCTCTTTTTTAGGGTATATATATAATGAATGGTGTTTTTGGTTTATCTCCTTAAAATAAGAACCAATGAAAATTAAGACCTTGATCACTAAGTGGTTTTTTTTAACCAATAGGAATGAGGCATTGATTCATCCAATAAGAACCAAGCCTTGGTGAGTAAGGAGTTTAGATTTTTATTATTTTTTGTATATATTTTTTACTATATAAAATTATATATAATGGACCATGAAATTGTGGGCTTAGGGTATAAGATAAGGTTTTTGGGTATTTAAAAAAAAGGTAGTGTGGATTTATTTTATTTCGAGAATTTAATTTAACCTGGACAAAATTTAGTGTCTACAGGTTTAACCGTCAAATAGATGTCCAAACTATGCTCTTTTTTTCCAGTTAGGTGCCCAAACTATTTTTTGGGCCAAATAGGTGCCTAAAATTTCATTTCGTGACCCATTTAAGGTTCTACGTTAATTCTCACTGTTAAAGAACACGTGTCATATCCTGAAAATTTCAAAACTATATTAAAAATAAATAAAATTACTTAATTTTCAGAAATTCTCTAAGGTTTTCAGATTTCACAAAACAACTCCAAAATTCCAAAATACCTAACTCTCTAAAACCTAAATCCCGATTTGGGCCGATTATGCCGCCGATTGCCACGTCGCATCCCACCACATCGGCCGCTGGATCATCACGACCATTTCCCTCACCACCCCGTCGCCGAAAATCGACCGACATCGTGCGAATCGCCGAAATTGTCGAATGGTTCTTTCGAATGATTTGCGACAAACGGCGGCAGGAGGGGCGGCGAACGGCTTGTGGGTTGCTCGGCGAGGGGAGAGCGCTTTATTCTATTTCCGGCAACGCAGCCAACACCGGCGGGAGTGGTCAGATTTGGGGGGTTTAGGGATTTGGGGACTATTTTAGGAATATTTGAAAATTTTAGGATATATTTTTATTTTCATTTTGATTTATTAATTTTATTTATTTTTAATATAATTTTTGAATTTTCAGGAGGTGACACGTGTCTTTTAACGGTGAAAATTAACGAAAAACCTTAAATGGGTCACAGAATGAAACGTTAATCACCTATTTGATGATAATTTGGGCACCTAACTAGAAAAGAGGGCATAATTTGGACATCTATTTACCTATTATGCCAAAACTTATCGGAAAAATTGTGTACAGAGGAGAAAGGAGGGAGAGGAGAAAGAAATGAAAGAGAGTCATTTTTAAATAGAAGGAAAATGAAAGAAAATGAGAGGAAGATAAAAATATGGTGATAAAACATTTATTTTTTTATACTTAACATGTCACGTGAACTTTTTAATAATAATTGACAATTATGAATGTAATGGAAACAAATTAAAAATTTAGTGATTATATTACAAGTTTTTTAAAATTAGGGACCACCAATGTAGTTTACCCTAATTAAAAATATAGTTACAAACAAAATAATAAAGATGGTGGGATCTAAAAGGGTAATTATCCCCTTCATTGGTTTGCTGTCCATTCACCGGATCTCTGGACTCTGAGCTCCAGTGTTAGCTTAATTGAAACATCCCACTGGAAGTGTACCAAACACACTCAAATGGTGCGTTTTATTGGAGTTGAGTTTTGCATTGAGATTCAATACCACTAGAACTGCCACCATATCGAAATGAGTCCCAAGTCAATGGAAGACTGGCATACATTAAAAAAACAAATTTGTTAAAGTTTTAAATTAAGTTGTTCATCTGAAATTGGACATATTCTAAAAATATAAATTTAATTAAAAATATTTTTTTATAATCATTGGTATTGATTAATCTAGACCAACTGCATAGAATCATATATTTTTTCTTCAAACTGCAGAGCTTTTGAATATTTTTCTTTACATGATTCTAACAGCTATTAGAATCCAGTCTATTTTTAAGATCGACTTGATTGAGAAATTTATAAGCAAATATTTTTCTTTGGTCTTACATGTCAGTTCAAAGTAAACCTAAATATTATTTTTTGTCGACAATATAATTAATTTTTAACTTGATGCAGTGATTAGACTTTCGCACGGTTCAAAGAATTTAGGGGTCATGTGTAATTTATTAAAATAGGACCCTTGATTTATAATAGTGAGAGAAATTTTTTTATCTTAATACAAAAAATATTGTTAGATTATCCTCTTGAACAACAACAAAAAAATAACTTATAAACATCTAATAATTTAACATTTGACTTAAAAAATATCGTTCTTTTTGCATGTTTTGAAGCAAAATGATATACAACTAACGCGCGTCATTTTCGCGTCAAAATAATTCCTTCTTATCAAATAATAAATAAATGAATTCAAACGTAGTAAAAGAGAAGTAAGGGTCGATCCCACAGGGACTAAGAGAACTTCCTGATTTATGTTTGTTCAATCGGTGAGCCGAGAAGAGAGTTAAATAATATTTAAATATGGTGGGGATTTGTGGAATTGAGTAGAAATAATAAGAGATTGTAAAGAAGATTAAGAAGTGGATTCAATATGGTAAATATTAGCCTCGGGCTTTTGCTTTGACTCAGCTTCCTCGGATCATTGGAATAAGGATTTTTCACTTCGGGGTTCACGTCGGTTACTCGCCTACAAGGATCAATCCTTGTGACTGTGTCTTGTATACCGAATACCCAAGTGCCATCTTTGATATCGATTTTGGAAATTGATCTAATCAACACCAATGTTGTAGATCAAAAATAAATAAGTAAGCCGACTCGGACTACGTTGTTTCAATAATAACTGATTCCGATCTCAGTTTCCTCTTAGCAAACAATTTTGCTAAGTGTGTTCCCAAGAAGTCGAATGTGCTTCAATAGCCGATCCTTCCTCCCACACATTTAACCAAAACAACATCCTGACCAACGTCAATCTTTAGTTTTGAAATCATTTTGATTTTGAAATTAAGTTTAGAAAACTAAGAGAGATACCCGAAATTGTTTAAGTGCTTTTCAATCCTCACGTTAGAATTGAGTCATTGCTTTAACCCTTGGATATGGAAAACTTAGCTAAGTATGATTATGGTAAAAATCATACTTAGCATTATAAAAGAAAAATAGATAAAAAAACTTAAAGCAAGAACTAAAGAAAAGAAAGAACTTTATAAAACTTTAAAAGTAAAAACAAAGCTAAGAATGAGAATGATTTTTGAGTTTACCCAAATTGGGTATTTATAGCAGCCTAAAACCCTAAAAATAACCCTAAAGAGATAAGAGATAAATCTTTAATTATTTAAATTAATTACAAAAGATAATTCCAAAGTTTGAATTTAAAATTCGGCTGACAAGTTATCTGATATACGGCTGATAAGTTATCATTGCTGCTGATGTGACGTCTTCTAGAAGCTGCTGACGTGGTGTCCAGTCAGACTTTCATGCCCAGATAAATGCCCACTAATCCAGCCATGAATCCAGAAAATCAAAAATTGCACAATTTCAGCAGTTTAAGCAACATTCCTGGAATCTACTGTCTTGCATGGAAAATGAAAAAAAATGCTCATATTAGCAACTTAAAACAACCAATCAATGAGTAATTAGAGATAGAAGAATGCATAATTTAAGCACTAATCAAATTCCCCCTCACTTATTCAATGCTTGTCCTCAAGCATTTCTCAATTTTCATGCTAAAAACATTAAGTTGTCAACTCCAACTTCAAAGAATTTCCAAGATTTCTTAAGTAAACTAAATCAAGTAAATGTTGAAATTCAAGATCAATCAATCATGGTATAATCAATTAAGTGTAAATCGACCAAGGCATTCCAATCGTCTACCAATTTCAAAGAATACGAGACTTAGCTCCTCACATTGGTTCACTCATTTCGCTCAAGTATTTCGGGTAAGAGAATCGCTCAAGCCCAAACTAATAAACTCATTACCATAGGCTTGGAACTAGATCTAATCTCCACTGCTTAATATGAAAATGATGCAAAAATCAAGAGGACTTTAAAATGAGTTGTAACGAGGTTAAGGTTCGGGTAGGATAAAAGGCCGAAAATGGGGTTTTAAAAAGTCAAGACAAGTAAAATTATTCCAAAATAATTTATTCGAAGAGAAGAAATCATTTTTTTCATTCGAAATGTTCTTTTTCTGCTCTCTTTTTTCATTGTTCGAACAACACAGTATATTCGAGAACTGCATTGCACGGTTCTGCAATTTTTCTGCGTTGTTCGAACCAAACTGCACTGATTTATTTTTCTGCACAGTGTTTTTTTCTGCACTGCACTGTTTCTTTTTGAATCTGATTTTTTTTCTTTTTTCCGCTTCGGAATAACCTCAACTTGTCCTGAAAAAGGGTGTCAAAATAATTGAAGGGAAAACAAAAAGTAAAATAGGCTTGGTTTAATGATATGATAAACAAATAAAAGGATTAAAGGCTCAAAAATGGTCCACTAAGTGGAAAATAAATAAAAAAGGGTAACCTATTTTGTTCGGGAAGAAAAATTGGTTTAATCCTAATGCCTCTATCACATTAAAGCATCATAATCAAAATGTGTAGTCTCAAAAAGTATCGAGTTTCAAGTTCTAGAATGCAATCAATTAGTTTGGCACACTCAATTGAAACAAAGAGCAAGAATAAAAACATATGCTCATTAGGCTCAAAACTCACACGAAAAGTCTATTGAACTAAGTCATGCATCCAATTCAATTAACAAATTCATGAAACGACCAAGAAAAATTTACATAAATAGTAATGCCATGCTATCGTGCATCCTAAATTCGACAAGAACAAGATTGAATTCGCAAAGAAATGTAAAGAAATTAAATCAAACAAGAGACAAGCTGTAATCACTCATTTTTACCTGTAAATACGTATTAGTGTTGCATGTATACTTATTATATTATATGTTTATTGTTTGCATGAGTATTACTAATATATATATAAGGTGTGGTGTGCATGTATATTATAAGCTATATATGTATACGTATTAATGGTGTATGTGTGTCGCGTATGTATCTATAGAGTACGAGCGTATTTGTTATGTGTATGATTATATGTACGTATGCTAGTATGTTATATTAATTAATGTTTGTATAAGTATACGTTTGTATTATGTATGTGTATTGCTGCTATAATTATATTATTATTATTGGGCTGATATATGAAATGAAATCCACAAATTATATATATTAAACCAAATAAATTTATTAACAGTCCAATCCAATATATTACAAAAACCCAAAAATATATAACATGACCCGAGCCCAAAACCCTGAGCCCTATCAGACATCTAACCCTAATCACGTTAGGGATTTTTTTTTTGCACAGCTGATCCAGGACCGTAGGATCTAATGTTGATCCAACGGTCGTGATTGAAGGAAGATACCCTTCTAGATGCCGCGTGAAGGCCACGCTCGGGCCGGCCAGCTCCCCACACACGCGTATACCGCACTCGCGAGACTCATTGGATTCCCCATAGGCCACGCGTCAAGATCAGAGGTAGCCTCGTGCATTTCAAGACTCGATCCAGGCCGTTCATTCCCCATGTAATCACAGTCGTTGGATCAGATCTGATCCAACGGCCGTGAGTGAATCTAGCCGAAGACGATACTGCCATATTCTCTCCACGCCGGCACCACTCCGCCGTACCATCAGTCCAACCACCAGACGTGCAAAAGAGGCAAAAGAACAGATTATCAGCAACCAAATCTCAGAATGATAATCTTTTTTATTATTAGATCTACCAAAAGGAAAAAAGAGCATATATGTAATGAGGTCTACCCTCTTTTGTACGGGGTTTTTTTTTTGAACCAGATCTAAAAAATACACAAGAAATTCCATAAAGGTAGTCTCCTTTTTTCTTTTTTGCATGTTCATTCGGACCAAAAACAATACCAAATACAAAAAAAGGGAAGAGTATACCTTTTAGGCTTCGGCCGGTCACCTTGTACGGTGGCCGAGACTAGGATCTCCGATGAAAGGTCCCCACGCATCTATCTCTTTATCTTCTCCCTTATTCTGAACGTCGATTCACCTTCGCATCGGTGACAAGCCTACTCCTAGGGTGAATCGGTCGAGAGGAGAGATGTCGGGGTGGTGAAAAGGAGGTTTTTTTCTTCCAAAAAGGCTTTGAGTTTTTCAGATCTAGGCAAATCGGAGTGTTTTCCCTAAAAACTAAGCGTACACCAGGGGTTTAGAGAGAGGGGAGAGTTTTTCTGAAGCTAGTTTGGGTTCCACCACCGCCGGAGACGTCATCGGCCATGAAAGGGGTGAACGGCGATGTCGAGTTGTTGAGAGAAAAAGAGGGGGGCTGAATAATTTTTTAGGTTTAGGTTTAATATTACCGGTTATAAAACAAATAATAACCTTTATATAGTTAAATGGTTTAATTACACGAAGGGTCCTTTTGTTTTTTCCCGCTTTTACTTTCGGCCCTGGCACAATTGCGTTTTCAATCCCCGTTCTCTGTTGCCGCACGCTTTTGCATCCCCTTTTTCGTTTCAAATTAGCATCTGCATTTCATTTTCATTCAATTCAACCCCGAAATTAAGTTGGATCAGATTATAAATGGCATAAATACCTTCGCAGTCCTTCCGTGTTTCTTGCACTTTGAGCTTGCCGCTTGGGTTTATTACTCGATAGGTCATTTGGAGTTTAATTCAGTTTTTAATCAAGTCCTTAATTATGTCTTTGACGATTTAATTTATGTTTTTAGGTTTTGTTTCTTTTCCATTTTAGTCCTTCTGATGCTTTAAACTTTTATATCTTTTATTCCTTTTATCTATTTTAATGTATTGTGTTGCACATCATATTTACATATGTTTCATTCACGCCTAGTCTATTTATGTTTTATAGTGTATTATATCATTTTTTGTGCTTTAATTTGATCGTTCGTATTACATATGTCTTTTGTTGTTATATTTAACTTAATGTGCATATCATGTTTACATGTTAGCTTATTATGGTCATTTTGTACGGTGTGATTGGTCTCATAAACACCATGTTTTTATGTCCATTTCGCTTCTTTGTAGGTTACTTGATAGTATGATATTGTTTGTTATATGTAATGTCTTTGTAGTTATTTTTACATACTAATTATGTCATTGATAAGGGTTTTAGTGTATTTTTGTGGTATTGTTGACTTGTTAATTTCGTACCCTTCTTAGGTCTATGCCATGCATGTTATAGTTGTGGTTCATTTTAATGTGTTTAAGCATGTTAAAATTAATTAGTCTAATTTTGGAAGCAAGCATTTTCTTGTTCATATTTTGTTTTATTTTGTTTTTATCATCATGAAATGTTATGTTCATGCATTTTAATCATTTTTGTTTTATATTATAGTATTTGGGTTTTAAAGCTACGTCGTTATGAATGTTTGTTTATGTTTTTTATGTGTTCTAAGATTGCATAATGATATAAATTGTCAATGCGGTGCCCTTTTATCCGAGCATAAACGGGGCCAGTATCAGGCGTAGTGATAGTGGTTGGGAGTTTATTCTCGGATAACGGGGCCTTTAAAATTAATTCGCAATTATAACCGAATTTTAAAATAATCGTCACTTTAACCCGGAAAATCCAATATTAACAAAGCGGTAATTATTAAAGTACCAATTTTGGGCGGTGTGGGGGTGCTAATCCTTCCCCATTCGTAACCGACTCCCGAACCCAATCTTGTTGAATCTCTGGTTTTATGGTGTCCGGCCTACCTAAGTGGCCGGTGGCGACTCCATTTTTTTAAATTGCGGTTTCTTTTAAAACCTCACGTAATAAATATTTTATATCAAAAAAAATCACGAACACCTTTCAAAAACACTTCGAAAACCCCTCGTTTTTATTTAGCGACGAAAGAAGCGAAAGGGACATCGCTACAGATGGCGACTCCGCTGGGGACATTTTTGTTTTTTTTTTGAAAAAAACAAATGAGAGTCGAGCTTTTAAAATAATTACCGCTTTACTAATATTAGCAGTTCTGGATTAAAGTGACTATTAAATTAACATTCGGTCATAATTGCGCGTTTATTTTAACGCATTTAAAATATGGCATATAAACCCGTCTTTTTAAGTAGGGGGAAAACGCTAATGCTTTCGTGGAGATATTGTTCTCCCGTATGGGCCTAGCAAGTACCTTCGGGGCTCGAGTACCTTATGCTTTCGTAAGGATATCATTCCTTCGTACGGGCATAAGCGAATGGGTCCCCCTGAATTGAACCTGGTTGAAAGGAGCCTATAATGGGTGATGATCGGGGGCCTTGCTACTCTTAGTAGAGGACAACGAGGACAATTCGGGTACCTTCTAGAACCAAAACTGCATATAGAGAACACATAGAAACCCACCCTGTTAGAGCCATGCGGATAACCTAGGTGTCTTAGATGGAATGTAAATAGGATTGCCTTGTTTGCTTATCGCATTTAATTTGCCCTTTTATTACGTACTTATCATTTTTGTCTGGTACTGACTTGTTTTCTTTTGCTTTGTTTTTGCATATCATCGCATTCGCATTACACATGGGCATTGATTCCCGAGTGATTTCTCCCATAATAGAATATTGTTCATGATGGACCAAAGGTTCTTTGACCTGAAGGAAGGGGGTCCAATTCCAGAGTTCCATCCCAAGACTAGGACAGTGACAGCCGAAGAAGAACCATTCAAGGACACCAGAACAGATTCGGTAAGCAGTGTCAACCTGGTGACAAACAAGATGAAATACAAGAACTAAAGAAGCAGATGTCCGAGATGATGGACCGGATGAATGTCATGATGAAAGGCAAGCAGCATGTCGAACTCAGAAAAGATTCGATCAGGGAGCAGAATGCGGAACAGAATGGTCAGAATGTCAAAATAGACAACACCGTTAAATATGACAAATCGAATCCCTTTGTGATCAATCTCAAGAAGCAGACAAGTAACATATATGGGGTAGATACCCAGGGAACAGAGGCAAAACCAGGGGAAGTTCGAGAATCTAATGACATCAGAAGACATTATCCTATACCCATGAGATACACCGAGTTACTTCTGTTGCTTGTCGAAAGGAACCTTATCATACCAATGAAGTATGTACCAAGAAAACCTCCATATCCGAAAGATTACAACAGTCGTGTCTGGTGCAGCTACCACATAGGCGATTCAAGTCATCACACTGAAAATTGTAGGGCCCTGAAGGACAGAGTTCGAGATTTGTCAGAATGGAAATTTTGGATTTCGAAGACGGACAACCCCGATTCTTCAGCCAGCCAGCCGTTGCCCGAGGGGCAAAGTCGAAGGAAGGTCAATACCCAGCCCAAGGTTCGGATAACACAGAAGTGGGTCACTCAAGCGGGATAAAGTTAGGAGTCAAGAATAAAAGCGTCTCAGAAGGTGAACTTGCACGCAAGCGCGGCCAGCTCGAGCATGAGAGGCACAATCTGAGTATGAAATCAAAGAATGTACAAGACGAGTACCAGAAGCTGCACTTTGAATTAAAGAGTTTCGGTCTGGGTGACACCGCGGAAGAGTGGGTCAATGGTATGATTCAGCTGAAGAATGGTTCAGAACGCTGGAAGCAGAAATGCAAGAATAGTAAGAATAAAGTCAGATCATTATCACAGAAGCTGGAAGAAGCTGAGGGCCAACGCGACATTCTCCAAAGTGAGTTGGAAAACAGTCTGGCCATGGAAGATATCCTGAAATCAAGTCTACAGCAGGAAAGGAATGAATCACAAGCCTTTCAAATGGAAAACGCTGCACTCAAAGAGCAGATAGTGAGGCTCGAGACTGCTTTACGTACCAGTGAGATCCGTGCTGGGGCAATGACCGTTAAGCTACAAAAGGCCGAGCAAACAATACGGGAGAAAGACCGGGACATGAAGATGGTTGCGACTCAAGCCCGACAAGTAGCTCAACAGGTAGCAGATTTAGCCGATGCAGCAACACCAATAAGCCAGAATATGGATCCAGCATTGGACCGAGAAGGAAAGCTGACAGGACTGTTGAATGAGGTCAAGACATTAGGTGCCAGGGCTCACCACTATCTGTAAAACCCTAATACCGGATGTAACGAAGCCTTTTGGTCTGAATGAAAAATGTCCTATAAGGACAAATCACTTGCGGAATCGATGCTTTATTGCATTCATGCATTGCATTTGCATCACGTTCTTTGCATTGTTTTATCATCGCATGGCACTTCATCATTTAATACTTGGGGTTCGATGGCAGAATTAATCAGAAAATGGAACGAATTGAAGAGTCGAGGCTTGACCAGTTAGAAGAAAAAATCGAGAAAGAGCTTAAGAAGAAAGAAAAGATAAATGTCTTCAATACGAGGGAACTCTGCCTAGTCCCTGATTTGGTCATTCCTCTGGATTTTAAGGTTCCCGGATTTGCGCAGTATGACGAAACCAGCTGCCCGAAGATTCACTTAACCATGTTTTGTAGAAAAATGGAAGGATACATGAAGAACGAAGAATTGTTGATCCACCATTTCCATGATAGCCTGACGAGAGCAGCAGCAGTGTGGTATAACCGTTTGAACAGAAACCAAGTTAGGTCATGAGGTGACCTCGCTAATGCCTTATTGGGTCAATACAAATATGCTTTAGATTTAGCACCCTGTCGCCAGTTTCTCCAGAATGAGAAAATGAGGCCAAATGAAAGCTTCAGGGAATATGCATTAAGGTGGCGATGTTTGGCGACCCAAGTCCAGCCTCCTATAGCAGAAGAAGAGTTGACTCCCTTGTTCCATACAACGCTTCCCTCTTTTTTCTTTGATGTGATGTTGGAAAAATCGAGAAACGGATTCGAAGATTTCATGACGATTGGAGAAAGAATAGAATACGCAGTCAAAGAAGGAAAATTATGGTCTAAGTTTAAGGACCGAATCGAAGATAAGATAGATAAAGATGGAGAGGTAAATGAGTGTCATCTCCAAGGTTCGCGTGGCCGTAAAAGAAGGAGACAGACTGACAAATCGGGGTCATCAAGGAAAATTCCTCGGACGAGCGCAAATTTGGAAGTGTTTGGAACATCTATCTCAGACATTTGGCCTCATCTGGTAGGGGGTCACTATCTTGTTCCTAGGCCGATGAAAATTGCACCTGATCTGTATGCCCATAGTTTTGACTCGAGTAGCACATGCGAATTCCATATGGGGGCACCGGGGCATCCCACCAGAAAATGTAGACCTTTATTGGAGGAAATCAAGAAGCTGGTCAATGATGGAACCCTGACACAAGAGCTGATCAAGCAGTGGAAGACCAAGAATGAGGGGCAAGTCTACATAGTGCTGAAGAAGCCAGAGATGTCTCTACATTAAAATACTTTCCTGAAGTAATACAAGGAATCAACTCTATGTGGCCCTCGTGTGGCAAAGATCTTTTGTGATGGGGTATGTTTGTTGATTTTTATTTTCAATAAAGAACACATTTCGCTTAACATATAATGTTTTTGAAAGCACATAGATATTTTCTCGTCGTTGTAGTACGCTGAATATCAATTGCAAGATGTGACATTAGATAGATATCGTGACAACGATGATGTGTGATCTTCCCCACCGGACTCTGGTCAGCAAAGCGAGATTATTACTCTTTCGATGATATTCAAGGACGAAAAAGCTCTAAATGTCAACCATGTAGAGTTGCTTGAAATTGAAACTCTAGGCATAATCTTATAGGTAGTAAATAAAAAATAAAAAGGGGGTGAATTGAAGAAAAAGAGAAGAAAGAAAAAAGAAAGAAATGAAAAATAAAGGAGAAAATAATAATAAAAAAGTACTCCTATGTTCGAAACCTGGTAATAGGATTGTTCGAATAAGAGTATGGAAATTTTGGGGCACTCCGCTGAAGCGATAGGGTGGAGATACATCATCCAATTCAAGAAACCTTAGCTTCATGAGTGATGGTAATATTTTCAAATCGTGACTATGCCGAGTAACTTGGGGCAGTGTTGTTTGCTCCATCATTGTCCTCAAGACAAAGGACTGTGACGAATTGATTTCCTCAAGTAATGATAAAAGCAAAAAAAAAAACAAAAAAAAACCAAAAAAGGGGGGAAAAGAAAAATGATGAAAAAAGAAAAAAGAAAAAGAAAAAAAGAAAATAAGCGATAGCATGGGTAAAATTAAAACTCGTACCACCCAGAACTCTATTCCTAGAGTAATATTTCTGCGCTCGAGTGGTTATACAAGCCAACCCTTTTGGGGGCGGAGTAGATAATGAGAATTGAGAAAGAGTAGTACTCTGCAGCAACGCGGTAATCATGAGGATGAACCGAGTCACCAGGGAAGACTTCACATCTTTGAATTAACAAGTGGTTGAATCTAAGCCACTATTGCACATGATATCCATAGCTCTTATGTTGTGTTTTCAAAATCTTGTATGTTAATCTAAATGATACCCTTCAGTGGAACACCAATCAGCAAATTGACAAGTTAAAGCAACAAAAATTTCCATGTATTACTTCAGGGGTAAGATCCAGAACACAAGGTTGCGGATACTATTGGAGCCCCTAACCAGAAATGACCTCACAATGCATAGAATGAAGATGATAACAGAAGTATAGGTGTCAGACAGCTCAAGAACAAGAAGTGAATTCCAGCCACGATGCCTTGTTTGGTTCAAGAAAATGAAGGACGAAACATGACAAGAATGAGCTTACAAAGTGAGGGGATGGTAAAAAGTAAACAGTGAGTCTCCAAAGAATTAAAGCACAGAGATCGATGAATGGTGTCCGTCAAGAGGCAACAAGAAGATTGAGGTTAAGAAGCATTTCGCTCACCCCGATGATGAAATTAACAAATACTCAGAATGTTGGGTCAAAAGAACTGGAAGATAGCCGAGCACGATCGAATGGGGCAATGCAGAACAGAAATAATAGTAAGAATCTCTACACACGCATGATATAGTGTTTGTTGGTGAAGCAGGCAGAGACTCCGAAGAAGAAAGGTGGGTGCTCGTGCAAAAGAACAAGAGCAGATGCCCATTGAACAAAATTTGACAGAAATGAAGATCAAAATTGAGCATACCGCAAAAGGAAAAGAAATAGAGAAATCCGAAGAATGACTTTTCAGGACATAAGATTAACAATAAAAAGAAAAAAATGGAGAAAAAGAAACAAAGAAAAAGAAAAAGAGGAGAAAGAAAGCACAACATTACATGCATCATATAGATAGGGGCATGTCAATTTTGCTTGTTCCTAAACAGGTATTTGAAGAATTATCGAAGAATTTACCAAAGTCCCGAAAGAACCACAGCCATAGCGGTGCGAGATCCAGATGTTAAATCCTTCGAGTCATCGGCAAGTCCTTCGGGCACAATGTTAAGTCCTTCGGGCCACCAATAAGTCTTTCGAGCGTGGTAATAAGTCCTTCGGGCCATCAGTAAGTCCTTCGGGCATGATGCGGCAGCATATCGGCGTGAGTCCCCAAAAAGAACCACAGCCATAGCGGCGTGAGATCCAGATGTTAAATCCTTCGGGTCATCGATAAGTCCTTCGGGCACGATGTTAAGTCCTTCGGGCCACCAATAAGTCTTTCGAGCGTGGTAATAAGTCCTTCGGGCCATCAGTAAGTCCTTCGGGCATGATGCGGCAGCATATCGGTGTGAGTCCCTAAAAAGAACCACAGCCATAGCAGCGTGAGATCCAGATGTTAAATCCTTCGGGTCATCGATAAGTCCTTCGGGCCACCAATAAGTCTTTCGAGCGTGGTAATAAGTCCTTCGGGCCATCAATAAGTCCTTCGTGCATGATGCGGAAGCATATCGGCGTGAGTCCCCAAAAGAACAACAGCCATAGCGACGTGATATCCAGATATTGAATCCTTCGGGTCATCAGTAAGTCCTTTGGGCATGATGTTAAGTCCTTCGGGCCACCAATAAGTCTTTCGAGCATGGTAATAAGTCCTTCGGGCATGATGCGGCAGCATAGCGGCGAGAGTCCCTAAAGAACGGCAGCCATAGCGGCGTGAGACCCAGATGTTAAATCCTTCGAGTCATCGGTAAGTCCTTCAGGCACGATGTTAAGTCTTTCAGGCCATCAGTAAGTCTTTCGAGCATGATGATAAGTCATTCGGGCCATAAATAAGTCCTTCGGGCATGATGCGGCAGTCTTAGTAGCGTAGGTCCAAAAATGGCAACAGCCTCGTAAAAAAAAGGGAACCTACATTTTCAAGCCCAAGTGAAAGGTTCCATAGAGGGAGAACCCTAAATCCAGAATCTCAAAAAGAACTCTTAGTCGAAGGAATTCACCTATGACACAGGGTTATATAGGAAACCTGTTGTGTCGAAAGCGAAGAGTCTTATATAGGAAAGGCTCCGAGTTTCACTGTCTTAGAGTGAAAGGTTCTATATAGGAAGAACCTGTAGCTCTGAGATTTCAGACGCCAAAAGTTCTATATAGGAAGGACTGACGGCTCCAGGGTTTGAAGACTAGCAGTTCTATATAGGAGGAACTCCCAGTCGGAAGAATCCATCAGCGGTGCAAAAGGTTTTATATAGGAGAAACCAGCATTGAAGACGAAGAGTTCTATATAGGAAGGACTCCAAGCTTTACAGTCTCGAAGTGAAAGGTTCTATATAGGAAGGACTCATAACTCGAGGTTGCAGAGCGAAGGGTTCTATATAGGAAGAGCCTGTAGCTCCAAGATCGGAAGGTGACAAAGCTCTATATAGGAAGAACTTACAAGCCCGAAGATTCAGCTAAGGAAGAGCGGAGATGTCCAAAAGAACACGTTTTTCCAAAGCTACAAACAGGGAAGTCTGATAAAAATGAGTGCTTATGAATCTTTGCTTTGTTTCCCATTCCATGAGAACAAGCAAAGAGGGGCAACTTTAATCACTCATTTTTACCTGTAAATACGTATTAGTGTTGCATGTATACTTATTATATTATATGTTTATTGTTTGCATGAGTATTACTAATATATATAAGGTGTGGTGTGCGTGTATATTATAAGCTATGTATGTATACGTATTAATGGTGTATGTGTGTCGCGTATGTATCTATAGAGTACGAGCATATTTGTTATGTGTATGATTATATGTACGTATGCTAGTATGTTATATTAATTAATGTTTGTATAAGTATACGTTTGTATTATGTATGTGTATTGCTGCAATAATTATATTATTATTATTGGGCTGATATATGAAATGAAATCCACAAATTATATATATTAAACCAAATAAATTTATTAACAGTCCAATCCAATATATTACAAAAACCCAAAAATATATAACATGACCCGAGCCCAAAACCCTGAGCCCTATCAGACATCTAACCCTAATCACGTTTGGGATTTTTTTTTGCACAGCTGATCCAGGACCGTAGGATCTAATGTTGATCCAACGGTCATGATTGAAGGAAGATGCCCTTCTAGATGCCGCGTGAAGGCCACGCTCGGGCCGGCCAGCTCCCCACACACGCGTATACCGCACGCGCGAGACTCATTGGATTCCCCAGAGGCCACGCGTCAAGATCAGAGGTAGCCTCGCGCATTTCAAGACTCGATCCAGGCCGTTCATTCCCCATGTAATCACAGCCGTTGGATCAGATCTGATCCAACGGCCGTGAGTGAATCTAGCCGAAGACGATGCTGCCATATTCTCTCCACGCCGGCACCACTCCGCCGTACCATCAGTCCAACCACCAGACGTGCAAAAGAGGCAAAAGAACAGATTATCAGCAACCAAATCTCAGAAAGATAATCTTTTTTATTATTAGATCTACCAAAAGGAAAAAGGAGCATATATGTAATGAGGTCTACCCTCTTTTGTACGGGGGTTTCTTTTTGGAACCAGATCTAAAAAATACACAAGAAATTCCAGAAAGGTAGTCTCTTTTTTTCTTTTTTGCATGTTCATTCGAACTAAAAACAATACCAAATACAAAAAAAGGGAAGAGTATACCTTTTAGGCTTCAGCCGGTCACCTTGTACGGTGGCCGAGACTAGGATCTCCGATGAAAGGTCCCCACGCATCTATCTCTTTATCTTCTCTATTATTCTGAACGTCGATCCACCTTCGCATCGGTGATAAGCCCACTCCTAGGGTGAATCGGTCGAGAGGAGAGATGTCGGGGTGGTGAAAATGAGGTTTTTTTCTTCCAAAAAGGCTTCGGGTTTTTCAGATCTAGGAAAATCAGAGTGTTTTCCCTAAAAACTAAGCATACACCAGGGTTTTAGAGAGAGGGGAGAGTTTTTCTGAAGCTAGTTTGGGTTCCACCACCGCCGGAGACGACATCGGCCATGAAAGGGGTAAACGGCGATGTCGAGTTGTTGAGAGAAAAAGAGGGGGGCTAAATAATTTTTTAGGTTTAGGTTTAATATTACCGGTTATAAAACAAATAATAACCTTTATATAGTTAAATGGTTTAATTACACGAAGGGTCCTTTTGTTTTTTCCCGCTTTTACTTTCGGCCCTGGCACAATTGCGTTTTCAATCCCCGTTCTCTGTTGCTGCACGCTTTTGCATCCCTTTTTTCGTTTCAAGTTAGCATCTGCATTTCATTTTCATTCAATTCAACCCCGAAATTAAGTTGGATCAGATTATAAATGGCATAAATACCTTCGCAGTCCTTCTGTGTTTCTGTTTCTTGCACTTTGAGCTTGCCGCATGGGTTTATTACTCGATAGGTCCTTTGGAGTTTAATTCAGTTTTTAATCAAGTCCTTAATTATTTCTTTGACTATTTAATTTCTGTTTTTAGGTTTTGTTTCTTTTCCATTTTAGTCCTTCTGATGCTTTAAACTTTTATATCTTTTATTCATTTTATCTATTTTAATGTATTGTGTTGCACATCATATTTACATATGTTTCATTCACGCCTAGTCTATTTATGTTTTATAGTGTATTATATCATTTTTTGTGCTTTAATTTGATCGTTCGTATTACATGTCTTTTGTTGTTATATTTAACTTAATGTGCATATCATGTTTACATGTTAGCTCATTATGGTCATTTTGTACGGTGTGATTGGTCTCATAAACACCATGTTTTTATGTCCATTTCGCTTCTTTGTAGGTTACTTGATAGTATGATATTGTTTGTTATATGTAATGTCTTTGTAGTTATTTTTACATACTAATTATGTCATTGATAAGGGTTTTAGTGTATTTTTGTGGTATTGTTGACTTGTTAATTTCGTACCCTTCTTAGGTCTATGCCATGCATGTTATAGTTGTGGTTCATTTTAATGTGTTTAAGCATGTTAAAATTAATTAGTCTAATTTTGGAAGCAATCATTTTCTTGTTCATATTTTGTTTTATTTTGTTTTTATCATCATGAAATGTTATGTTCATGCATTTTAATCATTTTTGTTTTATATTATAGTATTTGGGTTTTAATGCTACGTCGTTATGAATGTTTGTTTATGTTTTTTATGTGTTCTAAGATTGCATAATGATATAAATTGTCAATGCGGTGCCCTTTTATCCGAGCGTAAACGGGGCCAGTATCAGGCGTAGTGATAGTGGTTGGGCGTTTATTCTCGGATAACGGGGCCTTTAAAATTAATTCGCAATTATAACCAAATTTTAAAATAATCGTCACTTTAACCCGGAAAATCCAATATTAACAAAGCGGTAATTATTAAAGTACCAATTTTGGGCGGTGTGGGGGTGCTAATCCTTCCTCATCCGTAACCGACTCCTGAACCCAATCTTGTTGAATCTCTGGTTTTATGGTGTCCGACCTACCTAAGTGGCCGGTGGCGACTCCATTTTTTTAAATTGCGGTTTCTTTTAAACCTCACGGAATAAATATTTTATATCAAAAAAATCACGAACACCTTTCAAAAACACTTCGAAAACCCCTCGTTTTTATTTAGCGACGAAAGAAGCGAAAGGGACATCGCTACACAAGCAACCAAGGTTATCAACAATTCTAATCAAGAAATAACTCAATTTCAATCGCAAAGCATAAGTGAGAGTTAATTCTAATTCCACCCCCTCGCTTAATCATAATGTCTCATTATGGGAAATAAAATGCAAAAGAGAGATGGTGAAAATACTCCCCGATTAATGTCGGCCACGCCCACGCCCACGTCCTTGACGAGATGTGCCCGGACGAAGAAAGGATAGGATTTCGGCAATATTGTTTTCAATGGAGTTCAGACGCTCGTTAACATTCGGCTGCGGATTGTTGTCCTGTGCGGGTCGAGGAACTGACCTCCGAAAGAAAACACGTTCATTATAAGGTGTACTAGGAGGAACAATATATGGCGCATCGAGATTACCAACTAGAAGACTCATTGTATCCAAGCACCTCGCATCCAAAGCATCCATGGCAAATGCGTAAGTAAACTGTGAAGGATCAAATGTCAGAGGGAAAAGACGAGATGAAAGGTGTGTGATATAAGGACCAAGAATAAGTGGGCGATTAGTACGCGCAACACGCTCAAAGGCATAGGCAAACCAAAAGCCTAAATTTACCTTAATGCCGACTTGAATACACCATAAAAAGAAAAGTTCGACCTTACTTAAATTGGAAGAAGTGTCATTACGGCTGGAATAGTTATGCGCAAGGAAGCGATGAATGTAGCAGAGTGCTGGATTATGAATGGCCCATCCCTTCGTCGCACGCGGATTGTATACTGAACCCGCCAAGCCAGTAAGAGTTTCATAGCATATGTCAGTGTCAAAATCCTGCATAATCTCAAGTAAAGCAGCTAAATACCCAAGATCCGTGACATCTATCACGAATCCCATATAAAAATTAAATTATGTGATTAACATTAAAAAATATTGACTAAGCAGTCGAAAGGATACGACATTAGGAAAGTGCACAGAAATAACACGATTTTTATCAAATGGAAATGTGGCATAAAACTCAAAAACCAGTTCATAATACGTGTTACATCTAATTTCCGGATAAGTTATCCATCCAATCGCATCAAAGAACTGCATGACAGACTTGCGCAAGTGTAAACTTTCTAGAGTTTGGGGAGGAATATACTTACAAACTTGAAAGTGACGGTGGCGAATGTGATTAAATCTTTCCAAGTCGTCTCCAACAAACTCTAAGTATCCATGTAAAACCTCCTCGGTTGGAACCGAATACTTGCAGCCACGTCGATAGTGTTCAAAACACTCTTTTTGATTGGTGTGGTCGTCTGGAACGATACTATTTCCTGAACTTGCCGCAAATGGTGCGGAATTTGGATGTTCGTTGTTCGAGTGTAATGAGGCGGGCTGGTCAGAATGATGTCCATGCTCAAATTCTAGTTGTTCCATCGACGGGCTGTTCGTGTGGAGATTAGCTCCGAGGGTGTATGTAAAGCCAAAAACTGGATGGAACATTAATAGACGAGCAACGGAGATAAAATTAGAATTTACCTCGGGTGTTTGATGTAGCGGAGATGAATGCATGGGGTGAGAAAACACAGCATCGCCATGCATGGAATGAAAGGACGGTGACGCCTCCTTGAGGATCTGTCTTGCCGTGGTTGGTCAGCATTGGTGGCATCTGGCATCGACTGTGATGACGCAGCGGAAGGCATGGAGTGGAAGGAAGGGGACGATGGTGCCTGCTGGCTATGCAGTGGTCGAAGGCGTGAAGACCCGACAGTCGCGTTGCTACCCATCGAACGAGTAGACCGGCCAGTTGAGTTATCGGGGGCTGGTTTCTGGTCGTTCGACTGAGTGGTGGCCGCATGCTGCTGCTGCCTACGGCTACGACGTGGGGAAGGCGGCAGAGGAGCAGGCTGTGAGTCTAAATCGCTAGGTACGGCCACGAACTACAGTGGTGCCATACGACGACAGCCGCTGAGCATTATGGGTGCCAGGTTTAGGGGAGCCGGCGTGCTTGATCCCTTGTGCGCACCATTGTTAAAGCAAGCGAAGGTTGTCGTGGGTGAGGGCTGGTTGGTTGAGGGAACAGTTGAAGAAGAATAAGGGTAATAGTTTAGGTCTAGAAAATGTAAAAAATTAAATTTGGAAGGGATTGTGATATCTTATCACAAGTGGGGCCCACGGAATCTCATAAAGCAACAATATTGGGTCAAAATTTAACCGATTATGATAGGGAAATTTCAAAATTTGATTCTAATATTTGAATAGGGGTTGGCTATAATGCACCAATTAAAAGGGATATGCTAACTTGCTCCATGCTTGAAAAACCTGTACATAATCGATGCGAAATACGATCAGCAACAAGGGATATCAGACAATTTAATGCAAAAATAAAATAGAAAGAAAGTAAATTAAGAAAAATTGTAACGAAAAAAATAAACAAAATAAATTAAAAAAGGGTTGCCTCTCATCCAGCGCTTATTTAACGTCGTTAGCTTGACGAGCCGATTTTTAAAGCGTAGGCTCTTCTAATTCGATCACCTCGGCTAACCCTATCGGAGCGTTCTCATAATACGGCTTCAACATTTGGTCGTTTACTTTAAATTGAGCCCCATAATTGTCTTTTATCTCTACTGCGCTATGAGGAAAAATCTGAGTTACCGTAAATGGGCCGAGCCATTTCTATCGAAGTTTGCCTGCAAAAAGTTTAAGTTTTGAATTAAACAACAAAACCTTTTGGTTAATTGTAAACGATTTAAAGGATATTCTTTGATCGTGGAATTCTTTCGTCTTCTCTTTAAATATTTGAGTGATATCGTAAGCGTTTTGTGGGATTTCCTCTAACTCTTGAATGTGTAGCTTCTGCACTTCTCCAATTGCTTCCATCTCCATGTTACATTGCTTAACTGCCCAAAAGGCTCGATGCTCCAATCAACCGGCAAATGGCATGGCTTACCGAAAATGAGTTGATACGGCGACATCCCAATAGGACCTTTATAAGCTGTCTGGTATGCCACACCGCGTCGGTCAACTTGAGACTCCAATCTTTACGATCTGGTTTAACAATTTTTCAAGAATTGTTTTAATCTCGCGGTTCGACACTTTCGCTTGTCCGTTGGTCTGCGGATGGTAAGCAATGGCAATTCTTTGAGTCACTCTGAACTTTTTCATGAGTGCATCAATTACCTTGTTGATCAAATAGGTTCCTCTATCGCTAATTATTGCCCGTGGTGTGCCAAACCTGGAAAAGATAGAATTTTTCAAAAAATTAACAGTGGTTCTAGCATCATTATTTCGGGTAGCCTTAGCTTCCACCCATTTAGAAACATAATCAACTGCAAGAATGATATAAAAATTTCCAAATGAATAAGTAAAGGGACCCATGTAATCGATTCCCCATACATCAAAAATCTCACAGACGTGAATCGGATTTTGAGGTAATTTATTCCTTCGGCTTAAATTCCCTACACGTTGACACTTATCACATGATTTACAATATAAGTAAGCGTCACGGAATATAGTAGGCCAAAAGAAACCATATTCTAAAATTTTATGGCCAGTTCGCTTTGGTCCAAAGTGACCACCACATGAATAAGAATGGCAAAAGTCTAGAATAGAATTTACCTCTTCCTCAGCAACGCATCGCCTAATTACCTGATCCAAATAGTGCTTCCATAAATAAGGATCATCCCAAATATAATATATGGACTCCCGCTTTAGTCGATTAATTCCAGATCTAGGCAAGTCTAAGGGTAATTTACCTGTGACCAAGTAATTTACCATGTCTGCGAACCATGGAACCACTTTCTGCGCCAATGTCAAATGTTCTTCCAGAAACTTATCATTGATTGGTGGGTCGGCTATAGAAATAGGAATATGACTCAAGTGATCAGCTACGAGATTCTCGCTTCCCTTCTTGTCTTTAATTTCCAAATTAAATTCCTGTAAAAGCAAGATCCAACGAATAAGCCTTGGCTCACCTCCTTTTTGCTCATAAGGTATTTTAAAGTTGCATGGTCAGAAAAAATAATCACTTTAGTTCCAAGCAAATAGGATCTAAATTTTTCTAAGGCAAAGACAATATAAAGTAATTATTTTTCTATTGTCGAGTAATTTCTCTGAGCTGAGTCTAGAATCCTTGAAGCATAGGTGATAACATGTGGTTCTTTCCTGATTCTCTGTCCAAGAACAGCTCCAACGCTCGTATCTGATACGTCACACATAAGCTCAAAATCATATTCCCAATTTGGTGCTTTGACGATTGGTGTCGTGTTCAACTTTTCTTTGAGTACATCGAACAATTTTTTGCACTCGGGATTAAAGTCGAAGACTTTATCTTTTTGTAACAGCTCACACAACGATCGGGCCAGCTTCAAAAAATCTCTAATAAATCTTCGGTAGAAACCTGCATGGCCAAGAAAAGAATGAACCTCCCTCACAGTTGTGGGGTAAGGTAGTGGGCGTATAATATCGGTCTTGGCCTTATCAACGGCAATTCCATTAGATGACACAATATGTCCCAAAATTAATCCCTTATCAACCATAAAATGGCATTTTTCATAATTCAAAACAAGATTAAATTCTAGGCATCTATTAAGCACATTAGTTAAATTACTAAGAAACTCATTAAAAGAACTACCGTATACCGTAAAGTCATCCATGAAGACTTTGATGCCCTTCTCCACATAGTTAGAAAAAATACTTAGCGTACATCTTTGGAAAGTGGCCGGTGCATTACAAGGCCAAAGGGCATCCATCGATATGCAAATGTACCAAATGGACAAGTAAAAGTTATTTTTTATTGGTCTTCTAGCGCAACTGGAATTTGGAAAAAACCTGAAAAACCATCAAGGCAACAATAATGAGTTTTCCCAGCTAGTTTCTCGATCATTTGATCTATAAAGGGAAGAGGAAAATGGTCTTTTCTAGTGAGAGAGTTCAACTTCCTGTAGTCGTTACGGACTCTCCATCCATTTTGTACACGCATTGGAACTAACTCTCCTTCAGAATTTTAGACCACCGTAACTCTGGTCTTTTTAGGTACCACGTGAATTGGACTTACCCAGTCACTGTCGGAAATATGATAGATTACATCTGCATCAAGGAGTTTATGTATCTCATTTTTTACTACCTCCATCATTGGTTGGTTCAACCGGCGTTGTCCTTGTCTAGAAGGTTTCGCTCTTTCTTTCATTTTAATCTTATGCATACGAGGGACTAAGTCCCTTAATATCGACAATAGGTCATCCTATAGATTCCTTGTGTGCGCGCAATACCTTCACTAGTGCATTCTTTTCTTCTTCGGACAATTTGTTTGAGATGATCACCAGTAAGGTTTCATTTTCTCCCAAAAAGGCATATTTCAAGTGCTCTGACAACTGTTTTAGTTCTATCTCTGGAGCCTGCAAAATAGAAGGTAACATTTTAGTTTTAGAGAGAGATAAAAATAAGTCAAAATTTATAGAAAAAATATGTTCAAACTCCATTTCTTCCTTTTTGCAGCAAAGTTCAAGATCCATGTAAAAACTATTGAAAAAATTAGTTTCAACAAATTCATCAACTAAGGGATCAATAATATCGACGGAATTAATTCTTTCAACTTGATCTGGGTATTTCATCGCTTTATAAACGTCAAATTCTACGACCTCACCATCAAATTCTATTGTTAATATACTGCTTCTCACATCAATCTTTGTATACGCGGTGCTTAGGAAGGGTCAGCCTAAAAGTACCTCAGAGCAAGTGTTCGTCCTATCGTTTTCCATGTCGATGACATAGAAGTTGGCAGGAAAAATTAGAACATCGACTTTCACTAAGACATTTTCAAGCACTCCCTCCGGATAGATAATAGAACGATCAGCCAACTGGATAGTTACTCTTGTTTCCTTCAAAGGTTCGTTAGTAATCATTTTATAAACAGAAAGAGGCATAACGTTAATTGAAGCTCCTAAGTCGCACATATCACGTTTAATTAAAACATTTCCTATTTTGCAAGGTATAGCGAACATACCTTGGTTCTTCATCTTTGGTGGAAGCTTCCACTAAAATACTACTGAGATATGTTCTCCCAGATTTACCTTTTCGTGACCAGTCAGTCTCCTCTTTGTGGTGCAAAGCTCATTTAGAAATTGGGCATACCTTTGCACTTGTCGGATTACTTCTAAGAGAGGTATATTGACTTGTACTTTTTGGAACGCCTCTAAGATTTCCATCTCTTTGGCTCTCTTGTCACGACTTTTTGAAACTGTACTTACCTCGTGAACCCGTCGAGATGGTTCATTTAAAGGGTGAAATCATTGCGATTTGGTGGCCATAGTAGATATTAACGTTCTTGTCGCCGTTGGAGTCATGTTAACAAGAGCTCATCCACTTGCTGCGTCTACCACTTTCATGTTCATGGGTGTTAATCCTTCATAAAAAAAACTGGAAAAGCATTTGTTCAAACAATCCGTGTTGTGGACAGTTTGCACATAGCTTTTTGAAACGCTCCCAGTAGTCATATAAAGATTCAATATCCTTTTTTCGGATACTCAGGATACTTCACCTTAGCTCTCTTGCCTTAGCTGCTAGGAAAAACCTGTCAAGAAAAAGGCGAGCCATGTCAGTCCAAGTTGAAACCGAGTTGGAGGGTAAATCAAATACCAATCCTTAGCAATGTCAGCTAAAGAAAAGGGAAAGGCGCGAAGTTTTATTTGATCTTCAGAAGCTCCCTAGGGTTTTGTGCTTAAACAAACCATGTGAAATTCCTTTAGATGTTTATGTGGATTTTCACTTGGCAAATCGTGATAGGTTGGTAAAAGGTGTATTAAGCATGTCTTGAGAGCGAATGGTGTCTCGCCATTCGGGAATGTTATGCACATAGATGGTTATCATCAGGGGCCGCAGCCAGTTGTCAGACAGTTTGGTCATTGTCTCCCATTGGAACTGGTTCTTTGGTTGTATAGTCAAAATGTGATTCTGCTTCAGATGCTATTTCTAAATCTCGTTCAGATGCTATTTCGAAATGTGTCAATGTCTTTGCTTTTTCTCCCGAAGTGTTTGGGCGTGCAGTCTTTGGGCGTATGCTTCGATCTCTGGGTTATATTCTGCTTGTTCTCCCGGATTCCTCCTGGTCATAAATCAAACAAAAATAATTAGTAACTTCGTCGTAGTCCCCCGGCAACGGCGCCAATTTGACACGCATCGTTTTCGCATCAAAACAATTCCTTCTTCTTAAATAATAAATAAATGAATTCAAACGTAGTGAAAGAGAAGTAAGGGTCGATCCCACATGGACTAAGAGAACTTTCTGATTTATGTTTGTTCAATCGGTGAGCCGAGAAGAGAGCTGAATAATATTTAAATATGGTGGGGATTTATGGAATTGAGTAGAAATAATAAGAGATTGTAAAGAAAATTAAGAAGTGGATTCAATATGGTAAAGATTAGCCTCGGGCTTTTGCTTTGACTCAGCTTCCTCGGATTATTGGAATAAGGATTTTTCACTTCGGGGTTCACGTCGGTTACTCACCTACAAGGATCAATCCTTGTGACTGTGCCTTGTATACCGAATACCCAAGTGCCATCTTTGATATCGATTTTGGAAATTGATCTAATCAACACCAATTTTGTAGATCAAAAATAAATAAGTAAGCCGACTCGGACTACGTTGTTTCAATAATAACTGATTCCGATCTCAGTTTCCTCTTAGCAAACAATTTTGCTAAGTGTGTTCCCAGGAAGTCGAATGTGCTTCAATAGCCGATCCTTCCTCCCACACATTTAACCAAAACAACATCCTGACCAACGCCAATCTTTGGTTTTGAAATCATTTTGATTTTGAAATTAAGTTTAGAAAACTAATAGAGATACTCGAAATTGTTTAAGTGTTTTTCAATCCTCACGTTGGAATTGAGTAATTGCTTTAGCCCTTGGCTATGGAAAACTTAGCTAAGTATGATTGTGGTAAAAATCATACTTAGCATTATAAAAGAAAATTAGATAAAAAACTTAAAGCAAAAACTAAAGAAAAGAAAGAACTTTATAAAACTTTAAAAGTAAAAACAAAGCTAAGAATGAGAATGATTTTTGAGTTTGCCCAAATGGGGTATTTATAGCAGCCTAAAACCTTAAAAATAACCCTAAAGAGATAAGAGATAAATCCTAAATTATTTAAATTAATTACAAAAGATAATTCCAAAATTTGATTTAAAATTCGGCTGATAAGTTATCTGATATGCGGCTGATAAGTTATCGTTGATGCTAACGTAGTGTCTTCTAGAAGCTGCTGACGTGGCATCCAGTCAGACTTTCATGCCCAGATTCATGCCCACTAATCCAGCCATGAATCCATAAAATCAAAAATTGTATAATTTCAGCAGTTTAAGCACCATTCCTATAACCTACTGTCTTGCATGGAAAATGAACAAAAATGCCCATATTAGCAACTTAAAACAACCAATCAATGAGTAATTAGAGATAGAAGAATGCATAATTTAAGCACTAATCAACA
The DNA here is from genome assembly GCA_019671005.1 of Hibiscus mutabilis. Taxonomy (NCBI): domain Eukaryota; kingdom Viridiplantae; phylum Streptophyta; class Magnoliopsida; order Malvales; family Malvaceae; genus Hibiscus; species Hibiscus mutabilis. The sequence goes on from CM033714.1 coordinate 84,069,348, forward strand.
ACACTTTTAATATCAACTTCTTCCAAAAGATCACCCTCGATTGCCATCAAAGCAAGACCATCTAATCTTTTTTGTGACATGGTTGTTCGTACGTATAACTTCAACAACTTTGATTTTAAAAAACTTCATTCTGTAGAAACAACAACAATATGAATAGTTAATAAGATTCTATAAGCAAATGTCGCATTTGGGAAGTAATTAAAATGTTTTAAAAAATCTTAATAAATCCATTGCTTCCATATTTTCCTTAGGTAAAAATTCTCTAAGTAGTCTCATCTCAATAAAAAAAAACTCACATTTTCAAAGAACATTTTCAAAATTATTACAAGAAGTCAAAAACATTTTCATATAATTGATATTGTTCAAATCTCTTGTCCATGGAAAAAATGGTTTAATCGACAATATACAAGAAGTATTCAATTCTAAATGACTCTTCAGAATCTAGTAATGTTCCCTCGACATCGATTTCACCAAATTGTCTTTTTTATGTACCATATGTTTTTTAGGAAACGTAGGATAAATTCCAATTTCATTAGTTATTTTTATTGTCGTGTCCATGGCACTTGAAAACCCACTATCTCTATAATTTTTGAAAAATAAAATAGATCTTTCTATCTCATCAATAGCAACATCAATCAACATGTCTTTTGACCGGTTTTTACTAAGTTCATAGCAAATAAAGTTTCATGTCAAATGACTGTAGATTGCAAAAATTTAAACTATCAAGTTCATTTGTTGCTAAAGATTTAGCTTCACTTTGTATTTTAGGATCATTATCTGTATGAGCTACTTGAAATAATGTTTTTTTATCTCAACAATTTAAAATCTTATTGCCTTAATATTTTTAACGTGACTTTCCCACTATGGGCTGACAATAATTTAAGAGTTAAACCCTTGACATTTTCTCTTAATATATTCTATCTCTTTGTAGAATTAACAAATAAAGTATAAAGACGTTGAACTATTCTAAAATAATCCCTTGCTTTCATTGAAGTGTTTGCAATTCACACAAAACCAAGTTAAAATTATGACACCCACGTGGAGAATAAAAAGCTCTAGGATTCAAGTCTAAAAGTCTTTGGAATAAATTTGAATTATGGTATTAATTGTTTGTAAGTTATTAATTATCAAACATAAAATCTACAATTTTGTAATTATTTAATTTAAGTTAAATTAAATTTTTTGAGCCCTTCTTTTTTTAAGAGCCCTGTGTATGTCGCTTATATTGGCATGTCCAGAACCGCCACCGTAGACTTTAACCTTTAATTCCTGCAAACACGGCTCAAAATCTTCCCATGTCAAAACATATTTTCCTTGCTTTTCCACAAATAAGATGATGATGCATTAATTTGTTTAATAAAAATATTATAATATTGTAAATAATATTAGAATGAATTAGAAGTTTTTAAAAATAAATAGGATTAATATAGAATTAAATAATTTTTTATGGACTAAATTGAATCCAAAATTTTTTTAAGAGACTTGACATGCCATTTATTCTTTTTCATTACTTATTTACACTTTTTTGGTCAAAACTGTCACGTGACATGGTCTTATTGACTAATTTTTCAATGGAGTTGACAATTTTGAGGTAAAATGAGTAATGTTTGAGTACTTTTAAAAAATTATTGATAAAAACATTAAGTACCAAGATGAGAAAACATGTAAGAGAAATTTGTATATTAAACTTTTTATCGAGTGATGAAATGATCTGCTTCATTTTTTAGAAGATTATTTCATACATAGTCAATAGAATTTAAACTCTACAAATTGGGGTGAATGAATGACACGTGAGTTTATTTTTTTGGATAAATAATTTTTATTCATCCAAAAGAACTCCCAACAAAACCAAAATAAGCTGTGAGTTTTTGTGTGGTAAAAGAATAAAAAAGGGACACATGGATGTATTTAAACAATTAATATATCTTGCTAAAAGTGTATCACATACTAACCCACAAAACTATTAATTAATTAAGTAGCTCTTGTTGCTCAATTGGTTAGAGTACTTGTTGAGTAAGTGGGAGGTTTTTAGTTCAATTCTTGACAAGAACATTTTAAGCCTAAAGGCTTACAATATCATATATCTAAGTGGATGAAAGGTTTTGAGTTCAATTCTTGACAAGAACATTTTAAGCCTAAAGGCTTACAATATCATATATCTAAGTGGTTTTTCATCTTTTCAAATACAATTGTTAACAATAATGTTAAACACTTTTTCACCGCACTTCTCAATTAGCCGTTATGTTTATCGGCAAGAAATGTAACATAATCTACTTACCATAAAAGGGATTCAACTGGAATTCAAAAACCTAAATAGTTCCCCTAAAAAACTTGTAATTAGTTAGCTCAATTTGTTTTACAGTTTGGAAAACATATTCTCAAGTTGGAAAATAATTTCCTATATTTAACTTAACCATAACTAACACGTTAGTAGTTTTCTTGTTCCTTAATGTTTAAAAAGACTCATAAAAAAAATTAAATTGAAAAAAACACACATCAATTTAAGAAACTTTGAAGTGAATATTTCAAGATCGAAAGGATTTGATTTAAAATCATCTCCGTCTCGATCTTGGAAATTTTAATTAAAGTTCAATATAAATTGTTCTGAACTCGATTTTCAATAATACCATCTCGAATAAGACCGAGTCGAGTCAGTGTACCACCCTAGATATACAAGGTCAACCCATTTTTTGTAGGAGAGTGAGAAACTAACTTCTTGTAAAAGCACATACTCTAAACCTTAAACAAAGACAACATGGGAGTGCAGTCCATAATAAGCAATTCCAAACAATGTTAAAACAATCGTTCGTCTTCATCATTTAAAGGTTTTGTTTTGTTTTCTTTCTTTTTCTTTTTCTTTTTCTTTCTTCTTTTTTGGGTTTGAGTTTCAGGCCACAAAACCCTGGGAAGCTATCTAATGCGCTGCACGAAATCAAGTTTCTTTTTCTTTTTGACTGTTCTCGTTTGGAGATTCTCATGTTTTTTTTATTAAGATTTAACCAACGTCAACCATTGTTCCATTGAAGGTTTATTCTTCTTCTTCTTCTTATTAAATTCTGATCTACGTTTTAAGTGATCATGCGTGCAATATGCTGTGGTTTGACACCAGCTTTCTTTGGTTCCAAAACAATCAAACTTGTCCAGGTAAGTATTTTCAATTTTCTCTCTTGGATTTTTTATTATTCTTATTTCTTTATATATATATATATATATATGTATATATATATAGTTGTTCAATCTGCAGAAATCAAGGGTTGTTGTTAAAATTCTGTCTCTAACCCACCATTGTTGGCAATGCGAAGAACAGATTTACTTGTTGAAGATGCCATTTTTAATGCATTTTCCCACTCCCTTTTTATGATTTTTCCTAGAGTTTTTTTAATGATTTTTGTATGGTTAAATTTCTATAAATTTTCCATTTTCTACACATTTTTTTGCTTTTGTTGAATGATTGCAATGAGTCATTCCCTTTTGGAGGGCCTAAAGTGGAACCTGCAAATGTGCAGAACCTTTGTATGGATTGTGTTGTATCCACATGTCTGAGACATGTTTGATTAAAATCCTGGTTGTTATATGATACTTCACAAAACATGCATTAATGTTTGTTAATTAATTCTTTTGTTGTTTGAAATCCTCAAATTAAAATTTTGATCTTGTAATATGTATGTATGTATGTATGTATGTATATATATGCAGGGAAAAACCTCTCTATCAAGGCGTCGAAAGAGAAGGGAGGTTGCCGAGCAGGACAATTCACCTCAAGTACAATGCAGTTTCATTCTGATGATGGAGCTTAGGAAGAAAATTACAACATTTAGAGACATCATTGATCTACCACCTTGTAGTACCACTTTATCCACTGATCAGGTATTGTAAGAAAAACGAAAAGTCGGAGTAACATCGGCCAGATATCTTTAGTTAAGTTTGTTTCAGTAGTTTTAATCTTCCTATATGTCTTGATTTCTGCAGATGATATTAGGGACAATGCAAGATCTCCATAAATACTACCCTGAAAGCATACCCCGGTTCCGTAGATCGAAATTGAAAAGACTACCTCTTGATAAGGTTTGAAAATTTTGCATAGAACTGCCTGTTTTATATTCTAGCATGACTTCAAGATTGATCCCAATGCTAACAATCTACCTGAAATTGCCTATAAACAGAAACTGGTCTACTTTTGCGAGGCATTGCAAGATCTTGCGGACGTTTCGAATATGAGCGGTGAAGGGATTGACAAATGCAAACTTGATATAAATGACAATGAAGAGCCTAAAACTGTTGAGAAGCTTGGTATGCAAGTAAACTTTCTCATATAGTTACATGTTGTTATCTTTGTTTGAATCTGATAAACTGCAAAGAAAAATGGGATTAATGGTAGCACTTGCAAGAACTTTTGGGAACATTTCGTTTGTGTTTTTCCAATATCGAAAACGAGTCTAGTGAAGTTGATAATGAATTTCCCTTTTTTCACCTTTTGGCAGTTGAAATAACTGTGGCAACACTCAATGGGTTGATTAAGATAGCAAGAGAGAAATGTGATATGGTTGATGAAGATGAAGATGAAGAGAATGAAAAGGGCTTATGTCAAAAGGTTGATCCTTGTAAAGAAAATGGCTATTGCTGCCCTTCGCCGACTTCGGTGCTGCCTGAGTTGTCGAACGGTCCATTAAAACCTCCTTATTCCTCACCTGTTTTGTTGTCTGTCAATGTTCAAGCAGTGGGGAAACTGAGCCCCATGGATGTGAAGCGACTGAAATTACATATGCTTCCTGATTATAGAGATGAAGTTCCCAGTTTTATGAAGCAAAATAATGTTATGATTGAGGAACAAGATGCAGAGGAAAATGGTGAAGTTGTTGATGAAACCGGGGATCCGAACTCTCAAAACGAGACGCTAGAGGATCCGGTTTCTGATTCAGACGGTGCATCCGGTGATACAACGATAAATGGAAGCGATGCTGCCCCAATAACACCGCTGTTAGCACCGCCACCGGAGGTGACACCACCTCCCGAGTTGCTGGGAGATGAAGAAGTGGCTGAAGATGGATCAGCATCACCACCACCAGCAACACCAGCAGAAGTTTTACCGCAAATTCCTCCACCACTACCACCCCTCCAACCAAATGCAGAAGCTGCAAAACAAACTTCAGAAGCAAGAGAACCAGAGTCACCCTCACCGGGTACAGCATTGGAAGAATCAGCAGCAACTGAAGTACCATTCCCGCCACCTCCTCCTCCACCACCACCAGCTCCATCAAAGCCAAATATAAGGGTAACAGCAGCAGCAGCACCACCTCCACCACCACCACCACCGCCAGCTCAATCAAAGCCAAATATAGGGGTAACAGCAGCAGCAGCACGTCCTTCACCACCACCGCAAGCTCCATCAAAGCCAAATATCGGGGTAACAGCAGCAGCAGCAGCTACTCCGCCGCCGCCGCCACCACCACCACTGCTAGCTTCATCAAAGACAAATATAGGGATAGCAGCAGCAGCAGCTCCACAACCGCCGCTGCCGCCGCCAGCTCCATCAAAGCCAAATATAGGGGTAACAGCAGCAGCAGCACCTCCTCCACCACCACCACCATCAGCGCCAACAGAGCCAAATACAGAGGTACCACCACCACCACCTCTAGTAGTGGAAAAAGTAGCACCAGTTACACAACCACCACCTCCTACTAGAACTGCATTAGGACAACTCCCACCACTACCACCACCATGATGACTTCAAAAGGATCAGGACCAGTGCCACCACCACCACCACCAGGGGCGTCACCAGCAAATGGAGCTGCTCCACCACCTCCTGCACCTGGTGCTGGTGCCGGTGCCTTGCGCTTCAAGAAAGCAAATTCTAAATTGAAGAGATCAAGTCACATGGGTAATCTATATCGAAATCTCAAGGGCAAATTAGAAGGATTTCCCAAGCGAACCTCCTCTGCGTCTAATGGAAAAAAGGGTGTAGGAGGTGGCGCTGCAAGCGGCGGCAATGGGAAACAAGGAATGGCTGATGCATTAGCGGAGATGACAATGAGGTATACATGTTTCTTACATCAAAATCCAATAAATTATGCCAATCCTGTATTAAAATAAGTGATTTTTTTTTTGCTAACTTCGTGTTGGTCTCAGATCAACATACTTCATACAAATCGAAGAAGATGTTAAGAAATATGAACAATCAATCAAAGAGCTCAAAACTTCCATCAGTACATTCAAAACCAGTGACATGTCTGAGCTAATTAAGTTCCACAAATATGTCGAATCCATTCTCGAGAACTTAACAGATGAAAGTCAGGTAAATTTTCACTTCTGTCTATAGTTTTATCGTCCTATACACCAATGAATCTATTGCATCATGAATCATTGGCCGACCTCCAAATGTTTGAAATTTGCAGGTTCTTGCAAAGTTCGAAGGCTTCCCCGGGAAAAAGCTGGAAGCAATAAGGACAGCAGCGGCTCTTTACTTGAAGTTAGAATCAATGGTGACCGAGTTACACAACATGAAGATTGAGCCTCCTTTGACTCGGCTTCTTGAGAAGTTCGAACGTTTCTTTGACAAGGTATCATTTAGCTCTTGACTTGACATACAAGAATGTAATACAATTCTCATTAATCCCAATTCTTACTTAAAACAGATAAAGAAAGACATAGACTCCCTGGAGCGAACCAAGGATGATGAAGCCAAGAAATTAAAGGGCCACAACATCGAATTCGACTTCCAAATTATTGTACCGATCAAAGAAGCAATGGTTGATGCTTCCTCCAACTGCATGGAGTTGGTACTCAAGGTAACTCGACCCCGGATATAATGTCATCAATATAACTCTGTTTCTCGATTCTCAACTGCTTTTTACTTGCCTAGCACGTAATAATTGGATTTTCCTCTTTCTTGGGGTTAATTTAGGAGAGAAGAGAATCAAAGTTGGCAGCAAATGATGTGCCCAAAAGCAAAGGTGAAGCACCAAAGAAAGTGTGCAGTAAAATTCTGTGGAGGGCTTTCCAATTTGCTTTCCGGGTTTATACATTCGCCGGCGGACACGACGATCGCGCTGATAGGCTGACCCGAGAACTGGCTCAAGAAATCGAGATTGACCCTGAACATCACTAATTGTAATACCTATATTTGTAAGGTGTAGTATATAGTGTTATATATATTTATATAGCATGAGAAACTTGAATAATTCAATCTCTCTGTAAATTAAAGCTTGCTGCTTTTGTTTGAGTTGTGCTTTTGATGGACTGGGAAATTGAAAACTGCTTATGGATTTTGAAACAAAGCTCTTAAAAAATCACCAAAGTTACCCTGCTTGGGATTGTATAATACTTTGAGTTTTCTTTTTTAATTCACTTTCATATTAATATATATTTTTATAATTGAACTTGACATAATAATATATTTTATTTTTAATTTGTAATCCGAGTAGGACTAGAGTGATCTTATTTTGACAAGACTTAATAGCTAATTACATTTTGTGCTTTACCTTAATTCTTGTTTGGATTTTTACTAATTACACTCAAAGTGCATTTGGTTTACGAAACTAAAATATTCATTTTTGTAACGGCCCAAACTTTTAAGACAATATCAGGCGACGACCCCGAGTCTTTAAGTTTGTTAGTACTTTGGACTTTTTAGATAAACTTGGGCTTAGGGTGGCTAGTGAAGAGCACCTTTGAGAATGGGATGAAAATGGAGGACTTGGAAGGTAATTTACCAATCCTTGGGAATGGTTGACCATTCCCTCAATTTTGGCAGCTAAATCAAGGGGGAGAGGAGAGGGGGTAGGTCACCTACTTTCCACGTTTTCCCTTTCGATTCGACTTTATGACAGTACAACGTTGATCTAACAAGTAACAATAAAGTACTTAATTAGAGAGGTTAAGTGGTGTATTATGTTTTTGATTCAAAAATGCGTTATAGTGCTCTTTGAAATTTATTGTATTTATTTTTTATCGTTATAATCATTCAATGTTTTAGATATGTTATGTTTTGTAATCCTTTCATTTTTTATATTTAATTTCTTGTTCTTGTTTTTTCTTGAACAAAATAACTGACATTCGTAAATACAAAAGGATCGGAGAAAAAACACGGCAAAATACGTCGGAGGAAGAAACGACCAACAAAGTCGAGAGAGAAAACAACGGTCAAAACAATACCATAGAAACAAAAAACAGAAAAGAAGAACCAATAAAATACAGGGGAAGAGGAACCAGATCGAAAACGGAGAAGCCAGCAACTATGTGCCTGAACTGCATGACTTTTCGAAGAGCACCGGAACATATCAGCGGTGAACGAAATGCACCTAGAGCATCCTACAGCAGCGACGCACCAGATCTTGAAATGGAGAAGGTGAAGGGGCATGAAAAGGCGAGGTAGAGCCAGAACGACGACCGGACCACCAACATGAGCAGATTTACTCTGAACACGACTTTACCTGCACTGAAACAGAGAGAGAACGGAGACAAACACCAGAAAACAAAAAAAAAACACAAAACCAGTCAGCAAGGGGTTGGAACCAAAAATACCAGTGATAGAGACGCCGTCAAGCCTCAAACCGCAGTGAGATAAGACATCCAACCGAACGCCGGTAAACCGTTCCATGAAAGAACCGAATTCCCTTAAAACTCCGACACAAGGGATGTGGAGAAAGCCCCGAGGGCGATGCTTTCAGCTACCATGAGTACAACCGACCCAATAAAGAAAGAATAGGCTTATTTAATCGGAAGGGATCCCACCAAATTGCCGAGTGCTGGTGGTCGATAAGAGAGATCGGCGCAAAAATTAAAAAAAAATGGAGAGAAAAGAGAGTTTTGGGGGGAGAATTCTTTTTATTTCTTGTTCTTGTTAAAAAAAAATTGAGTTACTTCTATAAATCCTTTTAAAACTATAGATATTGTATTGTTATAAAAAAAACATGTTTAGAGCACACTACAGATACATAAACTATCGTAAATGAATGTCGAAATCTAAATAAAGAAAATCTATTTTCAGGCGTAATATTGTTCAATTAGTCTGAAATTGGCAAATACCTGAAAATTGATTGGAATAACATTTTCATTATTTTGAACAGAAAATTGTTATTACTGGGAATGATCTTTTTTTCCCATGATAGGATCACTCTAAAAAAACATGTGAATATGATTTCAGAAGCTATTATTACCCAATAATAATTTTTTTCTTGAATCAAACACTTCTTATAATTTAATTTTGATATATCATTTACATTAATGTTAAAAGAATGATAACGTGACATACTCCAAACATGTCATGTGTCATAAATCTTTTTAAAATTCTTTTAAAAACAAAAAACAAAATAAAAAATATTAAAAAATATTCGTAGAATACAAATTTTATTTTAAAAAAAGGCTTAGCAATCAAATAAATTGCCAAACCATACTTTTTTTTTCTATATAGGTATATTTTGGGTCAAACAAGTGTCTAACGTTTCATTCTGTGACCCATTTAAGGTTTTTTCCATCAACGACTTAAAAAAATTATGCCATCCAATTAGAACATGACACGTGACATGTTTTCTTTTTATATTTTAAATTTCTAAATTTCTTTAAAAAAACCCAAAGTTTTAATTTCTTTCAATCAGACACCAAATCACATCTCCTTCACCCTCTGACATCCCCACAAGTCGGTAGTTCACCGTCTAAGCATCGTGTTCCTCACCGTTCGACATCTGTCATCCTCTACCCGTTGGTAGGAACCCAATCGACCTTTTTTTATTGTTGGGTGTTCGTCGACGGTGCAATAGGTGCCGACAGGATGAAGGGGTTTTCAATAGAGGGAGACCAATGAAGATAAGGGTGGTCGGTGGTTGTTGAATCGGTGACCTCAATAAAAATTCTATAAGTTCGGTGACCAAAATGAACTTAAAATTTTATGCCCAAATTTTATAAAAATTTTATATGTTCGGTGACCAAAATGAAGATAAGGGAAAAATTTTATGTTTCGAATTTGATTTTTTCAATTTTTATGAATTTAAAATTTAAATTTGAAACATAAAATTTAAAATTTATAGTTTTTTAGCTTTTTTTAAATAATATTTTTAGATTGTTTTTTGTTTTTATTACATAGGGTAAAGTACATCAATGGTCATCGAACTTTTAGGCTGCGTTCATTTTGGTCACCGAACTTATAAAATTTTTATTAAGGTCACCCAACTTTTAGTCCGATTCCCTTGCTCTGTTTTTCCTCCATAACTTTCAGATTTTTTATTCGTCCATTTTCTTCTTCTCGCTTTCTCCACATTTAATCTACAGAAGTGCTGATTTAAACAAACTTGGCATTCGGTTTCATCTGGCCTATCGTTGCAGGTCTGGAGACAAGCAACATTTGCAGCACATGAAGGGCTGGCAATGCATTTAGCAAGTTCTTCCCTGGCAATATTAGAGTTAGATGACAGTCGAACCTTTATCTTTATAGAGTATAGACTTAGAATGCATCGAGTTAGGTGACGAAATTCACTTAATTTGATTGAATACCGGCAGATGAAATCACCAAATACACACATGCAAGCAATCCAACCATTTTTACAGTTTGTCTAGCTCCATTGTTCTAATAAATTTGATATGTAGGCATCGAGAAAATGAAAATACCTCTTCTTCCTTAAAGAAGAACCAAAGAGCAAAAGGAAAAGAATAAGATATTTAATACAAAAATATGAACATTAACATACAAAATTGTCAATTAGTAAGAAATTCAGCGCCAAGAGGCCAATAGTAATACTACCTTAGGTGTTCGTCCATTGCTGCTACTTGATGACAAGTTGTTCTCTTTTCTTCTGGAAAGCTGATCCGAACAACTTGATTTTGATGCAGAATAATTCGTATCTGACTTAATTAACTGAGAGTACCTTGAGTTTCTGCAACTAGATTTGATTTTCAGTAGCACTATGCCATGAACTATCAGCCTCGGGCAAAACCTTCCCTTGCGAGTAAATCCTGATGTTCAACACGAAAATTTTTGCAGCAAAATCTTTGCACTTTGGAAAAGTTTGCATTATTCAAAGGTTAAAGTCTTAACTCTCCTTTAGAGTTTGGTATACCTTGAATGAATTATGTTGAAAAAAAGTGATTCAAAATGCTATTTACCGTTATTAGTATTTTAGCATGTTTTTACCTTTATCAGTTAGTGGGTCTTAGGAAAGTCCTATTTGTGACATAGTTGTTTAGTGCTCAGTTATATCTGACACCAAATCTGATTATGGGGCTGTGTTCCTAATTTTTAGTATTTTCAGTTATCGCAACATTATTTTAAGTCATATATTCAGTGTTTTTCTAATTAAAAAAATAAAGAGACTTTTCAGTTCTGTCATTTACTATCTTTGAGCATTGTTCTCTTGGTAGTTTTACCAACAAATTAAACTCAAATCTTTTTTCATTTTTTTATTGTTTTATTCACAACAAAAGAAATAGAACAAGAGAGAAGAAGAAAATGAAGGAAGAAAGAATTTGAAAGTTAGGGAGAAAAAATAGAGCATGGAAAAAAGAAGAAAATGGGGAAGAAAGAAAGATAACGTGACACGTCAGCATATTTAACATAAATTAATGAGAGAGACCAAAATGAAAGCGGACTAAAAGTTAGGTGACCCCAATAAAAATTTTAAAAGTTTAGTGACCAAAATGAACGCGGTCTAAAAGTTCGATGACTATTGGTGTACTTTACCCTATTATATATGGCATGGTCTAATTGGGCGAGTCTGTGAGGCAGCTTAAAAACAGCCAACCTAAAATGTTATCAAAACATATAACATTTTAGGTTGGTCCGGGTAATATTTTAGGTTGCAACTTAAAGTGTTAAAAGCATGCAACTTAAAATGTTATTTTTTTAATAACATTTTAAGTTATAATATTTTCGGTTGCAACTTAAAATATTAGTTAACGCACAATCTAAAATGTTACTAATGCACAACTTAAGAGGTTACATTTTGATCGTAGTAGACTCATCCTTAACAAATTGAGTAAAATTAAATATGTCGTGTTAAGTAGGATTATAAAAACGTCAAAGCTTCCTTATCAAATACTTATCACTATTGATGGATAAATTTTTTTTATCACTATTATAATCTCATGGATTTAAATTCAAGACCTTGATTAATCTTAAATAACTTGTATTGATTTATTTTGTAGTAAACTTCTTCGTTTTTAAGTACATTATTACAAAATCCAACAAGTGTTTCAGGGAAAAAGCAGATGATATTCATCTCAGAAGACACGAGTTAAATTTTATTTTGTTATTTTTATTTTATTTATTTATTATTAACTTAGTTAACATTTTAGAACATATTAACGAATATGTTTCGCGAATGAATAAATGAACACATTCACGAATACTTAAACGAACACGTTCGCGAACATCAAACAAATGAACACAACACTTTCAAAAATAAATAAACGAAAACGAACATAATATTAAAAATTTAAACGAACATGAACCAAACATGAACATTTTTAAAAATAAACAAATAACACGAACAAACTATGTTCATTTCCACCCTTAGTTTTGATAAAATTGTAGGTTGGTCATTTTTTGACTGTTATGTAAGCTGCCGTTTTTAAACTCAACCGGTCTAATTAGATCACATGATTTCTTTTTAACGATAACACAATTAAAAAAAAAGTGATGGACAAGAATTAATAAGACAAATGACAAACTGGAACCAAACTGAAGATTAAATTCGAAGTACAAACCGGAACCAAACTGAAGATTAAGTTCGAAGCACAAAGACAATTAGCTACTAAGCCTTTTATCTAGGATCTGGTCGGTCGGTAAGAACCGAACCATTTTCACTCTGCTTCACCTAATGTCCTCAACAAAGGATTCTATGGCCATGGACGAGTTGACCTTATTATAACTTAAAACAGAGTAGAAACAGATCGACGATAATCAATCTCGGATGTAGTCGATCTTAATGTTGCCAATCGAAACCAGACCCTTCCCTTCTTTAGGCACCAAAGTCACCACAATGTTGTCATCACCTTCAACATCCAAATCCTCCAACAAATCTGATATTGGCAAAGTCAAGCTAGTGTCAAGCTTCGCTCCGGCTTTGTGCTGGCTATGCGGTATATTCGAAAAGCTCCCGGCAAACTCGGAATCTTCCGGTCCGGTCGGTGTCTCGTCGTCTTCGTCGTTAACGTACACATTGAATTTTACGCCCACATCTCGTTCTAGTTGAATGTTTTGAAGAACCAATACTTCTTCTTCATCTTCTTTTTCAAGCTTAGTCCTTGATTTCTTTGGCCTTGGAACCTCAACGCGGACCAGCTTGTCTAGAACAATAGGGTAGACGTTACGGATGACGGTGGTGGTGTTGTTTGTTTCGGCCGCCTTTGCTTGACCTTTACCGCTGGCCCCACCAGGCCTTCGAGGAGTTGGCTTGTTTTTAAGCCATGGGATGTTAACTTTTTGGTAATCGTACCCTAAAACCCTTGTGTCGAGGGCATCGCGGACTTTGGCTCGAACTAGGTTCGCATTCTCGTCGTAGAAAAGAAACGAGGAATCGAGCCAGTCCGTGTCGGTGAAATCACGTCGCTTCTTCCCAGGTAACGACTTCCAGATGTTCCACAATCGATCAACGTTGCAATGATGAGCGTAGAACAATGGGTCTTTACCTGCAGAATAGAAGTTCCCCATGTCTTCCTTATACGGTTGCCGCTGGTCGCCAACCCACTTGTGAATATCGGTGTGAGGGCTGTTCTCAATGGAGCCATATCCCGGACTTGGTTTTTCTCCGGCACGGTACGCCGATCCATGGAAAAGGGAAGCCGTCTTGTTGGTTACCATCTGCCTATACATCACAGTTAGATTACTCTTTATAAGATCCCTCTTCGACAAATTTTCCTCTTCGCCATCGTAATCAAGATCGAGCATTTTCGGCGGCTGGTGGTCCACGTTGCGTTTCTCGTCGTAGAGCGGCGAGTTCGGGTCCACGTATATCTCAGGGATAACCATGCCAGGTGGAGCATCCCAGTTCCAAAACGGCATTGCGAAATTCGGATCACCGATCAGATTCCCCAAGATCCTCTCGTAGAAATAGAGATACAACCTATGGAACGGGTAAAACAGCCATGAGAAGTGAACCTGAAGTTGATGGTTGGGGTCTCCATTATCGTAAGCATAGTTGCAATATGCGCAATGAACATTGGCTTGTTGCATGAAACTACGTGGATCGTCGTCGGGAAGAGCTTTCATCAGCTCCATGGCCTTCGTAAATTTATCCAAGTACTCACGATCGACTAAATGTGCCGCCGGCCTGTAACGTATCTTGGAAAACTTTGGCGGTTTGAACTCTATAATTTTTGCTGATTTCGGGGGGCAGCAAGCCACTTTTTTTTCGCCTGCAGTTTTCGAGGTCACGGTTGCTTTTTCACAAATGTCGAGATCAGGGGCGGAAACCGGGGCTGCCAATGCAAACGGGTCGCTCACAAGGTTGGTTGCACCATAAACACTTCCCAGGCCGAGAAGGACATCCCTTCTGTCGAACCTATTAGGAGAAGAAGAGTGTTCATTGTTTCGGTTCTCATTGCTGGCTTTGCACGACACTACTTTCTTGGAGGCAAAGTTGAAAGGTTGTTTCTTCTTGAATATGGAAAGCTGAGATGGTTTGGGAAGGAATGGAGTTTGAATGGAGGAATTGAGAATATCGACGGGGGTTGATCGGGAATTGATGGTGGAGGCCATTGCCGCCTTGGTTGATATGTTTGTGTGAAGATGTTAAAAGAAGGCATGGGATTTATAGTGAGATCGATGGGGTTTGATCAGTGACGAAAGATTTTTTTTTTCACATTTATTTTTTTATATAAACTTTTAAAAATTAATTTATTTATAAATTTATCCATAACTTTTAAATATTTATATTTTACCCTTCAAACCTCAAATACTATCCTTGTCCATGAGTTTGATACTTCGCCATTATTGTTATTTTGACGATAGACCCTTTTTTCACCATTAATGAGCTGTAAATGTATTATTCCTTCTTCATGAAATGACTTGACGATTGAGATTTTTTTCTTTGGGTAAATTGCTCCATTAGTCACAAAATTATTAGGTTGTTTATTTTGGTTACCAAACTAAAAATCTTGAAAATTTAGTCACCGATGTTAAACTTTAAGTTTCAATATTGTCACTAGTCGGTAATCGATAACGTAGGCTGGGTTTTTAATTGGTATAATTATATATTTCGTTCTTTAACACTTACAAACTTTCTCAATTTAATCTTAGTTCTAAAAATATATATTTACAGATTTTGTTAATTCAACCCTCTACATTTACAAAATACATCACTTATGATAATATATATATATATATATATATATATATATAATTTGTTGATTGGGTATGGGTTTTTAATTTTCCTTAAAAACCAGACAGGGATCTTACATTAAGATACTCCCCAAAAAGAAACAATCACATCCCTTGTTTTTATTTAAGGTTGTATATAGTTCGATTTGATTTGGTAAAAAAATTGAATAACCCGTTTATTTTTGATTCGGCTAATCTCGATTATTAGTTTTTCACATCAACCTTATTTCAAAATTTTGTATTTTATTTTTACTAAAATAACTTTATTTGATGGCTTTTAAATATTATTTGATAAAATTTTAAAGTATTTTTAATAAATATTTAAAAAATTAAATTCTTAACTAAATAACTAATAATTCATATATAATATTTTTAAAAATAAAATACTTATTTTTATATTATAAAATATTTAAAGTTAATTATAAATTAATAAAAAAAACTCAAATTCGATTTGATACAATTAACTATAACTTTTAAACTATAAATCGGGTAAATATTTTAGTTCGGTTTGACTTTTCGTCCAAAAACTTTGGTTTAGCAGCCTACTTTAATTGAAAGATTCTGGATAAATTGCAACCCCCAAGGTGCTCCACTGTGTTTCAGACAAAAGTGAAAAGGAGTGAAAATGAAATTATTGCCAAATAATGCACGTGCTAAAGCTCGGCTTTATGTATACTGTAAGTAAGTGGGTCCGATGGATGTGACTTGTATTATTAGTTGTTGGTTGGTAAGGAAATGCTTTTGAATAATTCTACTCTAAAATGAAATGAATTATTGCGAATTCGAATTATATTTTGATAGCCTGGAAAGGATCCATATTTTGAACGAGGCATAAAGCTGAAACATCGATATTCTCAATATATTATTAATCTTATCTGATTTAAACTCTACAATTTTGGGAAACGACCCAACACAATTATTGTTCCCTCCATATCTCAGACAAAGAAATCTTTTACTTTTCCGTTTTCTAGCATGTGTTCTTTGTGTGGTGGAAAGCCAAATGAATTTCACACACCACTGAAATTAGGTTGATCGAGTGCAAAAATTACCTAAAAATCAGGAGGCGTGTAAGCAGGAACGGAACAAAGAATCAAGGTTAAAGACGTGGATATGTCGTGGTCAATATTTTGGTTCGAGTCTATATTTTGATTAGCATTCGTGCATTAATTTTAGTCTTTTTAATTATACGTGCAAATCATGCAGATAAATTACTTTAATTCATGTCACTTAAGAATTACAACGTTCAATTTTTCTCCGCTGAAATCATAGTTTGAAAACAAAGCCTCACTATATATTATATCATTGTTTCTTTAGGCTTAAGTGACAAATAAGTGTCTAAACTATATATTTTTCATATAGGAGCCCAAATTATTTATCGGGCTAAATAGGTGCTTAACGTTTTTAAAATTTTATTTATGTGCCTTGTCGTTAACCGCAGTTAAAAAATCTGTTAGCCAATAAAAACATGACACGTAACAATATTAAACATTTTCTAAATTTTATTTTTTTAAAAAATAAATCAGAATTTATAAAAAAATCTTGAAATTTTCAAATCCCTAAACCCCAAATTCGACCACTCGCATTGGCATTGGTCGCATTTTCGGCGACGGAATGAAGCGTCCTCCCCTCGTCGAATGATCCATACACCGTTCATTGTCCGTTATGCCGTTGTTCATCATGAATCGTTCAAATGAATTATTCGACGATTTTGGTGTTTCGTACGTCATCGGTCAATTTTCGGCGACGAGGTGGTGGGGTAAATAGTCGTGATGGTCCGACGACGGATGTAATGGGCGATGGCGTGACAATCGACGACAAAATCATGTCAAATTGAGATTTTGAGTTTTTGAGAGTTAAGAATTTTAAAATTTGGGATATTTTGCGAAATTTAGGGTTATTTTGTTTTATTTATTTTTAAATATAATCTCGAAAATTTAAGAAGCTGACACGTGTCAAAAAACGAAAGCTAATAGTGAAAATTAACGGACAATAATAATACGACATCTATTTGAGTAATGTTGAAAACGTTAGGCACATATTTAGCCTAAAATAAAGTTTAGGCACCTATGTAGAAAAAGGTATAGTTTGGCACTTATTTACCGCTTAAGCCTTTTCTTTACATATATATAAATTAATTTAGGGTAAACATTAACATTGATCATTAAACTATTATCGCTTTCATGTTTTGGTAACCAAACTATTAATTTTTAAAAAATAATCACCAATGTTATATTTTCCTATTTTAGTCACGGAAAAAATAGGAAAACAAGAATAGTTTAGTGATCAAAGTATGAAAGAAGCAATAGATTGGTTATTAAAACAAGAAAAAAATAACATCTCTGTGACCAAGTAAGAAAAAAATAACATTTGCGATGATTTTACATAAAATAATAATTTATTGACCAAACTAGAAAAGCGAATAGTTTAGTGGCAAACGGCGACGTTTACCCATTAATTTAATATTCTCTGTTCCATAAATTTATAAAAAGTGGTAATGGGAATGATCTACGCCATAGGCTTATGCAATGAGTTTTTAGATAAATTAGAAAATAACCTGGCATATAATTTTTTTAAAGGCTTAATAGTTAAGTAGGTGCCCAAACTATACTCGGACTTATTTTTGGTGCCCAAACTATTTTTAGCTCTAAATAGGTGCTTAATTTTTTATTTCGATCATTTTAAGTGTCTGACTGTTAATAAGAAAACCCGTTAGCCAATTAAAATGTGACACGTGGCATATTTTTATTTTTATTTTAACTAATTTTAAAATAAAATTCAAAAGTAAAAAAATTAAAAAAAGTATCAGTTTTAATTTTTACAAAATAGTCCCAAATCCCTATCCCAAAACCCCCCCCAAATTGTCACCATTTTGGCCGTTGATTGCCTCATCGGAGACCACCACTACCGCCGCCAGACCGCCGTTACCATTTCTCCCAACCACCCATCATCAGTAACTGACGGTAGGTGTGCTGATTGGCTTCCTTTTCGCGAGTTTAACTTCCTTCGACGTTAGAAAGCCAATCGGCAGACCTACCGTCGAAAACCGACGATGGGTGGTTGGGGGAATGGTCGTGGTGGTCTGACGGGGAGATATGGTGGCCGGCGGCGTGACCATCGACAGCGGTATCGGCTAGGGAACTTAGGGATTTTAATTTTGGGGGCCATTTTGTGAGTTTTCAAAATTTAGGGTTTTTAAAAAATAAATTAAAAAATAAGTTAAATTTTAAAAAGGAATGAAATAAAAATAAAAAGTTATTTTTAAAAAAAGTAACGGTAGTTAATGGTTAGACACCTAAAATGACCGAAATGAAAGTTTAGGCACCTATTTAGAGCTAAAAATAGTTTAGGCACCACAAGTAAGCCACAAGTATAGTTTAGGCACCAAAAATAAGCCACAAGTATAATTTAGGCACCTATTTAGCTATTAAGCCTTTTTTTTAATAATTTCAACGTCAAGTCAATTTCACTTGCCCATTGGCCTTGATTTTATTTAGCTTAATACCTAAATAGGTGCCCAAACTATGCTTGTGGATCATTTTTGTGCTTAAATTATTTTTAGCTTTAAATAGGTGTTTAAAGTTTCAATTTTGACCATTTTATGTGCATAATCGTTAACTACCGTTATTTTTATTAAAAATAATTTTTTATTTTATTTTTTAAATTTAATTTGTTTTTTACTTAATTTTTTTAAAACCCTAAATTTCCCAAAACTCACAAAATAACCCCCAAATTCGAAATCCCTAACTTCCCTAGCCAATTCTACCGTCCCCATATCCGCCGCCGAACTACCATGACCATTTCCCCCAACTACCCATAGTCGGTAACTGGTGGTAGGTGTGTCGATCGGCTTCCTAAAGTCGAAAGAAGTCAAAATCGCGAAAAGGAAGTCGTCAGCACACCTACCGTCGGTTATCAACAATGGGTGGTTGGGGGAAACGGTCGTTGTGGTCCGGCGGCGGTAGTGGTAGTCTCTGGTGAGGCAGTAAACGACGACAACGACGGTAATTTGGGGATTATATGTTAGGGATTTAGGATTGTTTTGTAAAGATTTAAAACTATCAATTTTTTTTAAAAAACTTGAATTTTATTTAAAAATTAATTAAAAGAAATTAAAAATTAAAACATGCCACTTGTCACATTTTAATTGGATAACGGTTTTTTATTAACGGTAGGCACCTAAAATGATTAAAATTGAAACTTTAGGCACATATTTAGAGCTAAAAATAGTTTAGACACTAAAAGTGATCTACAAGTATAGTTTAGGCACCTATTTAAGTATTAAGCCTTTTTATTTTGGGTTTTTTTAAACGTGGGGCTAAAATGATGTGACAGCTTATTTTGTATTAATAAAGTTGATAATGATGTGACAACAGTTTTGTCGTATTGGAGAAAAGCATTTCCACATGTGTAGACGTGCCAGCTTATTTTGTTGGGTAAATTGCGCGATAGAACAATAATTTAGTATACGCGGCAAAACAAGTATGTCCATATGGGCCCACTTTTCGGACTGAAGTGCGGAATTAAGGTTTCTTTAGGTTGAAGATATTTTGAATTCGAATTAATTCGAGTCAGATAAATTAAGACGAATTCGGATAATTTTGGTGTTTTAAAAATCTTAAATATTTTTTATTTTATGTAATAATTATTTTGACTTTTACATAACTATAACATGATATATATTCGTCTCATAAAAATTTTAAAAAACAACTTTATATAAATGTTTTATTATAATATAGATATTTTATATGATATAATTGAAAATGTTTATTATATGCAATAATTATGATTGTATGATTTGTATAATTTTTTTTTATGTAAACATGATCATACATAGAGTAGAATCTTGCGCTATATAATTATATAATATAATTGAAAGTGTCTCATTAAAAAAATGGATGTTGTTTATCTTAGGAGACACGAGTTTAAATTATTTTGTCTACAAGGTGTATGCGTATTGTCAAAGGGTTAAGAATATGTATGAACAATTCATACCTTATAATCAGCGGACCCTACCTCATCTATAGCGGGGCTTTGTTTTCAAACTCTGACAGTAGTGAAACTTGGAGTAAAAGTTTAAGGGTTTAACTAAAAAAATTAATAATTTTGAGAGATTTTTGAGAGGGAATTTAATTAAAATATTCAAAATTTTGACGTTTAATATGAATTTTTAAAAATCTTGATGGGGGCTAAATTATTTTTTTTAATTTTAAGGGTAAAATTCAAAATTTTCAAAATTTTAGGGAGTCGTAGCCCCTACTAGGCCCTTCAAGGATTCACTCTTGAACTATGATTTCAGTAGAAAAAAGAACGTTGTAATTCTTTTTAGGTGACATAAGTTGGAGCAATTTGTTCGCATAATGTGTGCGTATACTTAAAGAGGGTAAATGGTTAAGATCTGTTGGCATTGTGTAAAATTTAAGAGTTTTACGTGTTTTTAAAATGTTAAATTTGTAAAAATAGATGGTTTTGATTAACTATGAGTAAAATGACTGATTTTTTTATATAAAAAGACCAGTGTAACATATTTAATTTAAAAGTTTAAATATCCTACAAGAATCCCATGCCAATATATTCAACAACTACTTCATCTTTTGTCACAATAGTATTTGTTTCGATTTTCTAGTCACAATAGGATATTGTGAATTTGTGATCCAATAACAACATGTCCATTCATATTTTTGTTTATTTTCGCATAATATCTCATTTTTAGTTTTTTTATTCCATTTAGCTAATAAAAATTTTAAAGAATATGAATGTAATTTATTTTATTTTATGGGAAAATGTTTTTTTAAGGGAAGGTATAGAGAAATTTTATTTACACATTGGGTTAGGAAATTATATATATATACATATATTTTTGGCTGCGATTCAGAATTTTTTAATTAAGGATAATTTTTGTGTGTAGAAATATTCTCATTACCTATGGTTACTTTCAATTATTGATTTTCACTAATCTAACGATCCAAAAAAATAAAACTCTTGAGTTTGATATTGTGTCAACGAATTCTAACCCCATATATTTTATAGAATCTTACGTCGATGATATTAGATTTTGACTCGATAGCAACTTAAATTTTTATTAAATGTCATCTATAGAATCTATTTCATTGTATCATTTAAATAGAATATTGTAAACTAATTTTATAGGTTTTTAAAACCTAAATTAGTTGTATTTTCTTTTTTAAATGAAATTAATTATAATAATTTTTAATTAGAAATAAAATAAAGTTTAAGTAATATATATAACCGTAATTAATTTTTGAAGAACACCCTTCTTGTGATTTATATAATACTTTGACATTTTTATTTTCACTGTTCCATGTAAAAACATCTTTTTCTTCTTTGTCTTTTTATTTAAAAAAACTCTTTATTAATATATTTTTATACACTGAAATAAATTTTGTTTATAAGTATAGTGTGTATGAATTTCATCAACAACTACAAATAAAATAGATATTTTCATTAAATTATATTAAGAATATTCAAACAAAACAATTATATATAATGACACAAAAACTTTAACAAGTGGTCACCCTAATCAATTGACATGTCATTAGCTTAATATTAAGTAACATGCAGCCCTATTACTAATTATCAGCTATTTTTAAAATCTGTAAAATTATTTAATTTGATATAATTTTCAGAATCAAGTATATTTGTATGGTAACATTGAAATTTATTTTAAAGAACTCATTTTTTTAGAATTTTCTGATTTTTTTCATTTTTTATGAATCAATATTTTTTTAAAAAAATTAAACCTAATTATAATTTTGAAAAAAATATAAATTTGAAACATAAAATTTTAAAATTAGAGTTTTTTACTTTTTAAAATTTGTTTTTAAATTATATGTTTTTAGATTGTTTATTTTTATTTTTATTGTATATGGTACGATCTAATTGAGCGAGTTTACTGTGCGTCAGTCTAAAAAACAACCAGCTTAAAATGTTATCAAAACATACAACATTTTATGTTAGTCCATGTAATATTTTAGATTGTAATATGAAATATTAAAACATGCAACTTAAAATGTTACCCACACAACTTAAAATTGAGTATATATTCTGACAACATTTTAAGTTATAATATTTCGGTTACAACTTAAAATGTTATCTCACATAAAATCTAAAATGTTATACGTTTTAATAATATTTTAGCTCGGCTTTTTTTTTTACAGTTGTGTAGGCTGTCGGTCCAATTAGATCACATGATTTCTTTTTAATTGAAAATGTTTATTATATGTAATAATTATGGTTGTATGTTTTGTATAAAATTTTTATGTAAACATGATCATATAGAGAGAGGTAGAATCTTACGCTATATAAAATTTTAAGTTTTACATCTTTTTAAAATGTTAAATGATAGTAAATGAATTATTTCGATCCAAAAAAAAAACTAAACAAGCTTGACATAATATAATAGATCCTAACTCTTCTATAGTGGGGATTTGTTTTCAAACTCTAACAGTGACTAAAATTAGAGTAAAAGTTTGAGGGAGCCAACTTAATTTTTTTTTTTAATTTGGATACTTGAATGAAAATTTTCAAAAATTTTGAGAGTTTAACTAAACTTTTAATAATTTTTGAGAGATTTAACAAAAATATTAAAAAAAAAACTAGAGGGTATTTAACTAAAATTATACAAAATTTTGAAACTTAATATAAATTTTTAAAAATCTTGATGGGGCCAAATTAAAATTTTAAAAAATTTAGGGGGTAAAATTTGATTTTTCCAAAATTTTGAGGGTCATGGCCCCTACAAAGCCCTTCAAGGATCCGCCCTTGAACTCTGATTATAGTGAAAGAAGAAGAAGAAGGTTGTAATCCTTCTTAGGTGACATGAGTTGGAACAATTTGTCTGCATAATGTGTGCGTATAATTAAAAAATATAAATAGTTAAGATCTATTGGCATTGTGTAAAATTTAAGAGTTTTACGTGTGTAACAACGAGGAGTCGCCACCAATCTTTTTAATTTATTTAGGTGAGATTGGATCACCTGAAAACCCGGTTATTTTAATAAAACTTATTTTTGTCATTTTTATTAAAACAACGAGTTTTGGTCTGTAAAATCAGAAAGTAGGTTCGGGAGTCGATTACGTGTGGGGAAGGGTGAGAACCCCCACAACGCCTAAAACTGGTACCTAGTCGATTACAAATTATTTTAGTGACGAAAATTAAGAATTCGAATCTTAATTTAAAATTGTGACCCCTTAAAATATTTGAAAGAATATTTATTTATATAAAGGAAGTTTACACCCCAACGCCCGGGGCATAATTCATGTTAAAGTATCGAACAAAGGAAAATCATTTTGAAATTTATGATTTAATATTATAATTAAAAATAATGTTTCGTAATAGAAATTAACTGAAAGCGGCACCCCTACATTTAGGGTACGTTTTTCACGATAATCCATAATAAAAAATCATTTAAATTTATAAAATTCGAAGAAAATGAATGTCGTACTTATATATATATATATAACACGTTATTGTATAAATAATAATAATAGTAGTAGTAGTAATAATAATAGATATAATAATAATAAAACTAAAAACAGCGACTGAAATGAAACAAATAAGAGATTAAGGTGCAAAATTAATAAAAAATAGTGACTAAAATTAGATAAAACAAGAAATAAAGTGCAAAAACGTAAGGATACAACAACTGAGGGACCGAATCTATGATTTTCCCTTTTCCATTAAAAGCGCGCAGATCTCCCCCTCCGAGTCGGGTCCGAACGCGGGTTGTATACACTCAAAACGGCGTTGTTTTGAAACGCCTTTATATAAACTTTGGCTCTCCAAAAAATCATTTTAACACTTGTTATTACAAAAAATTAGCAGCTATTTCCCCCCTTCGGCCGAGGTTTAACTGCTGCCCAGCGCCCGCCGTGAGCCGTCGTTCATCGGTGGCGGAGAACCACCGTAAACGGCGGCCAAAATACATGCAAGAGATGTGTTTGGTTCGGTTTCGAGTCCTGAACACTGATCTGAGGTTTGTTTTTCCTAAATCCTTCTTTATTTTCTTAGATCTAAGGTAAATCGAAAGGTTTTATAAATATTTTTTTACCTTTTTCATATTGTTTTTGCTTCGATTTTTTGCCCCTCTTTATTTTTTGTTCGATTTTGGTCTCTAAATCCCTCACTGATCTCTAATCTATTTTTGGTTTTTTGATTCGAATCCTCTTTTTTTCTTTTCTATTTGTAAACCGAGCCCTTTTTTATAGGGTTTTGGTTTTGGGGTGACCTGGAAAGCAAGGGACAGATGGAGAATGGTGGGTTCAAGTTTGGGCGGTAGTGGCAGTGTAATGAGGCAATGGTGGCAGATGAGATAAACATTTGGGGCTTTGATTTTTAAGGGTTTATTTTTGTTTAATCAAGATTTGATTTGGTTTGGCTGTGTCGGCAGGAACTGACGGCGGCGCGCGGCTCAGACAACAACGACTTTGGTGGTGACGACAGCTGATGAAGACGACAGCGGCTTGGCAGCAATGGCAGTGGCTGATTGTTGGATGGAGGCGACGACGGCTAAAGCATAGAGGGTTGATGGCTAGGGTTTTCAATTAGGGTTAGATTGGTTAGGGTTTTTTTTGTAATGGGTCACAGGTTATGGATATTGGGCCCTGGTTTGGGTTTAATAAATAGGTATTAGTTATATTTTAAATGGGTCTGGTGGGTATTATTTTTTGTAATGGATATTAGGTTGTATATTGGATTGGGTCTGGTTAAATATTTGGGTTTGTAATATGGATTTAAAAGCCCGGATTAAAATGGGTGCCTACAACTGCCCCTCTTTGCTCATTGTTGTATAACAGAAATAGAGCAAAGACAAAAAGGAACCCATTTATCTGGTCTGGTTGGGGCTTCTTCTTTCTTGGCACAACTCTCATTTCTCCACTTTACTTGATCTGCTCAGCCGCTCTTGTACGCAAAGTCTTCAAAATAAAGTGGTCTGAAGCAAAATGAGAATGGCATACTATGACTCTATCGACGACGCAATACCTGTAGAAAATTTGACCTAGCTGCAACACTGACGGAGAAGAAAGGTCTGCAAAACTTGATCCAACTGCAACACTGACGGAGAGACATGATCAAAGGATGAAGGTTCTGACATTTGATCCAGCTGCAACACTGACGAAGAGACAGGATCGAATGAAGGCTCTGATGTTTGCTCCAGCTGCAACACTGACGGAGAGACATGATCAAATGATGAAGGTTCTAACATTTGATCCAGTTGCAACATTAACGGAGAGGCATGATAGAATGAAGGCTCTGATGTTTGATCCAGCTGCAACACTGACAGAGAGGCAGGATCGAATGAAGGCCCTGTTTGAAGAGACGGGAACTGAAGAAATTTTTTTTCCTTTTTTCTCTTTTATTTTTTCTTCTTTTTCTTTTTTTCCTTTTTCTTTTATTTCTTCTCTTTTTTCTTTTTTTGACAACAACATTTACTAGGAGAGGAAAAAGTTAGTAAATTTTGACCCAGCTACAACAGTGACGAAGAGGCAAGGTCTATAGTTAGTAAGGTTGATCCAGCTACGGCACTGACGAAGAAGCAGGATCGAGAGTTAGTGAGTTTGGTCTAGCTACAACACTGATGAAGAGGCAAGACCATGAGTTGGTAAAGTTTGACCCAACTACAACACTAACAAAGAGGCAAGGTATAGAGTTAATGGGGTTGATCCAGCTACGACACTGATGAAAAGGCAGAATCGCAAATTAGTGACTTGGTCAGCTACATCACTGACGAAGAGGCAAGTCCAAGATTTGACCGAGCTGCAACACCGATGAAGAGGCATGGTCTAAAGATAAAAAGTTTTGATCCAGCTGCAACACTGACGAAGAGGCAGGATCAGAGGATGAAGGTTCTTATATTTGATCCAGTTGCAACACTAACAAAGAGCCAGGATCGAATAATGAAGAAATTTTGATATGTTTCTACTATGAAGAAAGATGCGTGATCTGTTGAAAGTGCTGATCAAGCTACAACTCTGACGAAGAGGCGTGATGGATGATGAAAGTTTGATCTGCAACAACTTTAACGAAGTGGCAAGATCTGTATAAGAAGGTTCGATCCGCAACAATTCTGACGAAGTGGCATGATCTCGGGAAGAAGGTTCGACCTGTTACAACTCTGACAAAGTGACACGATCTGCAGAAGATGGTTTGATCCACAACAACTCTGACGAAGTGGCATGATCGAAGTTTTGACTTTGATTTTCTTTTTGGGGATTTTTTATAATTTTTCTATTTTTGATTTTCCTTTTTTGGGTTTTTTTTGCCATTTTTTATTTTTCATTCTTTTTATTTCTTTCTTTTTAGATCCTTTTGAATTTTCCTTTTTTTTTATTCTGAAGATGAGGTCTGAAGAAAATATTTGGTCTAGTCGTACAGTCAACAGAAAAACTAGACCTGGACAAAAAATTGATTTGTCGCGCCATCAACGGCAAAGAAAGATCTGAAAAATATAGGATCTGCTATATCATGGCAGGGAATCATGACCCTCTTAGGCTTTGATCACCTGGTTTTCTCCTAAAAGGGCATATAACTCCTTAATCATTCTTTTATCCTACTTGTTTCGCTGCAATTTTAGGGAGATGAACTTGTTGTCGTACTCATTCCGCTGCAACTCCCGGGAGATGAGATTGTTGTGCTAATATGCTCCACCACTTGCTGTGGGATAGGATCTGTAAAACTTCTTGAACATATTTGAGATGTTATGATTAGCATGAGTCAAATAATGCTAGCTTAAATATGTCTAATGAATGTATGAATGATCCTAGCATGAATGTAAAATGCCATTCGAGAATGATTTTTTAGTTTCGAGATCGACTTAAGCATCCAGCATCATCGTCTGTTTGAATCATTGGGCTTTCTCTTTTCAGGTCTAATTAGATTGCAAAAACTATTTACCCCATATTCTGTCTGAGTAAGGCCTCTTTTTCTCTTGGCCTGTTTACCGACGAGAATGTCCCTTTTTGAATCATGACTGCTTTTGGTCCCTGTACTGTTAGGAATCTTTCAAAAGCAATGTAGAGGGGTCTTTTATATTTGTTAGCTCACTGATCCTTATGTCAACATATGATATTTGTGTAAACAAGGATAAGATGAAAAAGAGAATTTATTGAAAGTGAAGTTCATGACATTTAGATAACAAACATTGAACAAAAATCAAGCAAAAAGACAAAAATAGGTGCCTCAGATATCTAGCAAACGAGCTTTGCTGAACTGGTTTGCCAAGAATCAGCATGTGTCTAGGAGGCCTTAGGTGCTTTGACGATATCTCAACATGCACAAATTCTCCTCGTACCGCGGAGCCTCAAGGGAACTGATCATTTCAAGCCTTAGCTTTTCTCTGCCAAAATTTGAGTTGCCTTCATTTTTCAGGTGAAATATTTCTTGACCGAATCTGAGTTCATAGGGCTAGACAGATCTTTACCGTCTATTTCAGTCAAAATTAAAACCCCTCCAAAAAGGTTTTCTTCACAACATACGACCCTTCCCAGTTTGGCGTCCATTTTCCTCGGGAATCTCTTTGATTGGGCATGAACTTTTTTAACACTAGATCTCTCTCCCGGAATTTCCTCGGGTGAACTTTCTATTAAAAGCTCGCATCATCATTTTTTGGTACATTTGACCATGTCGGATGGCTTTTAGTCTTTTTTTCTTCAATCAAAGCAAGTTGATCATATCTGGCTTGGCTCTATTCTGCTTCATCTAGTTTCAGCTCTAACAAAACTCGGAAAGAAGGAATCTCAACCTCAATGGGCAGTACCGCCTCTATCCCATAAACTAAGGAAAAAGAGGTTGCCCTAGTAGAAGTTATGAGTGATGTACGGTAGGCATATAGAGCGAACGGTAGCTTCTCATGACAATCTTTATAAGTTTCTACCATATTTCCAACAATCTTCTTGATATTCTTGTTGGTTGCTTCCACTGCCCCGTTCATCTGTGGGTGGTATGGCGAGGAATTATGATGCCGTAATTGAATTGTTTGCATACCTCTTTTATGGTTTTATTATTCAAGTTTAATGCATTATCAGATATTATACTTTATGGCATCCCGTATCGACATATAATTTCTTTCTTCAGGAATCTGCATACTGCTAATTTGGTGATATTGGCATAAATGGTTGCTTCCACCCACTTGGTGAAGTAATCAATAACCACAAAGATAAATCGGTGCCCATTGGAAGCCTTTGGGGATATAAACCCGATGGCATCCATGCCCCCACATAGAAAATGGCCATGGAGAGTTTATGACATGTGGCGATGAAGGAACATGATTTTTTTCGGCATAAATTTGATATGGCATTTCATTTCATAGTTGATGTAGTCCTCTTTCAAAGTTGACCAATAATAGCCAAATCTCATAATCTGCCTAGCCATTGTAAATCTATTAGCGTGTGTTTCGCATACACCTTTATGAACTTCTCCAAGAATCTATTTGGCCTCGACAGCATCTACACATCACAATAACACTTGATCTTTCCTTTTTTTGTACAGGATCTCCCCATCCAGGACATACTCGCTTGTTAGCCTTCGCAATGTCCTATTTTCATTCTCAATAGCCTGCTCTGGGTACTCACGATTTTTTAGGTACCTCAAAATGTCATGAAACCAAGGATGTACGTCCTTTTCACCTTCCTCGATGCTATAGCAATAAGCTGAAGACTGATATATACTCATTTGTATAGGCTTCAAATCAGATTACTTGTTGACTCTTATCAATGGAGATAAGGTAGCCAAGGAGTCTTCCATTTGATTGTCTTCTCGCAGAAGATAGTGGAAGGCAATCTCACAGAATTTTTTGATTAGATCCATAACAAGATTCCGATAATTCATCAATTTGGAATCTTTGGTCCCACATTCTCCTCATAGTTGATAGATCACGGGCATGGAATCCTCGTATACATTCAATAACTTAATTTTACGCTCAATAGCATCTCGAATCCCCATGACACATGCTTCATATTCTGATATATTATTTGTGCAATCAAAATCAAACTTGCTGGCAAAAGGGTAGTGGTCACCCTCTGGCGAGACCAACACTGCCCCGGTTCCTTTGCCCACGGCATTTGAGGTGCCATCAAAGTTTAGTCTTCAGTATTTAGCTTCTGGGGTATCTTCCTCCACAGTCGTAATGCACATCAGGTCTTCATTTGGGAAATCAAAGTTTAGCGATTCATAATCCTCTAGAGCTCGATTAGTTAGAAAGTTGGCTATTGCACTTCCTTTCACGGCTTTTTCGCTTACATAAACCAAATCGAACTCAGATAATAAAATCTACCATCTAACCATCATTCCTGCCAGTGCAGTCGACTCCATCAAGTATTTAAGAGGGTCTAATTTTGAGATTAGCCATGTCGTATATTCAATATGTATTTCCTTAGCCTCCTAGTAGGCCAAACTAGGGCACAACACAATTTCTCGATTAGCGAATATCTCGCTTCACATTCTGTAAACTTTTTACTGAGGTAATATATCGCCCTTTCTTTCCTTCTGGACTCATCATGTTGTCCGAGTACATATCCCATAGAATTCTCAGAGACAGTCAAGTACAAGATCAACAATTTATTTGGGATAGGCAGCATTAGAACCGGAGCATTTGACAAGTAATGCTTGATCTTGTCAAAGGCTTCTTGACATTCATCATTCCATTCCCCTGGGTTATGCTTTTTGAGAAGACGGAAAATAAGATCACATTTTGTGGTTAAATGTGAAATGAACCGAGCAATGTAATTTAATCTTCCTAAGAAGCCTCTTACTTCTTTCTGAGTGTGCGGGGGTGGTAGATCCTGAATGGAATTGACTTTATATATGGATCAACTTCAATGCCTCTTTCACTGACTATGAAACCCAGCAGCTTCCCTGTCATGACTCCAAAGGTGCATTTGGCTGGATTCAACTTTAACTGGAATTTTCTCAGTCTCAAGAACAATTTCCTCAAAATCGCGATATGCTCCTCTTCTATTTGGGACTTGGCAATCATGTCATCGACGTACACTTCAATTTCTCTGTACATCATATCATGGAACAAAGTGATCATGGCTTGTTGATATGCTGCCCCTGCATTTTTAAGTCCAAAAGACATCACCTTGTAATAAAAAGTTCCCCATAGAGTAACGAATGTAGTCTTGTCCATATCATCAGGACACATCTTTATCTGATTATAACCTGAAAAACCATCCATAAAGGAGAACAATGAATATTTTGCTGTATTGTCGACTAGGATGTCAATGTGAGGAAGTGGGAAGTTATCTTTCGGGCTGACTTTGTTTAGGTCTCGATAATCAGCACACATGCGGATATTACCGTCCTTCTTCAGAACAGGAACTATATTAGCCACTCACTCCGAATACTTGACTTCCTAGAGAAACCCTGCATCATACTGTTTCTTTACCTATTCTTTTATTTTCAGGAGTACATTACGCCTCATTCTTCGAAGTTTCTGTTGGACCGGTTTACAACATTCCTTTATAGGAAGTTTATGTACGACCACATCCGTTTTCAACCCAGGCATATCCCGATAGGACTATGCGAAGACATCTCTGAATTCCAAGAGCAACTTGACGAGATCACTACGTGTTTTCGCAGTAATGCATATCCCAATCTTCACTTCTTTCTTCTCACTTTCATTTTCCAGGCTTCCTATCTCTACTGGCTCTTTGTGAGGCAAAATTTGTTTATCCTCTTGTTCAACCGTTCTCAATAGATTGGGAGATAAGTCACAATCTTGATCCTCTTCAAAGTCATAGGGTCTATCTAGGCACACGTCTCGTTCAAAAATATGGTCAAGATCTGTTTCAGTGTCGCTCGATACGTTGATATCAGGGGACTCTAAAACACTCCTAAAAACTATAGAGAGTTCTTTAGTAGTCTAATTGTTCAGAACAATTTCAGGGGTATAGGGATGGATTCCCCTTATGTATATCCCTTCATTCTCTACTTCAGTCACTACGTTAACACCCAAAGCTTTTAACATTTTTCTCAGCTCAGCTTCTTCACCTATCTTAACCTGTTTGGGGTGGATAAATCCTCCCGACATAAAAGTTTCAGAAAGACGAGGAAAAGCCATAGGTTGCCAGCTGACCTCTTCTCCTTTTAGACAGGATTTCCTCATTTCTTGTTTCTTCGCAATCTCACTCCTTCTCTGCTTGGCATCTGGCTTATATCCGAGGCTGAAATGGTCTTGCTTATTGATTATAACTGGCGTACTGACCCTACCTTGCAGATATTTCCCCAGTCCTCGGCCGACCCGGGCTTCTCTTCCCATTGTTAGTTTGATTCTCGTCTTTGTGGCCCTAGACAGTCTTGGAGTTGAAATCCGACTCCCTTCGGCTATGAAGGTTACATTGACAAACTCAAATGATCAGAATAAGCACTCTACGACCTTCAAATCAGTCTCTATATAAGAAGTGTCACTAGTGATGGAAGCTATGATGTCTTCTTCGGAATTCACGGTGACCAACCGTCCGTCAAAAATAAACTTTAGTTTCTGGTGGAGTGAGGATGAAACTGCCCCAGCCGAATGGATCCAGGGTCTTCCCAATAGACAATTATATGTAGGTTTGATATCCATTACCAGAAAGTCTACATCGTATGTGCTTGGGCCCACCAATAACGCCACTTTAATTTTTCCCATCACTTGTCTTTTGGTACCGTCGAAAGCTCGAACTAGAGTGCTACAAACCTTCATATGAGAACTGTCTATTGGAAGCCTGTTCAAAGTGGCCAATGAGAGAACATTTAAGGTGGATCCATTTTCGATCAGGACTCCTGGCAACGTATAGCCTTTGCAGCAAGTAGTAATGTGCAGAGCTTTATTGGATCCCAGTTTATTTTCTTAACCAACAAAGACATCTATGTTTTCCAATGTTTTTTTTTTTCACGTGTTCTAATTAATTCTCAGTTTCAATTAAATGAATGGATGGTTTGATAATTCAATCAACTGAAAAATCAATGTTTTTAATGATTTTTTAACTACTTTTGATGATTGGATAAAAATATTATTTTATAAAACATAAGAAATGATAAAGAGATAAAGACCGATCATCAATCAATATTGAATACATTTAATAATTTTTATTATATTTTATTTCTTTTAATATTATATTATTTTTTAAAATTTATATTTATCAAATAATCTAATAATATTTTTATTTAGTTTTTCAATTTATTAAATAAATCCTCAGTTGATCGATCACCTTAAAAATTATTTTTGACAAAGAAGTTTAAACTTTTGATTAGTTTTAGTTAAATAAATTAAATGAATTGATCTTAACAAAAATATATTTGTATCCTAAAGTTTTTGATTTACAAACAAAAAGATTAAATGAAATAGACTTCATATATTTTTTCTTTAAAACATGTCATTTAATATGGAATACTTCAATAGAAAATCGCAGCTTAATTTAAACAAAATATGTAACAAAATAATTTAAAAAACGATGGTCGATGTGCCTAATCAGTGATTCCACACAATGAGCACTACCTCAGCCATTGATGAGGAATAAAATCAATTACATAGATTTTTTGCACCAACATAGTCTAATATTAATCCCGACTAAAACGATGTCTTTTGTCTGTAAACCATAGGCTTGATTGACTCATTCAATATTATTTTTTTTAATAATATGTCAGCTAAATTTTATTAAAAATTAAAATAGAAATATAGTCCAAAAGAAAATAAATAGTAACGGAAAATAACAAAACACACTAATTCTAAATAGAGAAAAACTAAAAAATTAAATATCAGACCAGCAAAATACGTTCAGTGGGCTGCAAAACATGAATAAAGATGAAACACTGGAGAAATAGAAGCAGAGAGCAAGACTTGTTGTATGTATCCACCTACACGCTTCAAGATTGGAGTAGGAGTGGTGAGCAAAACCAACAATCTTTAAGACTGCTTTGCAAAACAAATCTAATTGCATCGGCAATCGAACCACAAAAGGTGATCAAACTATTGAAGACCATTGATAAACCGCAAATCAGAGCCAAGAGTCATGAAAAAAGTATCCATGAGCGCAGATCTACCACAACAACGGTAGACAATAACGTTTCATAAAGCAGAAGCGTACCACAAGGCAGAGAAAAACGTGTCACAAAGACAGATAAACAACTTGAAAAAAATAAAAAAAACATCAAAAAAGACAAATAAAAACTAAATATATAGAATTAAAAGATACTAAAATACCGACGTTGATACTAGCCTCGACAACTAGCGCTAAAATTGATACCAGCGCCGACCGACCAAGAATAAGAATGAAACAAAGAGGAACCACGTCAATATTAATTTTTTGAACGATTTTTACCTAGGAGAAGGGATTGGTATAATTATATTTAATGTGTTTTTATTACGCAAAATAATCTTTTGGCCCCTCAACTTTACTAATTTAATCATTTTATCCCTTAAACTTTTATTGTGTTCCTTTTGGCCCTTAAACTTTTATTGTGTTCCTTTTGTTAAATTAACTCAAATGTAATGGATCAGTAATTCTATTGCCTCTATTGAAATGTTGACATCAACTATTTTATTTTTTTCTACCACATCATCAAAAATAATTAAAAAGAAAAAGAAAAAAATGATTTATTCTTACTGAAATGTTGATATCAACTCTCATTTTAACAACTTTTGATATATATATATATATATATATATATATATATATATGATGGTAGAGAAGAACAAAGTACTTGATATCCTTAATAAAGATAAATAATGTTATTGTTTCATCATATTTGAGGCAATTGAGCAAAAATAAAAATTAAAAGATCAAAATAAATCTAACAAAATTGAAGGGTTAAAATAACTAAAAGGATAAAATTGAGGACCAAAAAAGTCATTCCGACTTATTATTCCCTCGTGAAATAGAAAGGTGGGTAGTTGGGGTTTTTCTAACAAGAGACACCTTAAAAAGAGGCTAAAAAGAGGCGCAACCACAATTTTTATAAAAAATGTAAGAATTTCGGTATCGACTTTTTGATATATACCGAAATTCTTACACTTTCAAAAAATTTACACTTTTTATAAGAAATTTGGTATATACAAAAAAAACCAATACCAAAATTTTTACAAAATTTTAAGAATTTCGATTGTATCTCTTTTTAACCTTATTTTAAGGCACCCCACTCTAAAACTTCTCGCGTAGTTGAGATCGGCAGGTGATCACCAATTATCGATAATTATATATAAACTATTTTATAGACAGTGTTGTTTTCAAAAAGATATAGTACGTTGTCACCGTATTAAAGAATTAAGATATATCTATTAAGTACTTTTCAGTATATTTTATGAAAATATTTTATAAACAGTACAATCTCACCAACTCTTTAAGAAATGTTTTTTAAAGATAAGGTCCCCATCATTTTTTTTCTTCAATTTATCATCTTTAACGACTCCAACTATATCAAGATATTGCATACACATCATGTGATCATATAAGGATTAGATATTTCAAAAGGTTTAAATGTAAAATAAATGTTTAAATTATTTCTTTATACATTTAAGTGCTTAGTATTTTTTTTAAATCGTGTAATGTTTTATTTCGTATCTATTTTCAGGTTGGTCATTAAAAAAATGTTATCTTTCATTAACAAGTTCTAAGTCCTATAACTTTTTTTTTCTATCCCACCATTACAAGCGAAATCGAAGTATTTTTGAAGACTAATTTTTAGAGTTAGGGTATTAATTTCACTTTTGCATAGATGAGTTTTAACAATGAAAGCGTGTTTGGATAAAATTTTTAGACTTGAAGTTTTGATTTCGCAAAAAAAGAGAATTAAGAGGTATAGATCGAAATTGATGCAGCGAGAATAGATGAGGTCTTGAAATCAAAGCTTTGAGACTTAGGATTGTTCGATTTTTAAAAAATAAATCATTTATTAATTTTCTACGTTTTTTGTTTGTTTCACTAAAAAATCGAATGGGATAAAAGAAGATAAACAAATGTCACATATTAATTGGGGGAAAAAAATTAACGATCAACCTGAAAATGAGAACATAATAAAACGTTAGGCATCTACTTTGACTTCAAAACTTTAGGCACCTAAAATATAAAAAATATATATAGTTTGAACATTTATTTTGCAGTTAAACCATTTCTAAATTATATGTATCATTTTCCTTTTCTTTCCCATAGAGTTCTTATCCCCTCCCTTCTAGGTAAGATTAAAATTATAATTATAATTATAATTTGAAAAAAAATATACATATCCTTTCGATTTCAAGGATTAAAATTTTTCACAAACGTTGAGAAATTCAATTTCTTTAACAAAACATGTTTTATTAGTTTTTTAATGTTAATTATAATCATTGTTATTAAAAGTTGTATTATACAAATAAATAGAGAACAAGCGACATCTATGATTCACACACAAAACACTAATTGCATTATATAAATAAATAAATATTGTAATATATGTTATCTTTAAGTTGCAGATATAATTATTATTGCTAGTTTACCAAATATCAGAATAATTGTCACCAAAATTAACATTTATAAAATACAATCAAACTGATAATTAAAATATATCTGGATTAATATTAATTTTTTTTAAACTTAATATGATTTTTTAATAATTTTAAGAGATTTAACAAAAAAATTAAAAAGTTAAAAGTGAATTTAGTTAAAATATTTAAAATTTTAAAATTTAATATGAAATTTTAAAAATATTAAGAGGGTAAATTAAGATTTTAGAAACAAAATTTAAATTTTTTAAAATTTTAGGTCGGCCGTGACCCCTACCAACTCCTTTAACGATCCGTCCATGATAACATGTCTAGCTTCTAGTATATGTTATCAATTAATTTTAGTCATAATAAACGTTTAAAAAATTGCCATATGTTTTAGGGCAAGGTATACAAATGGTCTCTAAATCAAGTATAAATAATCTTGTTAACCATTAAAATTTCAGAAGTTACGAAATGATCATTATCTAATTATTATAAAATGATCTTTGAATTTTATTAAAATATTATAAAATAGTTATTAAAATTTATTCAACTGTTACAAAATGAGAGAATATTTTTCAACAATTCAACAGTTTGCCAATATTTTAATAACTTTTAAAATTTTAAAGGTGAAGAATCATTTTTACTTGATTTACTTGTCATGTGTGTACTTTATACTATATTTTAAACGTTTAAAAAATTATATATTTGTAACAATTCGATCTCCTTTTGGTCTTAGTCAATGTTTTCACCAACTAATTATTTACACAAAAACAAAATTTTAAAATATAAAAGATTGAAAAAAAGAAAGTAGCACGTTCGACGCATGTGGAAAAGTGCGTATGGTTTAGGTCGAAGAAAAATGTCCAAATGGAAAAGACAAAAGAAACAATATTTTGAATGCACGTTGATCATTTAATATAATTTTCTTTACTAATAATGTTGGGCCAAAACAGGTTGGAAACCCAGTAGTTTTTGTTTTGTTAGGCTTTTTATAATCAAATTAAAATAATGCAAAGCATGTGTATATATCATGCATATTTTTAAATTGTTGATGCATTTCTGTCAATACAATACAGTAAATGAAAAACAGAACAAACTAGATTTCTCACCCTTTAAGTGTTTTTCACTAAACACTTGTATAAATCAGCATAGTATATTTTTAGCGAAGATTAAAAATAAGTTCTTATAGAACGAAAGTATATTTTATTACTTTAAATAATTAATTTAATATTTTATTAATAGATTATAAAAATACTATTAAAATTTATTAAACGTATTTTTTATTATTTTATTAAGAAAGCATCATAAATACAATTAAAAAAAGTAATCACTAACTTACTAAATTGTCACTTGAAAAATTTATAAAGTTACAACGGTAGAAGAAGAAGTCCTCAACAGTCGCTCATGTTGTTCTTCTAGCCGGACACCACTGCAAAGCAACAATGTTAACACTCTAAGCACACAAAATCTCTATGGAAATATGTTTCTTAACAAACTAATAAGAGTGCAAAAGCAGTTCAACAGAATCAATGAAATCCCCAAATAAGGAAATCAATTTCAATAATTTACAGAATATTGGTAATGGTAAAACTATCTCTCAAATAAGGAAATAGTTGTTAAGGTAATTGGAGAATCCCATCAGCGTTTCCAGGCTAATAAGGATAAAATGAAATCCCCAATTTGATTTGAAAAATAATTGCCAACTCCATCTTTGCAGTGTCTCTGTCATATACGAGGAGTGATCACATCTTTTCTTTTGAATTAGTCCAATTCATTCATTCAAGAAAACATGAATGTACTTAATCAGTGGCCTTTTTCCTTTTGAATTAATTTTCATAGTCACATAGTTGGCTAACACCGATAAGATTCGTTTTGAGTGCCTCAACCAGGAACACATTCTTGATTGGTTGATTTTTTATTACTAATAAATTAATAGTAAAATTAACTTTATACCTTGGTCACATAGTTGGCTAACACTGATGAGATTGATTATAACTTAAGAATGAAGTTTTAGTCCTTTTCAATTGAGTTGAAATCCAGTTAACCCATAAATACCAATTCAATTAGAGATTTCATAATAGGTGCATAGACAATAGTAAAGTTGTATTTTAACTCCTTCAAAATATGTATAATTTATTGTCAACCCTCAAATTTAGAAAATTATTAATGACTTTTTGCATTCTATTGTAAAAAAATATACAAACTCTACCGATATTATGAACTCTTTATACAAATGTGTTAAAGATGTTATAATCATTCGATTATAATTCGTTTACAAGTCTAGTGACAATCAATAAAGTTGTTCCTCTAAGTATAATTTGTAGCAATAGTAAGGGTTTTGCAAGAGTAAAATCCATTC
This sequence comes from Hibiscus mutabilis, assembly GCA_019671005.1. Lineage (NCBI taxonomy): Eukaryota > Viridiplantae > Streptophyta > Magnoliopsida > Malvales > Malvaceae > Hibiscus > Hibiscus mutabilis. The sequence continues at coordinate 84,107,470 of CM033714.1, forward strand.
AATTTCAACATTTACAATTTAGTAATACATTCATCTATTATTTTCCTCTACTTCTATTTAAAAAAAAATTAATTTCTAATTTTAGAATATATATATTTTTATTTTGCATAAAGAAGAATTCTACTCTCTCTGTTTCACTAAAACTGTCACATGTTACATTTTTTGTCATTTTTTTTAATTTTGACTATTATTTTTTAAAATATTTTAATTAATTAAATTTTTTAAAATATATTTAAAAACTACTTGATTGAATATTTTTAAATATGTTTATCATATTTTATCAATAATAAATTTTAAATAATAAGATGTCAAAATTAAAAAAAAATGACAAAAAATGGCATGTACAGTTAGGGATGGTCATTTAACTCATACCCGACGGTTTCCGACCCAATCCGATTCTATAGGGTCGGGTTTTTTAAAGAAAAATTTGAGTTCGGGTCGGTTTGAGTTTGATTTTTGAGGATGATGCCGGGTCGGGTAGGGTTCGAGTTTAAGGTAAAAAATGTCATGCCCGACCCAACCCAAAATAATAGTTTAATTTTATTCTAAATATTTAGGTATAATTGCTACAATGTCCATCTCTTTATATATATATATATATATATATATATATATATATATATATATATATTTCAATTATCTCTCTATTTTGTCTAATAAAAATGGAATAATTATTATAATGCTCCATCTCTATTTGTATTTTTTCAATTAGCTCCTTATTTTATCGAATAATAATGAAAATTGATATTTTTTATTTATGTTGGGTCGGTTCGGGTAGAGTTCGGGTTTTTACTTTAAAATTCGGAGTTGGAGTCGGATGGAACATCATAAAATATTGGGTCGGATCAGATTTGAATGAAAGTGTTATATTTTTAGGTCGAATGCAGATTGACCAAAAACCCAATCCAACCTAACTCATGGCCATCTCTATGTACAGTTTTAGTAAGACAAACATAGTATCATGTATGCCAGAAGAAGAAAGACTGAAAACATCATGTAAACTTGAAACGAACTTGCCAATTGGACTCCATTAAATATCTCAAAATCACCCACCATACCCATTTTTGGAGCCCAATGTCGAGCAAATCAAACCAAAGCCCCTTATGGGGAAAATTTTGGAAACTTTGAGGTTGTTTTTACACATAAAAGCCTTCCAAACTGAAGTACATAGTACAAAAAGCGAGTACTAGAGTTGTTTTCTCTTCTTTTCTTTCTTTCTGTGACAAAACTATCTTACATAGTACAACTGTAGTACACTTTGTACTGATATTGTATTACCCATTAAGATTCTTTAAAACCTTTAATTTATATGATCTTGATGTTATCACAATCCACAAGTTTAAGATTTCATCTTTCAATTCTTCATTTTTTGTTATTTGCCTTCCTATCCATGCACTTTTGCATTGCTTAGTTGTTTTTTTAGTAATAATATAATATATACCTATGTGTATTGGTTCACTTTTACAACTTTTATGTGCGAAATTAACATTTTCGATGATTTTCTTTTTAGGTGAAGTGTCTTTAATGAAGACGACGGGTAAAGAGTTTAGCAATACAGTCTACGGTCTAAAGAAGATGAGTTTTGTGGCTTTGCATGACACTACATTAGATTAACATTGTTATAAATAATGATAATTAAAGTAGTGTCATGCAAATTCACAAACCGAACTAATCAATGATCGAAATCTCGTAACTTCATTAATTTTAGGAGATCGATGCCTTTGATGAAGACTAAAAAAGTTGACCCTTATATGTTGCATTGAAATACGATACCAAGTCTAAGGTACATTTTGCCCTCTAATTATACCTTTTTTTTATTAATTAGATATTTACTTTACTCGTCTTCAAAAGTTATTCAACAACTAAACTTGAAACTAATATTAATTAAAGATTTGATATTAAATATTTTATTATTTTACACTATTCAAAGCTTATGACTCTATATCAGTTAATCGTTTTTTAGTGTTTGGTGTGATTTTATGATGATATTTATTCAATTTCTATTAATTTTTTAGTAACATATATTCATCTTGCAAACAAACTGTTCGAACTCAAATATTTTAAAAATTCAGTTAACTGCTTATTACCCCAATTATGTTCTTGATCTAATGCAGAGACAAAGTATGATCGATTAGGGTTGTATGGTCCTAAAATATGGGTGTCCGACCTTTACGGACTTACCGGCAAGATACAACTTGACTTTAGGTGCGGAAGGTTTTGATCCTTTTATTCTTGGCATTGGTAGAGGTATGAAGATTGGGCCATCACCCATCTGACTGCTTGGTCCCGTCGGTTCCTTGGGCTAACGTTGGAATTGTGCAGCCCCGATTGCTGAGATCCTTTCACCATGTTATTCTCAATGTTATGGAAATTCAGTTTTCACTAAAATTTAGGGGAAATAAAATAATGCTTCAGTCACGTATTAATATCTGATATTACATTCTAATCAATATAAAGAATAAAATCATTATATTTCATTCTCAAACACTTCAAAACCTAGCAGATATCTAATCCACATCAGATCCATGATTAGGTAGAAATTTATAGTGTTCATGATTTGGTTGGGTTAAACAATCCATGTAAATAACAAGGAGTTGGTTCAAATTATAAGCAGTTTAGTATTGTTTAAGCAAATTTCGAGTTTGAGGTCTTCTGTACGTGGAAAATCTTTTTTCCGAGACTCACTCACTAAAGTTAGGTGCATGACACGAGTCAATCCGAATTAGTCAGAGCAAAGTCTTAAAAAATTACGGAGACAACAACAAAAACAACCCATGTAAATAACCTACACCAAAAAGGAAGCTGAGGCCGAAAAGTGTGGCCCCAATGTGCACATGCTCTAGATTTGAAGTAAAAGAGAATCGGAACATAGTATGTTGGAAAAAAGATTTGGTGCCCTGAATGAAATAAACCCCACAGTTTAGGCCGAGCAGTAGAGCTAAACACTACTCCTTTACAACCCAAATGATGTGGGGACTGGGGACAAGACAAAAGAGAAAGATTCTCAACAAGCGGTCTTAAATTATGAAGAAATGAATCCATGCTACTAATATATATTCAAACACCTAAAAGCATATTATGCATACCCGTAAGAATCTCCCCACCATATCCACTTTGCCCTCTATAGCTGGAAGAGACCCCATTTCTCAACTCTTCACATGCATAGATATGGATTTTCATTTTATATATAATGAATAAATAAAAAATTTACAAGTGGATAATCGTTTTATAAGGAATAAATAAAACAATTACAACTGGATTTAGAATATTGTCATATTTTTTTATAAGGACACATCACGACATCTAAAATTTATAAATTTGTGGAATTTTTTATGGATTAATATTTGATGCATATATAGTAGGAAACTACTTTTCTACAAGCATGCATATTTGACCTAAAAAATCTAAAATTTAAAATTTTAATCTTAAATCACTAAATCCTAAACTATGAACCATAAACCTTCAATTCTAAATTCAAAACACTAAAACATAAATCAATAAACTCAACTCTTAACCACTAAAATAAATTTATTTGTGTAAACTAAAATTTACACCGGTTAAATATTTTTATTTCATTATAATATGAAAAAATATTTTATGCACAAGCGGTGGAAAAATTCATAAGTACTTAGTTTTTAGGGTTTAAAGGTTAAGATTTAAAGTTTATTGTTAAAGTTTTAGTGTTAATGTTAGATTTTAAGGTTTGATAATAATTATCTTATATAAGATTGTTATCCAATAAACCCATATTGAAATAAAAAAAAAATCTACAAATGAAGTTATGACAAAAAGAAAAGACATGCTAATTTCTTAATCTCGCTTTAGAACTCCTTTAATAATTTTACTATCACTGTACCGGATAATTACGTATTATAATTATTAAATATATAGACTTGGCAAACTTGACTCGAGACCCGAAACTCGAATCGATTCACCCAACCTGAGACTCGATATAGACTCGAACATTGTGGTCCAAATTTGACCTGAACCCGAACTATAAAACCTATGTTTGATTTTGATATAACAAAGTGTTTAAGGCCAAATTTGTAAAATTGAATAAATTTTTAAGTATTCAAAAAGTCTAACAAAATGACAAGAAATCGAACTTAAAATGCTTCTAAGTCAAAAACTTAAACCCCAAAAGTTTTCTAAGTATTTTCATACTCAAATAACCAAAAACACCCAAGTGTATCGATACATTCTTGAGTGTTTTAATACGACTTTTGACTACTGGATTTTTTTATTGCAAAATTGTACCGATACGGTTAAGCCCGTATCGATACAACCTTCATCTAAGTTTATATTTTTAGTTACGAGTATCGATACGACTTCACATGTACCGATACAGGGTGTTAAGATTTTTAAATCTTTGCATTTAATATATGACCGTTGCCTTGTCAGTTATTGGAATCAACAATCTTCAAATTTCAGTTAACCCGTATTGATACGCCCCCTAGGCGTACTGATGCAATTTTCCTTAGAATTTTCCCTCAGATTTTAGTGAGCTAAAACCGTATCGATACGGCTATACCGTATCGATACACCTATATTTTTTACACTATACCCGTTTCGATACCCCCTTAAGCATATCGATACTCCTTTGTACAACAACTATTTCTTCTTATGGCTGGTACCGATACGGCTCCTCGTGTACCAATACGGTAGGTTACCAAACAACATTTGTTACGAGAAGAAAACAGCCCAACGACTCTATTGATGATCCCAACCACCCAAACAATTAGAAATCAATGAGGTGATATAAAATCAAGTCTCCAGAGCTTCAACAACAACAAGTCAAATGCATTCAAGCAGAAATCCATCTTACTTTGAGCCTATTAGAGTCATATCCTTTATAACCTACTTGTGTTAAGCAAATTTGTAATTTTTCATTTCAAATTGGGTTGAGTGTAGTTGTATTTGGGCAAATCATTTACCTTTGAGAGGTTTTTCACTAGTTTGCCAATCTTCTTGTAAAAGAGAGTGAATTTGATCAAGCTTTGGATAGAAAGCTTTGATCTTTGTAACAGTTTCCTCCTAAGCCTAGAAAAAAGGGAAGAATTTCTTAGTGAAATTGTTTGAAATCCTTAGTGGGGAGGTAAGATAGTGGATGTAGAGCTTGTTAGAAGCTTGAACCACTATAAATTTCTTATGTCACATTTTTTCTTATATCCTTTTGTTTCCCTTCATTTTTAAAAGTGTCAATTCACCCTCTCTTGGCCAAACCGAGTTGATTGATCATCCTAACAATTGGTATCAGAGCCTAGCTCATTTGAGGGATTAGCATCCACTTGAGACGATCTTAGAGGTGATTCAATCAACCGACATTCAAGCCATGACGTCTACTTCTGGCTACAACTTGTACGAGTCTCAATTCGTCACCAAATTGCCCTATTTTAATGGGGATAATTATCCCTATTGGAAGAATTGCATGAAGCTCTTCATCAAATACAATGACTACCTCCTATAGGATGTAGCGGAAGACGGACCAACCATACCGGTGAAGAAAGAATGATGCTGGTTTGTTTCAAAGTCTAAGCTTGAGATGACCGATGAAGAATGGAGGTGCTTACAAGTCAATGATAAAGCTATGCGCATGCTCTTTTGTGCTCTTGGACCGAATAAGTACTCGAAGATGTCTTCTTGTACAAGTGCAAAAGAGATATGGGACAAGCTTGAGTCAACATATGAAGGCACAAATGATGTCAAAGAAACCAAGATTGGACTCCTCAACTTGAGCTACGAGAATTTCAAGATGGAGCTTGATGAGAGCATCACCAAGATGTTCGATCGTTTCTCCGTCATCGTTAACGGTCTCAAAGGTTTTAGAGAAGTCATCCTAAAAAACAAGCTAGTCCAGAAGCTCATCTACTCCCTTCTTGAGTCATGGGATGGAAAAAGGGCTGCCATCATCGAGGCTAAGAACGTTAAAACCTTAAAGCTCGATGCTCTTATGGGATCTCTTCTAACCCATGAGATCATGAAGAAAGGAAAAGAAGATGAGAAGAATAGAGAAAAGAAGAAGGTCGAAAATAAAGAAGTAGAAAAGAAAAAGATGGGAATTGCTCTCAAAGCTTCTCAAGAAGAGTGTGATTCTAGTGAGGAGAAAGATGAAGAAATTGATATGCTAGCCAAACGATTCACTCGGTTCATGAAGTTCAATCGAGGAAGAAAGTTCCATCGAAAATGAGGCTTCAAAAATAAGAAAAAAGAGGAGGAGAATGATCAACTAATTTTCTATGAGTGCAAGAAGCTATGGCACATAAGAACCGAATGCCTTAAACTTAAAAGGAAGAGCTTAGGGAAGAAGAAGAAGCTCAAGGCAAATGTTGCTACTTGGAGTGATGAGGAATTATCCGATGAAGATGAGCAAGAAGTTGCCAACCTTTGCCTTATAGCTCTTGAAGAAGATCCTAAGGTAACCTCTAACTCATCTTCATTTGATTTATCTTTTGATGAACTTCAAGAAGCATACGATGAGTTACAAGAGGTTTATAACGAGTTGGCTGAAAAGTTTAAGGAATCAATTTTGAAAAACAAAAAAAAACAATTTTCAATTTGAAAAAACCAAAAAGATTCTCTTTCTAAAACCAACTCTGAACTTGAAAAGAAGGTTTTTGATTTACAACAAAAACAAAATGATTTTGAAAATAAAAATCTTGATTTTAAACAACCTTCTTTCTAAAGTTCATGATGATCACCACAAGGAGGTGAGTGATCTTAAAGCTTCTCTAAGCAAGATTGGGAAACAAAGTTTTGAAAAAGTAAGTTCTTCAAAACCCAACTATGTAAAGAGAATCTTCAATGGGATCAAACAAAGAGGCTTCCCAATGCCCTCATATGGTAAGAAGGTTAGAAGTGTGTGGGTTCTTAAGAACTAATCGCTTCTAACAACATTAGTGCTCTGTCTTCTCGGATTCCCAAGGGAATCGAGATTTTGGGAGCTAATACTCATGGACCTAAAATGATTTGGGTACCAAAAACTAAGGTTTAATTCTTTGTTTGTAGGGGGCATTGCTACAAGGCCAAAACTACATGCGCAAATTCGTGGTACCTTGATAGTGGATGCTCGAGGCACATAACCGGTGACAAGAGTCAGTTCTTGGAGCTAAAACCAAAGAGTGGAGGAGTAGTGACTTTCGGTGACAACTCCAAATGCCACGTTGAAGGAATTGGTTCCATTGGTAATCATTATTCTATCCTTATAGACAATGTTTTATATGTTAACGGTCTAAAACATAAAATTTTAAGTATAAGTCAACTTTGTGATAAATGTTGCAATGTTCTTTTTTATTTAAATGGTTGCAAAATTATAAACATTAAAACTAAAAATTGTGCTTATTGGTCATCGAATAGGAAACATATACATGATGTATTTAGATGACATTCATATTTCAAATGCATGTTTTGTTGCAAAATATAAACTTGACTCATGGTTATGGCATAGAAAACTAGGGCATGCAAACATGAGTGTTTTAGAAAAATTGGTTTCAAATGATATAGTAAGAGGTTTGCCAAAAATGAAGTTTTCTTTTGATAAAATTTGTGATGTTTGTGCAAAAGACAAACATAAAAGAGTTTTACAATTGATCCACATGGATCTTTTTGGCCATATTAAGACTATGAGCTTGGGTGGAAAATCATATGCATTTGTTTTAGTTGATGATTACTCTAGATTTACTTGGGTTCTATTTTTAAGTACCAAGGATGAGACTTTAGAAAAATTCATCACGTTTTCAAAAATTACTCAAAATGATGTTAGTCATTCTATTTCTCACATTAGAAATGACCATGGAACCGAATTTCAAAATTTAGGTTTTGAGAATTTTTGTAACTTAAATGGTATAAGCCATAATTTTTCCGCTCCTCGTACTCCTCAACAAAATGGGGTTGTTGAGAGGAAAAATCAAACTTTAGAAGAAATGGCTAGAACCATGCTTTGTGAAAATAATTTGTCAAAGTAATTTTGGGCGGAAGCCACTAATACAGCTGTTATATTGTCAACCGAGTAATGACTAGGCCAATTTTAAAGAAAACTCCTTATGAGATTTTAAAATCCAAAAAGCCTAACATTAGCTATTTTCATCCTTTTAGATGTAAATATTTTGTTTTAAATAATGGAAAAGACAATTTGGGCAAATTTGATCCTAAAAGTGATGAAGCTATTTTCTTAGGTTATTCTTTAAATTCTAAAGCCCATCGAGTATTTAATAAAATAACTTTGGTAGTTGAAGAGTCTATTCATGTTGTTTTCGATGATAACCTTTTTTAGAGGAAGAATTCTTGTGATGATGATAATGTAAGAATTTTTGAAGCCAATGATGGTGGGCAATCATCAAAGGTAGATGAAGTTACATCCAAAGAAGAAGAAGCACAAGATCCACCTCTAGAAGCATTGAAGGACATGACTCTAGAGGAGAAGGAAATAAGCTACCCAAGGAAGTTTAACTATGTCAAAGGTGGTGGGATTTTGGGTGATCCATCCAAATGGGTAACTATTGGGAATCGTCGGTACACCCTACGACGCATCGAAAAAATTATCTAGCATATTCCACCAGTGATCCGTGTACGAGAAACGAATTCGGGGTGAAAAGGGATGAAACGTTACCTTAAGTAAATCTAAAAAACTGTAGGGATTTAGGAGAATCCAATTCTTCTAGCACGATATCGATTCCAAGTCGTCACAACAGCGCTGCAACCTCTACGCAGTCCACCCAAATAAAATGAACAATATTTTACTTCTCTAACTGTTAGAGAAGTTTTTTTTGCAAAAGGCATATATTCGGTTGCTAGACCTTATGCCTTTATATAGCATTCAAAAACCTAATTCTAATTAAATTCAGATTCATTAAATATACAATATATTTAACCGAATATAATTAAATATGTAGAATCTGATTATACTTTAATTAGGTTTCTTTAGAGATATATATTTTAATAGTATTTGATAATTACAATAATTATCTAGTATTAAAATATATATAAACGAGATTATCTATAATTACAATAATTATAATAACTTTGGTTTATACTTATTACGTGTACAACAAGTTTGTACACATGCTATCTAGTCGATATTTGTTCATTTCAATCATAGGGTGTGACCCTTGTAGGTTCATGTAATGTTAGCAGTAATATCTAGAATAATTCTAATATTACAAGCAATGAGTAACATCTAGCAATGCATCATTACTACCTAAGTTACAGGAAGTCATGGTTCGACATAACTTTTTTTGTGACTAACTATTTTCATGTATTACACCCTTTTGTCCTCATATCTAGATCAGACACAAGTCATGGAATAGTCACACTTGTATAGTCCATCTAATATTTCTTGATATCTTGAGTAGACTATTATAAATGAATAACTATGATATCTCATATCAATTTATTCGAGCATGGCCATGCGTTTTCTAGTCTCACTCAATCAAGTGTCATATGATATTACTCCTATTATGTATGAGGGACAAATCCTATCTTGATAAACCTTATTCCGCTACATAGATTGCGACATATCCAATACCAGTCTTTATAGTATAGTCAGTTATGACACACGTTTGACCACATCAAAATATGCCACTCACGATGTTGAAATAATGATGATCTCAAGTTTGAGGATCATACATGTAGTTACCACTATGAGCAATGTTGTGACTTTCACATAATAATCCAAGAAACATGCTCATAGCGGGTCAGTTCAGTATGTCATTCTCTAACACATACTTATGTATTGATTTTGACATCTTCACGTCAATGACAACACTTTGTCATCAATCAACTATATATTAGTCTTAATATATTATTGTTGTCCATGCCCACAATAATACTCGACTAAGGACATTCAAGAATAACTATATTATTCTATGGGCTTTATTATAATTCAGTTTATTTATAAATGCATAAAATAAGACTGAAAAATAATAATGGCTTTATATTAATAAATATGATAAAATAAGTATGTCTTTTACAACCATCTCATTATTGGTCTTTGGGCATACTTCAACAGTAACCACTAGACTTTCTCTTAAAAATGCTTGTAATGTTGCATTTATCTCATGCATTGAGCCTAAAAATATCAAAAAAGCATTAAAAGATGATTATTGGATATTGGCTATGCAATAAGAGTTAAACCAATTTGAGAGAAGTCAAGTTTGGACACTAGTTGATAGACACAGTAATAAGTCTACCATAAGAACTAAATGGGTTTTTAAAAACAAACTAGATGAGAGTGGTAACGTAATGAAAAAAAAGGCTAGACTTGTTGCTCAAGGTTGCACTCAAGAAGAAGGAATCAATTTTGATGAAACCTATGCACTCGTAGCTAGAACAGAAGCTATTAGGATGCTTCTTGCATTTACATGTTATCATGAATTTAAGCTTTTTCAAATGGATGTAAAAAGTATTTTTCTAAATAGTTTTGTTAATGAAGAAGTGTATGTAGAACAACCACCCGGTTTTGAAGATTCAAAATACCCAAACCATGTTTTTAAACTTACAAAAGCTTTATATGGTTTGAAACAAGCTCCTAGATCTTGGTATGAAAGATTATCAAACTTTTTAATTAAAAAAGATTTTGAAAAAGGAAAACTAGACACTACACTCTTCATTAAAAGAAAAGGCAAAGACATCTTAGTAGTTCAAATTTATGTTGATGATATCATTTTTGCTCCTACTAATGAGTTACTTTTCCAAGAATTTACTAAGTTGATGCAAGGTGAATTTGAGATAAGCATGATGGGGGAGCTCTCATTTTTCTTAGGACTCCAAATCAAACAGAGAAATGATGACATCTTCATCAATCAAGCTAAGTACATCAAGGACATGTTCAAGAAGTTTGGCTTGGAGAATGTGAAACCTCAAGCCACACCATTGAGATCTTCTACAAAGCTTGATAAAGATGAAGGAGGTAAGTGCGTTGATTTAAAGCTTTATCGCTCTATGATAGGATCTTTGCTTTATCTTACCACAAGTAGACCATATATAATGTTTAGTGTTTGCTTGTGTGCTAGATTTCAAGCTAGTCCTAAAGAGACACACCTTATAGCCGTTAAAAGAAACTTTAGATACCTTAGAGACACACATTGTTTAGGTCTTTGGTATCCTAGAGATTCCTCCTTTGATTTGCACGCTTATTCGAATACGGATTATGGAGGTTGTAAGATAAATAGAAAGAGTACCTCTGGTACTTGTCAATTCCTATGTAGTATGCCCATATCATGGTTTTCAAAGAAACAAAATAGTGTAACATTATCTACCACCAAAGCGGAATACATATTGGCCGGAAGTATTGTGCGCAAGTCCTTTGGATAAAGCAACAACTTTTAGATTACGGATTTAATATAGTACCATCCCTCTTAAGTGTGACAACACTAGTGCCATATGTCTCACTAAGAATCTCATCCAACATTCTAAAACCAAGTACATAGAGATAAGACATCATTTCATTAGGGATCATGTCTTGAAAATGATGTTGTTCTAGAATATGTAGACACCTTGAACCAATTAGCAGATATCTTCACTAAACCCTTAGATAAAGAGCGTTTTGGTCTCTTAGGAGAGAGTTAGGTTTAACTACTCTACCATGAACCTTAGAGCCTTTTTAGTGTCTAAAATTGCTTGAATTTGGTTGATTGCTTTGCTTATGCGTTTTTGCTCTTATAAGCATCTATGCTTGTTGCTAGGGGAGTATGTATATTTTTTTCATACATGATGTTCACATATCATACACATGTATTTTGATTCAAGTAAAATCAATTTTTTGAGCACCTTAAAATAAAAAATGACATTTTTGGCTCAAGAGTACCAATATGGGATAATGTGTATTGGTACGGGTATCATGAGACAGTTTTAGTACATGTTAACTTGTACCGGTATGAGGTCACGTATCGAAATAGCTAAAAACTGTTTCAGTACAATGTTTCGATAAGCACATGTAGTGTACCGATACGCGTAGCCGCTAGAGAATTAAATGAGTCTTTAAAGGGGGTTTTTACTTTAATTAAAACACTCCAAATCCTAGATACAATTTTCATCTATAAAAACCTCTCAAACCCTCTTGTTTTTTCACACAATTCTTCAAAACTTCTAAGGCCTTTTGGGTTATTCATCAAACCCTAGCGAAATCATCAAGATTTGTGCATGATCATCTCCTAATTCATCCATAATCTCATATTCTAGGTATAAACTTCTTTTCTTTATTTCTTAATTTCGCTCTTATTTATACACTATTTTCATTTCAAATTTATATATTTAATATGTATATGAACTGTTTTTCAACAATTTTGTAAAAACTTTTTCAAATCTGAATTTTTTTTGTTCGAATATAAAATTATATCGTATATTTTTCAACTCTGTTTTTTAATTTTCTTTTTACCAAAAATTCTTTTTAAACTTGTATATAATTTTAAACTATACGGTATAGGTTTTTACAATACATTGATCATTGGATTGTTCATGGTGATTTATGCATACATATTTTTTTGTGGTTTAATTTTGATTTCAGATCTTGTTATGACACCTAAGAAACGAGCAAGAAGAGAATTAGGACAATCATCCAATACCAATTCCGACAACGATGGTACCAAACCAAACCTCACCTATATCTTTCAAGGTTATAAAATTTGTCGTGGGCATATTGTTTCAATCCTTTTTTGTCTTCCAAAAGATTTCAATTTAAATACCTTGAGCTAATGCATCAATGGAGGTTTATGCCTTTTTTAAGCATACCCAAGATTTTATACTGAAACCTTGTTTTTATCTTTTATTCCAATGCCCAGTGTATTTATAACCAAGATATATCCGAGGTTGTTGCTATTGAATCTTATTTCATGGGAAATACATTTCAAATTGATTCTTCGATTTTAGCAGATGTTTTTGGTTTTGAGGATGCGGGTATTGATAATAAGGACTCGTTGGGATATGTTCTTGGTGGCTCCGTGACCGTGCTTGATGCTCATGATCCCATCCTTCACCTTATGATCACTTGGTGGTTTTGCCTATCCGGTGGAAAATTCTCAACAATCCACCAAGTCGATGACTTTTGAATTCGTTGCTTTCGTGAGGGTAAGCGTTTGAACCTTGCTCAAATTATGTTTGCCAAAATAGTCCTCATTGTGCAAAATCGCCATACAACTCTTGTTTTATCCTTCACCTATGGCACCACTTTGAGCTACTTGTTCCACAAGTTGGAGATTGATTGTTCTCATGATGTTACCGAACCTCTCACCGAAACGATTGATGAGTGCTCTCTCCATCGTGCAAAGTTTTCATATTATAATAGAGAATAGATCCGTGTCGCGGATCTCCCTCAAGGTGCTCAACCCGATCCGGCGGCAGCTCTTCAAGTTCCTCAAGCTCCGATAGCCCAATCTTCCCTTGATGCTCTCGTGCTTATCTCGACGAGAAATTTTTATCTTTGGACACTACCATGAACTCTGGATTTGCCGCTATTGACACTCGTTTCACATCCTTGGAGGAGAAAGTTGCTTCTATTGAGAATCGCCAAGCTTCGATGGACATATCTCTTACCACTTTTCATGGAGAATGGCAACAATCTCTTGGAACTAATGCCAATGATGAAGATGAAGAGGATGAAGAAAAAGTTGATGAAGACGCTCATTAGGCTCTTGCATCTTATGACATATCATATCATATTAGGATTTGTTTTATGCACCTATGTCTTTGTTTTATAAACTTCTATGTTTTGCATTATTTGTTTTGGTTTATGTTCTTAGGAATTAAGTTGGATTATTAATGTTGCTTTGAATTTTAATGATATCTATGTTGTTTCTTTATGCTTGGAGTACCTTTAATGTTTATATCTTGCTTTATTTATATCTTATTGATTTTGATCTAACAAAAGGGAGAAGTAAAGAGCACTTAGATTTTTCAAAACTATATCTTTTAATCTTAAAGAAATGGGGAGTATCTTTCAAACCTGCTTAAAAATTTACTTTGGTTTTGTTGTATCAAAAAGGGGGAGATTGTAAAGCCTATGTTTGATTTTGATATAACAAAGTGTTTAAGGACCAATTTGTAAAATTGGATAAATTTTTAAGTATCCAAAAAGTCTCACAAAATGACAAGAAATAGAAATTAAAATGCTTCTAAGTCAAAAACTTAAACCCCAAAAGTTTTTCTAAGTATTTTCATACTCAAATAACCAAAAACGCCCATGCGTATCGATACACTCTTGAGTGTTTTGATACGACTTTTGGCTACAGAATTTTTTAATTGTAAAATCGTACCAATACGGTTAAGCCCATATCGATACGACCTTCATCTGGGTTTATATTTTTGGTTATGAGTATCGATACGGCTTCACCTGTACCGATACAGGGTGTTAAGATTTTCAAATCTTTACATTTAATATATGATCGTTGCCTTGTCAGTTATTAGAATCAACAATCTTTGAATTTCAGTTAACCCGTATCGATACGCCCCCTAGGCGTACTGATGTAATTTTCCTTAGACTTTTTCCTCAGATTCCAGTGAGCTAAAACTGTACCGATTCAGTTATACCATATCGATATGCCTGTGTTTTTACACTATACTCGTTTCGATACATTTCAATACGTCATCAAGCGTATCGATACCCCCTTTGTACAACGATTATTTCTCCTTATGGCAAGTACCGATACGGCTCCTCGTGTATCGATACAGTAGGTTACCAAATAGCATTTATTGCGGGAAGAAAGCAGTCCAACGGCTCTATTGATGATCCCAACCACCTAAACGGTTAGAAATCAATGAGGTGATATAAAATCAAGTCTCCAAAGCTTCAACAACAACAAGTCAAAAGCATTAAAGCAAAAATCCAACTTACTTTGAGCTTATTAGAGTCATATCTTTTGTAACCCACTTGCGTTGAGCAAATTTGTAATTCTTTATTTCAAGTTGGGTTGAGTGTACTTGTATTTGGGCAAATCATTTACCTTTGAGAGGTTTTTCACTAGTTTGTCAATCTTCTTGTAAAAGATAGTGAATTTGATCAAGCTTTGGGTAGAAAGCTTTGATATTTGTAATGGTTTCCTCCTAAACCTAGAAAAGGGGAAGAATTTCTTAGTGAAATTGTTTGAAATCCTTAGTGGGGAGCTAAGGTAGTAAATGTAGAGCTTGTTAGAAGCTTCAACCACTATAAATTCCTTGTGTCACATTTTTTTCTTATATCCTTTTGCTTCCCTTCATTTTTAAAAGTGCCAAGTCACCATTTCTTGGCCAAACTGAGTTAATTGATCATCCTAACACGAACCAAAATCAAACAGAGCCAAATTCGGCTCAAAATTTACTGAACCGAAAATCAATCTGAGCCGAAAGTAACCAGAACCGAAATCAACCCGAATCGAAAGTAACCTAAACCGAAAATCAACCCGAACTAAAAACAGCTCGAACCAAAAGTAATCTGAACTAAAAATAAACTGAATTTAATTTGCCCAAATCTGATCCATAACGAACATCAACTTGATTTTGACCAGATAATTGAGCCGAAATGAACGAATAAATTATTTTTATTTATTTTTAGTTTTATGATAAATATTAAATATGTATATTTTATTTTTTTTCTATGTTACTGATTATCAACTAGCTTTAGTAAAAGTTTAATGGTTTAATATATCTTTTCTCCTTTAAAATAAAATATTCATATTTGATTCGACAATTTAAATATATATATAATTTTATTTTTTTACTTTTAATTGTTTATTTAGTTTAGTCTTTTATTTTATTTATGATATTAATTAAATATTCAAGTCAAAAATTTAAATATCTAATTAAATTTCAAATAATTAAAACATAGAGATCCATTAGCCTAGTGGTTAAGGATGCTCATATTGTCCCATCTTGTATGGGTTCAAATCTTGGTATGAGAATGTAATCTCATATTTAGTAAAAAATAATTAAAACATACCTAAATTAATTTTAATTCATAAATAAATAAATATAATAAAAGTATATTTTATTAAATAACTTTCAAATAGTCTAATTCTAATTTTGTAAAATCAAAATTTTTCGTCTTAGAAATTATGCAAATCTTTATTTTAAAAAATAGAAAATAATCAATTAAAACTCGATAATGAACACAATATGAAATTCAAGTTTTAAACTTTAACAAGCATTACAGGTTGAGTTTGTGTCAGATTATCATCTCTTAATTATAGTTTAATTCAAAATATTGAACAGTCAATAGTTGAAATTGAGCCTAAATGATAAGATTGACAAAAAATATATATATTTTACGTGAATATATCAATAATTATATATATACTCAATTGAATACATACCCATCTCAACTCGAATTGACCTAAAGACCCAAAGATTGACTAAAATTGAAAATTGGTCTATCTAATATTGACTCGAACCGAAAACTGATCTGATCTCATATTGACCCAACCCGAAATTCAACCAATCCGATATTAATCTGACCTGATACCCGACCCCGACCCAAAATTGCATAGACCTGATCTAAATCTGAATCAAACTCGGCCTAACCCGAATCGAACTTAAACTGAATGCGACCTGAACAAAAAATCAAACCGAACCAAATTGACCCGAACCGAATGACCCGATTACCACCTATACAAATATATGGCAAATAAAAAATATATAAAGGGCTTATTTTTACTCTTTATAGTAAAAAGTATGTATTTAAATTTTAGATTTTAAACGCATGTCATCATTTTTAAAGAAACAAAATAGGAGTGTTTAATTGCATCTAATTTCCACTCATTATTATATTTTGGTTAACCGATGGCCGGTGAACAACACTAGCGTTGGTCGTTGATCGATTGACCGTCAGAATTCCTTCTCCCTTAAGTTTTTCATATCTAGTTCACGTTTGTTTTATGTAGTTTTGTATGCATTTGTGGTATGTTTTTCCTCTATCTTGTGATGGGTGACACACTTCTGTCTTATGCACGTTTTTGCCAATATTTGTGGTAAATTTGTGTTCATAGATAGTTTTTTCACTATGCCAGTTCTGATTTGTGGTTGTCTGTGATCTTTTATTAGTTTGATCTCCTTTTATGGTTTACTTGCCGATGTAGTCAGATCTATTTTTTGAAGCAGTCTGCAAAATTAATGATTTCGCTCACCACTCCTATTTCGATCCTTAAGAGTACATGTGAATAAAAACAATGATACTTGTTATTTGCTTCTTCTCTCTAACATTTTATCTTATCTATATCGTTGTAGTTTATAGGACATGTTTTATTGGACATTCTTTTGGCTATACATTTTACTGAGATCTGAGTATGTTTGTTTTTTCACAAGGATCAATGTGTTGATCCAACTCAACCCCTAGATCCGCACTAGCACCTATGCATTAATGACCCAGGCCCAATTTCAAAAGAAGAAAAAAACAATGATACCTAGAAGAGCTTTATTTTGTTTTGCTTCTTCTCTTTTTTGGTTAATACAGAGCAGAAATCAGAGTTTACGAACGCAAAGCCTCAAAAGCTTCCTTATGAACCAGGTCATCAATGGATTCGCACAACAACAGAGTTACCTAGAAGAGCTTTATTTTGTTTTGCAAGGATTCGAAAGAAGAAAAAAACATAGTATTGTAACGAGTTAACAATAAATATTACATGTGAATGTGATCGTAGATTTCAGTTTTTTCTTTTCTTTCTTAGTTTCAATTTTGATTGTTTTATAACTTTTAAAGAAAACAAATTAATCATCCTGTTGCTATAATAAATAAGAGGAAGAGGAATTAAATATATTCAATGACATTGAGTGTAAGTTCTTTGAATAGTTTAAACATGGTAAGAAAATATTTGTCCTTTTTCATGGTTTGATATGAGAATCATACCATTGAGTGTTGAAATCAGTAGAGACAAGATCATCAAATATCATCCCAATCCCAATTGCAATTTGCCATTTCGAAGCCACTGCTCGTTATAGGTTCTTGCCATGTCTGTGAATCCGTGCCACTTATGACGGGCATGGTCATGGTTTGATCCTCCATTGTTTCTCCACTGTAATTATAGATACTCGAAGTACGAAACAAGGTCAATATTGTAGATGGATATTTCTCAAAACAACTCGAGCTCAAACTTGAAAATTGAAATTGTAAGTCTTGCGACATGGTAGAAGAACCCTGGCAGACACCATTGAACGAAGAGGATGGACGAAGCTGATCATGGTCCTTCCTTTGTTGCTGCGGTTGAATTGTAATAAAGCTATCGAATCTACTGATAACACTGGAGGCAGCGGATGTCTTGGTCCGCTTGTTTTTGCGGCCACCACCGACCGGAACGTTGCGAAGAGTGCCGCCTTTAGTCCAATGTCTTCTACAAGTATTGCAGAAATACCTAGGTTGTGACTTGTTATAGTTGTAATAACAAAACTTACTGTTGGAAGAATCACACCTCGGACACTTCAATGGCGGCTCTGATTCCGGCTGCTGGTTTTGTTTATGTCGCCTCTTCATGGACGAAGCTTTCGGTAGCTCAGTATTTAGAGCAGCCTGTAACAATGACTGTCCCTGGTTAGAACTCAATCCCATGTCTCAGAAACTCTTTCAAAATCCTGAAAATTTTAAAGCTCTGGGATCGAAGAATGAAGTGATCAAATCAACCTGAAGAAAAACCAGTGATGATCATGAGATTTGTTCATTATAAACATACCAGTGTGTGTTTTTTAAAAACAAATTGGATAATTCCCTGGAAATTGATGAGAAATGGGCTATCCAAAGAATTTTATAGTGCAAATAGAGAATGAAGATAGGGGTAGTTTTACGGTACGCCATGGTACGGTGCGGCCACCAACTAAAAATGTTATAAGATTTAAAATATAAAATCAAAAGTTTTACACTATTTGATAACATTTTCGGTACTTACAAAAATTTTAAATGTTATCAAAAGCGATGAAAGTTCCAATACTCGAAGTTAAAGTTTTGATAATTACCACCAACCGAAAATATTATCAAACAATGTAACATTTTCAATTTCATGATTTAAATCTTATAACATTTTCAGTTGGTGTCACACCATATCATGCCATATGTTAGAACACACTGAAGATAGGCCAGGGGAGAGTTACTAAGGCGTGAAGGTGGTAGGTTGGTGACACGTGGAAAGGAGAGGACCGTTGATAGCGGAGTGATTGAATAGGGATGAGATGTTAAGTCCCTTAAGTAAGATGAACTCAAATTCTGATGTTTTGAATGAAAATAATTGAATTGGGAGAGGATTGCTTTCATAACGACAGTTTGTAAAACCTGGTCTGAATTAAATGATTAATAAATCGAATACAAATAATTATAAAAAATACATAGGTAACAAGTTAACTGTTAAATTAGTAAAGCATATACAAATTCAAATTGATTTGTCTACAAGGTGCATATTGTCAAAGGATTAAGAATATATATAAACATATACTGTTGAAAAAATAGACAGTTGCAAAACGAGGTGTTAGCACTTACTGAAAAATAATAAAATATATAAATCAAACTAAATCGTGTCGTGGTATTAGCCACTGCATTAGAAGCGAATTCGCTCCGATGTGTGTAATCGCTACAATGAACGAATGACCCCATAAGATTAGCACTCTTCAAATTTCGTACACCCGAAAGATGGAGTAGATTTTGGTAGTAATGCTCTTCTCTCAACTAAAAAACAACACTTATGATAGGTTTATGAAAATCAAAGAGAGTGTTTCTAAAGCAAACACTTGCTTAAGAGTGTAACAAATGAGTAAAATTGCCTATTATTTATAGGCTAAATAATTAGTGCAAAATCGTTATTTTCACATTACACTTTAATTCTATTTATGAATTAAATAATTATAACTTTAAATATTGTAATGAACATTAACAATAATCACCTTTAAATTATTTAAAAATTAAAATATATACACGCAGGTGTCGGCTCGGCCATATATGTGAAAATGATGGATCGTCGGGTCTAGAAATTTTGCTAAATTATTGCTGTCCCAATCCTTCATGTAATTCCCTTGTTTTTCCAAGACAATACGTATAGAAATATTTACATGTAATGGCAATAGATATAATGCATATATAATATATAAGGAATGAAGAATATATATGCTTTGTAGGTGTAGGGTCCATTTTGGTGTCAAATTCGTAAGCACCGGCCGGCCATGAAATTGACTTAACATGGCAGAAGAAAAAGCAAAAGAAAACTAAAATCAATCACTCTCTTCATTTCTTTCTGCATATATCATGAACATGCAATCGGATAAAACATCAAATCTGGGATTTAATTATGTTGTTCATAATCTCATTCCCAAATTTGGCATCCCACCGTTTTTTTAACGTGATACGTATTTTTTTTATCAAATTAGTATATAATTTGTACTAATTTGTTTTCCAATCTAGTATCTAAATTTATTGTTTTTTTTCTAATGTGAGTTATTTGTTCATTGTAGTATCAAAATTTGATATAATGTGTCTGAATTTGACAAATTTAATATGGGATCACGTAATAATTTTGTTATATGTCACAATTTTATAAGTTGTTGAAATACTACATCATCAATAGTCGTATTAGAAAAACAAATAAATTCAAATATCAAATTAACAAAATTACAAACCAAATTAAATAAAAACACACAAATACCACATTTAACAAATAACAAGCTCATATTCTAAATCATATATTAAGCCATTTATATTCTACTAAACGTCATGATTTTTGGTAATATTACATCTGATTCTTTCGCATATTTTAATTTGAAATAAATGGTAACCAATAGGACATATTATGAAACAAATCGGGCAATCGAATTTCCTTTCCAGGCCAATAGGAAATATTTAGTATATTGTACTATATATATGTACGTATGTGTGTCACATTTTAATTTTTAGCTCTGTTAAATGAGTTCTAATTAAATTACCAATGTATTTTCTATATACAATGTTTAAATTGTCCAGACCTCTTCAAAAGTTTACAAATTAAAAGGGATAATGCATTAGCACATTCGAGTCCATCTTCTTTTATATATTGCAATAACAACACTTTCAGTTGAACTAAAATTTAATGATTAAATTTATTAGTGTTTAATATTTAATTATTAAATTATTTTTAATTAAAATTCTCCGGCCCTAATTTGGAAACTAGGGGGTTAGAGTTTCAGCATAGCCTTTCAAATCAGCAAATGTATTTCACGCTCAATCCAAACTGCTAATTTCACTGATTGGAGGTGGTTGATCAATGTGTATGGATTAGGCCCATGAGAGAGTAATGAAGAAGTAAGGCATCTTTATATAATAATATATTAAAGAAGGAAATGTTATGTCAAACCTAGAGCATCTACGGTTGGCTGAATAGAAGGAAGGTGTCACCCTCAAAATTAGCGTAAAAATAGAAGTGTTTAAAATACAATCGGTTAATATAAAGCTAAAGAAAAATTACAGTCTGTTATAACCGATTAACTTATCAAGTACATAATCGGATAAAATTTTAAGCTAAAACCGACGCTATAACGTTCTCCATAACTAATCTTATAAATTGCATGGTTTTTTCTAATTGCGACCTAAAAAATTACCATCAAGAAACTCACGTGACACTCTTGAATGTAACAAAAATTACTACAAATTGTTTAATTTTTTTTAAAGTGGGCATTGCAACATTTTAAATTAAACCCAATCGTAATGTAACCTTCTTAGTTGTAATTGAATACGATCAATTGTGTAACTTTTTAAATCAGACAATATTACATTTCAAGTATGTTGTACCAAATCAAGCTCGAGCATTTAAAACAGTACATAGATGATTACACTAACAGAAAGCTATTAGAAATATGAAGTTTAACTATTGAAGTTCGGTCGACAATGAAGAAGAATTCCACATCTACTTCACAAAGTATCTCTGAAAAGGGGAAAAAAGAGAAAATCACAGAGCATTTGGCACTCATTCTACTCAGTAAAACTCCCGGTCGCCAAAACACATTGGGTGCAATAGTAAATAAGGTAGTGCCGGTGGAGGATTATAGATGTAATCATGATTGGCATCTATCTTCATATATATTAGTTACTACAGTATACAGGTTGATATGGGGAAACGAATTCAGTACAACATCTAGCACAAATGTTAAAAGGACCTCATTCTCTAGATGCGCAAAGGCGAGGCAAAGCAGATCAGCTTCTCCTTCAAATTCACACCGCAAACGAATCTTGGCCTACTTAGAATTTGAAATCCTTTTTCTTTGATTTCCCTTCTTTCTCTTGCATCTTACGCTTCCTTTTCTTCTCATTCTGCATCAGAATACATGGAATTAACAATCATCGTGGCATAAAAACACACACATCCAACCATATAAGCCATTGCAACACCATCCCAAGTTAAAAAATTAAGGCTTGACCCAAATCAACTCCAAATTATTATCTTTAAGAAGCATACATATTTTCCATTTCAGATAGAATATCAGTATCAAGTACAACGGACCTAAGTTCATTAAGGCCTAACTAATCCAACATAGTCAAACATAAAGTAGAGAAGGCTGCAGAGATAGCAATACTAACTTTTATTGTTTATACTTAGTCAGGAATCAGTAGGATATTGAGTTTTAGACAAAAAATAACGTGAGCCACTTTCTAAACAATATCATTTTTTTGCATTCTTCACGTCCGTTTTACGGTCCATGTTCGGGGTTCATGACAACCCCTCCCAGCATTGTGCCTTACCAATGCACCCAACACTTATTGGTTCACATTTTAGATAACTTCAGTAACAAAAATTTCATCAAAAAGACTCCAGTAAGCCTTACCTCAGCCACCATATCACTGAAGTCCTCACGCTGACTTCGTAGCTTCTCCTCCTCCCTAGCTTCTTCATACCTGTGAAATCAGCCGAAGTGAGTAAACTGGATTTTTTAACTTTGGGACTAGATATAGTTAGATGGTGGAAGTTATGAATCCAACTCACTTTGCAGGCAACACATTGTCCATAACTTCCAACTCCTCTGGCTGTAGACTGACTTCCACCCTGTCAGATTTTTGACCCTTGAGAAGATCAACCTGCAATAGAAGAAAGTTGTAATCAAATGTCAAATTATGACAATAAAACCAATTTAGTGAGAAAGATTTCTAACTTCACGCCAAATAAAATGCAAAAAGTAGCAAACTTGGGATAACGTTCTAAATCTAAGAACAATTGTAGTCAAGTTAACCAGGGGTAAAGGAACAGCAATATCAAAAAATGAATAGTCATCTCTCTTACCCTTTTGGCTGACGACTTGTCTTGGGTCCCAGTGTTAACCACGTATCTGTACACCAAAAACAAGTTCCACAATATCAAACAAAAATTTGAAACTATAGGAGCAAAAACAAAAACAACAAATTAGATTCTTACGTGTGAGTTGTGCCAAGTAAAGTCCCAGGAGCAATCCTCTCTTCTTTTTCTTCAAGCACCTTTAAAGAAACAAGACAAACACGAAGCAGTGAGAAGAACATCTCATGAATAATATAAAGGAGATATGAATAGTGACAACTGGAGACAGCAAAGTTTCAAATATAATACTCACTTGGTAAAGAGGCCTCTCGGGCTCCTTCCTCTGCTGTTTACGAAGGTCAATTACATCAGGTGTCTCAACTCCGGTGGGAGTACTGAAGTCAAAAGGGCAGAAAATCATCATTAAAATAGTTAATACGCCACAGACAACAAAGAACAATAATGGCTATAAATCAGTAAAAAACAGATTGAGAAAGAACCTGTCATGATAATTTTGGGCAGCAAAACATATTACAACACCAAACAGAAAAAAATAGTATTACCTTGAGAGGCTATCGACAGATTGGATTCCATCCTCCAACTCCTCTTCCTCAATCTGCTCCTCTTCCTCTTCTTCCTCCTCTTCCTCTTCCTCTTCCTCCAAATCACCCCAATGCTTTGACTTATCAACAGGCTCCTCCTGGATTTTATCATTATACACAAGTAAATAACATATTGCAAAATTAAATCATAGGCTCAAGAAATAGAAGTTTAATCCAAACTGTTGAAGCTACCAATACTACTCTCCATTTTAATACAAATAGCACCTGTGGCCTAGTACACAACCCACAACAAGAAAGGTTTTGAAGAATGTTTCTAGTGGGATGTTGCCAGTAAAGTCTTGCTTCAAAGAATTTGACAAAAGTTTACACATTGCCATGGAGTGTGTAACATTACAATCTATTGACGCTGTCATACTCCTAGAGAGAGAAAATAATGTTGTGCGTACTTGTGTGGGTCAAACTTAATGTTAAGATGGCTACTTCACCCTTAATAGTTCTTTATTTATTACTTTTTCCACTTTAGTAAAATTTTATCGCATGAAGCAAATACCAATAAAGGAACAAAACACAAGCTAAAAGCCTGAGTTCTAGCATATTAGTAGAACTCTAAACTAGAATATCCAAAATCAAAACTGCATTACAAACTTGGAAGTACCTCATAGTTAGGTTGATCTTGCTGCTGGACTCCAAATACATCTCCATACAAAGGCCGTCCATACTATAGACAATAAGTTGGAAAAAGCAAGAAAGTTAAATAAAGAGAGACATTGAAAAGATAATTTCATCAAATGATAGCTTTCAAGCTTACTATAACACATAGAACACAGAAATTTTCTAAGAGGTTTACCTCATCTACCGGAGGTTTGCCCCAACCACCAGGGTGATATCCAAAGCTTGCTCCAGGAGGAATGGGTGCATTAAGGCCTGGTATTTTCAAATGTGGGTATGACGGTGGAGGACCATACCTCTAAAAGCAAAAATTGTCAGTTAATAACACCAACAATATTGAGATATCAGATGCAAAAATAGAGATTAACCAAATTAACCTGCATATTGATAAGCCATGGGGGTGGAGCACCCTCTGGCATACCAAGAGCTTCTTTTAACTCATGTGATAAAGAACCCGGCTTCATCTCCCTCAACTTTACCTGTATTCCAAACAAACAGTATTAATTTAAGACAAAGGGAAAAACTACTGAATGACATCATCAGACATTAATCCTTCAAGATTAACCACAAAGTGTCGATATCATTTCATTCAGGTATAAAATATCCAGTTGTATATCAATCTTAAGATTGATAGTTTCCGTGACCAACAAGTTACCAGGGCAACTAGATGGCCATTGAATTCACACACAAGGACTGAAATAACAACAGAAGACTACACACAAGTATAATAGTGTGATCTCTCAAGAACTTATTCCACAAAAATGTTCACTGTGAAGTCCAGTTTCTGTAACCCCAAACGTTTTACGAAACAGATTTTCCTAATTCACAGTTTAAATTATGCACTACTTATATCAACAACGTGAAAAATTCAGTAACCGCAAAACCTTCTATCCTCCTTAGTGTTCAGTGTATGATCCTATCATTAGCAAAATCTGAAGTACATTGTTATTCGACAATGTCCCTATAATCTCCAGAATTCAACATACAGACTGAGGTTGTACAATTGCACATCGTTTTAAATTAATCGATACATTCATTATCTTTATTAAGTATAAGAAGCGGCCTATTATACATGTAGAAATAGCAGAAGAGTACCTCAAATTCCTTCCCTTCATAATAGAGATCCCCGTGAGTTGTCAGCTTTGGCTTTGTCTGATATTTAAAGAATGCATCATGAAGAACCTAAAAAACAGAAGCCAGAACATCATTAGCTCTACAAGCAGGACTATAATTCAGAAAGAAATACATGATTATGAGCAGCCTTCCACGACAGCTAAAAATGGATTGAAACAAAAATCTCCAATATAAAGGAATCAATGAACCAAGAAACTAACAAACCTGATAGTCGATGTCCATTTTCCCCATCTTTGGCTGCATACGCTCACGTTGCTTTTGCTTCAACTTCTTACTGTCCTCTTTTTCAATGTATGCCTAAATGAGAAAAAGATTGGTTGATAATGAGTGATTTTCCTGACATAAACAGCAAGACACCACACAACTGCTATTATAAAGAATTAAATTTACCTGTCTGATTTTCTCTATTCCTGTTGCAGCAATGAAGTCGGGAAGCTGAAATGGTTGCTTCTCAATACCACGCTTCCCCTAAAAAAAGATCCACGAGGCGATGAGAAACAGAAGTTCAAATAATAATAATAAATATTAATAATATCTAGGAAGTTTATGCATCCAATTCAGGTCACTTAAAAAAATCTTAGATGGATCTAGTCCGAGCATATAACACAATGGAAAGGCATCTGAAAATCCAAAATAGATTGATTAGAACCTTAACAATAAACAAACACCTATATTCCCCAACATCTAGCATACGAGTTATGCTACTCTATGTAAACCTTATTAAATATCTATATCCCAACCCAAAAGGCAGTCATATTAAAAGAGAATCAATCATGAGTCCTTTCTGCAAAACACCTATAAGTCCAGTCTCCAAGGCTGTCACAGCTGTTCCCCTGCAAGAAGTACATATATACATATAAGAGAAGCCTTATCGACTTGATCTTCCCTCACCATCTTCCTAATCCACTCACTAAAGATTATGCCCGCCAATCAGGAACACATATTTGACCCATATTAATAGTTATCGACCCAAGAAGTTACTAACCTGCAAATATTTCCTTTTCTGAGACCAGTGCCTTGGCACAGGAACAGTATTTCGATATGCCTTCAAAAACACCAGCAACTTAGGATCTGCAGCAGTCGCATCCCAAACCTGACAAAATATCACATCTATCATGAACAATCGAATTATAAACACACAAGTAAACAATGTTCCGTACGAGTTGCAATAATCCAACAGCATTGCATGACAACATCCTTATGAAAAGATTAGTTAAATAAGGTTCCTTAATAGCCAAGACAAAAAATCAATTCAAAAAAAAAATCATAGCAAATGTGCTCTGGTACAACGTTGGGCTATAAATGTGTTTTAAAACTGGTTTAAATTTTAAAACAAGACATATTATCAATTGACTGTAAAAACAAGCAAAAGTCAAGTTGAGGAAAACAAACCTCAACAACATCAGGCCTCGAGCAAATCTGCTTCAATCCAGCAATTTTCATCCGCCGTTATAGCTGTCAGCAATAACAATGTAAGTATTCTCACTCTCCAATCTCATCCAAATGAACTAAACATGGCAACATCAAAAATATTTGAAAATAAAATGAGAAACAAAAAAAACCTTCTTCTTCTTATTTGATATGCCGCCTTTCTCTTTCTGTTGATTATCCTGTTCCTCCTCTTCTGAATCAGAATCAGCCTTCTTCTTAGCATCTGCATCTTGAGCAGACTCGTCCTTCTTATCTGCCTCCTGTACAAATAGAATTAAAAGTTTTTTTTTTTTAGAGAACTACAAGTAAATATCCAAAAATTAATGGATCATATCTAACTGAATTTCATTTTACCTCAGAACCAGCAGCTTCCCGGAAGCTGAATTTTTCGAAAACCTTCCTAAATTCATCATCAATACCATCATCTAACTCAGCTTTTTCAGGAACGTACTCAATTACAACTTGTTCCATCACCTACAGTTCCAGCCAAAAGAAAATGCTAAATTCAATATTAAACAAATGTAAATTAATTAAAAGTGCGCTATGCGAATTATTAAAAAAAACCGATTCCATAAATAAAAAATCCTTGCATCAGTATCTAATACTATATTATACACGATTACATACAAATACTAACGAAATAATCGATATTCACTAAAAGCATAGAAATCTCAAAAAAGAAATTGGTTAGATACCTGGTGGTGATTGGAAGTATCCTTCGCTTCATCTTCGCCACCGTCGCTGTCGCCGGCTTCGGAAGCCAAACCGTCTCCGGCGTCATTTTCTTGCTGGGAGGTATTCTTGTTTTTGTTCTTCTTCTGCTTGCGCCTCCTACGACGTCGTTCTGTCTCGCGGGACTTCTTGGAGACGGCGGAGGGGTTAGGGTTGGAGTTTTCCTTACTCAGATCCCGGTTGTAAGTAACGGTGCCGTTTTGGTTCGGGAGTACCTCGGCGGTCATTCTGCCTGTTTAATCCGACCAACGTATGGATTGAGGAAGGGTTTTGCGAGAGTGGGGAAATGGGAAGTAGCCCAAAGAGAGGCCGATATGGCTAAATATGAAGATGGTTACGCGCGTGTGGTTACGATAGCACGTGAGAGAATGTTGGGCTTTGATGCGTTTATGGTTGACATAAAAGAAGCTCGGCTTTCAAGTTATCTACTTAAATGAGCCTATTTCCTGATTCTATTTCTTAATTGGTCTTATAAATGGGAAAAGTTGTATCGTGCGTAGATGTGTTCATGGGTCGGGCTGAATTGTAATTTAAACAAGGGTGTGTTTATTTTATGTATTTTATTTTATAAATAATGTTTTCCTTATTTTTCAGTGTTTGGTTAATTAGTTAAATTGCTAATGTGTTTTATTATTAGATAGTGAGATAGTACATTTTTATAGCGGAATTCAAATTCATATAAAATGAGGTTATATGAGTATTTTTAGCCACTAGACTAATTAGTTGATCTTACATTGGTAATGCGTTTTAAATGCCTTTTACTAATATTTTTTATGATTGAATTCGAGAAGTGGGAAAAAATGCTGGATGTCGTGAAGGAAAAAAGGTTAAGCTACAACGAGCTAAGTAGTCCTAGTCCACAACCAAGCTAAGGATGATACATATCACTTTTATTAAATTATTTTAAATTAAAATAGAGACTAAATTGGTATGATTGATGAGCATTAATGGTTAAATTTATTTATTAAATTGTTTCTGAATTATGATTAATTTGATATAATTATAAGTTTTTTAGACTAAAATCATTGTTATACCAAATTACATTAACAACTGTTGATCAAAATAGAAAAAATTTATATTAGTGATTATTCTTGCAAATAGAATAATCTGATGACCATAACAGAAAAGTTTCAATAGTTCGCTGACTTCTATTATAGTTTACCATGTTTTGTTATAAATTATAATAACAAGTAAATTTAATCGGTTGGTCAAGCTGTTCATCTTTGTTCACTTATATTCCCTTAGGTCATGGATTTTAGACCCACTAAGAGCACCCCCTTCCTCTTCCTTCTAGGTATGATTAAGATTAATTTAGGGTTTGTTAAGAAAAATTAGCATGAAAAAATTATGCATTAAATATCGTTTAATAACATGTATATGTTGAGTGGATCAAATGATAGTGATTTGGCCAAGAGAGGCTTAATTGGCTAATTAAAATCTGAGGGAGTAAAAAGGGAATTGAAAAATGAAGGACAAAGGCAATTATAGTGGTTCAAGCTTCTAACAAGCTCTACATCCAATACCTTAGCTCCCACTAAGGATTTTCAACAAAATCCACTAGATTTTCTTTCCTTTTTCTAGGATTAAGAGGTAACCTTTACAATCGGTCAATTTTTCTACCCAAAGATTGACCTAGGAAATCTCTCAATACAAAGAATAAGTTGGCAATCTAAATATATCTCCCACAAAATGGATATTGCCCAATTAAAATCAAAACACACGCCAAACTCTAAATAAATATTTACAATGAAAAACTCCAATGAGTTGGGTACAAAGATATGACTCTATAAGGCACAAAGGTTTTGATTAATGCTTGAATGTTGTTTGATGGTTCAATAGTTGTTGTTGGTGCTTTGGAGGCTTGCTTTTATACCCTTGCATTGATTTCCAACCGTTTGGGTGGTTGAGATCATTATTGTAGCCATTGGGATGCATTTTTCTCGCAATTAATGCTCTTGATCAACCATCCGTATCGGTACATGTCTATAAGAAGAAAGAGTCGTTATGCACAAAATAACATGGGCGTATCGATACACGGGGGAGTGTATCAGTACGGTCTTAGTGAAAACAAAGGGGCATATCGATACGAAAGAAGCTATATCGATGCAATTTTGCTCACATGAGCTACTGACTGAACATGTATCGGTACATCTTGAGGGTGTATTGATACGGGTCTAACGGTATTTTAAAATTGGTCTTTCCCAATAACTGACTCTAACGGCTATAACATTAAATGCCGATATTTGAGAAAATCTTTAAAGCGTATCGAAACACCTAGTGGCATATCGGTACGCAATGCTTAAAACTTAAACCCAGTATGAAGGTCGTATCGATACAGAAAGAGTCGTATCAAAACGGATGCTTATAGTGGCCAATGTTTCAAAAATTGTATCGATACGCTTAGAGGCGTATTCGAATAAGGATATGTACTACGCTTCGGTGGTAAATAAGGCTACACTATTTTGTTTCTTAGAGAACCAAGATACGAGTATACTACCTAAGAATTGACATGTTCCGAAGGTACTTTTCCTATCGATCTTACACCCCCCATAATTCGCATCCGAATAAGCATAAAGGTTGAAGGAAGAGTCTCTAGGATACCAAAAATCTAAACTAGGTGTATCTCTAAGGTATCTAAAGATCCTCTTAATGGCTACTAGGTACGATTCTTTAGGGCTAGCTTGAATCCTAGCACACAAGCAAACACAAAATATAATATCGGGTCTACTTGCGATAAGGTAAAGCAAAGAGCCAATCATTGAACGATAAAGCTTGGAATCGACACACTTACCTCCTTCATCTTTGTCAAGCTTAATAGATGAGCTCATTGGAGTCGCTTGAGGCTTTACATTCTTCAAGCTGAACTTCTTGAGTATATCTTTGATGTACTTAGCTTGATTGATGAAGGTTTCATCATTCTTTTGCTTGATTTGGAGCCCAGGAAAAATGAGAGTTCCCCTTTCATGCTCATCTCGAACTCACCTTGTATTAGCTTAGAAAATTCTTGGCAATAAACCTCATTAGTAGAACCAAAAATAATATCACCAACGTATATTTGAACTACTAAGATGTCATTGCCATATCTTTTAATGAAAAGTGCAGTGTCCATATTACCTTTTTCAAAACCTTTTTCAATTAAAAAGTTTGAAAGCCTTTCATACCAAGCTCTATGAGCTTGTTTTAAAACATATAAGGCTTTGGTCAATTTAAAATCTTCAAAACTTGGTGGTTGTTCAACAAACACCTCTTCATTAATAAAACCATTTAAAAATGCACTTTTAACATCCATTTGAAAAAGCTTGAAAGCATGTAAATGCAAGAAGCATCCTAATAGCTTTCATCATAGCTACGGGTGCATAAGTTTCATCGAAATCTATTCCCTCTTCTTGAGTGTAACCTTGAGCAACAAGTCTAGCATTGTTTATCACTATGTTACCACTCTCATCTAGCTTGTTTCTAAAGACCAATTTAGTTCCTATAGTATATTGATTACTAGGCCTAACAACTAATACTCATACTTGATTTCTCTCAGATTGATTAAGTTCTTCTTGCATGGCCAATATCCAAAAATCATCTTTTAATGCTTCTTTGATATTTTTAGGCCCAATGCATGAAATAAATGCAACATTATTTATAAGTTTGAGAGAGGATATAGTGGTTACCCCTTTGGATGGATCACCCAAAATTTTACCACCTTTGACATAGTTGAACTCTCTTGGGTAGGTGACCTCATTTTCCTCTAGAGCCAAGTCCTTCAAGGCTTCAAGACGTGGATCTTGTGTTTCCTCTTCTTTGCTTGGAATCTCATCCACCTTTGATGTTTGTCCTCCATCAATGGCTTCAATGATCTATACATCGTCATCATCACAAGATTCTTTCCTCAGAAAGAGGTTATCATTGAAAACAACATGTATAGACTCTTCTACAATCAAAGTTTTTTTATTAAATACTCTATAGGCTTTAGAGTTTGAAGAGTAACCTAGAAAAATAGATTCATCACTTTTTGCATCAAATTTACCTAAATTGTCTTTTCTATTGTTTAAAACAAAATATTTACAACCAAAAGGATAGAAATAGCTAATGTTAGGCTTTTTGGATTTCAAACTCTCATAAGATGTTTTCTTCAAAATAGGCATAATCATTACTCTATTTATTATGTAGCAAGCCGTATTAGTGGCTTCCACCCAAAAATATTTAGGTAAATTTTTTTCACAAAGCATGGTCCTAACCATTTCTTCTAAAGTTCTATTTTTCCTCTCAACTACCCATTTTGTTGAGGAGTGCGAGGAGACAAAAAAATTGTGACTAATAACACTTTCATTACAAAAATCTTCAAAACTCATATTTTGAAATTCGGTTCCATGATCGCTTCTAACATGTGAAATTTTAAGATTAAGATCATTTTGGGTGATTTTTGAAAACATGATGAATTTTTCTAAAGCCTCATCCTTAGTACTTAAGAAGAGAACCCAAATGTATTTAGAATAGTCGTCTACTAACACATATCCATATGACTTACCACCCAAACTCATAGTCCTAATAGGCCCAAAGAGATCCATATGGATCAATTGTAAACATATATTAGTAGAGACATCATTAATGGATTTAAATGAGGTTCTTTGTTGTTTACCCTTAGAACATGCATCACAAATTTTATCTTTAAAGAACTTTAGCTTAGTAAACATTTTACTAGATCAAGGGAAACCAATTTCTCTAAAACACTGATGCTAGCATGTCCTAGTTTCATATGCCACAACCATATATCATTTTCATTATGTGCCATGAGGCATGCATTGGATGTATGTATGTCGTCTAAATGCACCGTATAGATATTACCTATCGATGACCTATGAGCATTATTTGATTTGTTTTAATGTTCATGATTTTACACTCATTAGCATCAAAAAGAACATTAAAACCCTTATCGCACAATTGACTAATGCTCAACAAATTATGTTTAAGACTATTGACATAAAGAACATTTTCAATAAGAGTAATTGAAAGATTACCAATGGAGCCAATTCCTTCAATGTAGCCTTTGGAGTTGTCACCAAATGTCACTACTCCATTCTTTGGTTTAAGCTCCAAGAATCTACTCTTGTCTCCCGGTCATGTGTCTTGAGCAACCACTATCAAGGTACCAAGAATTTTGACTTGTGGTTTTGACCTTGTAGCATTGCTCCCCCTACAAAAAAAGATCAAGTTTTGAATTTTGGTACCCAAATCATTTTGGGTCCATAAATATTAGTTCCCAAAATCTTGGTTCCTTAGGAATCCAAGAAGCGATAGCATTCATATTGTTAGAAATTATGAGTTCCTTAGGTACCTATACACTCCTAACTCTTTTAGTCTTAGATTGCTTTTGAACACTTCTTTATTTGAGGCTAAAAGTCTTTCTTTTTACATATTGGGTTTTTGAAGAACTACAATTTTCAAAAGTATTTTTCCCAATAGTAAGATACGTTTTAAGATTATTCACCTCCGTTGTGTGATAATCTTGGAAATTAGAAAGAAGTTTCTCTAAATCATGATTTTTCTTTTTAAGCTCATTTGAAAGATTTACCAAATATAAAACTTTCTTTTCCAATTCAGAATTGGTTTTTGAAAGAGACTCATTTTGAAATTTTAAATCGAAAATGTTTTTCTTGTTTTTCAAAATAAAATCTTTGTATTTTTCTACCAATTCGTCGTAAACATATTGTAGCTCATCATAAGCATCATATAATTCATCATAAGTAAAAGATGATGAGTTAGAGTTTACCATTGGTTCCTCCTCAAGGGCCATGAGGTAAAGGTTGGCCCGCCACTTCATGCTCTTTATCCTCATATGACTTCTCGTCACTCCAAGTTGCCAATTGAGTTTTAAGCTTCTTCTTCTTCTCGAAGCTCTTCTTCTTTAGTTGAGGGCAATCGGTGCAAATGTGGGTAAACTGTTTGGCCAACATGAGTCTTCTTCTTTGATCTTGTTCTTGAACTCCCATCTTCTATTGAATTTTCTTCCACAGTTGGACTTCATGAATCGGGTAAACTGTTTGGCCAACATGGCCATCTCTTCGTCTTCCTCATCGCTTGAATCGATCTCCTCAAAGGAAGCTTTGAGAGCAATATCAAGCTTCTTCTTGTCCACCTCTTTATTCTTTACTATTTTCTCTACTCTTTTATTTTCTTATTCTCTTCCTTGCTTCATAGTCTCATGAGTAAGGAAAGATCCTACTAATTCATCGAGCTTCAACATCTTTAAGTTCTTCGCCTTGATGATAGCGGTTCTCTTTCTATCACATGATTCAGGAAGAGAGTAGAGTAGTTTCTAGACAAGTTTGTCTTAAGGAACGATCTCACCAAAGCCCTTGAGACCATTTACAATAACCAAGAACCGGTCAAACATCTTAGAGACGTTTTCATTTGGCTCCATCTTGAAGTTCTCATAGCTTAGATTGAGGATCTCGATCTTGGTCTTCTTCACGTCATTGGTGCCCTCATAAGTGGTCTCTAACTTGTCCAACACATCTTTTGCACTTGTGCACGAAGACATCTTGGCATAAATGCCGAGATCGAGTGCACAAAACAAGATGTATAAGGCTTTATCGTTGATTTAGAGTCTTCTCCGATCTTTATCAGTCATCTCCACCATTGTCTTCGGAACAAGTCTTCCTTCATCATATCTTTTCATCGGAATGGCCGGTCCATCTTCTACTACATCCCAAAGGACATAGCCGGTGGATTTGATGAAGAGTCTTATCCGATTCTTCTAATAGGGATAGTTCTCCCCATTGAAAAAATGTAGCTTTGTGATTGATTGTGACTCGCATAGATTTTGCCCGGAGGTAGAAGCCATGGCAATGAATAGATAGATGATCAACACTCTTCAAAGATCGCCTCTTGTGGATGTTAAGCCTTCAAAGAGTTAAGCTCTGATACCAATTGTTGAGTGGATCAAATGATCGTGATTTGGCCAAGAGTGGGTAAATTGGCTAATTAAAATTTGAGGGAGCAAAAAGGGAATTGAAAAATGAAGGACAAAGGCAATTATAATGGTTCAAGCTTCTAACAAGCTCTACATCCACTACCTTAGCTCTCACTAAGGATTTTCAACAAAATCCACTAGATTTTCTTCCCCTTTTCTAGGAGTAGGAGGTAACCTTTACAATCGGTCAATCTTTCTACCCAAAGATTGACCCAAGAAATCTCTCAATACAAAGAAGAAGTTGGCAATCTAAATATATCTCTCACAATATGGATATTGCCCAATTAAAATCAAAACACACCCCAAACTCTAAATAAAGATTTACAATGAAAAACTCCAATGAGTTGGGTACAAAGATATGACTCTATAAGACACAAAGGTTTGGATTAATGCTTGGATGTTGCTTGATGGTTCAATAGTTGTTGCTGGTGCTTTGGAGGCTTGCTTTTATACACTTGCATTGATTTCTAGCCGTTTGGGTGGTTGAGATCATTATTGTAGCCATTGGGATGCATTTTTCACACAATTAATGCTCTTGATCAACCATCCGTATCGGTACATGTCTATAAGAAGAAAGAGTCGTTATGCACAAAATAAGAAGAAAGAGTTGTTGTGCACAAAATAATATGGGCGTATCAAAACGCGGCAAAGCGTCTGAAAGAAGCTATATCGATGCAATTTAGTGAAAACAAATGGGCATATCGATACAAAAGAAGCCGTATTGAAGCAATTTTGCTTTTAAAATTGGTCTTTCCGAACACTCTATCGGTATATCTTGAGGGTGTATTGATACGGGTCCAACGACATTTTAAAATTGGTCATTCCCAATAACTAAACTCTAATGGCTATAACATTAAATGCTGGTATTTGATAAAATCTTTAAATTGTATCGAAACACCTAGTGGCGAATAAGGATCGGTACACAATGCTTAAAACTTAAACCAAACCAAAAATCTAAACTAGGTGTATCTCTAAGGTATCTAAAGATCCTCTTAATGGCTACTAGGTATCTAAAGATTCTTTAGGGCTAGATTCTTGAATCCTAGCACACAAGCAAACACAAAATATAATATCGGGTCTACTTGCGATAAGGTAAAGCAAAGAGCCAATCATTGAACGATAAAGCTTGGAATCGACACACTTACCTCCTTCATCTTTGTCAAGTTTAATAGATGAGCTCATTGAGTAAGTTTGAGGCTTTACATTCTTCAAGCTGAACTTCTTGAGTATATCTTTGATGTACTTAGCTTGATTGATGAAGGTTTCATCATTCTTTTGCTTGATTTGGAGCCGGGGAAAATGAGAGTTCCCCTTTCATGCTCATCTCGAACTCACCTTGTATTAGCTTAGAAAATTCTTGGCAATAAACCTCATTAGTAGAACCAAAAATAATATCACCAACGTATATTTGAACTACTAAGATGTCATTGCCATATCTTTTAATGAAAAGTGCAGTGTCCATATTACCTTTTTCAAAAACTTTTTCAATTAAAAGTTTGAAAGCCTTTCATACCAAGCTCTATGAGCTTGTTTTAAAACATATAAGGCTTTGGTCAATTTAAAATCTTCAAAACTTGGTGGTTGTTCAACAAACACCTCTTCATTAATAAAACCATTTAAAAATGCACTTTTAACATCCATTTGAAAAAGCTTGAAAGCATGTAAATGCAAGAAGCATCTAATAGCTTTCATCATAGCTACGGGTGCATAAGTTTCATCGAAATCTATTCCCTCTTCTTGAGTGTAACCTTGAGCAACAAGTCTAGCATTGTTTATCACTATGTTACCACTCTCATCTAGCTTGTTTCTAAAGACCAATTTAGTTCCTATAGTATATTGATTACTAGGCCTAACAACTAATACTCATACTTGATTTCTCTCAGATTGATTAAGTTCTTCTTGCATGGCCAATATCCAAAAATCATCTTTTAATGCTTCTTTGATATTTTTAGGCCCAATGCATGAAATAAATGCAACATTATTTATAAGTTTGAGAGAGGATATAGTGGTTACCCCTTTGGATGGATCACCCAAAATTTTACCACCTTTGACATAGTTGAACTCTCTTGGGTAGGTGACCTCATTTTCCTCTAGAGCCAAGTCCTTCAAGGCTTCAAGACGTGGATCTTGTGTTTCCTCTTCTTTGCTTGGAATCTCATCCACCTTTGATGTTTGTCCTCCATCAATGGCTTCAATGATCTATACATCGTCATCATCACAAGATTCTTTCCTCAGAAAGAGGTTATCATTGAAAACAACATGTATAGACTCTTCTACAATCAAAGTTTTTTTATTAAATACTCTATAGGCTTTAGAGTTTGAAGAGTAACCTAGAAAAATAGATTCATCACTTTTTGCATCAAATTTACCTAAATTGTCTTTTCTATTGTTTAAAACAAAATATTTACAACCAAAAGGATAGAAATAGCTAATGTTAGGCTTTTTGGATTTCAAACTCTCATAAGATGTTTTCTTCAAAATAGGCATAATCATTACTCTATTTATTATGTAGCAAGCCGTATTAGTGGCTTCCACCCAAAAATATTTAGGTAAATTTTTTCACAAAGCATGGTCCTAACCATTTCTTCTAAAGTTCTATTTTTCCTCTCAACTACCCATTTTGTTGAGGAGTGCGAGGAGACAAAAAAATTGTGACTAATAACACTTTCATTACAAAAATCTTCAAAACTCATATTTTGAAATTCGGTTCCATGATCGCTTCTAACATGTGAAATTTTAAGATTAAGATCATTTTGGGTGATTTTTGAAAACATGATGAATTTTTCTAAAGCCTCATCCTTAGTACTTAAGAAGAGAACCCAAATGTATTTAGAATAGTCGTCTACTAACACATATCCATATGACTTACCACCCAAACTCATAGTCCTAATAGGCCCAAAGAGATCCATATGGATCAATTGTAAACATATATTAGTAGAGACATCATTAATGGATTTAAATGAGGTTCTTTGTTGTTTACCCTTAGAACATGCATCACAAATTTTATCTTTAAAGAACTTTAGCTTAGTAAACATTTTACTAGATCAAGGGAAACCAATTTCTCTAAAACACTGATGCTAGCATGTCCTAGTTTCATATGCCACAACCATATATCATTTTCATTATGTGCCATGAGGCATGCATTGGATGTATGTATGTCGTCTAAATGCACCGTATAGATATTACCTATGCGATGACCTATGAGCATTATTTGATTTGTTTTAATGTTCATGATTTTACACTCATTAGCATCAAAAAGAACATTAAAACCCTTATCGCACAATTGACTAATGCTCAACAAATTATGTTTAAGACTATTGACATAAAGAACATTTTCAATAAGAGTAATTGAAAGATTACCAATGGAGCCAATTCCTTCAATGTAGCCTTTGGAGTTGTCACCAAATGTCACTACTCCATTCTTTGGTTTAAGCTCCAAGAATCTACTCTTGTCTCCGGTCATGTGTCTTGAGCAACCACTATCAAGGTACCAAGAATTTTGACTTGTGGTTTTGACCTTGTAGCATTGCTCCCCCTACAAAAAAAGATCAAGTTTTGAATTTTGGTACCCAAATCATTTTGGGTCCATAAATATTAGTTCCCAAAATCTTGGTTCCCTTAGGAATCCAAGAAGCGATAGCATTCATATTGTTAGAAATTATGAGTTCCTTAGGTACCTATACACTCCTAACTCTTTTAGTCTTAGATTGCTTTTGAACACTTCTTTATTTGAGGCTAAAAGTCTTTCTTTTTACATATTGGGTTTTTGAAGAACTACAATTTTCAAAAGTATTTTTCCCAATAGTAAGATACGTTTTAAGATTATTCACCTCCGTTGTGTGATAATCTTGGAAATTAGAAAGAAGTTTCTCTAAATCATGATTTTTCTTTTTAAGCTCATTTGAAAGATTTACCAAATATAAAACTTTCTTTTCCAATTCAGAATTGGTTTTTGAAAGAGACTCATTTTGAAATTTTAAATCGAAAATGTTTTTCTTGTTTTTCAAAATAAAATCTTTGTATTTTTCTACCAATTCGTCGTAAACATATTGTAGCTCATCATAAGCATCATATAATTCATCATAAGTAAAAGATGATGAGTTAGAGTTTACCATTGGTTCCTCCTCAAGGGCCATGAGGTAAAGGTTGGCCCGCCACTTCATGCTCTTTATCCTCATATGACTTCGTCACCCAAGTTGCCAATTGAGTTTTAAGCTTCTTCTTCTTCTCGAAGCTCTTCTTCTTTAGTTGAGGGCAATCGGTGCAAATGTGGGTAAACTGTTTGGCCAACATGAGTCTTCTTCTTTGATCTTGTTCTTGAACTCCCATCTTCTATTGAATTTTCTTCCACAGTTGGACTTCATGAATCGGGTAAACTGTTTGGCCAACATGGCCATCTCTTCGTCTTCCTCATCGCTTGAATCGATCTCCTCAAAGGAAGCTTTGAGAGCAATATCAAGCTTCTTCTTGTCCACCTCTTTATTCTTTACTATTTTCTCTACTCTTTTATTTTCTTATTCTCTTCCTTGCTTCATAGTCTCATGAGTAAGGAAAGATCCTACTAATTCATCGAGCTTCAACATCTTTAAGTTCTTCGCCTTGATGATAGCGGTTCTCTTTCTATCACATGATTCAGGAAGAGAGTAGAGTAGTTTCTAGACAAGTTTGTCTTAAGGAACGATCTCACCAAAGCCCTTGAGACCATTTACAATAACCAAGAACCGGTCAAACATCTTAGAGACGTTTTCATTTGGCTCCATCTTGAAGTTCTCATAGCTTAGATTGAGGATCTCGATCTTGGTCTTCTTCACGTCATTGGTGCCCTCATAAGTGGTCTCTAACTTGTCCAACACATCTTTTGCACTTGTGCACGAAGACATCTTGGCATAAATGCCGAGATCAGTGCACAAAACAAGATGTATAAGGCTTTATCGTTGATTTAGAGTCTTCTCCGATCTTTATCAGTCATCTCCACCATTGTCTTCGGAACAAGTCTTCCTTCATCATATCTTTTCATCGGAATGGCCGGTCCATCTTCTACTACATCCCAAAGGACATAGCCGGTGGATTTGATGAAGAGTCTTATCCGATTCTTCTAATAGGGATAGTTCTCCCCATTGAAAAAATGTAGCTTTGTGATTGATTGTGACTCGCATAGATTTTGCCCGGAGGTAGAAGCCATGGCAATGAATAGATAGATGATCAACACTCTTCAAAGATCGCCTCTTGTGGATGTTAAGCCTTCAAAGAGTTAAGCTCTGATACCAATTGTTGAGTGGATCAAATGATCGTGATTTGGCCAAGAGTGGGTAAATTGGCTAATTAAAATTTGAGGGAGCAAAAAGGGAATTGAAAAATGAAGGACAAAGGCAATTATAATGGTTCAAGCTTCTAACAAGCTCTACATCCACTACCTTAGCTCTCACTAAGGATTTTCAACAAAATCCACTAGATTTTCTTCCCCTTTTCTAGGAGTAGGAGGTAACCTTTACAATCGGTCAATCTTTCTACCCAAAGATTGACCCAAGAAATCTCTCAATACAAAGAAGAAGTTGGCAATCTAAATATATCTCTCACAATATGGATATTGCCCAATTGCAATCAAAACACACCCCAAACTCTAAATAAAGATTTACAATGAAAAACTCCAATGAGTTGGGTACAAAGATATGACTCTATAAGACACAAAGGTTTGGATTAATGCTTGGATGTTGCTTGATGGTTCAATAGTTGTTGCTGGTGCTTTGGAGGCTTGCTTTTATACACTTGCATTGATTTCTAGCCGTTTGGGTGGTTGAGATCATTATTGTAGCCGTTGGGCTGCATTTTTCACACAATTAATGCTCTTGATCAACCATCCGTATCGGTATATGAAGGCCCGTATCGGTACCTGTCTATAAGAAGAAAGAGTTGTTGTGCACAAAATAATATGGGCGTATCAATACGCGACAAAGCGTATCTGTACAGTCTTAGTGAAAACAAATGGGCGTATCGATACAAAAGAAGCCGTATTGAAGCAATTTTGCTCGCATGAGCTACTGACTGAACCTGTATCGGTACATCTTGAGGGTGTATCGATACGGGTCCAACGACATTTTAAAATTGGTCATTCCCAATAACTGACTCTAATGGCTATAACATTAAATGCTGGTATTTGATAAAATCTTTAAAGCGTATCGAAACACCTAGTGGCGTATCGGTACACAATGCTTAAAACTTAAACCCGGTATGAAGGCCGTATCGATACGGAAAGAGCCGTATCGAAACAGATGCTTACAGTGGCCAATGTTTCAAAAATTGTATCGATACGCTTAGAGGCGTATCGATACGCCTGGGTGTATTTCAATAGTTTCGCCTTTAAAACACTTAGAACAATTTAGGCTTTAAGTTTTTGACTTAAAATCAAATATACTTTAAAATATTTGTCAATTTGGGACACTTTAAAAATTTATTTGCTTTACAATTAAGTCCTTAAAAAATATTTGTTATATTAAAATCATCAAAGGTTTTAGAGTATATGTTTAATAAAAATTTAGTTAAGACATCTTCCAAATTCAAGTACCTAAGTATGTTAGGAAAAATAACAGATATCAAATAGGTTTGATATCCACTATGTACATAAGGTCAAATTCAGATACCCATAAATACTTAAACGAAACTCATATATGGTGTATCTAATGAACTAAAAAACATGGCGTGCCAACTAGACACCTAAAACAAAATCAGTCTATTCGGACACAAAATATGTATTAATTAAAAATATTATTATTCAAAATAGTATAACTCTTAAACAAAA
Source organism: Hibiscus mutabilis (assembly GCA_019671005.1). Taxonomy (NCBI): domain Eukaryota; kingdom Viridiplantae; phylum Streptophyta; class Magnoliopsida; order Malvales; family Malvaceae; genus Hibiscus; species Hibiscus mutabilis. Next base: position 84,148,924 of record CM033714.1, read on the forward strand.
CTAATTTTTGTATATATAAAGTATTTTCAATGAATCTGATCAGTGTGACAAGTGGCTAATTTCATTATTTTAAAGGTAAGCTACAACATTAGTCATCAAACTTTAGGCCTTATCTTATTTTTATCATTAAACTATTAAAAGTTTCAATTTTAGTCATCGATTCGTTAAATACGAAATAGTCGGATAACATAATATGTTTGTGTTGATGGGGAAACCAAAAAATATTATTTTATTCATTTTTATTCGAGGTGATACTTTTAATTTTTCTCCTTTCCGCCAAACATAAAAGTTTTTTGAAGAGGTGAGAAAAAACCTCATGAATTAAAAAGTATTAGCCATGTTTGACGATTAATTGACAGTTGATAATAAATTATATTATATAATTATTGATTGTATTAGTTAATTTGATTAACTGATTATATAAAAGTATTTAGTAAAATTAATTAATAGTTGATAATTGTTTAATTATTTAAATAAACAAAATGACATATAAGGATATAATTATATTCAATACTTATATGAATAGTTTATTAATTATCATATTTGGTATGTATTAATATTAATTAGATTATAGAAAATATTTTTTAATATAATATTATTAAATATATTTGAAGGATCTATATATTAATTAATTATTTATATAATTATTTTTAATACACTTCAATTAATTATTAAATTTAAATACAATATAAATATATGTAAATAAAAAATATTAGTTTACAAATATCACAATATAAATATGTGATGTGAAGAATTAAAATAGAAAATATTAAATTTGTATTATTTAAAAAAATTGTAACTGTTAATGATAAAATAATATTTATAATTCTAATGTCAAAACTTCTCATTTTAAAAAGTTCATATTAATAGTTTTTTTTTAAAAAAACTTAGAAGTTTCACTTTAATCTACTATTCACAAACATTTAAATTACAAATTTAACTAATCAAACTTCTAATTTTAGCTCAAACTACTATTTTTACTCAAACCAATTATACGAAACAAGGCCATTGTCTAAAAATTTAATAATTTTAACTAATTTTTGATTAACAAACCTACTAGAACTAATTATTTCAGAAATCACGAAACATTTGTTATAGTCCAAATCATAGTGATTTGACAGAATGAATAGCGAAACCCAAGGTCTATGACTACCCTTATCTACAAATAAACAAACAGATGAAATTATGTTAAACATTTCATTTTTTTTATGCATATATCACCTTTTGCAATCAAAGCATCTTTATATATGTATCCTATTTTTTTGGTAAATCTAAAGTTGTTTTGTTTCGAACAAAAAAAATTGTTTTGTCAATCAATTGGGAACCCAGAAATAAAACAAGAAAGCGCACATGAAAAATGCCACCTTTAAGTACGGATGACACGTTTATTTTCAACAATCGGATTGGTTAATAATGAATTAGATTATTAAAAAATTAAATTAATTGAATTATTAAATTTCTTAACTGTTAATCGAATTAAATTAAAATTGAATCATTTGGCATGACTTAAAAAATAATTTTTGTTTAAAAATTTTACTTTTCACCTATAAGCAATGCCAAATACTTTTAAATTAGTGTGAAAAATCACTTAAAAAAATATTTTTTTACCCAACCTCAAAAGTTAAGATTTCTAGCTTTGAGGTGAAGAATCACTTTTAAGTTGAAATTACTTTTTTATCCTTAATTATTAACATTTAATATTAATAGTAATATACTAAAATATTATTAAATATAATTATTATTATATTAAACTAATACTTTAATATTAAATAAAATATTTATTAAATATATTAAATATAATAATTATTAAAATTTAGTATTTTAAATAAAAATAAGTAATAAAAACTTTAATATTATAAAATACTATATATATAAATAAGTAATAAAATATTTAAAGTTTATATTATATATATATATATATAAATTACTAATGAATCGTCATGGTTTTTATATTTTTATTATCTAAGTTAACTTTTTCGTATATAATAATATTAATAAATTTTATGATAAACAATTTAAACATCATTTACGTTCATTTATTTTTAATTTTCAATATTATGTCCAAAATAGACATTTTATCTTTTCAAAAACATTTTCTGACTGTAATGCCCTTACAATTAATTTTTCAAAATTACTTTCTGACAATACTTTTAAAAGCATTCCTCAAAAGTCATGTCAATCTTGCCCTAAATTGGTCAATTTTGAATTAATTGACTTTTTAATTTTTTTATTCAAAATAACAATAAATTGAAAATAAGTTTTTTTAATATTTTTGTTTTTAGTTTTTTTTCTTGTGGGTTAGACTTAAGGCCAGTTTGGTATTGCTTTTAAAAAATGCTGTTAAAAAGTTAATTGTAAGATTATAGTGTTTGATATTGTTGTCAAAAAATATTTTTTAAAAAAATAAAATATCCATTTTAGACATGATATTGTAAAGTAGAATAAATGAACGTAAATAATGTTTAAATTCGTTATCATAAAATTTATTAATAATTATTATATTCAATAATTATTTTATTTAATATAAAAATATTAGTTTAATATAATTATTATTATTATATTTAATATTATTTTAATATACTACTATTAATATTAGTGTTAATAATTAAGGATAAAAAATTAACTTTACACCTAAAAGTGATTTTTCACCCCAAAAGCTAGAAATTTTAGCTTTTGAAGTTATGTGGAAAATTAATTTTTTAAGTTATTTTCACACCAATTTTAAAGTGTTTGGCATTGCTTATAGGTAAAAAGTAACTTTTTTAAGCAAAAGCTAGTTTTTAAGCTATGCCAAAGGGCTCTTAATCTTGAGATTAAAATATAAATAGGGTAAACTATCTCAATGACCACCTGGTCGGAGGAAAAATAAATAGACAAGGAGAATGTTTGAGGTGGTTTGAACCTAAGACCTCCTCGGTAAAATACCAGGCCATTACCACTGCGTTAAACCATCTATATTGATATAGATTACACCCTTATATATATATATATATATATATATCTATCTTATAGTACTGTAATTGTTAAGGGGAACGAAGTAAAAATGATTGAGAGGGGATTCACTTATGTCATTTGGAATGTGTAAAAATATACAAACTGCTAAATTAATTCATTTTTTAGTAGAAAATTAAAATATTTTGAATATATTTAAAGTATAATTAAGCAAGATTTAAAATGAAAAGATTTTTATATTTTTAGATTAAATTGAATACCTTTTACATTTAGTTTAATAATTTCATATATATAATATTGAAACGGTTTTTTAATTTAATTAATAATTTTAATTTCTCACATTAATTAAATATCTTATAAACATGTATATTAAATATATACATTTTAATTTATAATCAATGAATTAAAATATTTAATAAAAAATTAAAATTATTAATTGAATTAAAAAATCGTTTCAATGTTATATATATGTATGTATGAAATTATTAAACTAAATGTGAGGGGGAAAGTATTTAATTTAATCTAAAAATATAAAAACCATAAATTTGTTTTTATTTAAAATCTTGCTTCAACTACACTTTAAATATATTCAAAATATTTTAATTTTCTACTAAAAAAATTGAATTAATTTAGCGGTTTGCATATTTTTACACATTCCAAATGACCTAAGTTCCAATCCCCTCTCAATCATTTTTACTTCTTTTTCCCTAACAATTACAGTATTATAAGATATATATAAAAGGGTGTAATTTGTATCAATGTATATGGTTTGCGCAGTGGTAATGGCTTGGGTATTCTACCCAGGAGTTCCTCCTAGGTTCAAACCACCCCAAACACACTCCTTGTCTCCAAATTAATATATTAGATATTAAATAAATTAAATTAAAAATTAAAATAAATTGTCCAATTTGGATGATTAATATTAATTAATTTAATTTAAATAACAGGGACTAAATGTGTAATTTTACAAATTTTCGTTAACTGCCATTTCACCCCTATGTTACCCATCCGTTAGTTTTTTAACGGCAGTGGTCAAAATATGTTGATTTAATAAATTTAGTGGTTTGATTGACGATTTCGATAGTTCGATGGTCAAAATAAGTATCCCCAATTAGTTCGGTGGTCACTGGGGTAGTTTACCAATATAAATATTGAATTTAAATATTATGAGTCATTAATGTAACTTGGGCGTATAATAAAAAATATATTAACTATATATTCAAATTTCGGTTAATTAATTAATTTGAACAAAATTAATCGATAATCGAATTTAAAAAAAATAACTGTTCAAAAACCAAACACTTCAATGATCGACTGATTGTCAAAATTAAATTTTGATTCAAATAATTAATTTGATTTTAATAAAAAAATGAACAACCCTAACGACACAAAACAAGTAGGTAATTTGTTTGTCTCGATCCCGACATGAGTTACACTTATAAACATTTGAATTTGTTTGGTCGTAGATTTATTTTTAACATTTTAACATTCTGTTCCGATCACGATCTAAAAATTATTTATTTAATCTCGCCTCAACTCAATCCAAAAATTTGTAAAATATTTTATATTATACTAATACTTACAAAATAAATTAAATATATTTATAAAATCAAATGAAATAAAAAAATGTAATTTATGAATTCAAATAATCTTAAAAAAATTAAGAACTTATAATTAAACAACCCTAGTTTTCAAAAAATATATATCGTGATTTAAAAGTGACCGTATAAATTAACTGTAATTTTCGAAATTATGTAGATATTTAAGATAGATATACTTTGTTAGTGAGAAAGATAAACATTAATGCTTTGGAGACGAATACAAGCAAGAAGTTTTCCCTTTAAACTAACTCAAAGGCCGTTCTAACGGTAGATAAATCACTTCATTTGCATGTCTCAACACTTCCCAAACCCCCCCGCCATTGAATTTGCTTGCCAAAAAAAAAAAACATTTTAAATGAATATTCCATGACCTTAGAAAAACAAAATAAAATTGTATAATTTCTTCACATTCGTGGAGGCAGTCCATATGAAAATGACCCATATTGCTTTACACATTGATTTCAGTCGATACTATATCATATATATGTTCTTCGTCTAAATAAATTTATCACTTTTCGTAATGAAAAATGGAAGGATTATTACTATAAACATCATTAAAACGCTCTTCAAACCTAATAAAAAAAATGATACTCACAGTAATAATTACAAAATTACGAGAGAAACTCGATAAAAGGAAGCATTACAAGTTGAACCCAGCCTAAAAGGGCCGTACAAGAAAATTTTACAACTTTTTATTTTTTAATGATAGTTTTAAACTTTAACTTCTATTATTTAAAATTTATTATTCATAAAATTGTAAATATATATTTATAATTTTAATAAATTGATTTGTAAATATAATCGTTAAAAATTAATTCAAATAATAAAGGTCAAAGCTTGAAATTTTTTACTAGGACTATATATAGTTAGGGAAAGTGGAAGAGGCTTTGAACTCCAAAAATAGTATAATTTTGTTTAGTTCCGTAAAATTTGTGAAATTTTAATTTAGTGACAATGACAAATTTCTTTTTGGTCATAATTCAACAATATAATTTTACTTGTATCCCTAAAATTAGTAGTAATTTAATTTTGACCTCTTTATATATGATTTTACTTGTATCCCTGAAATTAGTAGTAATTTAATTTAGTGACAATGACACTATTGTGAGAAATCTTTCTCGATACGACTGGATGCGATGATAAAATATTTATCAATTATCGGTTGATATAGCTAGATGAGACGTTAAATTTGTTGAATAAGGTTAGTGGTCGAGTTTAAACATTATAAACTGGGTCGAGAGTAGTTAATTACAATAAATCTATGTAATATTTAATACGGATTAGTGAATCAATAGATCAGATGCTTGTGGTTATGAAAAAAAAATTAATGGTAAAAGAATTAATGAGAAGAATCTCCCACAGTATGGTTAGAGAAAAAGGGGCTGAATTAGTTCAATCAAATTAAAAGCTTGTTTAATTATAATTGATATAGAATCGTTTGAACAAAAAACAAAAAAGACATAGAATCTTTTCATTTGGTTAAAAAATCGAATTAAATATGAAAAACATTAACTCTATGTTAATTGTTTTTTGGTAACAATTCTATGTTATTTTTCAAAAGGAATAAGATTTTGAAGTCTTAATTTTTAGTTAATGTTGAAGATATTACTAACCCAAACGCATATTCTTATTACATACTGTATTCATTATATTCCCTATTTAATTCATCTTAAATCCACAATCAAATCAATACTTTAAAATTTATCGGTACAATCTCCTATTGAAACTTTTTTTTGTTTGTCTTTCAAAATTTTATTTTGACTAATCCGAACCGACCTGCATCGTATATTTAATTTTGGTGGGTAAGTCTATCAGCAAAAACTTTTTACCTAGTTTTTACATGAACTAAACAATTTAAACACCATATCATTTTTCATGTTCAAAGTTTGAAATTAACTGGTAGAGACAAAGTTCATGAACATGAATTATCTTATCTTATACAATATAATAACATATATCTAAATTATGTTGTTCTTTTCTTTTTCATGTTATCAACCAAGAAAATATCACGACGAAAAGAATGATTAAAAACCATAATCTTTTGATCTTTGCATGTTCAAGACAAAGTTCATGCAGAATCTCCTTTTCTGCTTTAAATTCTTTTACATTATTCTACGGTGGAATGAACAGAAATTTAACCTATATATATATATATATAACTATAACATGATAAACATTTCAACATAGAACAATAATGTGACATTTTGATCCATATTTCTATACTTCAAAACTTGATTTTTGAAGAGTTGCAAAATATGCAGCAGTCTGATACAATATGATGAATGATGCTCCCTTCTTGAATTTCAACATTCTTGCTCTGTCTATTCCAAAGATGAATCGCATAGCTTTGCCTCCGAATCTGCTTAAGCTTAAACTTCAACCAATTCGAATGACTCTCGTTTCTCGGCCCCTGAAACAGGCTCCGAATACGGGTCCAATCGACCGGATAAAACGCCGAAGGGGGCAGCACCGTGAAGTTAAACCCCGGCCGACCAGTAACCCTCGCGACGACCCTCGAAACCAAGTACGGTCCGTTGTGACCCCATCGATTTCCGTCAAAAGTGAGTGCGAACTCCTGGATGAATTTGAACAACAATGGATGGTTTTCGTCGAAAATCAAAATTGCATTGTTCAACCGGCTCCAGTTCTTGGTCCCGGGGTCGACGGATTGAGCACTGATCACGTTTCTCAAACGATTAAAGCTCTTCAAAACTAGAACATCAGTGTCTATATAAACACCACCATACTTGTATAACAAGGCAAGCCGGAGCAAATTCGAGAGGTTTTGACCCAGAGCAACTTCACCGGGATCAACATTCCCTTTCTTCAGTCGATTAAACCACGTTTCGGCATGAGTATTCTTGAAAATATAGTCGAAATCAGGGTTTACGGTGATCAGTTTAAACCCCAATTCCAAAAACGGCTTCAAAACAGCACTTCCCTTTTCGGAATCCAGTGAATTCGAAACGATGACTAAACAGGCTTTGGGGTGTGATTTGAACACACTCTGGATTGCAAGCAATTCTCTGTCACTCAACGACTCAATCGAAGAGATCCAAGTCATGAAGAACCGAGGCTTACACTTTGAATTCTGGAAAAAGGCCTTGACTTTACCGGCGAAAACCCGTTTTGATTTTTTCCCGGAACCTCCCAGTGTTCTCAACATCTGTCGGGTTGAACGACTCTGTTTTGGCTTTGGAACCATTGAAATGTTCGGTTTCTGGACCAGAAGTGTCTTTGAAACATCGGCTGGGTTCTCTTCTTTCACTGCGTACATCACTGAAGAGACCAGCTTTGTCACCGTTTTCTCGCCGGAGAGATTTTCAGGCAATAATTTGATGGGTTCCGGTGAAGACTTGAGATAGCCAGGGAGATAAATATAAAACACGGAGAAGCCATTGAAAGCTAAAAGGAGGAGGAGGGAAAGAGCGAAAAGGGAAGTGGGTAACAAGAACATAAATCCAAAGAACGAAGTTTTAGTATGCTGGAAATTCGGGTGATGTTGTTTGATCATTTTAAACGTTGGGTTTGTTCTTGTAAGAAAACTGAACTGAATCGTTTACATTCACCTTGTAGTAACGGCAGTACTAGTTTCATAATCTGTACATAATAAGAGGGGAAAATCACAAAGTTGGAAGCACGAAAGAACAAATGAAAGGGAGTTGGCCAAAGACAGGGAAGAAGATGAAGAAGAGAGGGAAGAAATGAAGGATTTTAATGGAGGTGGCGGCAAAACAAGGGAAACCAAAAAGGAGAAAAAATTATGTTTAAGAGTTGAGGTTTGGACATTGGGAACCAAAAATGCAAGGCAAAAATGGGAGATCCCCGAGGCTGCTTTTTTATATTAATGATAGAAAAACAAAGAAACCAAGTACGGTAATCCAAAATTAATAATTTCGGACACGATTACATCACTTATAGTAACAAATATATAAATAAAGTGCTTAATAGGTGAATTGATCCCTGAATTTATTTTTTTCTCTCAATTTAGTATATGTACTTGAAAAAAAAAACTTCAAGACATACATAGTTCTAACATGACATTTCAACAATCAATCATGTTGTGACACTGACACGTTATTTAATGTTGTTGATATTTTGATCAATTAATATCACGTCAACAACCTAATTAATTGTTAAAATGTAACATAAATATAGATACTAGATTGAGAATTCTCTTCGATAATAAGATGGTTCTAATATAGCGTGAGCCAACGGCACAACAACTTAATTTAAGGCTAAAAAATGATAAGTTTCAATACTTGGTATTTTTTTCTACAAGTTCGAAAATTTTATTTTTTTAAGTTGGTGATTTTTCGACAAATTTTCAAAACTTATCGAAAAATACAAAAAAAATAACCTAAAATCTTATAAAAATAACTCGGCCTTAAGTACTTTTTAAAATTTAAATTAACGGACAAAAAAGTAACAAATAGATTCATCATGCGTCAATTACTTTGTCTTTTTTATGTTAACGTTAATTATTTTGTTCCTTTTATACATAATTTATAAAATTCAAAAATATTTTAAAATGATAACGTTAAAATTGTGTAAAAATATTAAATATAGATTATAAAAATTGTAAATGGTAAAAAGAGAAATTAACCACTTTTAACATAAAAAACTTATTATTTTTCCCTGTATTGATTTAATTTGACAAAAAAACAATTAAGGGTAAACAAAATGAAAAAAATAAAAATTTAATTGATTTTTTTTTCTAAAAAAGTAAAGATGAAATGTCATTATACATAAATATAAAAGACATACAACATGGATTATATAAATAATTGCTTGTAGCTTTAATGAGATTTTTTCCTTTTCCCACGTTTATAGCTTACCGATATTTTTGTTTATTCTCTTAATTAATGGAAAAATAATAATAAACAATAAAAAGATTCTAATTCCGCCACTATTTACAAAAGAGAAATCAATTTTCTGACAGGAAATTTAATTCGCAATGCATAACTTTCTATTTATAAATTATTTATAGAGTAAATAAATTGTTTAATCATGCTTAAAAACTAATTGCACATGCCAAAATATTCCAAATCCATTGACTAAATATTCTTTTTTATTTTTTGTTATATTAAAAATTAACATTGCTAAGCTGATCCAAAGCTGACACATGACAAGGCTAGAAATTTAATTAAAATTTTAATTTTTAATAGAAAAAACTTAAGATTTTAGAGGGGCTAAAGATATTGACATTTGTATTCTAATACTCGAACTTTTTAAAAGCCATATCCTTTAAAAAGATTAAACATTTTGAGCATTCAGACTTTTTTTTTCAATTTTTTTATTAAACTCTTTAAATTATTGTCAATTATTTCGTTTTTTTGTTAATATTGTCATTAGTTATTTTATCATCCTGTAGAAAAATTTTAAAAATGGTTCAAAAATACTTATAAAACTATGAAACATTAAATATATATAATTGTAAAACATAAAAACTATGAAATTATGAAAATTTGTTAAAAAAATTTATAATATATATATATATATATATATATATATAAAGTGCGATTTTTAAAGAAATATAACTTCAAGAAATAAAAAAAGGTGAACATTTTAAAGGCTAAAATGGTTTATTTTAAAAGTTTGAAGGTTAAAATATCATTAAACCTTTTAAAGGTTTTATAAACTTTGTTTCATAAAACATAATAAAATTTAATAAAAAGAATTAAAAGGTAGTAAAAGTTTCCAGAGTTTTATGTCAAAAAAAGCTTTCCAGATTCACTCGAATGTTTTTTTTTTTTAATTTTGCTAAGTTTGAAGGTTAAAATATCATTAAACCTTATTCTATTTTTTCAACTTTATTCGAATTGGATTTATCAAACTACGGTTTTAGTTGCAAATTAAAAATAATGATTTATAGTATTGCATTTGCTATGAAACGCAACTATTTATAGCAAAAATTACACCATCAGCCATTGCTTTGTTCAATTTTCTTGTAAATTTTTAAAACTAGTGACGAAACTAAGAATTTGTTACCTTACTGTCAAACATTTATGTTTTGTCACTCTAACCCTTAATCATAGCTCCGTCCTTACCTAAAATAAAACAAAAATATAGTTTAAATATTTATTTTATAAAACAATCAAGTCAATAATAATTACGAAAGTTTCTTTGAAAAATGTTGTAGAAAATATGTAAAAATATTAAAAATGAAAATAGAGAAGGAAATCCAAAGATTCCATAGGTCAAAAATGTTTCTACTTTTGCCATACGAAGCCTAGATAACAATAGCATTATTGCTAATTTATGTATACTAGCATTCTTTTTTGAATAATGTATACTAGCATTTTTGTGTTAATAATATATACTATTATTTTTACATTATAACCATGCCATTGTAATTCATGAAGGATAGTGTGTTAGATTATTTAGGGTAAATAAGCGGTAACTGAATTGTTAGAATGTTTTCATTTGATTACTTAACTTTTAAAATTTACATTACAATCACGAAACTTTTAATTCTTTTTTATAATGGTTGTCTTTAAAATTTTCTTCTAAAAAAACTCTAATTTTAAAAACTAATTGCCGCAAAAGATCAATTGTTCGAAGAATGATACGATTGTCGGTCAATTCCAAGAATAAGAATGCTCCATTTGGTCATATACTATATTAATCATCGAATCAACTTAAAACCAAATAATGTTTATCTTTTGACCAAATAAAACCTTCTTACCGTTAAAATAAACCGACAGCCGACCAGTTCATTGAAAAAACAACCTTTTATGATGATTGTCAATTCTTCAAAATTAAGGGGTTTGAAAAAAACTTTAATGCAATTATCCCAGTAAAATTGAATTAAAAGTTCAGTGGCTGCAATATAAATTTTAAAAATTTAATGACTAAAATAACATCCTAAAAATTTAGTGACCAATAATATTTACCCTATTATTTAATACATTAGGATTAAATTATTTGTAAATAATAATGTGATTTAGTGCAAGAGTAATTTATCAGGCCACGTGATCTATATAGATGAGATGAGTCCCATGTGAGATGCTGCTTATCGGAAGGTCCGAATAAATGGTTGAACATATCGGATGGGTCAAATGTCACGTCAATCAGAGCCTTTTGGCAAAAACAAAGTCACATTTGGCCAACACATGCACCAGGGCAACTGAAAACTTCTTCATTCATTATACCTTTCACTTCCATGTACACTCAGTCTTCGTCTGCATCAAGAAAATGCAATCATTCTGCTACAAAGAATAATACTGTAAATCAAAACAAAAGCATCAAAAGGGAAGGGGAGGGGTAAGGATCAAACTAATGTATCAATGGATTGCAGGTCAGTTCGATACAGTGTGTTTGCCAACGCCGATCCTGCACCGGCATTTTGTTATAACAAAACCACTAATCTAAAAAGGAGACGAGGCTGTACAGAACATTTCATTACTTCTCATGGTATCCTACACGATTCGATCACTTCACTCACTGCTTTATGCGTCTCTGGAGAAATCATGTTTAATGTAAAATGGAACGCCTGCGCAAGGAGAAAAAAAAGAGGAAGTTTTAAAGATAATGGAGATGACTATGTAACTCTTAAAGTCTAAAGTGCAAAAAATTGCTTTGGAGTCAACAGATTTGGTACTTGGATTAAACATACCACAAATCTATCCAACACAGGTACCAGAACCGACAGGCTGCGCTTTGGTAGACAATCAGCAATTGCATTTCGTGTGCTCTTACTGTCGATGACAAAGTGAAACAGTTCAGTAAGAAAAAAGGAACTGGGCACATGGACATATATCGACTACTAACCTTTCATTAGAAAGGAAAGCGAGCAGTAGGGCTGCATAGGCTTCTAAAATCATTTTCTCCGCTTCTTTCTCTTCTTGTAGCATAGCAGCCTCATCATTCTGTATAATCGAACACAACAAAGGTACAAGGCAAGTCAACTCCAAGCCATGAAAAATAAGACATTCACAGAAAAGGAGGGGGGTGGGGGTTCCTCACCCAAGAAAGAACTTCTCCAGTAGCATCATCTTCTCCTTGGTTCGCAAGGAAGATAGCACATAGCAGGGGAATTACAGCCATGTGACTCCCCTCTCTTAATCCTTCTGAATTCGGTAAAGAAACAGAAGCTTCTGCAAGCCGTGATCTGCATAGAAGTATGACATGTAATTGTTAACGTGCCTGTGATTATCAGTATAAAAAAGGCACAAAATGAACTCAACTCTACTTTGTAAGCCACTGAACTGAATGGAAAGAAGATGAATCAACCTGTTATGTTCATCCTTCTCTACTAGGTTCACAAGCAAACCCAGTATTGCTACAAGGAAATCCAACTCTGGATCGGTAAGAGGTCTGTCCTTCTGGTTGTGAGGTTCTACAAAAAGAGAATTCTCTTCCATTTCACTGCTGCGAGGCAAATATGAGCAGAATGTAGAGTAGTGGCAGGCAATTAATGTGCACAAGGTCTCTAGCCCCCCCGAAGCAGCAATTTGCCGACAGCCGAGTGGGTTGTCATTTGTTAAATTCATCAAAACCTGCCAAGATAATGCCACCACTGATCAAATAAGCCACTGGTCTAAGAGAGAACATACAGAATATCCATTTAGTAACAACAAAGCCAGCTTTATGCACTCCATTAAACAGAGACCAGTTAATCCTATCAACACCATTCCAGGATTCACGAAGCAGACGAAGGGAAATAGGTAACATTCTGCCTCATTGTAATCATACATATTATAACACTTAAAAGTCAAAAACAAGCACTGCAAAGGTTGGATGAAATATGAACTACATATTTAGGAATACCTTCACAGCAGCAAGAAGGCAGTCAGAAAGGAGGCTGGAATATTCTTCTTCAGCATATTGAGAACCAGAAGTTGCTTTTGAATGATTATATTCTTCATTGATGGATTTTCTCTGGAAATTTTCCTCGGTAATTGATTGCTTTTGGCTCATTGTAAATTGGCATTGATGCTCAACTTGGATTTCTCTATTTTTAGGTCCACGTTTCCGATGGTTTTTAGCTTGGGATGTCTTTTTTCTCCCAGATAGTAAGTCCCATTTTGAAGGCACAAATTCTTCTACATCAAATGCAAAAGGATCTTGACATTCCTCTAAAAGGTGCCCTTCATCATCTTTTGAACCATCAGGTCTGTCAAAAAGAGTCCCTGAACCATTGCTTGTTACAGGCAATTCATCATATGAACTTCCTAATTTCCCACTACACGTGCTGCCCAAGGAAGAATGGGTTCTCATCTTTAGTAGACGACTATCATTCATGGAAGCACTTTCGGTTTGAAAAATGGGTTCATGATGACCCAACCACTGAGTAGAAGGCCCTGGATCATTCCGAGATGTATTAAAGCTCTTTTCAGAGAAAGACCACTCCATGCTCGAGGATTTATCAGATGAACTGATGCAGATAACATCATGTCTATCCACTGCAAAATTGAAACACATCAATCCAGTCTAAGAGCAGTCATGAGAAGGATATATTTTGTTTTAATAATATCAGACAGTCTGATACCTTTACAATCTGCAGTTAGAGCAAATTCATCAACATCACCCATTGCTTTAGAATTACCACAAGCCTTTTCAGTACTTGAGGGTCTACAAGAACTCTTACAATAAAGCCCTGGAAAAGACAACATTGGTTAATCAAATGCAATAAATCTTCCAAAAGATTAAAAAAAAACAATGAGAGAGAAGACATTTTGAGATAGTAATTGCTACACCAGTAACCTGAGAGAATCTTGATTACACTTATAACAAGCTTCGTAAAAGATAGTTGAGATCCATGAGACTTCAATTTCCCTTTCATTTCTAGCAGACGACTCTACAATAGAAGTAAAGGAAAAAAAGTCTTAACAGCTTAATACAAGTGGCAGTTTAGTCATACAAATCAAGTTTAAAAATAAAATGAAATCAAAATAACCGAAAATCACAACTTAAGTACCTGATTATCACTACTAAGGACTGCAGCATTTTCCATGATTTTCAAACATTTTGAAAGCAGCACCAGGCTCTCCAGATCCTTTTTATCTTCGGTAAGAGGAGGAAAACTCTGCTCCACCAAACTCTGCACAGAAGAAAATGCATTGTATGTCACAAATGCATGTCTTCATGTAAATGTAAGAGATGGAACCAGAAGACCTTTCCAAAATTTAAAGCAGTATTTTTTAATCTCCTTCAGTTGAAACGCAAAAGAACAAAAATCAGATACAACATACAATCTCACACCTCCATAACAGAATGGCACTCCATGGCCACTTCAAAGACAGCATCAAGTCCTCCAAACTCTCTTAGTTTCTCCTTGAAATTGCCCCCAGTTTTTCTTACAGTACCAGTTGCCTCTGAATTAATGATACCAGTAGCGTATGAGTATGTATTTTATATGTAGATATGTAATTCAGCAAAAAAAAAAAAAACTATAATAAACACTTATAAATCTTAGAAATTTCCATTAGATACCTTCAAGAGAAATTTTAGACAAACAAGCTTTCTCCAAAGTCAACAAAGCTACCCATTTGGGGCTTAACTCTGGCCTTCGTAAACATCTATCATCCCCACATCCTGGCTTCATTTCCTTGCAACTAACAAGAATTTCCTCAACTTTGGAAACAATAGCTGCAGAGCTTGAATCCATCACTTGAGTTGTATCCCGTGAGACGTCAGCATCCTTTAGTAATGCCAAAAGCTTAAAGCCTACTTTCTCTGTTTTGTTTTCTTTAGCAGTGGGGGTAATTGGCTTTAAAAGTTTAATTAGAAATCGGATGCAACAAGGTGACTCCAGGAGATGGTCATCTTGACCCTGACAACAAATTCATACAAACCTTGAATAATATTGTAATTGACACGTTCAAAATATTTGTTTAAACTATATTCAAGTATTGTTCTAAGGACAGAAAGCATAAAAGCTAGGCATATAAGCATGGATCTCTTGACATCCGAAATTTTAAAATAAAGAATAAAAATTAACTGAAGGTAAAAGGGAAAAACTAAATGGGAGGCAGGGCAGATTAACATGTAAGACTCCAATATAAGATACACAAATTCGTCATTTACAAAGTCTGTTTTGTGCAGGTACTAATAAATATTGGATCCACACCTTCTCACATGAACCTTATGTGTGCATAAAATCCTCAACTATTAAACAGAAAATAGTTCAAGTTGAATTGCAACTTCAAGTGCTGAAAAACTTACATCATCGGTTAAGACATAGAAAAGGGCCACAGCAGCCAGGTTGCTAGGGACGTCATCAAAGTTGAGCCCCAAAATAGCATCAATTATTGTCTTAGCCATCCTGAAAAGAACATATTTGCCAAGCCAGTGTAAGAACAACAAAGTGAATCGGAGTAATTCTCAAGGGAAAACCACTCCATATTTTATATAAACATTCTTTTAGAGTGAAACAAGTATTGACACAGTAAATTCAGAAGATTAAATCCAGTAAATTCCTAAAAAGAAACCATCGACAATTGACAAACTACAAGACTGCAGTCAATACAATGTAAATGACAAACTACCTGTTTAGGTTTTAATTTTTCAACAAAAAATGAAAGAAGAGAAAGAAACTGATTTGAAGGGTACCGGATTCTAGCAAGGGAAAAATTAACAGAATGTAGCAGACCTTCTAAATGCTACTGGAGAACAAAAACTAACAACCAAAGGAGAACTTTAATTCGATAACAAAATCAAATGCCATCCGTAAACTATAGGTTCACATAAAGGAATTCAAATTTTCAAACTCATCCTGTAATTACTAGTCCATATAGTCCAAAAGCCTAAACAAAACGTCAAAAAGAAACAAAATGCACCTTTAATCTAATTTGGATTCAAATTTCAAAATTCCACCCAAAATTAACACTACCCAGATGTTCATATCAAGAGATTTTAACAAAAAGAGCCTAAAAACTGAAATCCCAACAAGAATTCGACATACCCATGAGCTCTCAACAGTCTCCTCTGTGGGGCGGTGGCGCAAATCGAAAGCAAAGACAAGAGACTCGCCCTCCTGATCCTCACTGGCTGGCCTTTCTTTAACCCATCGAGCGCGAAATTAACCTCGTCCACGTGCTCCATCATTTCCCCGAATTCTTGAGCCTCCATCAGACTCGAAGTCGACGAAATCCATGGCATGGAAGAATACCCTACATCTTTCTTGCTTTGGCTTTGCTTCTGTTTCTTGGATCTTCTAACGGCGTCGTTTCTCGAATCGTAGAATTCAAAAATCCCTTGGGTTGATGTTGTTTTAACGGACGTTTTCGGTTGGTTCTTGTAGCCGTTGTCGTTGAATTCTTGAGATGACGGCCATAAAGAAGAGGATTCTTGAGTGTCCGTTAGGGGGAAATCGTAGATGTCCTGAGACGGCACCGTTTCTTGGGACAAGGGAATGGAGTCGGAAACGTCGTCTTCCAGGGAGTCGGATAATGTCCGGGTTAAACCACGGCTGCGGCGACCGTAGGTTCGGACGATCATGGTTCGGAATCTGGGTTTCTTTGTTGTGACGGCGGCGTTCTACCTCGGATTTGGCATTTGAAAAGAAAGATAAGGGTATTTTGGGCAAAAAGGAGAACAAAATTCGAAAATTTGAGATTTTTGAAATGAAATCGAAGCTCGCTCTTTCTCTCTCTTCTTCTCTCACTTTCTTGGATGGTGAGCTGAAAGTAGGATAAAAAAACAGAAAGGTTTTAGGACAAAGAATTAGAAGAGATAAATCTGGGTCGGGTTGGTGATTTTGATTTGGGTCCGGTTTGGCCCTAATTTTAGGACAAAAAATAGAGGAAATTTTCCCTCAAAGGCCCAAAATATAAGGGTAATTTGGTGAGAAACGTGTTTCGGCTGGCCCTGCGATTAACTATGGGCCCAAACTGTAAGGGTAATTTCGATATAATTTTGATGGCTTCTTCGGCTATTCTTACACCATAGGTTCGTCTCTTTGATTAAAAGTTAAAAAATATTACACCATAGGTTCGGCTATTCTTACACCATAGGTTCGTCTCTTCGATATAATTTGGTCGAGGGCATTATTGTTTCGGACAAGGAGAATCTTACTCCTAGTTTGTAAGGTTCGGTTTGCTTTCTTTACATTTGTAATGATGATTAATTTTTTGTCTTGGAATTGTCAGGGTGCGACGTATTCAGAATTTCGTCGTCATTTTAAGTTTTTTTTGCGAGTTCACAATCCTCAGGTTGCTGCCTTCGTAGAGCCCCGGATTAGTGGACGCTCGGCGGATAGAGTAATACGGAGGTTTGGTTTTTCCAATTTATTCAGGGTTGAGTGTCGTTGTTTCAGTGGAGGTATTTGGATCCTTTGGCAGGATGAACTTGATGTTATGATCCTGGCTACTTCGAATGAGTTTGTTCATGGCAAAGTTCGGGAGTCAAGTACTACACAGTGGGTGTTTTTTTACTGCGATGTATGCCAGTCCAACGGCGAGCATTCGTAAGTATGTGTGGGACCAGCTCCATTTTGTTCGGCCAGAGCCGACGAAAGCTTGGCTTTTGGGTGTGACTTTAATGTAATTCTTAGGTCGGAAGAACGGTGTGGTGGGTCTAGTTTGGCTTCAGGAATAAGCTCTCTCTTTTATGATTTTGTTTACTCGGCGGGGCTATTGAAAAAGTGGAGTATCGTGGGGATGATTTCACGAGGTGGTAGGGATCTGTGTATAAACGGCTTGACCAGTGCCTGGTGAATGATGCTTGGCATCTTCTGTTTCCGGATTCTCTAGTATATCACTTGGATCGCCTTGGGTCTGATCGTTGCCCTCTTTTCTTAAACACAGAGAAGTGTACCTGAGCTGGGGATGAGAGGCCATTCCGGTTTATTGCAGCATGGCAAGATCACCCTTAATTTAATGATAGTCGCCTCTAACTGGAATATTGAGGACTTGGTGGCTAATAATATTGCTCGTTTCACGCATGAAGTATCGCGTTGGAATTCATATGTATTTGGCTATATAGGCAAGAGAAAGAAGAGATTAATGGCACGTCTCAGAGGTATCGGCAGAGTATTACGGGTGCCGTTTTCACCCTTGTTGATTTGGAGAAGCAGTTGAAAGCTGAGCTAGATGTTGTTTTAAAGCAGGAGGATAGTCTTTGCTTTCAAAAGGCGCGGTGCAAGTGGATTATGCAGGGGACAGAAAATACTAAATATTTCTACACCTCAACGATTAGTCGTAGGAAGGTCAATTTGATCATGGCCTTAAAGTTGAGTGATGGGTGTTGGTCTTCTGATTCCGCTGAATTGAAAGCGCATGCCACGGACTTCTATAGAAACTTGTTCAAAAGTGAAAATGCTGATGCTTCTACTTACCCAAGTCACGGGTGATTCCCTCGCCTTAGTGATGATGTTATCCGGTCTCTTGATGCCAAGGTGACAAATGAGGAGGTGCGTCGGGAGGTGTTTCAAATGGATCCTTACAAGGCACCAAGAAATGATGGGTTACATACGACCTTCTATCAACGTAATTGGCATATTGTGGGCGGGAATGTGTGCAAATTTGTGTAAGGAATGTTTGAGGGAGACCCCTTTCCAGTGGATTTGAACCAAACGTTGTTGGTGCTTATTCTAAAGGACCAGGCTCCGAAATTTATGAGTCAATTTCGCCCTATCAATTTGTGTCAGGTTTTGTATAAGATTATTAATAAGGTGATAGTGAATCAAATTAAGCTGTATATTCCAAACTGGGTGACCGATAATCAGACGAGTTCCGTTCTTGGCAGGTTGATATTTGATAACATTATCATCGCTCAAGAGGTCGTGTTGTAAAACCTATATTGATTTTGATATAACAAATTGTATAAGGGCTTATTTGCATACACAAATAAATTTTTAAATATTTCAAAGACTCACTTAATTGACAAGCATTTGAACCAAAAGAACCTTCAAGTCAAAAATATTTCAAGTGTTCAAATTTTTCTAAAGTATTTTTCAAGCCAAAGTTTAACTCTACGCCCAGGCATATCGATACGCTTAAGTCGTATCCATACGGTTTTCCTTCACTGGAATTCCAATCGATAAAAGTGTGTCGATACGATTAACACCGTATCGGTACAATATTCATCTGGGCAAGTTTTCAAGCTATAGCGTACTGATACGGTTGTACCCGTATCGATACAGTTTTATAAAGAAATATATTCAAAGGCTATAACGTACCGATACGGTTGGTCACAGTATCGATACGATTTGATGATGTTTGATAAATCTTTGCATTTAATGGTTTCGACCGTTGCTTGTCAGTTATTGGAATCACAAAATTTTAAATGACCGTTAACCGTATTGATACGCGCCCATAGCGTACCGATACACTTTTTGTTAAAATTCAACCAAGGATTCCAGTGAGCAAAATCCGTATCGATACAACTATAGTGTATCGATACACCCCTTGATTTACACTTGAACCGTACCGATACGCCTTCTCGCGTATCGATATGCCCATTCTATTTTGTGTACAATGTCTCTTTCTTCTTATAGACATGTATCGATACGGTGTCGAGGGTACCGATACACTGGGTAGTTGAAGAGCATTTATTGCGCCAAAAATACAGCCCAACGACTAGATTAATGATCTCAACCTCCCAAACGGTTAGAATTCAATGCAAGGGTATAAAAGCAAGCCTCCAAAGCACCAGTAACAACTACTGAACCTACTTGCAACATCCAAGCAATTATTCAAACCATTGTGCTTTATAGAGTCAAATCCTTGTACCCAACTTGTTTGCAATCTTCATTGTAAATCTTTATTTTAAGTTTTGGGAGTGTTTGATTGTAAATTGGGAAATATTCAGTCTTGTGAGAGATATCTTTTATTTGCCAAAAACTTTTTTATAAAGAGAGTCTTTTGAGTTAATCTTTGGGTAGAAAGATTAACCGGTTGTAAAGGTTACCTCCTAAGCCTAGAAAAGGGGAAGAATATCTAGTGGAGATTGTTGAAAATCCTTAGTGGGAGCTAAGGTAGTGGATGTAGAGCTTGTTAGAAGCTTGAACCACTATAATTTACCTTGTCCTTATTCTTTCATTTTCCAATTTGCTCCCTCCAATTTTAAAAAGCCAATTCACCCACTCTTGGCCATTTTCCTTTCTTTTGACCCACTCAACAATTGGTATCAGAGCCTAACACTTTGAAGGCTTCACATCCATAAGAGGCGATCCTTAAATAGTGTTGATCATCCATTTATTCAAAGCCATGACATCTACCTCTAGGCCAAACTTGTTCGAGTCATAATCGATCACCAAGCCACCATACTTCAATGGTGATAACTATCCATATTGGAAGAACCGGATGAGACTCTTCATTAAATCTACCGACTATGTCCTTTGGGATATAGTGAAAGACGGACCTACAATTCCTATGAAAAGAGACGATGAAGGGAGACTTGTTTCGAAGACAATGGTGGAAATGATCGATGAAGATCGGAGAAGACTCCAAATCAACGACAAGGCTCTACATATCTTGTTCTATGCACTTGTTCTCGACATGTATGCCAAAATGTCATCATGCACAAGTGCAAAGGAGGTGTGGGGCAAGTTAGAGACCACTTAAGAAGACACTAATAAAGTAAAGGAAACCAAGATTGGGATCCTCAACTTAAGCTACGAGAACTTCAAGATGGAGCCGTATGAGAGCATCTCCAAAATGTTCGACCAGTTTTTAGTTATCGTAAATGGTCTTAAGGGCTTCAGTGAAATTATTCCCGAAAACAAGCTTATCCGGAAGCTACTTTACTTTCTTACCGAATCATGGGATGGGAATAGAACGACAATCACCAAGGCAAAGAACTTGAAGACATTGAAGCTCGATGAGTTGGTAGGATCTCTCCTTAGTCATGAGATCATGAAGCAATGAAGAGAATAGGAGAAGAAAATAAAAGAGAAGCTTGAGGTGGAGAAGAAGAAGCAAGGGATTGCTCTCAAAACCTCTCTACCACAAGAGGAGAGTAACTCAAGTGAAGAAGATGAATTTGAAGAATTGGCTATGATAGCCAAAATATTCTCTCAGTTCATGAAGTCCAACTAGGGAAGGAAGTTCCAAAGAAGAAGATACTTCAAGAACAAAAGCAAAGAAGAAGAGAATGATCAAATCATATGTTATAAGTGCAGGAAACCAAACCATATTAGATCGGATTGCCCTCAACTCAAGAAGAAGGGGTTCGATAAGAAGAAAAAAATGAAGGCCCATGTTGCTACTTGGAGCGAAGAGGAATCATCATCCGATGGAGAGGAGCACGAAGTAGCAAATCTTTGCCTCATGGCCATTGATGACGATCCTAAGCTAAACCTCAACTCATCTAACTTTGATTTTACATCTTATGAGCTTCAAGATGCTTATGATGAGTTACAAGAGGTTTATGACGAATTGGTGGAAAATATAAAGAATGGGTTTTGAAAAACAAAAAATTGATTTTCAATTTAAAAATTCAAAACGATTCTTTATCCAAAACCAATTCGAATTTTGAAAAGAAGATTTTGGTTTTAAAAGATGATTTAAAATATTTTCAAAATGAAAATGTTGATTTAAACAATCTTCTTTCTCAATTTCATGATGAACACCACAAAGTGGTGAATGAGCTCTAAGTTTCTTTAAAAGCTGGTTCTTCTAGTTTTGAAAAAGATGAATCTTCCAAAATCAACTATGTAAAAAGAAACGTTTTTAACTACAAACAAAGAAGCTCTTATAGGCATCCTAGAGGTAAGCGAATTAGGAGTGTATGGGTTCCTAAGGAACTTGTAACTTCTAATAATATTCATGCTATTTCTTCTTGGATTCCTAAGGGAACCAAGTACTCGAGAGCTAACTCACATGGACCCAAAATGGTTTGCGTACAAAAAATTAAGAACTAATCTTTGTTTGTAGGGGGAGCATTGCTACAAGGCCAAAGCTTCAAGTCAAAACACTTGGTACATTGATAGTGGATGCTCAAGGCACATGGCCGGCGACAAGAGTAGATTCATAGAGCTAAAGCCAAAGAGTGGTCATTGTGTGACAAGGGTTTTAATGTTCATTTTGATGTTAATGGGTGTAAAATTGTGAACATTAAAACAAATGAAAGCATTAGTCAATTGTGTGACAAAGGTTTTAATATTCATTTTGATGTTAATGAGTGTATAATTGTGAACATTAAAACAAATGAAATAATGCTCATTGGTCATCGCATAGGTAACATTTATATGATGCATCTAGATGGCATACATTCATCCCATGCATGTTTGGTTGCTAATGATGAAAATGATGCATGGTTGTGGCATAGGAAATTAGGGCATGCTAGCATAAGTGTTTTAGAGAAATTAGTTTCCCAAAATCTAGTTAGAGGTTTACATAAGCTAAAATTCACATTAGATAAAATTTGTGATGCTTGTGCTAAGGGTAAACAAAAATGAACCTCATTTAAATCCATTAATGATGTTTCAACTAGTACGGTATTACAATTGATCCATATGGGTCTCTTTGGGCCTATTAAGACAACTAGCTTGGGTGGAAATCATATGCTTATGTTCTTGTTGATGATTTTTCTAGGTACACTTGGGTTCTCTTTTTAAGCACTAAAGATGAGGCTTTAGAAAAATTCATCACGTTTTCAAAAATCACTCAAAATGGTCTTGGTCAAAATATTTGTCATATTAGAAGTGACCATGGAACCAAATTTCAAAATCTAGGTTTTGATGGTTTTTGTAACTCAAATGGTATTAGCCACAATTTTTCCTCACCTCGCACTCCTCAACAAAATAGGGTAGTTGAGAGGAAAAACCGTTCTTTAGAAGAAATAACTAGAATCATGCTTTGTGAAAATAACTTACCTAAGTATTTTTGGGCGGAAGCCATAAGCACGACATGTTATATTATAAATGGAGTAATGATTAGGCCTATTTTAAAGAAAACTCCTTATGAGATTTTAAAATCAAAGAAGCCTAACATTAGCTATTTTCAGCCTTTTGGATGTAAGTGTTTTGTTTTAAACAATGGAAAATATAACTTGGGTAAATTTGATGCAAAAAGTGATGAAGCAATTTTTCTTTATTATTCTTTAAATTCAAAAGCTTATCAAGTCTTTAACAAAAGAACCTTAGTTGTAGAGGAGTCAATACATGTGGTTGTCGATGATAACCTCTTTCCAATGAATTATTCTTGTGATGATGATGATGTAGGGATCATTGAAGCCATTGGTAGTAGGCAATCATCAAGGGTGGAAGAGGTTCCAACCAAGTAAGAAGCACAAGATCCTCCCATTGAAGCTCTAAAGGACATGACCATTGAGGAAAAGGAAGTGAGCTACCCAAGGAAACTCAACTATGTCAAAGGTGCTGAAATCATGGGTGATCCATCCAAGGGGGTAACCACTTGATCCTCTCTTAGACTAATGAACCATGTAGCATTCATTTCATGCATTGAGCCTAAAAATATCAAAGAAGCATTAAAAGATGATTTTTGGATATTGTCCATGCAAGAAGAACTAAATCAATTCGAGAGAAATCAAGTATGGACATTAGTTGTTAGGCCTAGTAATCAATATACTATAGGAACTAAATGGGTCTTTAGAAACAAGCTAGATGAGAGTGGTAACATAGTGAGAAACAAGGCTAGACTTGTTGCTCAAGGTTACACTCAAGAAGAAGGAATAGATTTTGATGAAACTTATGCACCCGTAGCTATGATGGAAGCTATTAGGATACTTCTTGCATTTGCATGCTTTCATGCTTTCAAGCTTTTTCAAATGGATGTTAAAAGTGCATTTTTAAATGGTTTTATTAATGAAGAAGTGTTTGTTGAACAACCACCAGTTTTTGAAGATCCAAATTTTCCAAACTATGTTTTTAAATTGACCAAAGCCTTATATGGTTTAAAACAAGCTCCTAGAGCTTGGTATGGAAGGCTTTCAAACTTTTTAATTGAAAAAGGTTTTGAAAAAGGCAAGGTGGATACTACACTTTTCATTAAAAGATATGGAAATGACATCTTAGTAGTTCAAATTTACGTTGATGATATAATCTTTGGTTCTACTAATAATTTTTATTGCCAAGAATTTTCTAAGAAAATGCAATGTGAGTTTGAGATGAGCATGATGGAGGAGCTGTCATTTTTCTTGGGGCTCCAAATCAAGCAAAGAAAGGATGGCACCTTCATCAATCAAGCCAAGTATATCAACGATATGCTCAAGAAGTTTGGTTTGGAGAACGTAAAGCCTCAAGCCACTTCAATGAGCTCATCTATTAAGCTTGACAAAGATGAAGGAGGTAAGTGCGTTAATTCTAAGTTTTATTGTTCAATGATTGGCTCTTTACTTTACCTTACCGCAAGTAGACTCGATATCATGTTTAGTGTTTGCTTGTGTGCTAGGTTTCAAGCTAGCCCTAGAGAATCGCACCTAGTATCCATTAAGAGAATCTTTAGATACCTTAGAGATACACCTAGTTTAGGCCTTTGGTATCCTAGAGACTCATCCTTCAACCTTCATGCTTATTTGGAAGCAGATTATGGGGGATGTAAGATAGATAGGAAAAATACCTCCGGAACATGCCAATTCCTAGGTAGTATGCTCGCATCTTGGTTCTCTAAGAAACAAAATAGCGTAGCCTTATATACTACTGAAGCGAAATACATATCCTTAGAGAGTTGTTGTGCTCAAGTCCTTTGGATGAAGCAATAACTCTTAGACTATGGAGTTGAAGTAGATACCATACCCCTTAAGTGCGACAACACTAGTGTCATTTGTCTCACTAAGAATCCCATCCAACATTCTAAAACCAAGCATATAGAGATAATACATCATTTTATTAGGGATCATGTCTTAAAGAACAATGTAGTTCTAGAGTATGTCGATACCTTGAACCAATTAGCATATATATTTACCAAATCATTAGATAAAGAACGTTTTTGGACCCTTAAGAGAGAGTTAGGTTTAACAAGCCTTCCTTGACCCTTTAGAGTCCCAAAAGACCAAAAATTTGCTTGAATTGATTTGATTGCCGTGTTTATGCAATTTTTGCCTCTTGATGCATCTATGCCTTTAGTTAGGGGATTATGCATCTATTTTAATCCATATATCTTGCTTATATATCATTCACATGCATTTAGGCTCGTCTAAAGTTGAATTTTTGGACTTATTCTTGTCCAAAAATGTTTTTTCTGGCAAAGGGTATCGATACGGCAATAAGCGTATCGATACAGGGTTTTAAATGGGCAACGATACAGTCAACACTGTATTGACACAATCACGCGTATTGATACGGCTTGAAAACGTACCGATATGGTTGATTGATTCGCCTAGTCAGCGTGACGCAGATTCTTTAAATCGGGCCTTTAAGAACATGTATACTTTAATTAAAATTCAAATCTCTTTTTTCTCTCAAAACCTTAACTGAAAACCCCTATAAAACCCCCTATAATCTCATTGTTTTATCACACCAAACCTAAAATTCTTTGAGGGTTTTTCATCAAAACATCAAGGCTCAAGCTGCTAGCAACTTTGTGCATTGTTCATCCTTCACTCTTCCAATTTCCAATCTTGAGGTATAAAACCCTTTTCTTTTCTTTTTAAATTTTCGTTTATTTTCCTTTGTTGTTTTTAATCGATTTTTGTATAGAAAGTATATATATATAGTATAGGTTTTGAGGTGTTTGCAAAAATTCTTTAAAATCTGATATTTTTTGTTTCGAATAGAAAATTATATCGTATATTTTTCAAATCTGTTTTTCAAATTTATTTTTCCCAAATTTTTTTATACTTGTATATATTTTTAAAACCTAAAATATAGTGTTTTTCATAATACCTTGAATTATTGGAATATTTATTGGATCGAATATGATGATAATTGTATACATTGTTTTCTAATGTCTTTGATGTTTTTTAGGCTTATAATGAGGTTGAAAAAGAGACCAAGAAAAGATGTACCATCGAGTTCATCAAATCCCAATACCGAACACGAGAGTATTTCAAAACCAAACCTTGGTTTTATAATTCAAAATAGTTTTCAAACAACTTCGGCTATGGCCCATTATAAACAATATCAAGGTTTTACAATTTGGGATGAGCGAGTTGTTTCAATCCCTTTCTAAACTTAGAAAGTTTTAAATTTAAATACTTTGGGTTGTTAAAACAATGGAAATTCTTACCTTTTTTAAACTTCCTCCCGTCTTTATATCAAAACCTTGTTTTAATCTTCTTTTCAAATGCCTGGTGTATTTTTGATGAAGAAAGAGAACATGTGATTGCTATTGAATCTTACCTTATGAACAAAATTTTTTGAATTGATCAAGATGTTTTATGCAACGTTTTTGGTTTTGAAAACATTGGGATAGATGATGAACATTCTTTGGGCCATACACAACTAGGCTCCGTATCCGTCTTAGATTCCCATGACTGTATCATCCATCTTATCATCTCTTGGTTGCTTCATCCTTCTGGTGGAAAATTCTCAACCATCTGCTAAGTTGATGTTTTTTGGCTTCAATGATTTCGTGAGAGTAAGCGCCCAAATCTTTGCCAAATTATATTTGCCGACTTGGTTTATCTTGTTCAACATCGCCACACCGATTAAGTCAAGTTATTCTACTATGGCACGGCCTTGAGTCATCTCTTTCATGACTTGGAGATCGATTGTTCTCATGATGCAGCCAAGCCTCTTGGTAAACCAATCGATGAACACTTTCTCATACGTGCTAAATTTCAGTTTATCAACAACGAATGGGTTCGTGTAGCTAGTCCTCATCCTTCTCAAGAAGATCCTCAACCTCCTTCGGTGGCTCCACTTGCTCAACCATCTAATGATGCTATGATGACCTTTCTCACCGAGCAAATCACTTCAATGCGTACTCATATAGATAGTAGTTTTGCTGCTATTGATACTCATTTCACCGTCTTGGAAGAACGATTTGGGGTTATTGAGAACCAATTCATCTCAATTGATCACCATATCGCTACCATTGAGCAACAACAAGCCTCCATGGATGTCTCTCTTACTTTATTTCAAGGCGCTTGGCTCAATTCTCGCGTTCCTCCGCCCCAAAATGATTATGAGGGTGAAGAGGACATGGATGAGGATGATGGCAACGATGGAGGGGATGAGTAGTTTTCATATCATCTCATTTATGCTTTCTTTTATTTATGCATCTATGTTTTATGTTTAAAAACACTATGCTTTGCTTTATGTTTTAAGGTTATGTGTTTGGATATTAAGTTTGGATTATATTTGAACTTTAATGCTATTATATTGTTTTATTTATGCTTTGACTTGTGCTTTAATTTCCTTTATCATGTTTATATCCCTTAATTATGCATTCATTTTGATCTAACATAAAGGGGAGAAGAAAGTGTAACAAGTGCCAAATTTTTTAAATCTTTATATCTTTTGAAAAACCTATCTTAAATTAAGGGGGAGAAACTTTTCAAAAAAATTCAAATACTTAAAAACTTAACTTTGGTTTTGTTATATCAAAAAGTGGGAGATTGTAAAACCTATATTGATTTTGATATAACAAATTGTATATGGGCTTATTTGCATACACAAATAAATTTTTAAGTATTTCAAAGACTCACTTAATTGACAAGCATTTGAACCAAAAGAACCTTCAAGTCAAAAATATTTCAATTTTTTCTAAGTATTTTCAAGCCAAAGTTTAACATTACGCCCATGCGAATCAATATGCTTAAGCCGTATCGATAAGGTTTTCCTTCACTGGAATTCCAATCGATAAAAATGTACTGATACGATTAACATCGTATCGATACAATATTCATCTGGGCAAGTTTTCAAGCTATAGCGTATCGATACAGTTTTATAAAGAAATATATTCAAAGGCTATAGCATACCGATACGGTTGGTCACCGTATCGATACGATTTGATGATGTTTGATAAATCTTTGCATTTAATGGTTTCGACCGTTTCTTGCCAATTATTGGAATCACAAAATTTTAAATGACCGTTAACCGTATCGATACGCACCCATAGCGTACCGATACACTTTTTGTTAAAATTCAACCAAGGATTCCAGGGAGCAAAATTCGTATCGATACGGCCATAGTGTATCGATACGCCTCTTTTATTTTGTGTACAATATTTCTTTCTTCTTATAGACAAGTATCGATACGGTGTCGAGGGTATTGATATGCTGGGTAGTTTAAGAGCATTTATTACGCCAAAAATGCAACCCAACGGCTAGATTAATGATCCCAACCTCCCAAATGGCTAGAATTCAATGCAAGGGTATAAAAGCAAGCCTCCAAAGCACCAGTAACAACTATTGAGCCTACTTGCAACATCCAAGCAATTATCCAAACCATTGTGCTTTATAGAGTCAAATCCTTGTACCCAACTTGTTTGTAATCTTCATTGTAAATCTTTATTTCAAGTTTGGGGAGTGTTTGATTGTAAATTAGGCAATATTCAATCTTGTGAGAGATATCTTTTATTTGCCCAAAACTTCTTTGTAAAGAGAGTCTTTTGAGTTAATCTTTGGGTAAAAGGATTAACCGGTTGTAAAGGTTACCTCATAAGCCTAGAAAAAGGGAAGAACATCTAGTGGAGATTGTTGAAAATCCTTAGTGGGAGCTAAGGTAGTGGATGTAGAGCTTGTTTGAAGCTTGAACCACTATAATTTACCTTGTCCTTATTCTTTCATTTTCCAATTTGCTCCCTCCAATTTTAAAAAGCCAATTCACCCCCTCTTGGCCATTTTTCTTTCTTTTGATCCACTCAACACGTGCACTCTATGTGTCACAAGACGAGTAAAAAAGGTTGGATGAATATTAAAATTGACCTGGATAAGGCATATGATCGCCTTGAATAGCCCTTCATCGCAGACATGTTAAGGGACATCAGCCTTCCAAGTAAGCTCCGTGATCTGATCATTCGTTGTGTTTCCACTGTCTCGACAAGAATATTATGGAATGGCTTCTCTCACTAATGCTTTCGTTCCAACGAGGGGTATTCGTCAAGGCGACCCTCTTTCCCTGTATTTTTTCGTGATGTGCATGGAGCGTCTTGGACAAGCTATTAATCAACATATGGATCAGGGGTTGCGGAAAGGTTTTTGGTTGACAAAGGAGTACCCTATTATTTCTCATTTGATGTTTGCCGATGATATAGTTCTATTCGTCGAAGCCTCGTTGGCGCAGGTTGAAGTGATTCACAATGTGCTTACTGATTTTAGTAGTGCCTCGGGTTTAAAGGTTAGCATTTTAAAGACTAATATTTTCTTCTCGAAGAACATTCTAGATCTGATACGACAATCTATATGTGTTACTTGTGGTTTTACCGAGGTCTACGACTTGTGGAAGTATTTAGGGGTCCCTATGTTGCATCAAAGGGTTACGAATGAGACATGTGCTTATTTGATCCAAAAAGTTCAGGATCATTTGACTGGGTGGAAAGCGAAGTACCTCTCATTTGCTGGTATGATCACTTTGGCAAAATTAGAGTTTTCGGCTATTCTACATTATTCTATGCAGACGACCCAGATTTTTAAGGGAGTGTGTGATACGATTGAGAAATTGATTCATAACTTTATTTGGGGTGACTCGTCTAATCAGAAAGGGGTTCATCTTGTTCACTAGGATGAGGTATGTAAGACGGGGGCAGCCGGGGGCCTTGGTTTTAAAACCATTACGGTTCAGAATGATGTTTTTCTTATAAAAGTTGTGTATAGTTTTGGGCCAAACCGGATCAGTTATGGGTACAGTTTTTTTCGGGCGAAATATAAATGCAGTGATCTTCTTCTTACGTCTCTGGCTCGGGGTAATAGCTCTGTCCTTTGGAAGGGTATATGCTTGGTCTAGAGCGACATGCGTGATGGTATTATTTGGAATATTGGTGATGGTAGATCTGTGGATTTTTGGCATGATCATTGGGTTCAGGAGGTATGGCCACTTGAAGCTGTTGTGATTGGCTCGTCAATTTTATCGACCTTCACTCCAGTCCGCGACATGGTGAGTACGAATGATGGGTTTACAAAAATGAATAGGTTTGCGTGATAGGTTTGCGGCTATTAAGCTGAGGGATGTTCTTGATCATATTGTGGCTATTAAGCCTCCTTCAGTGATAGGTTTGCGTGATACACTAGGTGGTTATGGGCTGGTGGTCGCGGTTTTTCGGTGAAATCAGCTTATGGTGTGCGCATTCAATCTCCAGCAGCGGGTGGTGATGATGTATGGAAAACTTTACAAAAAGCTTGAGGGTTGCAAAGGGTGAAAGCGTTTCTCTGGCTAGTTTGCAAATGGTGTGTTCTCACGAATGGCGAAAGGGCTCAACGCCACCTTACGGATTCAACTGCTTGTGTGGTTTATGGTGCCCCGTTGGAGGATCTTGACCATTTTCTTCGGAAATGCCTATCGGCCATGGTGGTATGGTCATCACGAGTTCGAGCTGATAAGATAGGTGAGTTTCTCATGCTTCCCATTTCGGAGTGGGTGCGGGTCAACTTGCATAACCCAACATACTCTACAGCTTCGGAGGAAGATTGAGACATCCCCTTTTGTGCAATTTTGTGGAATTTATGACTTTTTCGAAACTGGAAGGTGTTTGATTCGAGGGTTGTGCACCACGATAATGTGTTGGATTGTAGTCGGCGACTAACGATGGAAATAAGTTGAGCGAGGCATACCATGATGCAGGATCGACCGTTGCTTACTATGCCATGCCTGCGCCATGTTGTTTGGTGTCCTTTGAGCGCTGGCTGTGTGAAGTTGAACGTTGATGGGGCTAGGAGAGCAGCTTACGGTGTAGCTACTTGTGGGGGAGTTATTCGGGATTCGAGTGGAACATGGATTGCGGGGTTTTCTAAGTATATCGGTAAGTGTATGGCGTTGGAGTCTGAATTTTGGGTGGTATTTGAGGGCTTGCAATGTGCTCTCAAGCTTGATATTAGCGATTTGGTGATGGAGTCTGATTGCGTTGATGTGGTCCGGGCATTGACGAATTCGACGGAAAAGGGTTGTCTATTCGTCGTTACTGGCTCCTATTCGGGGTTTAATGCAACATCGACGATACTTGAGTTCTGACATGTCTTTCGAGAGGGTAATCGAGTAGCCGGTGCGATGATGAGTCTGAGCTCTATGGATAGTTTTGAACCATTCTTTTTTTGTACCCTTATGACGAGGTGTTAGGCGTTTTACATGATGATTATGGTAGTTGAGGTGGCTATATTCATGTAATATTTTGGTGAGTGTTTTCTCGTAGGTTCTTTCTGTAATGGTTGTAATAGGTACTCTTTTCCCCATTTAGGTTTAGGAGGTTTTTAATGAGGCCTATTGTAACTTTTCCTATTTTTATATAAAAAAAAACAGTGGTTAAATTAAGATCAATTATTAAGAGGACTAAAGTCTATTATATATTTAAATTTAAAGATTAAAAGAGATAAAAATTTATTTAATTAATATTTAAATTAAAGGACCTAAAATTCTCCTTCTAATGTCGAACAAACCGTGATGAGCTTTGTAAAGCCAAAGAAGCTTATGATTACCTCCGTCCATTTCAACAATGACCTAGGGGAATCTCATGCTCCAGCAGTTAGGGATGGGCATTTTACCCAACCCGATTGGGTCGATTTTTTTAATGAAAAAATTATGTTCGAGTCGGGTCGAGTTTTTATTAATGGTGAAGTCGGGTTGAGTTCGGGGTTTAGGGTGGAAAATATCCGACCCGACACGGGATTAATTGTGTAATTTTCTCCTAATTTTTAGGGATATTTATAATAATACTCCTATATATATTTTTATAATTAGGTCCTTAAAAATAAATTTTTATTTATAATTTAGTCCTTAAAATTAGAATTTTTTACGATTAAGTCCTCTAAAATTATTTTTTACAATTAGATCCCTAAAATTAATTTTTTTATAAGTCGAGTCGAGTTTAGTGTATTTATTTTCAGGTCAAGTCGAGTTTGATTTAAGTTATTTATTTTCGATTCGAGTTCAGATGTACCAAAAACCCGACCCAACTTGTGCCCATCTCTACCAGCTGTTGCTAAACCTTTGTAGATCTCCCAACAAAATTTGGGTGAGATGGGCCCACAACCCTCCCACATTATATTAATACCTTTGACGCGTGTGTATTTGTAATTTCTTCTTTTGAATAAAGTGTAACTTTTTTTAATACTCTAATAAAATTACATGAAAGTATTTATTTATACTTTTTAATTTTTTGATAATACACACTTTGCACACATATGTTCAAACCACAAATGGTTCTATATTAGAACAATATGCAAAGGATGTACATTGCGACATTAGTTTTACTTGGCATTAGGTTTTTATATTAAACATAATTTTACTCGATATATTACTATTATGTAAACTATTTTTTATTATTATGTTTATGAGGTTTTTAACGAGGCACGTCATAATAACTCATTCTCCATAAAAAAAGAAGATTTATATACTAATATTTGGGCTTAATAGTAAAAAAGGTGCACAACTTGTACATTTTTTTAGTTTGGTGCTTAACATTTTTTCGTGCCACTTTAGTGCCTAACGTTTCATTCTATAACTCAAATCAGGTTTTTCCGTGACAGAAGTTAAAAAAAATTCGTTATCTAATAAAAACACGACATATGACATATTTTTTGTATTTCTTTAATTTTCATTTTTAAAAATCAAAAAATCTTTAATTTTATAAAAAAATCAAAATCTTTAATTTCTCTAAAACTCTCCAAACCCAAACCCTAAAGTTCTCCCCTCCCACCCCCGATTCGACCACCACCGGCCACCCATACCTTCGTCGCCCTCCCCCCACGACTGAAAACACTATCATTTTGTCGTAAAAAATCGGCCAATGAATAGCTAATTGCTCCGTCGACGAACATCCAACAATGAAGACGAAAGAGATCGATCGAGCTTCTAACCGACGACTAGAGGGTAGGGATGTTAAACGGTGAGGTACACGACGCTTGGGTGGTGCACGGTGAACTGCCGATGTGTGAGGGATGCCGGACGGTGAGGGAGATGTGATTTGAGGGTTTGATTGAAAGAAATAAAAAAATGGGACTTTTAAGAAGTTCATTTTTTTCTAAATAAAAATATGTCACATGTCATGTTATAATTGGATGACAGTATTTTTTTAACGTCCGTTGACGTAAAAACCTGATTTCGATTATGAAAGAAAATATTAAGCATGAAAGTGGCCCGAGAAAAACGTTAAGCACCAAACTAGAAAAAAAGAAAGTATATATTAGGCACCTTTTTAAATTGTTAAGCATAATATTTTATTTATATTTTTAGGGACAATGCAAAGATTGTAGGGGCTGAGTACTTTATTACTATGAGAGGTTTAAATTATAAAAGTAAATGTTTGTTTACATGTTTTTTTTCACAAATTCTAATTCTAATCCTAATCTCACTTAAAAGGGAGGGGAAGAGAGACTCTAGGAAGGGGTGCTCCTAGTGGGTCTAGAACCCATGACCTAATAGAAATGAGGGTAAAGGTGTTCATTCGGTTAATTCGGTTAACCACCCGAACCGAACTAGCTAAAGATTATTAACCGAAATTTTTAACCCTTTAACCGTTAACCGAACCGAACTTTTTATAAAAAATTAATTGAACCGAACGTTGTTAAGTTAATTTGGTTAATTTTCGAATTAACCAAAATAACTATGGAATATCTAAATTTTCGGTATATATATTTGGTTAATTTTTACTTAATTCGGTTAATTTTCACATAATTTAATATATGGTTAATATATATTATAGTTAATTCGGTTAATTAACATGTTTCGAACCAAATTAACCGATAATCGAACTTTCAAAAAAAATTAACCGTTAACCAATCTAGCATCTAATTAACGTACCGATTAACCAATCGAAATTTTGGTTCAGTCGATTAATTTTATTTTAACCGAATAGTGAACATCCCTAAATGAGAGAACAAAGATGAGTAGCTTGGCCAACCGGCCAAATGTTTATTTACATGTTGTGTGTGAAATAAACTGACTTTAAAATAAGAATTAGTTAAAGAAAACTTAAAATCTATGGTACAATATAATTTTATTTTCTTATTATTTTACCACTAGTCTATAATTAATCTTTATTTTTTTTCTCTCGAACATTAAACGTAACTTATTTCAAAAAAATTATGAGAACTGTATACGAACGATACTATTATACATATCCAAAATCACATGTTCTTTTCACACTTTAATTATTTGGTTAATATTACAATGAGCTCAGTTGGAAAGCATCAATTTAGTTAGTTGGTTGTGTAACTAATTCATGAAAACTCTACCTTTATTTGTCTGCCACCAACAATCCACACTCCACCCACTTTTCGGTTCACACTAGTAAAAACAATAATGTTTTCTTAATATATTTATGAGAACGAATTCAATATTAGCCTTCTAAATTCTTCAGTTAATTTATTTAGAACAGACGTTTAGAAACGAAACTATAATCAAACATTATTAAAGATAAATATTTATTAAATCTTTAAACAGAAATCCAAAGAAACAAGAGATTTGTTTGATTAATATAAATATAGAGACATAACAATTTCGCTCGTCCACTAAATTTTAAAATTATTTCACAATAATTGAGAATCAAATCCTCAAATATTGATTTTTTTCGATGGCTTTCACCTTCGCTTCTCGATCAGACCACATTTGTATATATTTATATTGCTTTCCTCCCACTCGATCCCCGTATTTAATTTCCGTTTTTTGGCTTGACTTCTCACGAGGTGCCTCCCAGTTTATCTTTGGAATTTAGTTTTTGTTACAGAAATAATTTTATCTTTTATCTTTTTGTTTTTCGTATGTTTTTGTCTAAGGTTTGAGCTTTGCCTTTCTCTCATTTTGTTTGGGGTCATTATGCCTTATGCGTTCCATCCAACAATCTTTTACTATTTCGACGAACTCATCATTAAGAACGAGAAGCGTCTGGTTTCGTTCGATCTTTGTGGCTTTCTTCAGCCGCCCATGTAAGTTCGACCCCTTAAATCTCTCGTCGGTTTCTACAGTCAACTCTCTCATTTGACGAATTTAAAGATCGTTCAAACACACAGCGTCGTCCCTTCAATTTTAATAGTTCTATGCTGCATGCTTTCCTCTCCGGTAGATGTCATGGCTATGCTTGTTTTCTTTTCCTTAAACTATTGTGTCTTTGTAATGCTTGATTTCGATTTTTGAATGATTTTTAGTATTATTTAATAAAAAAATCCTCAAATACTTAAAAAACTCATTTTTACTATTCCAATAGAAGGCGTAGGAGTATGATTTTTTTTTTTTCAAACAACAAGGCGCTGAAATTTAAAAAGGGAGACTTTTTCTATTATTATTAAAAAATGCTGCATCTGGATTGCTGACACGGTCACACGGGACATCTCGTGTCTTGTTATGTGGAGGCACTGCACCCATTGGTTGGAATTTGTATTATGAGACGACCACGTGTTGACTGCAAATTGTTCAAGGTAGCTGAAACAGAAGACGAGAGTACGAGACTTCTTGTTTAATACTATATTTTATTTTATTTTATTTTATTTTTCCTTACATTCTTTTATATCAACAAGACTCCTTCCAATAAAATTCTCCTTTATTTTCTTCTAATTTTAATAATAATAATCATTAACAAAATATAACAAGAAAAATTGTAAAACTAATGGGATACATTACGCCAACATCAGGCTTTCAACTTCATTTTCCTATTAAAAAAAAAGAAACGAGTCCAAAACTCCATGCCCTCTGGGCTCTTGCTATGCTTTCAAGCCTGCATAGCGAGAAAAAGAAAAATGAACACTTGAATGTTCACCTGGGGGTAACCTCAGTGATAGTCACAGGGACGGAACTCATCTGATAGCTAGTCGATGTGGCAGATGATTCAATCGACTTTTTACTCGAAGATGCCTCTCCATCTTGAAAGAATCCTGGTGCCATAAGTTCTCTTTCGTTCAGCCGAACATTTCGCCCCAGCATTTTAATAACCTGACTCATTAAAGGCCTTCGATTGGCTGCTGCTTGCGTACAGAAAAAGGCTACTTTCATGTACCTAAGGACTTCTTCCTCCGGGAATTCTCTGAGCTCGGGATCCACGAGCTCGAGGAGCTTGCCTTCTTCATGGAGCTGCCATGCCTATCAAAGCAAACAATAATAATATGATTTTAATTAATTTAAATAAAAGGATGCTGTGCTGAATATGTTGAAGAATGATATACAGTCGCTTAGACCTCAGAATTATCATAAATGAAAAAGAACGCATACCCATTCCAAGAGTAACATCTCCGAGCCTCCCCAGTTTGTCTTTGAGCTGCTTCGGCCCCTGATTATTTCGAGTACAAGGACACCAAAGCTATAAACATCAGCCTTCATGGTTAACTGACCGCCCAAAGCATATTCCGGGTCTAAATAACCACTGCACAGAATGAAGTAAGACTAAGTCATTACCATTCCATTTTCGTCATTACATAAAATCAATTTTATAGATTTGGGTTCCATTCAGAAACAAAAATCGAGAGACAACATCTGATCTCTTGGGATTTTTTCCCACAGATTTGGGTTCCAAACTTATGAGGGAAATAGGATACCAGAGAATGTTTGGATAAAGCATGCACTAAGTTCTTCTTTTCCTAATATTTGCTATGCAATTTATCTTCTCTGATATCTGGTACGAATTCAGAAACTATAGAAATCAAATGCAAATACTATCCAAATCCATTTCTCTTATAACATTCAGCTTTCTCATGTTTTTACAATATTTAATGTTTCACAGCAATTATGTGCTCACGTGTAGGTAATGCTGATTATACGGATTCGGTTCCTTTTGAGCTGTCAAAGTGTGCAAATTAAACATGAATCTATGAAAGCATCTTCGATTTCAAAGACAATGCTAAGGTGATTGGGATCTTTATATTCTACGTTGAGAATGACTTCTCAAAGAAGCCAAATACTTGATGGCAATACAAAAAGCCTCAAAGGAGAACAGAGCAGATAACGAAGCAGTGACTTACGTAGTTCCTGTTATTCTGGTACTTATATGAGTGATATTATCCGGAAAAAGTTTAGCCAACCCGAAATCTCCGATTTTAGGGTTAAAGTCTTTGTCAAGAAGTATGTTACTAGATTTGATGTCTCTATGAACGATATGCGGAACAAGTTCTTCATGAAGGAAAGCAAGACCCCTAGCAATGCCCATGCAAATAGCTGATCTTTTGCTCCAATCCAATTTGATATTTGTACTCCTTTGATCTGCAAAACCAAGGAATTCAAAAATGAGAGCCAAGTCTTCCTCAGATTTAAAACACAAACTTCAGACAGTCTTACCTAACAAGACTTTATCAAGACTCTTATTTTCAACATATTCATAGACCAATATTCGGTTTGTTCCTTGAATACAACACCCGATCAGCTCGACAAGGTTTGGATGCTTGACATTTGATATAGTATTGATCTCTGTCAAAAATTCACGAGCTCCCTGTTTCGATTGGGCAGCAAGTGTCTTCACAGCAACTTCAGTTCCATCTTTTAGAATTCCCTAGCAACATATATAATCAGTCAGACACCAAGTTTGACTTACAAGTGAATATTAGAATGTCCTAATAAAGGAACCAAAATAAGGAAAGCATGTTTGGGCTTAGGGATCCCTGACCCAGTCTAGCTAGCCTCTAGTTTCAGTCCGCCGCCATTGAAAGTTGCAACTGAAAGCTAAATTTCTGTTCATAAGTTTTTTTAGTTTTCTGATGTTCTCAATCTTTTATGAAGTCAGTTTTAAGCCAAAATATAGAATTGATGAACTTGAATAAAAATCAATAGAAATTACAAGCAGTACTAATATTATCAAATCAACTTTAAGCAGTACTAATGTATTTCCTGATATCCCTGCGATTGTGCATAGCAGTCAACAAGATATAAGCATAAGTAAATTTAAAACCGGAAGGAAACATATGCATAGTTAAAACCTATATTGCTCGAACTCGGTGTGAGTTCTAGATACGCGTATATGTCCAATTCAAGTATATTCATTTCTTTTTGAGTTTTTCTATGAATTTTAAGGGTAATTGCAGGATTATATTTCATACCTTTGTCATGATATGCATCTAACACAAATACTTGAAAGAAAATTGAGAACTCAGAACAACATAGATTAAAACAGTTGCACCCAAACACACCACCCTCAAAGTTCTCCACTTTTCATTAATCAATTAACATGCTAATTTAATTCTGCATAATTTGATTAGATAAACTAATAAACATAAGTAAATTTAAAGTACCTTGTAAACTGTTCCGAAACCACCACGCCCTATTTTATTGCTTGAATGAAAATCATCTGTGGCTGATCTTAATTGATTGTATGAGAAATGATTAACTCTCCGAAGCAATTGCTCTGCAGAATTTTCAAAAAAAAAAAAACAATAATAATAATAATAAT
Source organism: Hibiscus mutabilis (assembly GCA_019671005.1). Taxonomy (NCBI): domain Eukaryota; kingdom Viridiplantae; phylum Streptophyta; class Magnoliopsida; order Malvales; family Malvaceae; genus Hibiscus; species Hibiscus mutabilis. The sequence goes on from CM033714.1 coordinate 84,187,784, forward strand.
ATTAAAATTTTACTGAACAAACCGAAGTACAATTATTGAATATGCAGTAAACCAAATCCAACGACTCTAAAATTCTAAAGATTAACATCTTAATTGCTATGTAAAAATATCACGATTTGATAACTTTTATCAACATTATCGTATTTTCCAGGATTTTAAAATTTACGAGGTTTTTTTTACTAAAGCAACTCTTGTTACTTTCCCGCACGAAATCTATATACTAACCATTAGTCTAATATATAACTTTAATCCACTTATGTTAACACTTAACATCTAAAACCCTAAAACTCAATATTGAATATGTTAACAATTAACATATAATATTTTAAACCCTATTAACAAAGATCTGGATTATTAACTCTTAATCATCGATCTTAGAAACATCTTTTAATTGGATTAACAGATTAATCGGGATTGAATAGATTTGCTCCTAAACATATCATATATTCGCTAAATAAATAAAAAAATAACATGTATCTCATACAATTACATCACCCAAGTAATTAAAACTTGAATCCATATCGTACAAGTGGCTCTGATACCACTGTTGGGTCACGCCGGTACGCCGCATGGCGCAGCAAAAAGAATCGACGACCACCACTAGAGATCCATATACGAGGAATGAATCAAGGTGAAAAAGGGTGAAGAATTACCTACTAAAAATCTGGAATTCTGAATTTGGAGAAGATAAAAAAAACCAATCACGGTTTCACAATGTCGATTCCTAAGCCGCAACAATAACGCTCTGACCTCTACGTAGTTCATCCAGTTGAAACGAGCATATAAAACTCTCTAAACTATTTAGAAGAGAATGAGCATATAAAAGACTCTCTAAACTATTTAGAAGGTTTTTCCCAAAAACATTTATGATTACTAGATCTCTCATGCCTTTATATAACCTTTGTAATCCTAATTCAACTCAGATTAGGATTTCAATATATATATATATAATCACAATTTAACTTTAATTAGGATTTTAATATATATATTAAATATATGTTTAATCTCAATTCAACTTAATTAGAATTTCAATATATATTAAATATATAATCCCAATTCAACTTAATTAGGATCTCAATATTGTGGAGCTCGATATCTTCAACTGAATTGCTTGCCAAGTGGTGGAGAATATGTAATTTGGGTGGTGGTGGTGGAAGCAAAAAGATAGAAAAAAGACACAAAGAATTTAGAATGGTTCAAGCTTCTAACCAAACTCTACATCCACTACCTTAACTTCCCCACTAAGGATTTCAACAAATTCCCTCTTGAATTTCTTCCTCTTTTCTAGGCTAAGGAGGCAACCATTACACACTCAAAGCTTTCTATCCCAAAGCTTGAGTAAACCCTCTTTTACAAGAGAAATAAAAACAAACTTGTAAAATCCTTACAAGGTAGATAGTTTGCACTCTTAAGCACGCACACATTTACAATTAAGCTCACAAGTGTTGTCTATACAAGAAATTTGACAAAATGAGCGCTAAAACATTTCTTGATCATATGATTGTTAACTTGAGGATCATTAGTTGTTTCCTGGTTCTTGAAGGGTCCTTTTAACTTCCCAAAATGAGTTCTCAGCCGTTGGTTACTGTTGGGATTGAATTGGAGTCGTTGGAGGCTGATTTCTATGCAGTTTTTCCCAATTTGGTGCAGGGTGTATCGGTACTCGGGGTACCCGTATCAGTACGACCTCTTTGGGAAAAAGTCGTTGAGCCTGGAAACATAAAGGTGTATTGATACACTTGAAGGTGTCATGATTACAAATGAAGCTCTATGCACACAAGGAAAAGCACTTGAAGAATGAGGCTTAACATCCTACCTCTTATTCAAGTGGTCAAATTAGTTGAATTATTTTTTTTTTGTTTTTTTGTTTATCTTGTTTTATTTCTTTTCAATTCAACTAGTTAATCAAGAATTGTTAGACTAATAATTTGTTTGATGGTTGAGTAAATGGGAGACACTTTTAAACAAAAGTATTTAATTGTCAATTTATTTTCCTCCGTTATTATTGATCCTTAAGTTACAAAATTCTTTTTATATAACAAAAATGAGGAGAATGAGGGTTTAAAAAATTGAATTTTCAAAAGAAAAATGGGAGCTTTAAATATTTTAGAAAAAATATTATATTTTTCAAAAATTACTTTTTAAAGGAAAGAATCACAAAAACAAAATTTCAAGTTGGTTTTATTATATCAAAAAGGGAGAGCTTGTTAGGATATTTGTTTTGATATAATAATTTGAAAATATTTTCGGACTTGTTTGAATATTTTGCAAACTTGTATTAAAGTCCAAACAACTTGAAAATATAATTGAAAATGTTTCTAAGGTTTTGGCATGATTTAAAACGATTTTAGAAAGCCAATCTTGTCATTTTCTCAGCCTTATAGCGATACGATATAGAACTATATCGATACCTTTTTGAGTTTTCAAACGGTAAAATTTCCAATGGCTAAATCTCGTACCGGTACAGACTCATCCATACCGATATAGGTGATACCGTACTGATATGCTTATAAGCGTACCAATACGTTTGTATGATTTTAGGCTCCAACGGTTATTTCCCAAAGAGAACGTACCGATATGCAAAGCCCACGTACCGATACCCACTACACCAGATTAGGAAATTTTGCTTGGAAATCATCCCCAACGGCTCTAATTCATTCCTAACGGTCACCAACGAATAGAATCTCATTTGGGAGTATAGAAGGGACATTCAAGCACCAGAATCAACTAATGATAAAAAATCGAACATACTTATGATTGTAAAAGTCTTAGTGCTTAATTTTCACATTCTTTCATAGATAACACTTGTGAGCTTAACTTGTTAATATTTGTTCAAGTGTTTTAGAATTGGGTGAGTGCTTAAATTAGTTTGCTTTGTATTTCTCTTTGTTAAAGAGGGTTTACTCAAGCTTTGGGATAGAAAGCTTTGAGTGTGTAAGGGTTGCCTCCTTAACCTGGAAAAAGGGAAGAAATAGTGAATTTAGGAAAATCCTTAGTAGAAAGCTAAGGAAGTGGTTGTAGAGTTTGGTCTAAATCATTGTGTTCGTTCCCTTTCATTGCTTTCACCACCGCCACCCAAAATTGGACTTCTCCACCACTTGGCAAGCAAATCGGTTAATGAATTCGAGTTCTAAAATAAATATTTATTATAAAACTCAATTTCTCTTAATGTCACCGTTTATTCTTTTTCTTTATTTCATTTACTTTTTTTCTTCTAAAAAAGGATATCTTTATTTTAGATTATTCTCTTCACATATTTTATTGTGTTTTTTAGTCTGTCTCGTGGCACGAATTTATCTGTCTTGTGGTACGATTTTTGTCTATATTTATGTAGTTTGACGTTTGTGTAACAATCAACATGACACACTCTTTTTAATTAGGGAAGATCATTTTTCTAATATGATTAGATCTCTTTGTGGCATTTTGTCAATGCAATTAAAATCGTTAACAAAACACTCTACAAGATTTATTTTCTCGATCTTTATGCTTACATACATATATAACATATAATTAGATAAAGACAAAAAAATCCGATGATGGTCGCAAGTTTCTATGAAAGATGTACATATTCAAGGGAATGCTTCTTTCTTCAAGCGTTTTTTTACACATTAACCATACAACTTTATTGATAAAAATAAAATAAAAACATAACATAACTTATAAATTTTTAGAACACCAAAAATAATAAGAAAGAAAATGATAAATCTAAAAATAAAAGATAAGTGCTGCATCAGTCAGATCAAACACTTTCTCTTTGCACAAAAAAAAATCTTTGTGGTCCATTGTAGGAAAGATCCTTGGGGAGTTGTCAAAACACGATCTAGATGAAATCCCCAAAATTAATAGCAATCATCTTCATGATATTCCCAAGAATGACAATTATTTATAAGTTACATCGACAAACAACTCAAAAGGAGATCAAACTGTACATGATCACCGACAAAAATGAATCAGAAACAAGCGTCGTGAGGGTTAACCGCACAAATACCAAAAACTTGCAAAGTAACCATAGCAACGTGCCATAAGGCAGAGATGTGCCATAAAGATAGGAAAAATGTGTTATAAAAATAGAGAAAAATGCAACAACCGAAGAAAAATAAATAAATAAATAAATATATATATATATATATATAAATTACCGGCAGTCGACAACCAACATCAAAGTTGGTGTCGCCACCGGTTAGACAAAAAACAAATAAAAAATCAATAATGTTCAAAGAAAAAAAAAGAAAAAGAGAGAGAAGTGTGGTTAGGGTTTTAAAAGAGAAAATAATTGAGATAAGTTAATGCTGAGTTTTATTCGAACAAAGTTAATGCTGAGTTTTTTTGAAATACTGGATTATATTTAAAGTGAAATGATTACAAAAGAATCACACCTCAAACATTGAAAGATCAATGCGTAGAAATAACTACAATAAAATTCTAAGAGGCGTGAAAGACATTAAAATACAAAACCTATCACTTTCAGAAGAACTTGAACAATCATCTGAATGAAATCCAGTGAATAAACTACTTTGACCAGAGTGCTCTATGAAGAAAGCAAATCCTTGCGCTACTTGTTCTTGGCATAACGACACAACCACAAAAGGGAATCATAAGCATTTACAAACTACTTCTCTGACAAAACGCTCGTTGATACTCGTCATCCGAACGTAAAACTATCAAAAGATAGGCAATTGTCATAAAGACGGACTATAACTGCTGTAAAAGCACACAAAAGAACTACTATAAAAGCATATGAAAGAGCTGTCAAAAAAACAGATATGATATGAATCTGGCAAAATAAAAAAAACAAGAAAAACATAAGAATAAAATATTTATCAACAAAAGATGAATTTTATTTATTTACAAAACTAATAAAACAACAAAAAAACTGTTGTCGGTGAAGAAGAAAACTAACGAAAAAAACTTTAGAAAACTTTGAAAAACTCCTTATTAATGCTGAGTTTTAAAATAAAGAAAACAAGTCGCTAACGTTCACGCATTTTTATTATTATTATTATTATTATTATTATTATTATTATTATTTATTTTCATGTTTTAATTTTCCATTGCATGAGTCTTTTTAGACTTGGTCCCCCAAGATTATTCTTCTTCTTATTTATTTATATATATATATATATATTGTATTCTAAGTAGTTTTTTATTGTTACCACTTTTAATCCATCAATTTTTTCATCTATCAAGATGACATAATAATTAGGGGTGTTCAAAATTATTCGACCCAGTTAATTCAGTTCGATTATTTGATGACCCGAATTGAATTAAGTGGGTATTTTACTAAAAAATTATCCGACTAGACCGGGTACTTGACTCGGGATTTTTCTGGGTAATTGGTCTGGGCTGAATTTTTTGGTAACCAAGTAACCGACCCGATAATTTCAATATATTTATTTTTTAATTTTAAATTATATTTTTATTTTAGGTTCCTTAATATTTTTTACCTAAAACTAAATTTAAATATCTAAATTATTTATATGTTTGTATTATCATATACTTTTTAAGTTTTAAAATTTTCATATATATTTTTATTAAATTTTTAATACAAGTTTCGAAAGAAAAAAAATGAGAATAATATTTTTAATGTCTTTTTGGTTATAAACTTTAATATATATATATATAGGGTTTAAATTTGATACACATGCTACACAAGCCTACTTATTTATACTATAAATCAAAATTAAACTTAAACCCTAAACTCTAAACCTTAAACCTTAAATTCCGAACACTAACCTTAGATTCTAAACCTTACAACTTAAACCCCAAAACTTTAAACCCTAAGCTAAACCCTTAACCCCTAAACCTAAAAGGCCTGTGTAAACTTTACACAGCTTGTGTATTGAATTTTCTCTCATATATATATATATATATATATATATATATATTAAGTATTCCGAAAAGCAGCCTCTTGTTTCTTCGACTCCACCACCAGTGAAAAGAACCTCATGCTTAGGTTGCTGTGGATTGTTTGAAGTTTTTACTGGTTCTGGGAGATAATTGAAGTTTCTGAGTTATCCATCAAGTTAGACAAAGCTATATTATACTTTCCTTTATACTTTGTAGAATTGCGTAGCTCATATCGTTTGTGCATTGGTGGGCGTATGGGAATTCTCGGACTATGAAACTACAACTTGAGATCTGGAACTTATTACTTGTCATTTGATTGTTATTTTTTTTGTTCACTTATCCGGTATTCTCTTCCAATCAAATAAATTATAAACTTTTTAAATTTTATATGTTTACTATGTGATTTTTAAAAAATAAATAAATAACCGGTTACCCATTGCCTGATTTTTAGGTACCCGAAAATGAACATCCCTAATAACAACGCTAAAAACGGTCGCATGACATAGAGTGTCACGTGATAAATAAAATGAAAAACTATACTATTAGTCACCTAATTATTATTTTTTTCTAATTTGGATGGAACTATATTTTTTTGTATAATTGTCACTAACTTTACTTTTTATTTTAATAACTGATCGTTAAATTTTAACAAAAATAATAATATTATTTGATATAATAATAATTTTAATTTAAAAAAAATATACATTTTATCAATTTAATCTTATTTTTTAAGCTTAACTGTGTGACTTTTCAAAACTAAAAACTCTTGCTATGAATGACGTCAAATACCTTTTTCAAGTTTTCGTCTTCACATTTTCGTGCTTGTGTATATTATATTATATGAATTAGATTTTCTTTTAGTCAAAGAATAAAAGAGAAAATTGAAATGTTGATACGTGGTAAATTTTTGTTTTCTTGTTTTTTCCATGCCAGTTGGGGATCCAAATTGACATTTCCTCTCAATCAAACGTTTGAATGAGCCTTCGAGAGAAAGAGAGAGGGGGTCAAGCCAAGAACAACCTCAGTGGTCGCAGCTTTGAAGAATCCATCTTCAACCTCCGTGCATGTTTAATCGAAAATAAATTATTTGTCATCTTTTAGTGTCTCTATATATTTTAACACTAAAAAATTAAGTTTAAGGTTTACGGTTAATATTTAAAGTTATAATTTAAGATTAAAATTTATGATTTAGGGGGCAAAATTTAGTCTTTAGAGTTTAGGGCGTATGGTTTAAGATTTAAAATTTAGAATTAAGATTTAGATTTAGACTTAAACTTTTAATTTTTTTTTTTGTATTGAGACATACATAAAGACACCAAAAAAGGATACTTGATTTCTGTTCGATTATGTTAAGGTTAATTTTTAACACCAATTTGAATATTGAAGGTGTTGCTGCCATTGCGGAATCACATTACGAAGTGTAAACTTAATTATTATTCGTTAGTTTAATTTATACAATCTATAAGTGGGTCTTATACATATATGGGTGAATTTTCGATAGGGTCAATAATTCAAACGGTGTTTATCAAATTTGAGTCAAGTAGAATCAAATATATATTTTTAAAATAAGGTTTAATCATTAAATATGTGTCTGAACTATGCTATATTTTTCAGTTAGATGCCAAAACTATTTTTCAGGCCAAATATGTGCTTAAAGTTTCATTATGTGACCTATTTAAGATTCTCTGTTAATTTTTACCGTTAAAGGACACGTGTCATCTCCAACAAAATTCTAAAATTATATTAAAAACAAATAAATTACTTAATTTTTATAAATTCTCTAAGTTTTCCATATTTCACAAAACAGCCCCCAAATTCCAAAATCCCTAACTCCCCAAAACCTAAATCTCGATTTGGGCCGATTCCGCCGCCACCCATCATATCGGTCGCTAGACCATCACGGCCATTTTCCTCATCATTCCATCGCCGAAAATTGATCAACGTCGTGCGAATCGCCGAAATTATCGAATGGTTCTTTCGAACGATTTGCGACGAACATCGACAGGAGGGGTGACGAACGGCGTGTGGGTTGTTCGACGAGGGGAGGACGCTTCATTCCGTCGCCGACAACGCGGCCAATGCTGGAAGGAGTGGTCGGATTTTGGGGATTTGGGGACTATTTTGGGAATATTTGAAAATTTCAAGATATATTTTTATTTTATTTTATTCATTTTATTTATTTTTAATATAATTTTAGAATTTTTTGGAGGTGACATGTGTCCGTTAACAGAGAACCTTTAATGGGTCATGAAATAAAATGTTATACATCTATTTGGCCCGAAAAATAGTTTGGACACTTAACTGGAAAAACAGTATAGTTTGAATACCTATTTGCCTATTAAACCATAAAATAAATAACATAATAAAAATTTATTGACAATCTAGTTAAATTTCAAGTTAAAGCGTATAAATTAGAGGACATATATTTAAGAAAATTTAAAGAATATTAGGCGGTAGTACCAACTAATCAATTTAATAAATATACGAAAGGCACACCCAATATAAATCTCAAATTCATAAGTTTTTTTTTTTAACAAATTAGTCGTTTGACAAATGTTAACTGTTAATAATATTAACATAATAACTTATATGTGAATAATAACATGACAGAAAACTGTTAAAAGTTCATGTATGAAGCTTGATCTTATTCTATTACTTATGGTAGAATTTTCCCAGTTTTGGCCCGCAAAAAATAACAAGTTTTCAGATCGCGGTCCGATCTGACCCATGTATCAAGCTTGATCTTGTGGTAGAATTTTCCCAGTTTTGGCCCGCAAAAATAACAAAGTTCTCAGATCGCGGTCCGATCTGACTCAGCCCATAAACACAGTACTCAGTCCCGAGTCTTGATTCCGCAGCACGCCGTCGCCCAATATTTCATTGCTTTCCTTTCCCTCTCACAGATGGTCTCTCAAGAGCTTTAATTTCCCAAGAAAAAAAAGGAACAAAGAGTAACAAAGCCTCGAATTCTGAAATCGTTGAAGCCATGAGCTCGGCTCCACAAGGAACCCACTCCCTCGCCTTCAGGGTGATGCGGCTTTGCAAGCCGTCTTTCCACGTCGATCCTCCGTTCCGCCTCGACCTCGCCGATCTCTGCGTCGGCGAAGACATCTTCGACGATCCACTCGCCGCCGCAAACCTCCCCCCGCTCTTATCCACCCAACTCAGTAAGTCCACGGACTCCTCCGATCTGACTTACGGCAACCGATTCCTCCTCCACCATCCATCTGATGCTATGGGCTTCTCTGGCCTCCTCCTTCTCCCTCAATCCTTCGGGTCTCACTACTTTATCCTCTCTTTTTTTGTTAAATTTCCTTAATTTCGGTTTGTTTATTAATTACCTATTTATTAAATTAATGTAGGGCGATTTACTTGGGGGAGACTTTCTGCAGCTATATTAGCATCAATAACAACTCTAATTTTGAAGTTAGGGACATTATTATTAAGGTCAGTTTGTTTAATTTGTTGATGAATTTACCGCAATTTTTGCTGATTGCAACTGTTTACATGTTGGATTGATAATTAACATTTTATTCCCCTCTTTAAGTGAGTTTGACTAAGCTTTTTTATTACTAGTATGTGATTCGAAAATGGATTAGATCGTGTGTTTCTTCTTAAGCTTGTTTGAGTATCAACAATCTTTTTGTTCTCTTCAATTTTACTTCATTTCATGTATGCTAAGATAAATGCCGAATCAGGTTTAGATTTGATGTTCATAGTTCATACACACATTTACTCTCAAAAACCTGTTGTATGGTTTGATACAAAATCTCAAGAAGTGAGAAGTCTTTGTTTTCTTGTAGGCTGAAATTCAGACGGAGAGACAGAGGATACTCCTCTTGGATACCACTAAATCACCTGTTGAATCCATACGTGCAGGCGGGCGTTATGATTTCATTGTGGAACACGATGTGAAGGAACTTGGAGCTCACACGTACGTAGTAGTTTGATTTTTGTCTCCTTTTTATTAATTAATTTCCTCTAACTTGATCTTTATTTGTTGTGAGACAAAATTTAGGCTGATTTGCACTGCATTGTACGTTGATAATGATGGAGAAAGAAAATATCTTCCACAGTTTTTCAAGTTTGTTGTTGCAAACCCTTTATCAGTTAGGACAAAGGTACTGTCCCGTGCCATTACAAAGAAATGAGTTAATATTTTGTGTATGCCGCCCTTGGCTAGCTTCAGAGCCACTTGTTACTTCAACTTTGTTATTTGAGACTCTCTCTTCGCTTTAACTTTGATTTTTCCATTCAAAATTGTAATGCTTTTATCTCTGTTGTGCAGGTCCGCACTGTCAAGGTAGGTTGAGATTGACTTGAATTATCTAATGTAAGTTTATAAAGCCTAGATACTCATGCTGCTACAATAGCTTCTTTTTATGCCATGCAAACTATAGAAATAAAAGGGTTAAAAATGGCTTGAATAAATAAATTGCAATGTTGATTTATAAATGAAATTGATATCAAATGAATTCCTACAGCCTCAGTATTTTATCCTTCCTTTGCTGGGCATTGTGCGATGAACCCCAGCCTCTGAGTTTTCTTCTGTTACTTTCTTTTTGTTGTTTCTCATTTGTAGTATTAGAAGCCAAGTCAGATGTGTGTTATTCTCTTGCAACTCAGTTTCTGCAGTATGTAAGCTACCATCTGATGATTGGAATGCCTCATTTGGTTTTATAGTTGTTGATCTATGGAACGTGCAGTCTACACTAGCACCGTTGTCTTGACATCTGTTTGAGTCCACCTTATTAATTGTAAAAGCTGCAAATCAACTTGGGCTTTCGTCCTTCTGTAATAGCTGAATTTTTCTCTCTCAGGAAACTACCTATTTAGAAGCTTGCATAGAGAATCATACAAAAACAAATCTTTATATGGACCAAGTTGAGTTTGAACCGGCTCCTCATTGGAGTGCTACAGTGCTAAAAGCTGATGAACTCCATCCTGCAGATAATTCATCAACTGGGTAAGTAGCGGATATATCACATTGATGTATAATTTTGAATTTTCTACTATTAGTAGTAGCGCAAGCAACCCTTTGAGTTCTGAATTCTGTTTTTGTATTTAACTAAAACTGATAATCATTTTTGTGGCAGAGAGGTATTTAAGGCACCTATTCTTATCAGATCTGGCGGGGGAATTCACAATTACCTTTATCAATTGAAATTGGCTTCACCTGACTCTGCACAAATGAAGGTAGAGGGAACAAATATTCTTGGTAAACTTCAGATAACGTGGCGTACAAATTTAGGTGAACCTGGCCGTTTGCAAACCCAGCAAATTCTTGGCACAGTAAGTTAAGCATTTTTACTACTTTAGAAGACAGTTTTGTGCTGTCTTTTGTGAAATCTGTATTTTACTGAAACAAACAATTCATTTTTATCTCTTTTTCTTAAAAGGAAGAGGAAAACACTGTTGAATTCTCTGTGTTCTGTTTATTTTGCAAGTTTGAGATCTGCATAACTTTCAATAGAAAAAATTAACAAGGAATAATCAAAACCCATTCTGATATGCATTTCCTCTTTTTCAGCCGATCAGTCGCAAAGAGATTGAGTTGCAAATTCTGGAGATTCCATCTCTAATTAATTTGGATAAGTCCTTTTTGGTATGTTTTACTACATGCATTTTGTTTTGCATTATGACAATCTTTAAGAAATTCTTTTCATCCTTATGATAAAACTTATGATCTCTGCTGTTATGTTTTTTTTTCCTGCCTAGAATTTTTCTCTTTGCTTCTAAGTCTTTGACTTCCTTTTCTAAGAGTCTTTGAATAAGTTCATTGACTTAATAGCCACTTGCAGGTACATCTGAATCTAACGAACCATACAGACAGAGAGTTGGGCCCATTTGAGGTCTGGTTATCACAAAATAGTGTACATGGGGAGAAGAATGTTGTGATTAACGGGTTTCAGACTATGGTAATTGATTTAGTTGACTAACAATGTTATTTTACCTTATTTTGTCCCAAACTATTATAATGTATTTTGGTGGCTTATATGCCTAAAGCTCTCCTCTAGAGAGAGTAAGAATTAGAAAGTAATTAGTTAGAATTGGCCTGGAACTTGTATTCTTAAAAGTTCTTCACAAAAGAGATTTGTGGTCGCTAAAGTGATGTCACACCATTAAATGCATTCAGGAATGGTTGGTAGGCATTTGTTTGACCATGCATTCTTAGAGCTTCTTGATGAACATGTGGTTGGTGGCATCTAAAACGATCTGGTCAGTTTGGTGGGATTTGTGTAGTAAAGCTAAAGGCGTAATGGAAATTCATTTTGTAATTATGTCATGGTAGCTGAGAATCACTTCAACCCAACCCATCAACACATAAAATAAAGATTCTGGTTCTGGTCTTAGATATTGCTGTTTTCATTTCCTTTCACAATTTGTATGGTTCTGAAGTGGTTGGTTGCTGCATGACTTGTGCAATGTTGAACCTCAAGCATGACTCCGATTAATTGCTTTGGTTTGTCTTCTAATAAGATTATTATTACTTCAGTGACATAAATAAACATTTGTAGCAGTGCCTTTTCTTTTCTGTATAGCATATAAAAATTTTGATTTAAAGAAAATAGTTAATAAAAATTTTACTCTTGTGTAGGTATTGCCACAGGTGGGAGCATTTGGTTCCAGTGATTTCCATCTGGTATGAATAAAATTTCTGGACCATACATTTTCAATCTGGTTGTTTTAGTTTTGGCTCTGACCTGAACTTCAACATGCAATCATTTTACTATCGAATATTCTTCCCCTTGTGTAAATTGCAATGGACAGTTTGATATATGTTCATAGATTCTGCTGCTATTCCTTCTGCAACTACATATTGATGTTTTTGCTTCATTTGTAATCAACTCGTTTTACATTTGCAGAACTTGATTGCAACTAAACTCGGAGTCCAGAAAATTAGCGGAATTACAGTATCCGACACAAGAGGGAAGAAAACTTTTGACCCATTGCCAGATGTGGAGGTTGGTATTATATTTCTATATTTTACCAAACAGATGACATGTTTACATTCCGTCTCGAATTGATAAATATCGGTTCTGATTAATTCTTTTCACTGCATTGCAGATCTTTGTGGAGTCTGATTGATTTATCAAATAGTTTCCTATTGTTAAGGCTTGCTGAAGGAATCACTGGGCAAAAGATGCTTCAATGTGCAAGTGCCAATGGCATTGATTAGATTGAACAGCGTTGCAACTGTTGCCTACGATCAAATTGCTGATGCAAAGGGTTGTATCTGTTTCGATCTCTTAAGAGGGGCAAATTGTAATCTGCTTCATGTTTTTCCATTGTCATATATACATCTGGATACAAGCAAGCTTTATGATGTTGTATTTGTTTAACTTGAAGTCGAAGTGGTTAGGGAAAAAGTTGGCCTTTTCAAATGATTATTGCAACATATTTTTAACATTACGAAATTGGAGTCTGGGCCATGCAAATTTGTCGGTTCTAACATTTTATTTAATTATACCTTTGAACATGAAGACGACTGTCCAATCTCCTCTGTCACACTACCAAGGTCATTGTCACCAAAACAAATAAGCTTTGGTTTAGTCGGTTCTAACTGTTTTTAGTTGGGAGTTGTTTTTTTTTTTTTTTTGAACTTGTGAACAGAGTTGATTGTCAGAAATCCTAGTTTGGTTAATTAGCTAAACCAACCGAGTCAATGAAATTATGTTGATTTTGTACATTCAATTGCTCGGTTTGGTTTTCATAAATTATGATTGGTTAAATCATTTAAAAAACGACTAAACTAACCATTTAAGCTGTTTGTCCTCTCCTAAGCTTAACCCTTTCATCTGCACTCTCCACGCTGCACACCATTAAAGTTTAAAGATGCATCCTAAAGATTTTTTTTTCTCGTGCGTTGGGGAAGGACCCACATAAACAGTGCTTCATAAATTACTTATATTTATTTTACGTATAGTAACATACCAGCGATGGGAACCATTCCCCAACTGGTCTATAATTAGTGTTGCTCCATGGTCTTTTGAATTTTCGTCTATTGCCCAACACCAAGGTTGATTTCGGATGTGATTCATAATACTAACAAAAAGTTATTTTGTAATACTCCTTGCGAAATGATTTTAATATAATTATAGGAGGTCAAAGTTTCTTTAAATCCTTGTGCACAGTCTCTTCATACGACTTGTAATTTTATTTCTAATTATTGTTAAGACAAGTATCACTCGAATTTTAGTAGACATTAGATCTCATGCTGATCCTGAACATCCTCTCTCCCTCCCTACATGGTATCAAAGACATTTTACTAAGAGAGCTTAATCGAGTCAAATGAAACGAGGTTAATTAATTGGGAATTTCGTTTCAGATTGGGCTTTACATGTATTACAATTACAGAATGTAAAAAGCAAAGTGTGAGGTGTATTCGATAACCTTGGAGTTGGTGCATTGTAAATTTGTGCTACAATAGGAAGGGCAAGAGTGAATGGGCAGTAGAAAGGCATCAGGATCTCAGGTTGTGGCTGTGAATGAACTTCACCGTCACCGAGCTTTTGAAGCATTAATTAGGGTTCTTAGTACGTATCTTCAGAAAATGCTCATTCATTGGCCTAACTCCTAACTCTTCTTTTTGGTCACATTCATTGCCCGTATTTAAGCAGTGAATTGAGTGTGAGACCCACTAAATATAGTCGTAAATGAATTTCCCTATGATGAAAATGGACCATACTGTTAATGCAGGTGGTGACAAACTCATAAGGGCTATGTACAACGACGTATCGAGGGGTGTTTGGCGATAGTTATATTTTTTTAAAAATAAAATAAAATTTTAAAATCAAATTATCATAATATATTACTTGATTCGATATCTTGTATTTTCAATTTAGTCTGGATGAATTCTATTTCAACATAAATTTGAAAATAAATAAATAGAGTTTAAACTAGGATAAAGAAAATAATGTAAAAGAAAAAAGAATCAACTGGATATCAACATCCATTGTTAAGAATGTGTCTAGATAGATGAACGTCTATAGGATATAACATCTCCTCTTTTTCAATGTGACAAAATATTCAAGAATAACTACTAATGGGTTGGTCAAAGGGGTAAGCATCTTGATATCGTTTAAGCATGTCTCGAGTTCGAAGCGTTGCGTATGTAGAAAATTCTCGCAAAAAAACTCACCTACTAAAACATGTGACGCATATCAATCATGAAACCAAAAAAATTAAAAATAACTGCAATCACATTAATAACGAACCCTTGAGCAGGGATATAATTAATTCAAGAAGTGGTTGAGGAAGGTACATTCTGTGGTGTTGAGAGATGCCAAATAAAACCTTTAAAATGTATGGAATGGGATCCATGTCTATTATTCTCCACATTTATTATATTCCTCATTAAACTGGCAAGAGTATTTAAACGTGTTTTTTGATGTTTGAAAATGTTTTTGAAGATGATTTATTTGTGTATAATATTTGAATAAATTTTGAGAACATCAACTCATGTGACAATAATTTAGTTAATAAAGCTAAAAAAGTTAAAATAAAATAATAACGATAATAAATAGGGTCATTTTTTTCTCTCTAAAATAATGTTTAATTGTATAGGTTTAACTAATTTATATATGGTCATTTTTCTCTAGAATAATGCTCAACCGTATATATTTAAAAATTACAACTCAACGAATCAATTTAATTTGATTGACTTTATGGTAAATGTCACGTATAAGAAGAGTGAGATCTAATGTATTTATACACTCAATATCCTTTAATATATTAAAATTTTAATTTTTGGTTAGATTAATTTAAGATGAAATTGGAATTTATATAATAAGTTAGAAGAAGGAGAAGATACAACTTTTACAAGCTGGTTTTACACTTGGTTTTAACCGTCTCAAAAAAAAATTAAAACAAGTTGGCAATATTAATCAGAATTAAAAATCAAGTTGGCCAAATAATAATAACAATCGCCCTTGTTTGTAAGCATTTATATAGATATTGAGTCATAAAAAATTATTTTTATTTTTAAAAATTACAAATATAATTAACAAGTAATTAATCACTACAATATACAATTAAATTGATATAGAATCATACTGGTTATCAAAAGAAATAACGATTAATCTGACTAGATTTTAAACACCCCTAACAATAATAAAAATATCAATTGAATTAAAATTTAATAATATTATTTAAAAAAAAATCCAAACCACCTCATGGTTCTGTGTCTTCTCTCGGAATTTTTGGATGCTGCTCGGTTCTTGTAACCGAACTTTGGGTAGTGCAGGACACCTTGACAAATGTATGGAGGTTAGGCTTTCGTCGAGTGGAAATGAAAATCGGTAGTTTAGAAGTTACAGAGGATTCTCAAACGTTCTTTTGCGGCCTTACTAACAAATATTACTGTATACTCTATCAGAACTTGGTTGGTTAGAGACTGAAAAACGAAAGTAAAATACGTTTAAAGAGAGATAAATTTTGTGACATATAGACTAGAAGCAGTTCAAAGATTTGTGACATATAAATTGAGACCCTTGATTTATAATATAACTTATAAACGTTTAAAAGTCTAATACTTAAAAAGTAATTTTTTTTCTTGTATATTTTAAAATAAAATCATCTGCAATGCTTCTAATACTAATTATTTATTAAAACAAAATTAACGAAATTGAATAATTCATTTTGAGTCTTATAGGATTACGCTTATTGCATATGTCCAAAATCACCTTGATATAAACTGTTTTAGTTCTGTTTAGTCCTCCAAGAGAAGAAGCTTAGCTGCTAAGCTTTCTGTAATTAACCAAAAAAATCCAATCCACCAACCTACAAGTTTACTTGGGGCACAAATTATATTTATCTGTAAAACGCTGATGAATTGGGGCCCATCCGTTTTGATAAATAATACCCGGGCTGACCGGTTGTACCCGGTAAACTACTTCCTATAAATATCACACAAGATTCTCTCTGCTCCTTTTCATAACATTTTCGTTTCCTCTATAGAAACATCCATTCTCCTTTTCTTTTTCTAAACCCCTCATTTCGTTGACACCTTAATTGTTGCATGGCAGCGACCTTACTGGCGCGTGAGGTAACTGACCTATGTCTCGGCAAGCCACCGCTGCGGTCCCTCTCCATCTCCTCCACCGGGGGATAACTGTGTCAGTATTTGGAGCTGTAACCACGGTCTGCTACCGGAAGCTGCCGCCTACGAGGTCAACACTGCCGGTATTGATGAGTACCGTTGCGTAAGTGTGCATGGTTGATATTATCTGTTTCCTAAGCGAGGAAGAAAAGCTTTCGAACCCTGGAACTGCTCTTGAAGCTCCGGTTTCCGTTTTCATTCGTAAAACAGGAGACGTCGTCCGTCATTTAGAACCTAACGCAAGGTCGGTTTTTTCTTATTTAAGTAACGCGTTTTGATTTTCTCTCTGCATGGTAAAATAACTCGAATCCAGCCCATTTTCGGCTGTCTTTCTCCTTTTGAATAACGCGGTCTTTTTAAAATGATTTTTAGGGTAAATTACACCCCCAAACTATTTAGTTATAAATTTGTTATGCGTAATCACTTTTTTTTAAAAAAATTAATATTATTATTTTTCTCATAAAATTTGTTTTTTGTGTTTTAAAATTATCTTATTTGAAAATTTTAACTATTTTTATTAAATATATTTTTTTCTACTCTCTCTTTAGTTTTCTAAAAAGGCTTATATATCATATTAGTACCTAAAGTATATCAATTTTTTTATTTTGGTACCTAAAGTATTTTTTAGTCATAATAAGTACCTGAAGTATATTTTTTTGTTAAACTAAATACTTAAAGTATAATTTTTGGTAAAAATAAGTATCTAAAGTATTTTCTAGGTCAAAATAGGTACTTAAAGTATACATATTTTTTATATAGGTTATTAAAAATTGTCATGTAACATTAATTAAAAGGATTATTATCCTATACACTGGCAGTTGAAACTTTTTGTTTCCACAAGCGCCTCAATTATAGGTTTAGAGTTTTAGTTTAAGGTTTAGAGTTTAGGGGTTTAGAATTTAGGGGTCATGGTTAGAATTTAAGATTTAGGGTTAGGGTTTAGGTTTTAAGGTAATATGGGTAGAGATTTAGATTTTGACCTATAAACCCTAAATTTTAACCCTAAACTCAAAATTCTATCAAGAACCCCTAAATTCAAAACTACTAAACTTTAAACCCTAAATGGAGTCCTTAACCCCTAAAACTAAGGCGCTTGGGCAAAAAATTTCCACCAGCGCTTGTGTATAGAATAATTACCCTAATTAAAAATACAATATGTGCCTATTTTAACGAAAAAATATACTTTAGGTACTTATTTTGACCATAATATATACTTTAGGTACTTACTCTGACGGAAATATACTTTAGATACCTATTTTGACCAAAAAGTATACTTTAGGTACCTAATTTAACTAAAAAGTATACTTTAGGTACTTATTTTGACTAAAAAATACTTTAAGTACCAAAATGAAAAAGTTGGTATATTTTAGGTACTAATATGATATTTAAGCCTTCTAAGAAAGCAAACTTAAACTTTTTAATGATGAAATTGTCATTTTAGTTATTACAACACATATCTTATACAAACCTTTTCTTCTCTAAAACTACGTAAAAAGTCAACAAATAACAACATTTGTGAGACGGAGAGAGTAGTTCATTCACTCAATTATAATATATTTCAAAAAGAACTTATATCACAAATAAATACTTGAACTATACTCACCTTATCATTTAAGTACTTAAAGTATTTTTTGATCAAAAAATATATATATAGCATATTTTTTTGTCAAATTAGGTAACTAAAGTATTTTTTGGTCAAAGTAGGTACTTAAATGATATTTGTTAAAATAGATACCTAATGTATTTTTTAATCAATGTCACATGCTAACTTTAGGAATCCAAATATATATATATATATTAGGTAATTATTTTAACTGAAAAATATACTTTAAATATTTATTTTGACTAAAAAATATATTAAGTACCCAAATGAAACAACATATTTTAAGTACTTATTTATAATATAAGCCTTTAGAAAAAAAAGTCATTTTTTTTCTTTTAAATGTAAAAGTTTAGCACTCAATTATAGGTTTAAAACAAGTCATTCAATTAAAATATAGTGACAAATAAGTTGCCATTAAAATTGAAGCAAGGGTGTCATATAATAACAATGTTAATCTCCGAAACTTATGTATTCTATTAATTTAATTATAATTTAAAATAATTTAATAAACTTAACCTTTTATGTTTAAAGGTTTTATTAGTGAATAGACTGTGTCTACTAGAAGCGTCGTTAAGGTCATAATGAGTATATTTTATTAGTTTGTGAGCTGGTCAATAGTGAAACTATTGTGTTTATCTAACAAAGTAATATATTTTTTACTAAACATATAAGGCATAACATATTCTGATCTCTATTCTTTTTTTTAATCTTTAAATAACTACTCAACCAAACGCTAATAAGATTTGTTCAATCAAATGCTAGAGATATTTTTTGCACCTAATATTAGAGTCAAATTAATTTAAAAAATATAAATTAATATGATTATTCAATCAAATGCTAAAAATATTTTTTAACTTTATGCCAACGTATAACAAAGTTACTTATGGTGTATTTTTTTATTAAACCCGGATTTTCTTGTCGAAGTTGAAATCAACATCGCACCGCTTGTTTGGAAAATTTAGTCAAAATAAGCATAACTTTGAAATTTTTTAGACGGTTTTATTTTACTTTAATTATTATTATTATTATTATTATATATTACTATACATATATATTTTATGATATATGTTTAGAATTTATAATTTTTTTTCTAATAATATTATTTTTAAAATTTAAATTATTTTTTAAAAG
Organism: Hibiscus mutabilis; assembly: GCA_019671005.1. Taxonomy (NCBI): domain Eukaryota; kingdom Viridiplantae; phylum Streptophyta; class Magnoliopsida; order Malvales; family Malvaceae; genus Hibiscus; species Hibiscus mutabilis. Next base: position 84,207,466 of record CM033714.1, read on the forward strand.
AACAATGTACATTATTATGACACCCGATCCATATTAATATTATTTATATATTTTCAATTTTTATATTAAAATTTATTAGAAGAATTTAATTATATTTATATATTTTAATTAAACCATTTTAATAAGACACTTTTATTTATCTACCAATATGAATACAACATTAAAAATGTAACTTTTCGGTATTTATTTATTATCATAATTTTCTTTTCTTCTTCTTCTCAGTGTGGAGGAAGCTATAGATTTGATTCTGGGAGGAGCACAAAATCTGGTGATACCATTGGAGAACAACGGGAGGAATTCAAGGAAAAAGCTTCTTCAAAATGCTTTGCCGAATCCAACCTTCCATAATAACCGCCAATATTGTTGGCTAACTAAGGAAGATATAGTTCGTTCCATCATGAGTGCAATCGGTCTTTTTAGCCACATCGCTGTTAATCCGATCAACTCCCTGGACGTCATCAACGCCGGCAGCATCACAACCGTCCATTACGATGACCCGGCTTCGTCGGCCTTACCGTTGATTTCTCAGTCCCTCGAGATGCAAACTTCGGTCGCTGTTGTCGACGGTGATGGCAAGTTGGTTGGAGAAATCTCGCCGTTTACTTTGAATTCTTGTGGCGAGGATATCGCAGCGGCCGTTGCTACACTTTCAGCCGGTGATTTGATGGCTTATATCGATTGCGGTGGACCACCGGAGGATTTGATTCGGTTGGTGAAAGAGAGGTTGCAAGAGAGGAATCTAGTGAAAGCCCAGGAATTGATGGAAGAAGAGTCAGGGATTTCTTCGGGGATTTCGTCGGTTTCGTCGTCGTCTGAGGACGAGGAGTTCAGGGTTGGGGTGAGGAAGGGGAGGTCGGGAGCGTATTCGGCGAAGGTGGTGAGGAGATCGGTGGCCATTATGTGTCGCCCGTGGAGCTCGCTGGTGGCGGTGATGATTTAGGCACTCTCGCACCGTGCAAGTTATGTGTGGGTTGTGGAAGAAGACCGGACGTTGGCCGGAATTGATACCTTTGCTGGAATACTAAAAGTTTTTCAGGAACGAATGAGGACCATGGCTTAGGAATTAGGATTGCATTGAAAAAGAAGAAGGTATATTTGGTTATTATAATTCAGATGTATTGATTCAGGGCGATCCAAAAAGAAAATCAACCTGAAAGTAATCAATTAAAATAAGGGAACCCATGGACAGAAGACCTAGCCGCTTGTGCCCTCTCTTCTGTTTTGGTTTGCAGCGTCGCTTGCTTTGTAATTTATTTACTAGTTTTATCGATGACATTAGTTTTATATTAGTTTTCGATTGTCATTTGTCGGGTTCTCTAAATTTTTATATTTTATCTTTGATGTTTTTTTGTTATTTTTTAATTTTTAAGAAAAATAATTTTATCTCTGTAGACATTTTCGTATGTCTTATAACACATTTTTATTTTTATTTTTGACATTTTTTTATTTTTTCCATCAGTCATGGTTTCAGTACTTTTCATTCTCCTTATCTTGTGACCTGACGATATCTATTTTTTTAATATAACTATATTTTATTTTTATTTTTATTTTTGAAGAAAATACGAGATATCATTAGAAAAAACAAAAAAACTACAGCAGTTTCCTCAACTTTTGAGGAATACAAACAAGCCAATTCGATGGACAGTACTCCATTCGGTTCACTTTTGCTACCCAATCCGCAGCTAAATTACATGATCTTTTCACTGCAATAAACGAAAAAAAAAGAGAGGAAAAGATCCTAAAAGATTGATAATATCGCTTTCAGCAGCGGCTGGCTCCCACGCGGATAGCGTTTCGGAGTTAATACATTGAATGACTCCCTCATTGTCGGACTCAAAGATAGCTTTGTTGAAACCTGCTGTCTAAATTTCAATTCTAATTGCAGTAGCTTCGGTGCAAGCAACAGATGTGGTCGAGAAAGAAGCAATTTGTCCTCCTATGATCATCCCTGTTTCATCACGAAACAGAACAGCTGCACTAGCAGCACCTGTGTTTGTATCAACAGATCCATCACAATTTGCCTTCACCACACCCGGGCATGGAGGCATCCATTGTTGCGCTTGACTAGGCGAAGTCATATTGCTTTTAAGACCTGTTGAAACACATGAAAAGAATTCCGAGAAAGCAGATTGTGCTTTAAGGCAAACATCAATAGGAGAGTCAACAACAACTGAAAAAAACAAAACAATTTCTTGATTTCCAGATATGCCAACAAAGAAAAGTGATTAGTTGTAACCCTTCATTGATATCACCTTTCATACTCAAGGTGACAATCTTTTTTCACCAAGTAGAAAAAGCTGGAAATCCGATACTAGAGGGAGAGTAGCTAAAACCCGAAGCTTTCCATACTGCTTGCGCAAAAGGACAGAAGAATAGCAGATGTTCTATACTTTCTGAATCCTTTCCACATTTCGGGCATGAATCACAAGAATGTCCTTTTTCATGGAATCTTCTTTTTAGATAGCTCTTAGTGGAAACAATATTATGGGAAGATTTCCATAGAAAAAGTTTAATCTTTGGAGGAATGAGGAGGCTCCATATCGAACGCCATAGAGATAAGTCCGCCTGGGAAGTCACTCGAGCAAAGATTGCTTTCAGCAACGGAATTAAAAAGATAATGGTACCATGATTTATCAGAGTAATCACCATTCTTGTTCGAAAACCAAACAAGCTCATCTTCCACATTAGGTCCCCTATAGGTATTGAAATTATTGCTTCAATTTCTTGAGGAGAGAGCAAGGCTTGGAGCTTTTCCATTTTCCACTGCCGAAGATTAGCATCAATGAGCTCACTCACATAAAAATCAAGACAAGAGGAAGGTCTTGTTGAGGAAATGCACTTAGCTTCCAATTTTGGGATCCATCGATCGTCCCAGATGGATATCGATTTGCCATTCTTGATTCTCTAAAAAGTGCCATTCGAGATGGTTTCAAGACCTTCTCTGATGCTAGTCCAGGCCCATGACGGATTATTACATTTGTGAGTATTGAAAATGTTACCATTAGGGAAGTAAATACCCCGAAGAACTTGTGCCACAAGAGAATTTGGGTTCTTTACAATTCGCCATGATTGCTTGGCTACTAGAGCTTTGTTGAAAATATTGAGATCCCTAAAACCAAGTCCCCCAAGATCCTTCGTTTTGCATAACATTCCCCAATTCATCCAGTGAATCCTTCTATTGCGTTCTTTAGAGCCATTCCGCCAAAATTTGCCGAGGAGAGAATTAAACTCATCACAGAAACTAGATGGAAGTCGAAAGTACTGCATAACATAAGAAGGAATTGTTGTAGCTACAGCTTTAATTAGAACTTCCTTTCCTCCTTGAGATAAAAATTTTGATTTCCAACTTTGAAGCTTTCTCTTGACTTTTTCCATAATAAACGCGAGTGCTTTTTTTCCCCTTCCCTATATTGATGGAAGACCTAAGTATCTGCTTCCCTCCTCCATAATTTTGAAACCAAAAGCATTGATGAAAGATGATTTGGATTTTGGGCTAATGTTCGGTGAGAAAAAAACTGACGATTTGCCCAAATTAACTATTAGACCCGTACCTTTTTAGAATTTTTCAAGAAGACTCGTCACATTTATACAATTCATTGTATCGGTCTTTGTGAAGAGGATACAGTTGTCAACAAACATCAGATAACTAATTATGGGACAATGTCTACTGATTCAAAAACCAGACAAGGCTTGAGTTTGAATCTCTCTTTCAATGAGCTATGTGAATATATTAGAAACCAGGAGAAATAAAAATGGGGAGAGTGGACCGCCTTGTCTAAGACCTCTTGTTGGATAGAATGTTTTTTGTTTCTCTCCATTTAACAACATTGAGAAGGAAACCGATGTAACACACTTCATAACTCGATCAATCCCCTATGATCGTAGAAAGAACTTCCTAATCCACCTTATCGTAGACCTTCTCAAGGTCAATTTTAATGGCCATGACTCTTGAAGCTCTTTTTCTCCTTTTTATAGCATGGAAAACTTCGTGAGCAAGGATAATATTATCATGTATAAGTCGGCCACTTACAAAGGCAAATTGAGTTTGAGGAATGATTTCTGTAAGAAAGGGTTTGAGTCTAGAAGCCAGAATTTTGGTAATGATCTTTATTGAGAAGTTGCAAAGACTGATGGGACGGAAGTGCCTTACTTCTGTAGGGTTCTTCACTTTCGAAATAAGAGCAATATTGGTGTTGTTGATGTTCTTATCAAGGAGGCCATGCTTGAAAAAATCAGAGAGCATCATTATAGTGTCATTCTTTATGGTACCCCAAAAGGATTAGAAGAAAATTCCAGAGAAATCGTCTAGTCCTGGGGACTTTAATGCTCTCAAATTAAACACTGCATTTCTGATTTCCTCTTCATCAATCTCTTTACACAAGGATTTATTCATGTCGTCTGATATCACACACGGGACTAAACCATCCAACTCATTCAAATCAATAGTGTTGTGTAACATCCCCACCCGGCCTGGAAGAAAACAGGGTCGGAAAACGTTATCGACGAGCAATACGGTGATCGACGCGATAAAATTTAATCATAATTTGATAAACAATCAATACGTGCTTGACCAGTCATGCAAAGTCAGCATAGGAGGTTTACCAATTCAATACAATGTTTAGATCTACAATTTAGGGACTAATTTTAGACTTTTACAAGTTTTAGGGACAAAACTATAATTCTTGTGATTTATAGGTCCTTTATTAAAATTAACTTTACCATGATGAAATTTAATCCATGATCAATATTCATGCAAACTTTCAATTTAAGTGGAGTTCGTTTACTAGTTCAATTAAACTATGTAATACTTAGTGACCAGTTTGTAAACTTTTAAAAATTGTGTTCTTGGCCTATTAACTGACACCGTATCGAAACACCTAAGGGGTGTATCAATACGGGTTGACCTAATTTGACTTTGACCATTAACCCTTTTTTTGATACGCTTAGGGCCTTACCGATATCGATTTGCACATGTTCAAATACCAAATGCTAACGATGCTTACCTGTTTTGATACAGCCGGTACTGATTGACCATGGTTGACCTGTTTCGATATGCCCTAAAGTCGTATCGATACTATTAAGTTCACAAACCTCACTGTCCATTTCCGTATCGAAACGACATGGGCCCGTATCGATACACCTTAGTTGACATATACTTTGACTGACCAAATATGCAAGATCGTACCAATACATGTTGACATGTATCGATAAGCCATGTACTGTAATGACAGATTTTGTCTGGTTTTTGTCCAATTTAACCTATTAAACCTTGTCGAAATGCAATGAAATTTTACCAGCAATATTTGGTCATCTTAATCTACTAGCATGCAAAATTTCATGATCAAATGAATCTGTTTACCATTACTTAATAGGCCAAACTTGCATATTTAACCTATTTTACCAAACCACTAACACACCATAACTTGCACCTTTAACTCTTTTAACTCTTTTAACACAATGGGTCATTTATACGTACAAAATAGGGCTAAATAACTTGTCTAGACCCTACGCCACCATTCTAGGAGTTCAAAGACTAGATTAAAATTACATAGAGGGTTGTGACTTGCTTCAAAAACAATATTTGCTCCGATCCTTGATCCAACTATGCTTTAACCTGAAAATGCATAAAAATGAGATGCATTAGGCTTACTTGGCCTAGTGAGGTAGTCATAAACAATAATATGAGCATAAATAAGAATCATGACATGCATATATCAATGTAATGCATCTCGAAACATATTTTAACAATATTTGCAATTCTTATTCACATGTTTTTCTTGGATCGACATGTATTGTGGATATGCGAATTCTCAACCAACATCGCCAACAATGAATGGTTAATACCCACCAACATCGCCACTAAGACCAACATAATCACATCCCGCCAACATCGCCAAATAAGAGCCTTAGCTCAAGGACCGTAGTCCACTCCTTACCAATGAGCTCATGAATTCTATGGCATGCCAATTGTATCACATGTCCATTCGTAACCAAGGATTCGGTACTCGTAAATATCAATACTTGTCAATATCAGAAACAATAGCAATATCAATAAAAATAACAATAACAATGCAATAACAATGACAATGATCCTATGACATGTTCAATATGACTTAATTCAATTCTCATAATATCAATGATCACATGACAACTCAACGATCGACTTGGTGACATATTAAGCTTACCGAAGCTTACTGATGATGCCTCTAGTGAGGTCTTAATACAAACATACCTTGGCTAATGATGATAATACAATAAATTGACATCAATGAATTCGGGAAGGCACCTAACCAATCCCCTTGACTCCGACTACACTCACTGATGATTCCGAGGCTTTCAAGACTTCTGGATGACAACTCGCTTATTTTTGAACTTGGTGGAATTGGAAAGATTTGGTGATTCTTCACTTGAAATACCTCGAGCTACATCGAATCAAGATTACAAAAATTTTAATATCAATAATAGATTCATAGCAATTCAATAGCTATGAAAAACAATAACAATTAAACTACAATGTCCCTAGAGAATTTCTAGGGTTCCTCGATTCTTAAACTTGATATTAAACATGATTTTGGCCTTGGAATCAATAAACCAATTGAGGACTTTTGCTTACCCGATCGATCGCTACGATATAGGATTGAGAAATAAAAGAAAACTAAGCTTGGATAATCCCTCCAATGGAGGTGCTTGCTTGATGTAAAGAGGAAAAAGATGATGACTAAGCTACTTGGCTTAATTTTGGTAACCGGTAAGCTTCATATTCCTTTCTTTTATTTTACTATTTGCTCAATTGAGCTTTCCTTCAATTGAAGGAAGCTAACTCAAGTATCCCACGTGTGTGGTAGTTAAGCTTGAAGAGGGGCTAATCGCAAGATTAGTCCTTCAATTTTCTACTCTTTACATATTTACCCCTCGGACTTCCAATTTCAACAATTAAGCCACTAAAACAAGTTTAAAGCTTGCAATAGGGTCCTTAAACAATATCAATGCCCAATTAGGATTCAACAACTAATACTATGCCACTTGATTAAGGGTCAACTATAAAATTTTGACTTTCCAATGTGAAATTTCTGGTCATCGGAATTAAATTCCGACTAGGCCCAATTTTGGTATGTTACGTGTTTTCTTTGGTGTAGAGTTTTAAGAAATGCTTCTCAAAAGTACAAGCAATATTTTCTTCATCCTCTACCCAAGTTCTATCTTCATCTTTAATCTTATGGATCAAGTTGAATCTACGGTTTTGGATTGTTGTTGCATGGAAAAATTTAGTGTTCTTGTCCCCTTACTTCAGCCAATTAACTCTTGCCTTCTGTTGCCAATGCCTTTCTTCACTTTCCCAAGTCTTCTGGAAATTAAGGGCATTCAGTTCTTCTTAGGATTCGGAAGTGACAGGGTTGTTCTGTAAATCCAGGATTTTTTGTTTGAGCTCTTCACTGCTTTTTCTTTTTCCTCCAAATTTCTCATTGCTCCATTTTACAAGCTTCCTCCTAGTGAAACATATTTTTTTTTCCAAAAGGTGACAGTCTCGTATCCTTCATTGTCTGGTTCCATGTCTTTTTAACAGTTGACTCACAGTCTTCTTCAAGCAGCCACTTCGATTCAAACTTGAAGGATCTTTTCTTTGGGCCTTTAAGGAGTAGGATAATAGGGTTATGATCAGAAGCTATCGTCGCTTCCATTAGACCGACAGCTCTAGGATATAGAAAGCTCCACTCTCCAGAAAAGAGAATACAACCCAATTTCTCCATAATGGCCTGACCATCTGCTTGTTGATTATACAATGTGTAAGATCCTCCTTTGATTGGCATTTCTAGCAAACTTTCTCGATTAACAAAATCAAGGAAACACTTAGCATTCAAGGGATCAATAGCATTTCCCCCAAGTTTCTCATCTTTATCAATAACCATATTGGTATCCCCAATAATGCACCATTTACAGTTCGGCAAATATCTCAAACTCCCAAGGTTCTCCCAGAATGATCTCTTCTCTTCGTGGTAAGGAGAAGCGTACATAAAAGTATACCACCATTCTTGAATGTTAGAGAGGTATCAATGAAATTTTTATTTGATTTTTGGATTGAAACGGAGACATCTTCCGTCCACCATAGAGCAAGACCTCCTGGTATTCTACTTGGGTCAACGTAAAAAGCCTCGTGAAATTTAAATCTCCTCCTAACTTTTTTCATATAGTTTTTCTTCTTCTTTGTCTCACTAAGGATGACAAGGCTGGGTTGGTATTTAAAAATAGTGTCATTAAGGCTTCTAACAGTGTTAGCATTTCCAAAACCCCTAACATTCTCAGCTATAACAGCCATGAATGACTCGGAATAGAGAACAAGCCAGACACCAAAAAAACCACAAGGAGCAAATTCAAAGAAACACCAATTTCAACCAGAAAAAAACAAGCAAGGAAACATAAAACCAGGTGAACGAATAGGCAAACACAAAGATAAACAATCAGAGCAATTAAAAACGTTAATTCCTCGACAAATTGAAAGAGAGAGCAAACCAGCAAATCGAAGCAATGCATAAAAGAACCGCTAAATCAAACAGAAAGGAAGCTACAAATAAAAGCCAGAAGGTTGATTCTTCAGAAAAGCAAAATCACCTAGAACAAGGAACATAGAAAAAAAGAGAGCCCCCATCTTTCCATAGAACACAAAATCTTCAAAAATTCTCTAACAAACAGATCAAATCCTCCAAGGAGATCGTCGATGAAGCTTCGAGAGGTAGAAAGCACTCCACAAAGCATCAAAAGAGCAAAAAAAACATCTTCGATTTGACGAACAAAAAATTGGGGAAATGAAAGAAAGAGGTCTAGGGATTCTGGGGTGTTATCCGTCTTATCAAATTTTTATTTTTAATGATTTAACATGGTAGATAACATATTAAATTTTATATTAATTATTTTTTAGTTCTAATAGTCTAACATCTATCAATTCAAAAAAAAGAGTCTAACATCCACGATCCACCATGCATGAAAGACATCATATCCATTGATTGATAATGCGAGCCGACGTTTTCGTCCGGCCATCGGAAAGAGCTCTTCACACTCTTCACAAACACTAACTAAGATTGATATGGTAATTTCCTATCTATTTGAAAATTGATCTAGTCCGGTCAGAGGATAATTTTTTATTTTGATTTAATTATCCATAGTTGATTCATTAGTCGGCTATCAATCATAAAATATTTTTTCGTAAGAAGAGTTTTCGACCCACAACTGACGCGTAGTTTCAATTATCCGTGAAGAAAATAAGTGCTGCCTAAGTGGCCCACAGCTAAAAGGCTCATGGGCTTCATTGAAATGGCCAGAGAGAGTAATGAGGCGGACCCATTCAAGATGACTTCTACTCGCTCTCCATTGCCTGGTGATGGTGATTAAGAATTTTCGAAAATTTTACAATTAGCCCTCAATGTTTATATATCAATAAATTTGATTTTGATTTCTAGAAAATTAATATTCAAACTTTATATGTTATATTAATTTTAATTTAATTCTAAAACTTTAAAACAAATTATAAAAAAATTATGGAAAAATATATATATAAAAATGGCATCACTTCCACTCCACGCCGCCCCTACCGCCCCACCTTCAATTTGCTAAGCGATACTGATTAAGAATTTCGTAAGATTTTACAATTGGAGAGAACAAAAACTACAATTAGATTCTTAGTTTATTTAATTTCGTGTAGATTTTTTTGTGTTATCATAAGTACTCTTTTTCTCTATCTAAATTATAAAGATTTTTAATGAGACTTATAATAATAATTTGTGAATAGTTTTTATATTAATGAAATTATATTATTTCACCAAAAAAAGGAATTTTCTAACAATGAGAATTTTAAATATTTTAAAAACATATATAAGTTATTTAATTTTTTAAAAATCAGAAATATATTAATACGATACATAAAAGTTTAAGGTTAACATCGTAAAAAGCAAGGCCAAATTGACTATCGAAGCTAAACTCTGTATTATATCGATTTTAAAAACCATTAAATCATCATTTTGCTCATTTAACCGATGATACAAAAAAAAACGTATTTAAAAACGGTAATAAATGTTTTATAATTTTTTTGATAGTTGAATGATTAAAAAGCTACTCATAACTAAGTGTTCACAAGTGTAATTTACTTAAAAAGCTAAAATATTTTTTCGTTAGTTTTAATAGTTTTAACGTGAAAATATGGTTATGAAATTTTCTCAATCGTCTTGGTGTCACTGTCGTCTTTTTTTATTATTTTTTCTTTGTTTGTCAGTGACGACATCGATTTTAATGTTGGTGATCGACCATGAGACCTATCGTTTCCTTTACTCTCTTATTTTTCATTATTTGTCTTTTTTCTTTTTAATAAATAACTTTATTTTTTGGCACAATTTATTCTACCTTTTGATACGTTTTTCTATCTTTTGACACGTTTTTTTATCGGTCGTTTAACTATTTTTTATTTGTTTTTTTACCATGGTTGAATTTGACGTCGACTGATCAAGATGACGTTCTTTTGATTATCCTGTTGATCTCTTTGATTTGACCCTCGAACTGGATTTGGCCCTCTTTTGATCAAGATTGCGCGCTCACAATCACTGTTTCTTATTTATTATTGAGTTGTGACAATGATTGTGTTGTCAATGTGTCTTATTATAATATGCATTTATGTTGTTTGTTGATGGTTTTACATTTCATTGTCGATTTTTGGTGATATTTGTATCTATCTTTTGTTTCGAGTCTTTAAGTTGTGGTTTTACCTTTTCCTTCTATGGTCATGGTATGATTTTAAGACGCTAGTTTTTTTCAATAATTATAAAAATATATTCGGATGATTAGTTTTTGTTTACAAAATTGTAAACTTTTATTGTAATCTTAGATATCTCTTCATTCAATAAAATTAGAAAATTTTAATTTAAAATAAATAAAATAAAAAGCTAAAACAATTTAGATCACAATCTGGCTCAACCCAATAGATTGGAAGTTATAATTTAGTTCAACTAGATAAAAGGGAATATTAAACCCACTAGAAATTTACTATTTTAATTAGGTTCAATGGTCGGCCTTAACAAATCTTAGGTAAGGAATATAAAAGTCATATTAGCTGATTAGGTTTGGAATTCGTTTTAACTCATTTATGGCTAATATTGCAACTTACCAACTCCACCTTTACTTTAAACTAAGTTTTTGTTCTCTTAAACCAACGAGTAGGTATAAACAATAGCTTGTTCAAAAAAGAATATAAACAATAGTGATTACATTAAAGGTTTTTATATATTAAAATATGTTTAATCTACTGAATCTTGATTCGATTGACATATGAAAATTGTTAATTTAAATATAAATTATCTTCGATTTTAAATTTTTAAAAAAATTATAAATAATTTAAATTTAAAAATAAGAACATGTATTTTTAAAATTTTTATATATGTGAAGTCAAATTCATACTAGAATTGTTAATAATTCTATCAAAAGTAATATAATACTAATACTATTATTTAATAGTAGAAGCTTCTGGTTCATGTTAATGTCTACACATAACTAACAAAAAGGATTATAACTAGGGAGGGACTCATGATTTTGTGTTAGAGATGGCTAACCTATAAAATTCTAAGGGGAACTTATAAATTTTAAGGGTGAAAATATATTTTCAATAGAAAATATATAGAAAATTTTTTAAAATTTTCTAAAATATATATGAATTTTAAATTTTTAGGGGGACGACTGTCCCTCCAGCCCCAATTTGGGTCCATCCCTGAATGTGGCTCTAGTCTATTTAAAATATTAATTTTATTGAGATCCATTGTTTGACCAAGTGATCAAAAATATTTATGTTATCTCATATTGTATAGGTTCGAATCTTGACATTTATCTTTGTAACGTAAAAACTTTACTTAATCAATATATATTAAGTTTATTTTTGGAACAAATTTCCTTTTGCATCTTTTTAAACAACCAAAATTCCTTTTGTATTTTTCACGAATGAAAACTTACAATAATATGGCACTAAAGCAAAAAGGTTTGAGAATATACACATTTTTTATAAGTAACGATGAAGTGGAATATATAATAATATAAACATAAATAACTAATCTCGTATGTTTCGTATTTCATAAAATACGATTATATAAAGAAACGGTTAGAAAATTAAATAATTCAAAAAAATAAAAGATATAAACAAAACACACTTTTATCGACATGAAAATTAAGTGTAATCGATTCTAAAATAAAAATAAAACATGAAAATATGTTGACAACAATTAAGTAAATGTGACTAATGTATAACTTGTGGATTTAGTGCATGTACAATGTATAAAGTGTGGGTTTAATTAGGGGGATCAATACTATTTGACTCGAATCGTAATTTTATAAACTCGAGTGACTAAAAAAATTTAAATAAAGTTTGAGTTATAAAATAAGACTTCGAATAACTCCAATTTTTAGTAATTAGTGAACCAATTTTCAAGTTCGAGTTGGGTCCCTCAACTTTACATGATATATAACATAGATATCGTGTATCATATATAGGAACGAGATCCAGTTACATGGTGTAAAACTCATTTAGTTTTACACTGATCCATGGCAATTGAATGAGTGAAATGGATGGATGAGATTAACAGTAGAAAATGTGAAGATTATCACTAGGAAAAAAAGATAAAAAAATAATTTGAGCCATTTATTACCATCATCCAACGGTCCAAAAACTGTGTAAAAGTAATTAAGTTTTACACAGTGTAAGTGGATCCTAACCCAACATATATAATATGAAGAAGTATATATGGTATACCATATATTGGTTTTTAATAAATATCATATATGATTATTAAATTGAAATTAATTAGTTCCACGATATTATAAATATTTACAATTAAATTTGAACAAAAACTCGAACAACTTGACTCAAATAAATATCAAATAAAGTTTGAGCTATAAACTTGGACTTGTCGACTCAACTAACTTGAATTTTTTTACTCGACTTGGTCTAATGTTCACCTCTAGATTTAATTACTCAAATTTTTTTATTAGTCCACGTACTATGTATAAGTTGTAGATTTAGTCTACATAATTTATTTAATTAATTTTAGTCATTGTTCTTTTTGAAATTTAAATTTCAGTCCTAAACTAAAACGATAATCGTTAAATCTGTTACGACAAATTCTATTGTTTACACCAATATTATGTGTAAGATGTAGATTTTGTTCATTTTCTTCGATTTGATTATTTTAATCTTTGTAATTTAGTAATATCATCCACTTAGTTATTGTTTAAGAAACATAGAACTTTGAAAAGTAAATAAACTAAAACCGATCAAATTATGAATATAATGACTAGTTTTACAACTTATACATAATGTAAAAACTAAGGACTAATGGCAAAATTGATAAAAAAATATTTATTTATTATTATTATTATTAAAAATAAAAATTATACTATGAGATCCAACAATTAATTAAATAGTAAAAGATGTTCATATTATCTCATATTGTATGAATTCAAATCTTAGTATTAACTTTGAGAATAGTGACGGGATTCCTTAAGGCCCAAAGGGGCCTAGACCCCTGTATAAATTTAAAATTTGTAACGAATTTTGATTTAATAGCAATTGCCCCTGTAAAAATATGTATATAAATTAAAAATAGGGTAGCTCATTAAATATTTAACTAAGTAGGGATGAATTAAAGAAAGATGATCTCTGCCTTTAATTTTTTTTTGGCTAATAACAATTTAAGTCTCTATAAATTTAAATATTATAAATATTAGGTATCGTCTATTGAATTTTGAGCTTAAATGCTTATTAAACCCTTATAATTTTTTAAAAAATTAATATTTTGACCCCTTATGATGTTCGATTATGGCTCCATCCCTACTTAGAAAAAAAATATTAGATGGGCTTGACTCACTATGTCATCCATTGTCCCATTCAATAATATTTTTTCATGTGTCTTCACATATTTCCTACGTGTAACTAAGCAGTAAGTATTTACTTAGAAATTTTATTAAAATAGGTAAATATTATTGGATGGACCATAAATGATGTGATGAGCCGAGTTTATTAATAATTTTTCATGCTTGGGAATGTAATTACAAAATAAAAATAAAAAACACACTTCAATTTATTTTATAATGATAATTAGACAATTGGTTACATTAAATCCACATCTTTTCTCTCGGAGTAAGGCTAGGGTTTCCGCCGTTGACACAGCCCGCCTTGCCCCGGTCGCCTCGTCGAATCGTTGAATTAAAAAATAAAAATAAAAATAAAATTTCTCACAAATTAACACCCATATCTCATATGTTTGTCAGAGCGGTTTACAGACTTATGCAGTTTATTTAAAATAATATTTTTTAGTTTATAATCAAAAGATATATAAGGTTTTTCAAAAATATATTTTTATTTTAATAAAAAATATATTATGGGCCATCTTTAAAGTTATTTTTTTATTTTTTTTATAATTTATTAAATTAAAATATTTTATTTCCACTATGAACATTTAATTCAACCTACTTTGAACTTATTTTTTAAAGCACTGTATGATCGCTCATATGTTACATGTCCAAAATCCCTTATGTTTGCAATGCAAGACAAAATGTCACACTTTAAATTATTATTATTATTATTATTATTATTATTAGAAAAATATTATTTTGGATTATAGATATAAATAGCCTTCTATTGGATCACAAGACACACATGATATAGGTAAGATTGACATAAAAATAAAAAAGTACCAAAAGTTGTGATTAGAAAACTGATTAATTGATAACCCGTTTAGATATAAAAAAAACTTCATATAATTATACTAATTAAGTTTTAATTTAATTAATACAATTTTGTTTACAATAATAAAAATGATGTAAATTCGAACTTACTCAAACTTATATTATCTTACATATAAATGGGTGAAATAGAATTTGAATAATTTAAACTCTGTATCACAAAAATATATGTATGTAATTCCTTTTATCAAAAGGAGAAACGGTGGTGGCAAAGTTGATTATGAAAACTCAATTCTAACGAAGAAGAAAGACGAAAAGGTCCATAAATAAATAATCAAACAATGGAGCAGCCACACCTTTCAACTTTTGACCATTCTGCTTCAATCCGTATTAAATGAGATTTAAATAAGTTCTTTTATTAAATAGATAGATATTTTATTTTATCGATAGACGTCCATATTTAAATTTTTACAAGAAAAAGTAATACGAGTATTATTGATCACTCAAACAGTTAATAGATTTTAGATAAGTGTATGTTTATATTTTTTTAATTTTTTAATAAAATACACATCTTACAAATAAAATTATTTAAATTATGGTATAATAATATGAACATAATCTTTTTTTTATTGGGAGAACTGGTTGGGTTCGATTTAGGTAAGTTCTTTGAATATAATAATAATGTGAGTAAATTTTATTTTATACAACCATACATATTTACACTATAAAACTTAATTTTTAAAATCCTAACTCTAACCCCTAAAAAATAGATCTCATACCCTAAATTTTAAACAATAACATTAAATTTTAAACCTTAAAACAAAAACCATAAATTAAACCGCTAAAATCAAAAAAATTGTATGAACTTTAGTAAAGTTTATAAAATCTATATCAATGCTTTTTCCTAATAATATATATACGATGAAAATGGACATAATAATATAATATAATTTCATAATTAAAAAGTAAATAATTCATTCTCTATCCCTTTTCCTTAATTTAGTTTATTGTTTGAACGCTCAACGACGAAGGATTATCCACGTCTCCACTTTTATAATCACTATCTCCTCCCTTCGCTTTCAAGATGAGAGTAGAAAGCAAACCGCCCCCCACCAAAAGAGAGAGAAAACCCAAACCTTTTCTTCTCTAAGTGAGGGACTGACCCCAAAGGCTTATCCCCCCCCCCCCCAAAAAAAAAAAAACATTTAGAGAAGCAAATTAGGGTTCTTTTGGCTGATTTTGTTGGGGGAAGATCAATTGGAATTTCGGGTTTTTTTTGGGGGGGAAGGCTGGGGAGATATGTACATAGGTTCCATGAGAAAGTCTTTCAAGGACTCTCTTAAAGTGCTTGAAGCTGATATCCAACATGCCAATACTCTGTAAGTTTCCTTAATAACAATAACATAATTCTAGGTTTTTGGTTCTTGTTTTGTCTTTACTTTAGTTTCTGTTTGAAATGAATGTTACTGTTCACAATGCTTGAAGCTTTGTTTTCCCCTGAAAATTTTAGACACATGGTTCCCTGTTCATGATTGTGAATCATCTTTCACTTGTCCAGCAAACTGTTATCATCGTTTCCATTTTGAGTTTTGACTTAAGCCCAAAGTTCTTCCTCTTCAGTTCCTCTCATCCAAGGGACAAGGCATTTGATTCTTTGCCCTTTCCAGAAAAAAATGGGTGTTGAACATTTTTCCATAGTAGGTTGAGTTGATTTCTCTCAGCTTATTTTGGTCAGCGCTGCATTTAATATTTCTGGTTATAGTAGGTTGAGTCGGTTTCTTCTTGCACTGACAGTTTTCCCCTAATACAGGCACTAGATATGGGGCATCTTAATTATGGGTGCTATTTTTGTTTATAAACCTTTTTCTTTGGAAATGTTAGAGCAAAGCCAGTGTTGAAGATTCTTTTCAAAGATTGCAAGTTTGCATGTGTCGTGTGGGGCATTTTTTCGTTATCTTGATAAATCTATTCCATCAGATTTCACGTGACCAATGGGTTCCACTTGATTGTACTGCTGTCACTAATGTGATTTTTTCATCTTTTTCATCCCTATACTTGTAATATAAGCATCACTCATCACTCATCAATGGTTGGTCCCAGCTCAATAATGGCATTTATACAGTGTTTTGATTCTTTAATATCTTATGCAGATACATATGTACACAAGCGTTTATGTCTTTTGGGTTTGTAAAACTGATCCATTGAGAGATGATATCTTTGTGATTGCTGAAACAAGGGTCCCAAAAGTTGTTAATGCAGTTGTTTTGCAATTAGTTCTTTTGGATAGTTCTGTATAATTTCCTTTGCAGCTGTGGGTGCCGATATATTTTGACCCTATTGGTTAGTATTATCTATATGTTACTCATTCTGCTTAAATGTTCATTGTGCAATGGAAACTACAGGGCTTCGGATTTTCCAAGGGAGTACGATGGTGCATGCCTTCAAATGAGAATGTCGTACAGTCCAGCCGCGCACCTCTTCCTGTTTTTGGTGCAGTGGACTGACTGCAACCTTGCTGGAGCACTTGGGCTGTTAAGAATACTAATTTACAAGGTTATATTTCGTTACTTTGAGGTTAACTCGTTTCATAATGAGGGGTGTTAGCTGATTTTGATTTTGCTGTTGTATCATGTTTTTCAGGTTTATGAGGATGGAACTACCACCATGTCTACGCAAGAAAGGAAAGCCAGCATAAGAGAATTCTATGGTATCTTCCTCAATCTGTGTTCTGGTTCACTTATAGAAAGTAATTCTTATTTTGAGTTATCCTAATGCTTCTGAATTCATACTGTGTCCAGCTGTTATCTATCCCTCTTTACTGCAACTTCAGAGTGGTATCACTGATACCGAAGATAAAAAACAGAAAGCAGTTCATATGGAAAGGTGCCGAAGAAGAGAAGATGAAGAGTACAGGCAACTTAATAATGTTGATTTTGAAAGAGAAGAAGAATGTGGTATATGCATGGAGATTAACAGTAAAATTGTGTTGCCAAATTGCAACCATGCTATGTGCTTGAAATGTTACCACGAGTGGTATTCTTCCTCTTGCCTGCCCTGCATCCCCTTTTCCTTCTATCTTTTGCTTCATATACTTTCTATGTTTTTTGTTTTATTATCAGCAATGCATACATCCTCTACAGTTCTGTTTTTACATGCCAAGAGTCATTAGTTCTACAGTTCCGACTCCCCAGTAATATATATGGCATAGAATTGGCCACTCTAGGATATTGATAGGTTTGTTGTCCTTTCTTGATATGTGTTTTACGAATGGAACCCATGAAGTGATGGAGCATAAGAGGATAGAATTTGCAAAGTAACCGGTAGATGTGTTGCTTCAAATGCTACTTAAAGCATGATGACGGAATTGAATCCTTGGAACTTATTGTCTAAAAAGCTTATGATGATGCAGCATTTAGAATGGTGATTATTATGGTTTCTTTACATCTTTGTAAGATGGAACCATGCATGTCGTCCGATTGTCCCCTGATGCTTTTGAGTGTTCTTGGGTCTTCTATCTAGTTTTTTGATTTCAACATCATACCTATTTTCAAACTTCAGATATAAACTTTATCTGTATCCTCCATCTAGTAATCATCAGTTTTTGAAACCGCTGATGTCATCACTTCAGTAAGGTGTCTCGGGTTAGGCAAATTGCTGTAACACATAAGTAAAACACTGAGACTGGTACCTCATTGTTTGTGGTTCAGCTGTAAAGGCATGCTGACTGGTCTGAGGTTTCTAAAGATGATTTTTCGTTCCACCTTAAATATGAGGGAGCACTGTTGAATCTTACATGGATAGTGTTCTGGAGTAAGAATTCAGTAAATGTTCTTGCTTAATTCTCGATTTGCTATATATAGTTTCCTGATTATACAATACTTATCGATTGTCTCCATTTCTGGAAGGTTCAAAGTTCTGAACTACTGAAATGTATTATTGTCTGCAATAAGATATCTGATCTCTTATTTGTAATAACTTTGCAATGACTGGTGCTTTGTGTCCAACGCATATCTAGACATATAATCTCCCAAAGACCAACAAAATATACAGACAAAATTTAAAAGATTAAATGTTCCCGTGCTGGACACTCATACTCAAGTCTAAGTAACAGTGTACAAGTGTTAATTTCCTGCTTCACTATAAGATTGTTTTTGATGATAATAAGGATCTGTTACAATGAATTGCAGGCGAGTGAGGTCACAGTCATGCCCCTTCTGCCGGGATAACCTTAAGAGAGTTAATTCCGGGGATCTCTGGGTTTATACAGACGGCAGGGATATAATCGACATGGCCACAGTGACGAGGGAGAATCTTAGAAGGCTTTTCATGTATATAGATAAGTTGCCACTGATTGTCCCTGATACCATTTTTTATACTTATGATTCCCATGTAAGGTGATATAAGTAAATTCTAGATTATCTTCCCGGTGGTCCGATGATAGACTGCGCGTTTTCTCTTTGATTACATAAAGACCAAATCACTTGATTTGGCGAATTTAGATAAGCTGGTACTGCAGTGCTTTCTTCCCACTTCTCTCACCTGTAGAAACAGCATGCCCCAAGTAATTATGGGTCGGTGGTGAAGTCGAGGTTAGCTCGTATAGGAACTGGTTAATAGTATTTGGTATATTTGTACATGATTGTATAGCCCAAGGTTCAATAATTAAAAAAACACTTCCTAGTCTTTTATTGTGGCATTGAATCCCTTGAAAATGGAGGATGAACAATTAAACATGTTGCATGTTGCATGATTGTGCCAAAGGCATAATCAGTTGTTTTCTGTTACTGTGGCTTAAGCTCTCATGTTTATTTTCTCTTTTGCTGTCTTTTACAGTTTTCTTGTTTGAACAATAATCAATTCTGTATTTGTATTTATTAAATGGAAAATTTTCATTTTTCCGCATTCCGTGCACGAGCTAGTTTCTTCTCTCTCTATATATAATATGATGCTTTCAAAAGTCAACCCTTGAGGAAATGAAAAATCAAGGGTCATGTTTAACTAAAGAAAATTTTATTAATAGGCATAAAGCTAAAAATACTTTTTTACTAAATAGTTATTTTGACCTTTATTTTTTAGAGTAATTTAAATTTTGAATTAAAATGATTCTTTTGCAGATGAAAACTGTCAGTAAATGGTTGAATTCACATGATAAACTTATATGAGAATACATGTTGATATGGTAATATTGTATAAATAAATGAGTGAATCTAAAAAATATATTATTTAAGTCAAAAATAATTTTATAAAATTATATAAAATACTTTTTATATTGACTTATTATTACGTAAGTTATTTTAAATTGTTTATTGTCAGTTTTTAATATTATTTATTCGCAAAAAAATTATTTTGATCTAAAATAAAACGTTTATTGTTCTAAAAAAATAAAATTTAAAGTGATCATTCAGTTAAAATTTAAGATATTTTCTCACTTTATGCCTTATTAATAATATAAAATAAATAAAATAAAAAATTGGAATGGATTCACGTCCAATTTAAAAATTTTAGTTCGAGCTCGACTCGTGGACATTGAAATTTAACAGGTTGAGTACTGATTTAGCTTTTTATTTATATAAAAATATTCATTTTTTTTATATCGGATCAATAAGTTAACAAATCAAGTATTTCGAGTCTG
Source organism: Hibiscus mutabilis (assembly GCA_019671005.1). Lineage (NCBI taxonomy): Eukaryota > Viridiplantae > Streptophyta > Magnoliopsida > Malvales > Malvaceae > Hibiscus > Hibiscus mutabilis. The sequence goes on from CM033714.1 coordinate 84,227,804, forward strand.
ACATTTATAAACGAACATAGTAAAAAGTCGAAATTCCAAGCTGGATTTCGTAAGTTAGAACCGTGCAATTAAATCAACACCGTCCATCCGTTAAAACCTTTTCTATTTTTTTAGCTTCTCATCTATATTTTATATAAAGTAAAATTTTGATATATATATTATATGATTAATTTTACATAAATATGTATGTTTATATTATAAAATTTAAATTTTAAATTTTTAATATTAACTCTAAAAATTAAACCATATATTTTAAATTTTAAACCCTAAACTTTAAATCTTTAAATTAAAATTATTATCCCTCAAATTAAAAAGGGAGTGTGTATTAAAGTTTTTTCATTTTACATATACACCAAATTTCCATGTTTTGATTTTTTTTAATAAAGAAGCAAAATCATTTCCAAAGAAGGCATTGTTAGAAGATCAGGAAAGGGAAAACGAACGGTTGATAGAGAGAGATAGAGATGGGGAAAGGAGGGGAAAAGAGAGCGGAAGATAAAGAAGGGATATTAATGGCGAATGACTTTTTCTGGTCATACACAGACGAGCCTCATGCTTCAAGGAGACGACAGATCCTCTCTCACTACCCTCAAATTAAAGAGCTCTTTGGCCCCGATCCACTTGCTTTTCTTAAGGTATTCATTCCCCTCTTTTTTTCTTCTTCCTTTTACTGCCATTTTAGATCCCAGGGAATGCAAATGCAAGTGGACTGAATCCATCTGATTTTGAGTTTTATTTTTTTGTTAATTTAGCTCAAAAGTTGGATCTTTCAACTCACATTGTTTGGGATTAAGCTCTTTTGATTTCATGGGTAGTTCTATTTCATTGAAATGGTTGTGTAGATTGGAGGAATCTACATCTCGTTTGCTTTGCCAACTTTCTGGAATAGTGATATTTTTACGCCGAATAAGCAGCATTTGCTTTATATATCTATTTGCAGATTGATTGGATTAGTTGTGCTGTAGCTTGTACTCATCAAGAACTTTTTAAGGTTCTAAAGTAGTATTCTAGCAAAGAGAAATAAACTAGTTTTTAGTCAATTAATTTAGCTCCATTATTGTCTCTTTTAGTTATATTACTCAGATTTGGGTTTACAGAATCTGTATGAGTGATATCCCCATTCATATACCTTTGGTATTTGAAAAGGTGGTGGTTCACATCAAATTTAGTTGGAGTCGAAATCAAGTTCCTACCAAAAACATTTATTTTATTTGGTGTGATTATTGTTTTCCCTCTTTTGCTGGTCTTTTCAGATTAAGGAACTTTGAAATGATGGATAGATTCATTTGAAGATAATTGTATTTGCAGATTACTGTGGTTGTTTTACTTCAGCTATGTACTGCAATTGTCCTCCGTGATGCCGGCTGGCTGAAGATGTTGGTAATTGCCTATTTCTTTGGTTCTTTTCTCAACCACAATCTCTTCTTAGCCATCCATGAGCTCAGCCGCAATCTTGCCTTCTCCACTCCGGTTTACAACCGTTGGCTTGGGATTTTCGCTAATCTCCCTATCGGTGTGCCGATGTCCGTCACTTTCCAGAAGTATCACCTTGAGCATCATCGTTTCCAAGGGGTAGATGGCATCGACATGGATGTCCCGAGCCAGACTGAAGCCCATCTTGTGACAAATGCTGTCTCGAAAGCTGTATGGGTCATCTTCCAACTCTTCTTCTACGCGCTCCGCCCTCTGTTTCTCAAACCCAAGCCCCCTGGTTCTTGGGAGTTCATCAACTTAACTATTCAAGTTGCTCTTGATGGTATCCTAGTTTACTTTTGGGGCTGGAAATCTTTTGCTTATTTGATCCTTTCAACATTTGTTGGTGGTGGAATGCACCCAATGGCCGGCCATTTCATCTCCGAGCATTACGTATTCAATCCAAAACAAGAAACATATTCTTACTATGGTCCCCTGAATCTTATGACTTGGAGCGTTGGCTATCACAACGAGCACCACGATTTCCCAAGGATTCCCGGGAACAAACTGCATAAGGTGAAGGAGATTGCTCCTGAATATTACGAAGGTTTGGATTCATATAAATCTTGGAGCCAGGTAATTTACATGTATATTATGGACCGGAGCGTCGGCCCTTTTAGCCGAATGAAGAGGAAGCTCTCAAAAAGATCCGAATAGGCCTTTCCCATTGTGCTCTCTCCCCTTCCACCCTTGGTTCCATAGGAGGTTAGCTGGATATTGTTATTGTTTGTAACATTCTTGAGGAATCAAATTTCTATTATGTAGTTTTAGATGATGAACTTATTATTTATTGATTGGTCATTGACACTTGACAGTAATCATCTTTTGCATTGAAGATACAAGCAAGACATTGATGATATGAGGGCCAAAGCTGCCCCCTTGCTTGGTTGTGCTTTCATGGTGTTTTCGGCTTTCATTTGCCGATGTCATCTCGCTAATGATATCGGATTTGCTGCAATTCTTTCACATATTAATCCGTTTATTGTCGATTCGAAAGAACCTATTTTCACATGCGAAAATGGGAAGTTGCAAGCATACATTTTGTGGTTTACCTTTATTATTCTTATTATTATCGTTTTTTCCCCTCATAATTTATTAATGTTATTAGGTTAATATTTAAATTTATTTTTTAAATGCATGAAAGGCAAGCACCTGATTTTAACTAAGTTACAAACAATGTCCATTAGACGTGAAACCTCCCTTTTTCAATTTCTGTATATAAAAAAATATATGATTCATTGGCGGTAGAAACATTTTTGTTTTCACAAGCGTTTTACTTTTAGGGGTTAGGAGTTTAATTTAGAGTTCATAGTTTAGGTGTTTAGGTTTATGTGCTTAGAATTTAGAGTTTGTTGTTAGAATTTAGTGTTAGGGTATAGGGTTTAGAAGTTAGGATTTAAGGTAACATGATAGAAATTTAGGTTTTTACATATAACCTTTAAATTTTAACCCTAAATTCAAACCACTCTCTCTAAATTTTAAGCACATAAACCTAGACTCCTAAACTATGAACCTTAAATTAAATCTCTAACTCTTAAAATTAGAACGTTTATGGAAACAAAATATTTCTATCGCCAGTGTATGGTATAATTATCCATATATATGTATATATATATATATATAATTTTGTCAGTTTAAAATGGTTTTAATTATACTAGTTTCTAATACCACATGTGTTGCATATGATTTTATATATATTTATTTTGGGCAAAACTTTGATATACAGGCTGTGTAAAATTAATTTTACAAAAGCCTGTGTATTTATACTATAAGAACCCAAATTTTAAATTCCTAACCCTAACAAACTAAACCCTAAATCTTAAACCCTATACACTAAATTCTAAACACTAACCTTAAATTCTAAACCCTACAAGCTAAACCCCTAAATCTTAAACCCTAAAACTAAAACCCTAAAACTAAAAGGCACGTGTAAACTAAACTTTTAAGTTTACACGGCTTGTGTATCAAAGTTTTTTTCATTTATTTTTAATTTATTATTTTACAGTATTTTACACTGCTCTCTACGGTTGATATAATTTTAATTCTCGATGTTTGTATTGGATCTAAAAATATTTTTTACATATATAATTGATTAAGACTAAATACATGTAAATTTAAAATTAAATTACTACAATATATAAATTAAATTTAAAATGAAAACAAAATTGGTATAGTGGTAAATGGAAAATTTAGCCATCAATAATTACAACTTTTATCAGTTTGACCCTTATTTTTTTTTAGACAACAGTCAAATTTGGCCCTTAACCTTCCATAAAGAGTAAAATCACTATTACCATAATTCTATATTACCATAAAGTACATGTGGGTTATCACATGGACAGTCACTTTAAAACCGTAGAATGTTTCCAGACAAAACTAAAAAAAATAACTAGAATAAGATGAAACTCCTTTTAGTTGTTTAAATTATTTGTTGATGTGGCTTAGTTTATATCAGGCTACAGTATCTGTTATATACCTAAAATTTCATTATGAGAATATTCCAAAATCATCAAATCTAAAATAAAAGCTTTTCCATGTGCCACGATAAGCAAAATCAGACCCTTCCCACGTTAATTAGCATAAATGTTTTGAAGGGTTAAATAAGGTGGCAACTGACGAGGGGCAAACTACAGAACAAAATAAAAATGTTTCTTCGCTGAAACGGCCCCAGACACGACTTTATCGATCAATAGTAGCATGTCAGCAACATGATGGATCTCTCCTATGCTATTTAGCCAATAAAGACTGTACCGAACTTTATTTTTCACCTCTTGCTACGCTGATGTACTTGGTACATCTTCGGCACGTTCATTGGGTGTAGTGGATGGCGGAGGTTTCACCACTGGAGGAGGACTGGGCGGCAATGGTCTCGGTCTGACTTGTGCAACTATCTCTTTACATATTTCAAACTGCAATGTGTAAAGAAACATGAGATTGTGGATAAAACGTGGGTGAAGAAAGCAAATGATAAGTTCTTTAAATTTTACGACCTCACACCAACCTTATAACCACATCCAGCTACACAAGCATTGAAGCATTCATGTACGTTAAAAAAAAACGATGAATTTAATAGTATAATATTTTACCAAAAATATTGCTTATTTCACTAATCCGTATTACGAATTCTTATAATTTGCCCAATTGCACTGCATATACATCCTTATGCTTTGAATTATGAGATGTTTGAAGAACACATTCCGAGTCACATGTATCTCCACAAAATAAGAGTATTAATGTTCTTCAAACCACAGCACTTCCACCTTTAATTTCTGTGCGAGTGCTGTATTAAGAAAGCTATAGGCAAGACTACAAGGGAATCTAGCTTTACTAGCACAGAGACAGTACCTTGGGGAGCTATTGGGAAAGTTATGTCATTGTAATGGATTTTACCTTTTTTTGCAATAATTTCAAGTGTGTGTGTGTGTGTGTCGGGTTTTGTTTGATTCATACCGATCCCAAGAACATTTCAAATATAATCAAGCAGCATCACAGGTTATAAACTCCAGAGCGCCCTAAAACCACTTACGGGAGAATATTACCTTTGATACACATAAAAACTAAGTTCGTTGTGCCCCAACCTGTCTAACACTAAAAAGCAATAGCAAACCAGTGTAAAAAAATCAACTCCGGATAGCTGAAGTGAACACCAAACTCAAAAAGTACTAAAATCTTTTCCTAGATTACAGCACTAGATTTCTAAATATAACATAATTTGACTAAATTTGCGTAATAGCAGACTTTCAGAGGTTCATTATTTCAAACATGAAAAACAGAAAGAGTAAACATAAAAAGCAGATCAAACTGAGCAAACAGCCATTCTACCATATCAGACAAGAAAAAGTACGAAATAAACGACAAAATCTAGGGTCATTACAGGTGAGGAAATGGTGTAAAAATGGCTACAAGATGAAGTACCTGAGAGTAATTGGCAGCCCCAGGGGAGCGATCAATGTAAGAACTCCATTTCTGGTCCTTTAATACAGGATCCTTATAGCATATCTCATCACACTCTGATATACCTAAAAAGCACATAATCATAAAAGTAAAAATATAATCAGCTTCAAAAGATATACCGTTTCACCGGTGTATTATAACACTAGATTCGCTAAGGTTGGTTACCATGAAATCATTATGAATGGTCTGAAGAATATTAAATGCTTGATACAGTAATCAATAACAACAGACCATTATTTAGAGAGACTAATTCCTCGTAAATATGAACCAATCACCGGAAAGCCGAACTAACGACATCAAAGCAGTGATTAAACCAGGTTCGAAGAAACATACAACGGTTTTCAAACGAAAAGAAACAAAACAATCAATACAAAAATGCTTACATTCTTCCAATGTCTCTCCATCCGCACTACACCCTTTTTTGCAGAACACTCTCCCTACAAGAATTTGAGATTGTTAGTAGCGTTCATAGATAGCTGACATACAAATATATTTCTCAGAGGCGGAAATTAAAATGAAGATAATCCCAAATTCATCTTATAAGCAAGTAAGCAAAAATAATTTGACCTCATTACACAAGTACACGAAATGTGGGAAACTGATTGCCAATTTTTAGCTCACGTTATCATAAATCAACAACCAAAACTTGCAACAGAGGCGGAGTATCCATTCAAAAACATTTGGAGAAATCACTCTCAATTCGTACAAATAAAGCAATAAAACACCAAAATTCACAATGATAAATAAATAACGAATTAAATGGAACCTTGATCTTGACGGAAGAAGCTTCAAATACAACCAATTATATAAAATAAACAAAATACTAAGATCTATTAAATCGATGGAAAATTAGTAAAAGAAGAAGAAGAAAGATTTGAAGGAAAAAATAAATAATACATGGAATTTGCGTGAGAGCGGCGTATTTGTCAGTGCATTGACTTCCACAAGGAGAAGCCCATTGCTCAGGTATCATTTTTTTCCTTTCTCCAAACGCGGCGTCTCCAACGGACGAAACTTGGAACTTCGGTTTTTTAAAGCTTGGGGTTTCGGAGGTAATTGCAATCAAGGGTATTTTGGTAATTTACAGTTTGATATATATGGTTTAGGGCAAATTTTTTTGGATAAATTAAGTAAATTATCGTTGAGCTCTATTCTCAAATTTATTTTGATCCATAAATATTTAATTTGTTCACTGAAGTTTAAACATTAATTTTTTTGTTAACTTTATTACGATGTCTATTTTTCGACGAAATGATAAATTTTTTTAAGATTCAAACAGTGAAAAATTTCATTTGTACGAGAGAAATAATATACTTAGAAACATATTCCATTTGACAATGGAGGAGGGAGGTCAATGAGATAGAAATTATAAAACTTTTACCCATTTTGTAGATTTCGAGACATTTTTTGACGAAATAAAGGTCATATTCGAACTTAAGAGTTTGAGACAAAATAACTGATAAAATTAAAGATAGAGTGAACACTATCTGCAGTCGTCGACGATGACATCCAACAACGGCGAATGATAGATGATGTTTATATCACAACGCCGTAAAAATATTACCGAAAGAATGACAAAAATATTTAATTTTTAAACTTCAATAATCAAAATAAGTTTGAGAGATATGATTTATATAGTTTTTTTTTGCCAAATATGATTTAGGTAATTAGGATTTAGGACCGCCCGGCATTTTGATTGCCTTTGAACTTTTTTCAGTCATCTGTATAAATTCAAGTTGCTCCATTTTTCATGACAAAACAATAAGTCTGAACTGACTCTTGGGTTTAAAGATGTCCATGCTAGATCCTCTAGCATCTACTTGTGCATTTATAGGGCAAACCAAAAGATAATTTCCATTGGCTCATATTTTAGTTTTTTTACTAGGATTTATTGGTTTTTTACATTTTCTTCTCCTCGTTGATTTTAGGGTAAATTATATTAGAGGTCACTTAGTTATAAGTTTAGTAATAAACATTTTATTCTTCTTCTAAAAGTAACAACTTAACCACTCAATTATATGTTAGGAACAAACATGACACTTTTCTTTTAAAAGTAACAATTCAATCGCTTGATTATAGGTTTAGAAACAAACAAGTCATTCAATTAAAATTTTGTGACAAACAAGTCACTTTGTCATTAAAATTGAAATAAAAACTTGGTATAATAACAATTTTAGTCCTTGAAACTTATACGTTTTATTAATTTGAAATAATTTAATAAATTTAATCCTCCATATTTAAAATTAAAATTGATTTTTTATTTTCATTTTTATGATTAAAAAATCAAGCATACATAATTTTTAATAATAAATATAAGTTTAAAGAAATATATATATTTATTTTTATAAATTTTACATTCTATGGATTTTTTATTTTTATGATTTTATTCAAAAATTTTGTTTTTTTTTTAGATTTTTCAATATTATTTATATTTATATACGTAACAACAAAGCGTGATTGAGCCCTAAAATTTTAATAAAAAAATAGATTGTGGTACATGATAGACAGAATGGAAGCATATACTGTAAACTGACAAATACAATTTTTGAGAGGGTTTCTCACTTATAAATGCAATGGGACAAAATATCATTAATTTTTTCATTGAGACTATTTATTAGGTTTGTAAGAAGTTTATATATTCTTTATTACGTATCAAATAAACATTTCTCAAATTATAGGAATAAAGAAAATTTTTATTAAACCTCAACGAGAGTTTAAATATTGCCCTAATACCATTTTTATTTCAATCAAAGCGTAATTTAGATCTCTCTTATTCATACAATAAAAACAGCTAATACATTGGAATCCAAACATATGTCAAACTGTCTGGTTATTACATTACTTTTATTTTTGATAGAACCCATAGTTTATATAAATCTATGACGATTATGGTGTCATAGCTTCCATATTCATCGCTTTCTGTTGGCCCAATAAACCATTAGCTTCAAGTTTCATGGTAAGGTCTCTAATCGTTTGTTTGAGACTATTGAAATCAACTAAACTATACCCTATTTCATAGGGGAGGCCGCAAGAGTCACACCCATATCCGCAGTTGCCACCGCAAGAGCCACTGCCACCGCAATTGCCGGGAATACCGACAACGGGAGGATTAGGATTGAATGGAGATGAAAGACTAAGATCGTGTTCGTGCGCGCCACCTCTCCTTGACTGTGGAAAATCAGGATCGGAATCTTGCATGGTACCTCTTAAAGACTGAGACACAAAATTTTCGACTCGGTCGTCCACGGCGGGGACACCGATCCTCTTACCAATGGAAGTCGCTAAACATAGTGAGAATAATAAGGGCAGGAGAATCCAATTTGCTGCCATCTTTGGGAGGAAGTAATGCTTATGTGATTTTAGTTTGATAGATAAAAAGGGTTTATATAGTAAAGTTCTAGCGTGAAAAAAGAAGGCATAAAATTTGTGACGAAACAAAAAAATTTCCAGTTAATCTATCTCTGTTCATGTTGTTTGCATGAAATATATTTTATCTACGATTTTATACAATTTTTTATAATAAAAATCATAACAATGTAATATATGTTAATAGATATTTTTAACCCTTTAACAATACACATACACCTTATAAACAAAGCGAATTGAACATGTGTCTCCTAGGATGAACATCATCCGCTTTTCCAGTGGGACACTTATTGGGTTCAATTACTCCTAATTTAAATGCAAGGGTAAAGTACACAAATAGTCACTAAACTATCCCTAAAAATTCAAAATGATCACCAAACTTTTAAAAATTACATAATGGTTATTAAACTTTAGTTTTTATTACAAAATGGTCACAGAGCCGTTAACTGTCGTTAACTGGGAGACGTGACAGTTGCGAAAATTTGTATAATAACATATTTAATCCTCAATATTTACACATTCAATCAATTTAGATGTCAATAATGAGGGTTAAATTGAGAATAAATTGATTAAATGCGTTAATATTAAATATTAAATGTTATATTATTCAAATTTATGTAACTGTCTCGTCACCCAATTAACGACAGTTAACGGCTCAGTGATCATTTGTAACAAAAATTAAATTTTAATGTCCATTATGTAACATTTGAAAGTTTGATAACCATTTTATATTTTTAGAGATAGTTTAGTAACCATATGTGTACTTTACCCTAAATACAAAGTATAAACTTATATAAAAAATTTAATCATATAGATAAATGCATTAGTGTTGTGAATAAAGTAAAGAGTAAGAATAAAATAGATGAACAAGAACAAGATGGGAGAAAGAGCGAGATTTATATTATATTCTCAATGTAGGGTTGTGTACAATGCTTTCTTCAAACTCTATATTTATAAGCATTAGATGAAAATCCTAATTCCAATGGGTATTAAACCCTAATAACAAAGCACATTAAAGTCTCATTTGATATATGGATATCTACTATAAATAAAGATATTCATAACTCCCCCTTGGATATCCATGAAGATAATGTGTCTCGTTAAAACCTTACTAAGGTAAAAACCTTGTGGGAAAAAAAATTCTTAGTGAAGGAAAAAAAAGTACACACATCTTTGATACGCATAACACGTTGTCTCATTAAAAACCTTACCGGGAAAACCCATTGGGACAAAACCTCGGTTAAAGGGAAAATAGTGCAACATGTATTTACCCCATCATGAAAATATCACATAAGATCTTTGAATCTTCATAATTCAATCTTGAATATAATCTTCAAATGTTGAAGTAGACTATGCAATGGTGAATATATCTTTCAAATTACTGCTTGAAAAGATTCATCGAATACTATTCTTCTGAAGATCATGACGGACGAAACTTTGAATAAATATGTTTCGTTTTATCACATTTGATGTATCCACATTGAGATATAATTTTTGCATTATCTCTACACAAGACAGCTTGCATCTTATCTTGTGAAAGCAATTCACATATCTTCAAGATATGTCTAGCCAAATACATATTTCGGCTTTGCCTCGTGCATAACAATTATTTACATGATTTGGAGAGGCGTCGAGTTTTGAAAGATCTAAAGGTAATGGTCTCGTAGCACTTAGATAGAATTTTTGGACCAACTAATATATGATGCTTCTAGATCAATTAATATATATATGGTGCTTTTGGACTAACAATATCATCACCCTTTTCTCGAGGGTAGAATGGGTCTTTATTTACATTAAGAGATCTATCAACCATAAGTGTGATCAACGAATATGCATTATGCATGTAAAGTCTCTTTAAACATTTTTCTGTGTATGTCGATTGATGCACAAGGATTTCATTATTAAGAAGATCTCTTTATGAGTGTCAACGATATTCAAATCATCAACATACACAACAACAACAATGACAAATTCAGAGCTAAACCTCTTAATAAAAATGCTCGGGAAAATTGAATCATTCTTATAGCCTTCCACTAATAAGTATTCATTGAGACGATTATACAATATGCGCCCAATTTGTTTAATCTATAAATAGATAAGTTCAATTTGATTGAATAGTGTTCTTGAGAACTTGAATTAACTGCTTCTGCAGTCTAAATCCTTCCAGAAGTTTCATGTAAATATTATTATCAAGATGCTCATACAAATAGGATGTAACGACATCTATTAGGCGGAAACTAAGTCTTTTATTGCCAGACTAATAAAAATCTTTTGCACCTACCACCTAAGAGTATGTTTCCTTATAATCGATTCTAGGTCTTTGTGAGAATCCTTGTGCAATCAAACGAGTTTTATATCTCACAATTTCCCCTTTTTCATTTTTTTCTCACAAAGACTCCTTTATATCTACGGGCTTTACACCTTCTGGTGTATGAACTATAGGCCCGAATACTTCTCCTTTCGAAAGAGATTTTAGTTTCTCCTCAATTGCCCCTTTCTATTTAGCCAATCATTTATTTGTTTACATTTTCCAATTGACAATAGTTCATGATCACATCAAAATCTTTAGTGCTATACTGCATGCAAATGTATTATCGACGTCGAGTTGATTTCAGTTCCACTTATTACCAGACATGACACAATCTATTGAGATTTCTTTATTATCAAGTACCTGAGTCATGTTAATGTCTCTGTTGGAGACCTTTTAATCTCTTATAGAGATTTTCATAATACGTTGATTCCTCGATCAAACCAATTTTTGAGGATTTTTATCTTTGGAACTTACTTGTCTACCATGCTACAGGCGTAAGTTAGACTCATTAGCAACTATAGTTTGTCCTTCTGGGACATCAAATTTAATCGGAGCATTCATAGCTAGTATATGTGACTTAGTCACTCTTTTAGGGTCAACAAAACTATCTGGCAATTGATTTGCTAAGTTTTGTACATGAATTATCCTTTGAACTTCTAGTTCACATTGACATTGTTGAGTATGTGGATCAAAATAAGATAATGATAATTCATTCCAATATATATTGTTTTCAGCTGAGTATTTTCTACCCCTAATGTTGGAAAATTGACTCATTAAAATGACAGTCAATAAATCAAGCTGTAAATAAATTTCTCATATGAAGCTCGAGATATTTAATTATCGAAAGGGGTTCAAATTTGAAATATATTCCCAACCTCCTTTGAGGACCCATCTTTGTGCGTTGTGGTGGAGCAATCGGAACATAAACTGGACATCCAAAAATTCTAATATGGGAAATATTTAGTTCCTGACCAAAAACCATTTGTAATGGGGAGAAATTATGATAATTTATTGGCTTGATGCAAATTAATGATGTTGCATGTAAAATGACATGTCACCAGCATTATCAAGAATAATTGTCTTTACAAGGTAATCTGAAAAATGTGCTCGTAATTTTATCAACTAAGCAAGTAACCTCGCAAACGTCAAGTTGCAAGTTGATAACAAGGATACATATGATCATCTAGCCGATGCATCGATTAAAACCGTAAAATATCTAGATAATCTATAAGAAGGGTGTATGAGCCGACATATATCACCCTGTATCCGCTCTAAAAAATTAACAAATTCACAATCTATCTTAACCGGTGATGGTCGAATAATTAGTTTGCCTTGAGAGCAAGCATCCCATAAAAGAAACATTATTTAGAAGAATCTGTCAGTTCTTCAATCAATGACCACATGAAGTGTCAATATATTTTTGCATTATAATTGAACCGGGATGGCCTAACGGGTCATGTCAAATAATAAAGTTATCAGTAAACTTCTGGTTTACAATAGCATGAGCTTTAATTTTGTACTAATTCTTGTGTAGTACAATCTAGATGACACTATATGTAACTTTGTCAAGATTTTCTTATTACCTTGAGTTATACTCGTAATATGGATACAATCAACATCCCCTTGACTAATAATCTCACTATGATAATCATTTCTGTGAATATCTTTAAAGTTCAATAAGTCTCTTTTCGACATTGACGAGTATAACACATTGTGAATATGGAATTGAGTTTCATTTAGCAATAACATATTTGCTCTTCTGGAGCATTTTATGATATTAGTACTTTCGGATATAGTACTCGCATTATTCCCTTACATTGTTAAATGGGAAAATATGCATAATTATGCACCTTTCAATATGTGCTTTGTTCCATTCACTTCGGGGAATGAAAATATGTGCTTTGTACCATTCACTTCAGGGAATGAAAAATATTAAATATAGCACATATCTAATCAATTATCTATAAAAGATAATGTCACAAGAACTTATTACTCTTCCGGAGCATTGATATTTTAGTACTTTAAGATATAGTACTCACATTTTCACCTTGCATTTAAATGGGAAATAATTCTTATGCTTAAGTATAGCATGAATACTTGCATTGTTTACTAAGCATAAATCACCATAATTCATTGCATATTTTATTCCGAAAGGAATCATATTCTTCAGAAGATAATATGTAAAACAAATGAACATAAAGTAAAATAAATAAATGTTTTAATATATAATATAAAAACATAAATAAATAATATGTAAAATAAATTAACATAAAGCAAAATAAATTAAAATATCAATAATTTCTTTTAGAGATTATAAGGAAATAAGATAAATGGCGAATTATTCCCTTCAAGGGTTATGAGGAAATCAACAATATCCAATTGAGTTGGACCAACAACGACATAATTATTTTCACAATTTTCGTAAACAAAATTTGTTTATATTTTCTTTCCTTTATTATTCATTATTGTGGATAAAGGTTCATAATGCTTCAGCGTTTGACAAGTACGAGATCAATGGTTTGTACCAGTGGGCCTTTAAAACATTTTTCACGATATTGTGTCTGAGAACAACATTATTTGCGTGAAAAGTGGAGTATGTTTTTTTCCTAACATATTCTCATCAGTAATATTTTGACCATATAACTTCAATTGTGAAGTAATTCGAAACATAGCAGAGTTATACTCGCTTGCTGATTTAAAATCTTGCAATCTCATATGCAACCAACCATATTGAGCTTTAGGTAGAATAACAGTTTTCTGATGGTCATATCGTTCCTTTAGATTATTCCAAAGAATAAGAGGATCTTTCACCGTTAAATATTCAGATTTCAACCCCTCATGGAGGTGACAACGAATAAGTATCACAACTTTGACCTTATTTTAAGTAGATTATTCCAAAGATTTAATCCTTGTACGCGGCATTGTTAAACCAGTTCACAATGTCCTTTAGAAACCTTCTTTAAGACCAATAACCTCGCAGAACGGGATGTTCAACCAATATATTTGGATTAAACCAATAGAACAGAGAACATAAATCACCATAATTTATAACAGTCTTCTTGTAGATCATAAATCACCATAATTTATTGCACTTTAAAATTATAATTTAAAGAATAAAAATAAAAGTAGAGTTTACCGATAACGATTTTCCTCTCGAGGACGATGGAGACATAACAAATGACCGAGACAACTTCTCATAAACTCTTTTTATAATATCTCTTTCCAAGTCATTTAAACATATCATGTAAAACTCAAAACACGATTAAAAATATCAACTCTTATCAATAGAATAAAATAAATAAATATTGATCTTTAGGTTATGAACTAAAGAAATAAGAAAATCTCAAAATTGAATTTACAGAAGTGTAGGGACTTAACCAAGTATATTAAAAACTTTAGGATCCATGTCATAATTTTCTCTTTTCATAGCAATAGTTGCATAAGCACAACACTGTCGTAAATTAAAACTTTATTTATTTATTTATTATAGCACAAAGAAAGAATTTGAAGAACATACCACCATTCAAATTCTTATACCAACCTCGACAAGTGCAACCTCCCAACATTAAATTCTCGTTGCTTTGTCATCAAAATCTTCAATAACCAATGAACTGTGCGGTTGGGATTGGAATTTTGAATTTAGCTTGAACATTAAATGTTTTAGTCTTGCGCCCAAAGTTAAAAAGAAATTAAAAACCAAGTTAAAATATAAAGAGAAAAAATAATCAGCAATTGAAAAGAAATTGAGGGGGAAAAAAATTATCTTTGGTTCAACGTAGGATCAAACTTTTTCCGGTAACTTCTTTAGGATTCGAACAAAGAGCACCAAAATCTTCCGAGCAAATTCGTGCTGATAACGTGTTATGAATAAAGTAAAGAGCAAGAATAAAATAGATGAACAAGAACAAGATGTGAGAAAGAGAGAGATTTATATTATATTCTCAATGTAGGGTTGTGTACAATGCTTTCTCAAAACTCTATATTTATAGGCATAAAATGAAAACCCTAATTCCAATGGATATTAAACCCTAATAATAAAGTACATTAAAGTCTCATTTAATATATGAATATCCACCATAAATAAAAATATTCATAACAATTAGTTTATTTTAATTTTAAAATAAACTAATATTATTGAAAATAAACATATGATTAAATTGTGTGTTTGCATGATAAATTGAATTTTATTCATAATAAACATCATTAAAAAAGTTAATAAATTTTGTATTTTATTTGATGAGGATAGTTTTGAAAATTACCATCACATCTCTAGTAAAGTGTTAGGTGAACCGAACATATCAATTTAAAGTGTTGGAATTTTTTTGACACCTTAACTAGACAACTTTATTGATAAATAAAATAAAATCAAAACATAAACATAATAGACGTTTTAGAATATTTAAAAGAACAAAAAAACATAAATCTAAAAAAAATAAGCGCTGCACCAGTTAGATTAGACACTTCCTCTTTGCACCAAAGAAAATCTCTACGGTCCAGTGTAAGAAGGATCCATAAGGAGTTGTCAAAACACGAATTAAAATAAATCCTCAAAATCGGCAACAATCTTTCACGCCTATTCTCAAAAACGACGATTCGCTATAGATTACATCAGCAAATAGCTCAAAAGGGGGTTAAACTCTATGTGGACAACGACAAACACGAATCAGAGACAAGTAGTGTGAGGGTCACCGTACTAACACAAAAAAATTTGCAAAAGTAACCATAGAAGCGTGCCATAAGGTAGAAAAACGTGTCACAGAGGCAGAAAAACGCACCAAAATGTGCGGAAAAAAGACAAATAAACAAAATAAATAAAATATGAATCATCAGCGGTCGAAACTAATACAAAAATCGGTGTCGTCGTTGATTAAACAAAAAAATAAGTAATTATATAGTTGAGAGAAAACTGAAAATACGATTAGAGTTTTCAGGACAAAAATTAATTTGTTGTGAATTTAATTAACGATTTTACATGTGTACAAGATAATGTAATGTACTTTTTTGACAATCACATTCTTAACATTCATTTTCAAGAATCATTTTTTGGGATATTAACATGAAAAAAAAAACCAAACGTTACCTTATTGGTTGTTCTTTGCACGAGATTGATTGTTTGTGTTTTGGAATAAATTGAAGAACTCATATAAAAAAAATTCAACAAAATTTAGGTTTTGATTTTAAGAAGATTGTAAAGGATGATGAACTGAAAAGAATATATATATATATAATTATTTTAGCAAATCATCCTATATTATTTTTGTGAATTTTATAATTTTGTTATATTTTAGAATTATAATTACATTGATATGATTTTTAAGGATTGAAGGTCAATTTTTAAGAATTAAATTCAAATCGACATTTGATGGATAAGGCTCTCACGAGACTAGAAAAGAAAAGAAGAGAAGAAATAAGGCATTAAAGGGATACAAATCAGCTTAGAACTCGAAGGTGGTGGAAGCTGTGGAATATATATCCCTTTCAGATTCGAACATGAGCAATCCTGTGACATCAGGTGCTTGGTCCTTCAGTCATGTGAAGTCCGAGGTGTCAAGTACATATAATCTAATACAAATCTATGAAGATTCTGGTGCTATAGGCTGCGTATTCTCCCCTTCTTTTGCCCTAATAAACCATTGACATCAAGTTTCATGGTAAGGTCACTAATTGTTTGTTCGACTCCACTGAGACCAACTAAACCATACCCTATCCCATTGCTGGGGTTGCATCCATAGTTGCAGCTGCCACCACAACATCCGCTGATGATATCGACATTGCCGCAACCACAATAAGGGTTTCTTTCATGGATCAGAGGAGGGGGATCGCTAGGATCACGATCGAACAAAGGCATGTTGAGACGTTGTAAATAAAATTTAGTTCGTCTGTTTTTTTAAAGTATATGTCTATTTCATAATCCATAATTTATATTTGTGGCTATTATTTTCGATAATATCCTTTTTAAAGTTTCAATACATTAAACCTGTCTTTTTTAATATTAAAAACTTTATTTTAATTGTTGAGTGTTTTTTTAACAGAAAAAAATCAACTTCTATTTAACAACAAAGAGAAAACAATCAAGACAAACAACAACAAAAAGAAAAACATAAAAAAAAGGTGAGTAGCAACACAACACAGACACAGACACAATCCAAACCAAACCATACAACACACAGCAGAACAAAAGAAAAAATATAATAAAAAAACTACAAACAACGAAACGAAGGGGGGGCCGGTCCGACGGTGTTAAAACAACAGTTCTTCGATACGTTTCAGCCGCTTTCAATCAAAATCATTTAACTGTAGATTTGATTCAAAGCTCAAAATTTTCCCTCTCTTCCCTTTTCTCTCTTCCTCATGGTAAGTTTCCATGGAAGCCCAACAACGTCATCAACAGCCACACTCACGCATTCACCAATCTACCTCGCAATCATCCAAGCAGGTCCACGTCTCAAACCTCTTCAACAAGTCCACGCACGGATCACCGTCACGGGCTCCGGTCGCAGCCGATCTCTCATCACCAAACCCCTCTCTTTCGCTTATGCCGCTACCTCTCCCATTAGCTACACGCGTCGCCTCTTCTTTTCCATCCTCAATCCGGATACTTTTCTCTTCCATTCTCTAATCACCTTAACCTCTAAATTCAATTTCCCTCAAGAATCCCTTCTCTACTATCGCCGGATGTTATTAGCCAATATTCCATCTTCAAATTACACATTCTCCGCCGTGACTAAATCTTCCGCCGATTTAATGACTTTCAGTATCGGTAAAACTATTCATTGTCATGTTTTGATTTGTGGGTACGGTTTGGATACATATGTTCAAGCTGCTCTTGTGAGTTTTCGTGCTAAATCTGGTCATGTGGGGATTGCCCGTAAAGTTTTCGATAAAATGCCCGAGAGAACAGTAGTAGCTTGGAATTCCATGATTTCGGGATATGAGCAGAAAGGATTTGGAAAAGAAGCGATTGGGTTGTTTCATTTGATGCGAGATTCGGGAGTTAAGCCGGATTCTGCAACGTTTGTTAGTTTGTTATCCACTTGTGCTCAGGTGGGTGCAAGTGGTTTAGGCTGCTGGGTGCATGAGTATATTGCTAGAAACTGTTTCGATCTGAATATTGTGCTTGCCTGCTTGGTACTGCGATGATTAATATGTATTCGAGGTGTGGAAATGTGATCAAAGCAAGAGAAGTTTTCGATTTGATGGAGGAAAAGAATATTGTGGCTTGGACTGCTATGATTTCAAGGTATGGAATGCATGGTCATGGTAGCTTAGCACTTGAGCTCTTTAGTGAAATGAGGGTCCATGGTCCACAACCGAATACTTTAACGTTTGTCGCGATCTTATCAGCTTGTGCTCACGCAGGACTCGTTAATGAAGGGCGCCGGATATTTGCCAGCATGAGGCAGGAATATAGATTGGAGCCATCGGTGGAGAATCTGGTTTGTATGGTGGATATGCTTGGGTGTGCCGGACACTTGAACGAAGCGTATCAGTTTATCAAAGACATACCTAAAGAGCCAGCCCCTGCAGTTTGGACTGCAATGCTCGGGGCTTGCAAGATGCATAAGAATTTCGATCTTGGAGTAGAAGTAGCCGAGCATCTTCTGAGTCTCGAGCCAGAAAATCCGGGACATTATGTAATGCTTTCGAATATATATGCATTGGCAGGTAGGATGGATCGAGTGGAAAAGGTCCGAAACATAATGATAAGAAATCGCTAGAAGCAGGAAGTTGGCTATAGCACAATAGATGTTGATCAGAAGGTTTATTTGTTTAGCATGGGTTACAAGGCTCATCCTGAGACGAATCAAATTTATCTGTACTTGGATGAGTTGATCAGTAGGTGCAGAGAAGCCGGCTATATACCGGCATCTGAATCTGTGATGCATGAGGTAGAAGAAGAGGAGAGGGAACATGCCCTTAGGTACCACAGTGAGAAGCTTGCAACAGCATTTGGCTTATTAAAAACTGGCCCCGGTTTGCCCATCAGGATTGTCCAGAACCTTCGAATGTGCGAGGATTGTCATAAGGCCATCAAACATATCCCGGTTATTGCTAATAGGGAGATTAACGTTCGTTGATAGACTTCGGTTTCATCATTTTAAAGACGGTTCATATTCTTGTCGAGACTATTGATGATGAACTTGGCTGCTGTCTATCTAAGCATATCGAAGGTTTCTCATTTTTTATTCTCCCGAGTAACAAAGATGAACAACACAGGATATAGCAAATGCATAATCTAGAAAGTGTGTAGTTCTAACATCAAATAGAAACTGAACATTCTAGGAACCAGGGATTGGAAAACTCAAAAGAAAGAAAATCTAATAATCACTTCTTAACAATTTTATTGTCCGAAAACAACAGCTTTGTACGGTCATAGCACAAGCCTGTTAAACAAGAAAACATTGCAATGTTTCGGCAGAGCACACCTGATATGATACAAATCCTCCCCTTTTACAGGGATCTTTATTCATTTTTGTTCTCGAATTCAGATGACAACTAAAACACGAAGCTGTTCACAACTTCACATTATAGCAACTTTTGGAAATGTAATGTGCATTTGTGTTTACCTAGTAGCATCTCAGTTGTACTTTCACTTGTCCCAGAACTGGCTGCAATCGATTGCCTGATTTGAAAAAGCATCCACGAGCTTTGGGAAAAGCTTGGCGAGCATGATTTTGAACCCAGTAGAACTTCCTTTAAAGTTTGCATCAAGCCCATCTCTGCCGCAGTCGAGAGCAAATCCTACTGGCACTCCTTCCATGTATGCGTTACAAGCCAACAGAATAGTTTCAGCACGTCTACTGAAGTGCTCCTTGACAAGGGTCTCAAAATGCTGATCCAGCAGAGAAACAGGCATTCAATCAAGGGATAGAAACAGTATTAACTCAATTAATTCAACAAATGCAAATGGTGGAAAAAATGTTTAAAATGCGGAATTTTACCTTGGGCGGCTTGCGGAGTATATAAAGCATAGATTGGCAGGTTACAAGGAAAGCATTTTCGTTGTAGCTCCCTGAGTTCGTCTCCCCCTCAGCTCTTCCCAACTGTTTATCGTATCCGGCTTCATTGAAATATGGTTTCTCATTAAGCACAAGAGCCTGGAGGGACAGAAGAACTTGAAGAATTGTGGATTTTCCAGGATTCCAGACCTCAGTTTCTGAACCTGCCCACGTATTTAGAAGGCTTAAACAAACCTTTCCTGATTCATACAAGTTGGGATTGAGGCGAAGCCCCCCTGAATGGTAGTGCACTATCTGCAAAAATTTGATAAACATAAATCTCTCCTTTTCTTTCTCAAAAGGGAAATGCTTTATTGCATACGAAGAGATATGAATCAAAGAGTTAAATATTTCTTGGCATTAAAGGGATGAACACTCCGAAAGAAGCCACCTACTTACCGGTGGTTCATATGGGAACTCTGAAGGGAGAAAAATGTCAAAAAAGAACAGCCCATCATGATAGGGTGTTCCAGGAGCACCAATAAGGGCTGCTCGTAGTAGATCCATCCTTTCCTCGTATACACGGGCATAGATAGTTTCTGTTCAGGTAAAAAATAGTATTGTTAGAAAATAGCAACTGGTTTAAAGTTTTTAAGCGTTCAATGAGCAGAACTAAATAAAGGAGGGCGGTGCTAACCAGGAAGGTTTTTCTCTAGAATACTCCATTCTTGCTGAACCTTCTTCAGCCAACTTCTTTTGACCTAAAAGTGGGAAAACTAAAGTGATTATCTGGACTGCTTTGAGCAACTCAAATGGTATGTTTAACAGTCTACTAAGTCGTGTTTCGAACCTGAGACGCAGCCAACACCTTACTTTCACCAAGAAAGTGGTGATCCGAGCAATCACTGACCATATCGAACTGCCTACATTTTCCGGAAGTCTCCCCGGGTTTAAGCAACACTCTACCTTTGTTTTCCTCAAACTCATTGGCTTGCTGTTTTATGTTTGTTTTTTCAAGTATCTGCAAATCATTCGTATCTTGTTCGGCACACTGATGGCAAGTTTCCAACTCCTCTTCGTCAAGGAGAATGCCATATTCTTTTGCATTGCGAGAAATACGATCAGATGAATCTTGGCTAATCAGTGGACTGGGACCAAGAGATCCAAGGATGCTAGAAGCAATGCTTGTGAAAAATCCAATAGCAGCTTGAGAACGGAAGGGAGTAGGTAACCATGAGAATTTCTCGCCACTTTCATCAGCATCATTGAAACTCGACAACTCCTGAGAATAGAATCACAATCATTATTTAGTTCGGTGAGGGACATAAATTTTTTTCATGTATTTGTGTGTGTATCTGCAAAATAAACATACGAGAATACAAAAATTGACAGAAAACTTGTTCTCAAAAAATGCAAATGAAAATGAGAGGGAGAATTGCATTTACCTTTCCTTTCTGGCTATCAGATTGCATCTCACGCACAAACATCTCTTGATTAAAAGCCTCGTTATTTTCTTCTAAGAGAACAGGAGTTGTTGCTGAATCTTCGTATTTATCAACACGGTACATTTCATATGGTGCAACCTGTGACAAAATCTAATGTTAAATTCAGAGGCCACTAAATTCAAACTGCAACTGACTCCTGAAACTAGGGGGTATTAACTTAATTCAAATATGTATGCATATGATTTGAATCATGGAATAAGGATGAATAAGGTGCAAACCTTTGTTGTTAGACCGGAAGCCCACTTCACCTCCACATCACCATCTTTAAACCCAACGACAATGCCGATACAGGATAGACAGTATGTACTGAGATTCTCATTCTGATCCAAATTCAAGTCTTTGCCTTCTGAAGCAGCTTTGGGACCAAAACCATTTTCAGAGATTTCTTGACCTTTGTCAGCTCGATCACTAAACTGATTCTGGACCACAATATCCCCAAAACAGTAAGAGTAGTCTGGATGTTCAACCAGTTCATAAGCACTAACAGTTTCCTCTATCTGATCCGCATCAAAACCATTCATTTGACTCACGTGCATCTCTCTCCACTGTACTTTAACAGTTCGTTCTTTAGCATCCACACCACGCACCACACCCCATCTTTGACTATTGCCAATGCTTCCCTTTTCCCGGACAAATTGATGCGGCCAAAATTCATGCGCATTTACGACTTCAACAGGAAGTAAGGTATGTGAATCTAATTCTAAACCACAAGTGCCATCTTGCCACACAACATCAACCTTGGTCCTTGTCTTGATGATTGCAAAGATCTCATCCAATCTTGAATCTGGGTTTTCTCTTTCAAATCCTTTATCACGTTTCAAGTAATCTCTAGTTATACCATGAGTTGATGCATGGTGCAACTCCTCAGTAGTCCCCTTGGCGTCAGCCAAAGAAAGCATACACCAGTCACCAAGTTGCCAATTTTCATGGAAAAAATATGGCAACAAAGTCAAGTCTTTTGCCTTTTGCAAACGCGAGGGAGGAGACGCACTTATATCACGATCAATGTGAGCGGAAGAAATCCAGTCAACATAGACGAAACCCACATCAACACAAGAAACGGTTCCTTCATCCTGATCTCCACTCCATGTACCACATAACCATCTAGTTGAACGAGAAACTTTTGAAGGCACAACCTTTACTCTCTGCCCTGGATAATATCGATATTGCGCATCATCGATTATGTTGGGAGAAACAGGAACAAGCTTTTCATGATCCACAGCAGTGACCTCGCACTTCGATCCATCGTCAAAGACGACAGAGACACAGTCAACCACTTTAACCACCCTTCCTATCCAATTTGCATTAACCACAAGATCCCCAACTGAAATGGTGCGGATCTTCGAAAGTTGTTTTGAATTTATATTTTTTACAATTTTCCCATGAGTATTCTCGAGATCCACAAACATATTTATGTTGGTTACTCTGGCCATCTGCCCACATGGATCTGTTACAGAGCGCACAATGTCCCCATGAAGAAATCCCCTCTGGAATGAGAGGAACTCGTCAATCTTTCCGATACTTTCCTCCAGACTCGATAGAATGGTACAAGCATGACCTCCATATGAAAAGTCGGTTTCTTCTTGTTCGCTGCTGCTACTTTCACTAAAAGTTTCCCATTCTGAATCGGTAAAGAGAGAATCCATTTCTTAGCACCTAATACAAGACGTACATTAAGTTAAGTTAAAAGAATATTAAGAGTTACAATTTAGCAGTAAGAACAAAAATATAAAAAATTTGCAGTCAAGCACTTTCAGGCAAGAACTGACCTCAGTAATTAAAAATATAACGTCTGGTGTACCTTTTGCTTCCAAAGGTTTGCTATCTTGAAGAGCAGGATCTTTAGTAGACCAAGATTGCGTTTGAAACTGCAGATGCATGGAAGGTTTGTTATATGGTTTCTGTTTTCGTACAAATGCTATTACAAAAATAGAAACAGGCAAGAATAAGGAGACATACCAGTAACTCTACTCTTGTCTGAAAAATCGAAGCTACCAGTATGTTCCTGTCCGCTTGATCTTAAGCTCTCAAGTTTCAATAGATATTGTGGTAAAGATGAAAAGTCAATAGTCAATCCTGAAGGAAGACTGGAAGATACAGACAGGGATATGACTATACCTCTCTGTTGCAAATTACGGGATATGGAATTTGCCAGTTGATTCAACTGTTTGAAAGTGATAGTGAGTAAAATATCCTCTCAGGATACTTTGACTCTAATGCCAAAGGAGATGTGCCCGAAAGGGACAAAGGAGCCAACGAAGGACTCGAAATGCCAAAGAAGATTTGCCCAAATGGGACGAAGTTTGCACTGGAGGGAACTTCCAAAGGAGATATCCCACAGAAATCACAAAAGGGTAAACTTGCCAGGTGCCTTATTTGAAGGCGAGAATGAAGTTACAAGCAAGAAAGCTGCTTCCCTAGGAAATTCACCCGACCAAAGGAAACTTTAGTAGTTTTGCCAAAGAAGATTTGCCCAGCAGAGCTGAAATTTCACACGTCAACTTGTATCTAAATTCTAAAATCTGAAGGACTTGTTTGTTTCTAACAAAATCTATGATGCTAAAGGAACTACGCCCAGAATAGTAAAGCTGAAGTTTTCTGTTTCTTTGTTTCCTACAACACAACAGATCTATCTCAAGAAGAGTTCAACTAAATTGGACGAACAGATCAGCCGCCGACATAAACAATAGCTTTTTATTTACTTCCTGTGGAAAGCTGCCTATCAAATAATGCCTTGAAGAAAATTATCTGAACGATGACTTTTCCTTGCCGAGACTCAGGACTCCTTCTCTAAGCCATTTAATATCTCCATGAAACCTTCACAATAACCAGCAATATCTCCTAAGATTCTTTGATATAAAGGAATTATAAACAACATGCAGTTCCAATAATCCAATCTTTTTTCCCATGAAATACAAAAGGTTCTTATCTTAATATAAAATGCATAAATAGATTGATAACAACATATAATGGTCGATTGAAGAATATAATAGACAATAAATTTTATCATCCTTTAGTTAGTTTACAGTTAACCTAAAAAGGAATTACATCTATACCTACTACCTAGTACCTACGTATACTACTTCACCACTGAAAAGAAATATTGTTGAAGTAGCAAATTCTGAAAAGAATTGGGATTTTTATTGACTAATCTATTTGAAGAATACATGTATGAGTTCCAAGTGCTTTTATGTAATCTAGAGGATCCTTGAAAGGTCGTATTCCAAGACGTTGAACACGGATACTTAGTGAAAAATGAATCGGAGAAACATAGTACAAACTTAAAAAAAATCCAAAATTTAAATAAAACTACACGAACAAGCTTGAATTCCATAAAGAAAATTCAAATTCTAGTATATCTCCATGCTTTCTATAAAAAGATAAAAAAATACAAGGGGCAGGGAATGAAATTTACCATTTGCCGCTTCTAAATACGAGTAGAGCCATGAATCAAACGAAATTAAAACGACAACTCATAAACCGATCGAGCCAACTCAAAACTCAGAAAACAACTTGTAATCCTTCTTTCCTTGCCGTTTCTTCCTATTTCCACAGGTCCAACCAATATGAACAGAAAGAAAACGGCACGAAAAAGTAAACAAAAAAGGCTGGGAAATCCAGAGAAGTTAGTTTCCACTCCGAATCTCGGTAATTACGACGCCATTAACGAAGCTTGAAAGCATATAGCAGAAACAGTAACAAAGAAAAACAGTTTCATTTCACACTGGGAGAAGAATTTTGAATACCGGAGATTTCATTTATATTTATTTGCGGAATGAATATAGAAAAGAATATACAGTGGAATCTGTATTATGCTGTGTACTCTCTCAATACAACGAAATCTTAATTAGAAGTTGAAATGACACTGTTGCCCCTTTTGTTTCTCCATATTACAAGCAAGCTCATATAAACTATAAATTGAAGCTATTTAATTTAATTTGGTCAAACTGTAGTTCAGTCCCTCTATTATGGTTAAATTTGATATTTAGTGTCTTTACTTTAATTTCACTTTTTGTCTCCTCTACTTTTAATCTAAATAACTAATACCATTAACTATTTCACATCAACAATCAGTTGTTCTAACGGGATGAGGTGTTAAGTTTCTTAAGTACGATCAAATATTTAAATCATAATATTGTGAATGAAGAAAATTGAGTTGGGTGAATAGCCCTTATATTAGACATCTATAAAATATGATTCAGATTAGTCGACCAATGTGTTGAATATTGTGATTAAAAAAATCATTAACTATTTTCACTAAAATATTGAAGAGGGATTTTCTTTAAAAAAAAACAATTTAAACGATGGTGATGATGTGAGTATTTTTTATGCGTTGGAATAAATGTTTTTAAGTAAAAATCCATGTTAACATTTTGAATTAGAATAAGTAATAGTATACATTAATTCTGACTAACTAATGATATTGAAAAAATTATAGATCAAATTATACTAAATTAAAATATAGAAACTAATTATCAAATTTCAATAAGAGTATAAGTGCCCAAAATCATAATTTTAACCTTTAGTCATTATATCTTAAGTTCGATTCTTCATTAATCTCATACTGTGTTAAGTCAGATTCTTTATTAATCTCAGATTGTTCATTTTCAGTTAAGTTAGTTTTAATATAGAACAAGTTGTTCAACTAAGTGCACATTTCTGTAGACTGTAGGGGCTAAACATATCAGCTACCATATTGAGAACATCTTGGTCACAATATAATTGACTAATTGTTTTCCTAGTCAATTTCTCTTCTGATTTTTTTAACTATAATTATTTTCAGTATGGTAATGTCCATTTATGATTTATGTTTGAGACTCATCTTCCTTCCAATAATGTTATTTTTAAGGTTTGAATTCGAATACTCTCTTCACCAATTTAAAGTTCATATCACTGGTCCATTAATAACAAGTTGTAATATATATGTCAACAAGCATGTGCAGATCTTGGCCATCTAAGTTGGGGGTTTATTCAAAATTTTCAACAAATTTAGATATTTCATTTAAAATTTTTAGTTAGAAATTTTAAAAAATTTAGGAGTGAACTTAACTAAAAATTATAAATATAATAATATTTTTAAAATATCAAAAAATTGAAAATTAATTTATCAAATTTTAAGAGTTAAAGACCTCACTAGCTTACATAAGGATCCACTCCTTTACGGACATGCCATGACCATCAGCTACCTATATGTTCCACTTTCAGTCCATCCTAGGACACTCGATGACATTCTAACATGGCATTTTAAGACCCTAACAAGTAGAGACGAAATGTAGAATGGACCGACGGAAGTCATGTCTCTCCTTTCAAAAAAATTTGTAAGTTATTTTAAAGGTATTATTTAATCTTTTAAAATTATATAATTTATTGTTAACCTTATAAATTTAAATATTTTTAAGTAATTCTCACAATAAATAATATTGAATTTCACTACTAATTACTAGTCATATGAAGCATAATGGTTAATCAACGAATCTCGCGACTAGCTCTTTGTCTATATAAGACCGTCCCATGACAATTTCTCCCATCTTTCTCACCACAATAAAACTTCATAAGGTTCTCTGAAGACTCTCACCACTATAACTTAATTTGTACATAATCATCAAACCCTTAATCTTATATTAAAATTTGTCAAATTAAATTATTCATATTTGACATTCATTTGAATATAAAATAACATAAGTATACTAAGCCGCCGCTAGTTCTCTCTTAAACCCAAAAATCTCTAACAACATATTTTTAACTCAATTATTTTATTTATTTTTATCTTGCTTTAGCCAGCGATATTAATTTTGAATTGGTCGTTGATCGTCGCTGTTCAATCTTCTTTATATATTTTTATATCTCGCTTTAGTTTTTATTTTTTAATAAATTTTATGTGTTTTGGTTATTTACTTTTTTTAAATCTTATTGCGTTTGTTTTTCTCTGCTTTTGTGACAAGTCTTTTCTCGGTATTTATGACACACATTTTTTCTATTTTATGACACGTTTTTTGAATACCTTTACGGCTGCTTGGTGCTCGTGTAGTATTCCTCACGACTTTTGTTCTTGATTTGGGTTTGTCGGTGGTCTTAGATTAGGGGTGGCAACGGGGCGAATTGGGAACGGTTTTGCATTTCCCACTCCGTCCCCAACACTTGCGGGTACAATTTTGGGGAATATCCATTATACCTTTCGGGCATTTTTCATCCTCATACCCATCCCTTACGGATCCTTGTGCCAAAAAAAATAAACACAACTTAATACATTAAAACAAATATCCATCATTAAATCTCCAAAATCACAAACATAAAAGATAAATTTAGTTTTACCAAACAACAAACAAATCATTTCAAAACTATATAAAACATGACTTAAATATTTACCGTTGAAACATGGCAGCATCACTACCTTTAAAATAAAATATGTAACCAATAATCTATAGTTCCAAATCATGATTTGTTTGTTCTAAAAAGAACTATATTCGATAATCTTTTCAACCATATAAATTATCTCTTCTAATTTTACTCGTACGATTTATGGTGAATTTCTGAAGTTATTGTTATTATTGTTTTTAAAACAATCAGCTCTCTTTTCTTCTGACATTTGCTCACTCATAAATTAATATTTCCTAATATATAACTAGAAATCGAGAACCATTTGTTTTAAACAAATCTAGACTTTCATATGATTATAGAAATATAAGGGTCATTTCCTAATTTATCTTGTAGAATTTTTGGTGATTTTTCAATGTCATTGCTAAAACATTTTTAAGAAATGAACTGCCAAATTTTTATGGCATTTAAACATTCAAATATTCATATCATTTAGAATACATATCGAAATCGACCACCATATATTTTGAACAAAAATAGACTAAATCACAAGGTATAGACAATATTTTAATTATTTTTATAGAATTTACGAAGAATTTTCAAACTTATTCCAGTCGGTCATATTCATGTGAGATTAGATTTTTGATGAAAATAGGTAAATTACCCTTATGGCCATCAAACTTTGTAAAATATCGGAATCCCTGTAGATATTTTTTGGGGATCCACATGGTAATTTATACGCGTACGGTTCAGTTTTCTCCACGGTTCGGATATAGCAATCCTCGTCCTCATCCTCATTTGAGCTTCGGTTTTAAAACTTCCTCCGTCCCTGTACTTGTGGGTGAAAATTTTAGTTATTCCCCATACCCATCGCTTCGGATCCTCACAGTTTTCGGTTATTCCCTACCCAATTGCCACCCTATCTTGGATAGCTTGATCTCCTTTTGTGGTTGTTTGCCAATGTAATCAGAACTATGTAGCGGATAAGAGCCTATAGAACTGACGTAAAAGACATTTACAATTTTCTATTGGAGATTTTATTTAGTTCATATTTTGAAAATTTTCTCAGGGACTCTTGTTATATAGACTTTAGAGATTTGTTATGGTACGAAAAGAAAGTGTCTAATTTGGCCAGAACAATCCTTTAATTTTTTTTTTTTTAGATTTGTCATTTTTTTTTATGTTTGAAACCTTTGAAATAATATATTTTTTGTTTATTAATAAAGGTATCTAGTTTTAAGTTTTAAAAAATAAAAGTATACTATAAATTATAGTATGCTATATTAATACACGTATAGAGACAATTGGGTTTTTTCTCGAGTGTGATTACCTATAAACCAAAATGAGAGGGCATTCTTTTTGTAGGTATAAAGTTAACATTTTTAAAGACAAGTGATTTAAGCACTAACTAAATTGTCCAGTTGGAAAGGCAAAAACATTTACTAAAAATCTATATTTTGAGTTGAAAATGGCAAGTTCCTAATCTTGTTTATTTTCATTACCTTATTTTATATAAATTCTTCCCCCTGTTTTTGGTGGACAAAAATTGGTCAGCTCTTGTTTTGTTGCACTTTTGGGAGGATGACCTATAGTGCAATCCAAAATTCATTCCCTACCTATTTCAAAATGATCTAAATATATCTAACTGGGTATGTTGATGTAATATACGAGGGTTTGAGTATTATAGACATTGTATCAAATTGTATTTTAAAAAATATTTTTTTAAATAGATGTTAAAAAATATTTTAAAATTGAATATATTCGTATGTAATATATTTTATAAGTTAAATTATGGTTTCGATTTTCATAATATGTTAGAATTTGATAATTTTTATATTTTAATTTGACATGATATGGTTCTTCTACTTCTATAATGTAATAAATTAATCCAAAATTTTTATCTTTTAATTTGATATATTGTGTTTTTTCTACTTTTATAATGTCACTCATTAGAATGGCCTATGATATAATTTCTCCACTCATTAGTTCATATTTTTAATATCACTTAACTATTTCAGTTAAATTGTTAAGACGAGATATTCTTAAAAACATCCATGATCTCGTTCACTAAAAATCAACCAATTAATTTCTTTATTTTTATGTTATTTTTTAAAAATGAATATTCACTTTTTATGTCATGTAAATTGAGAGTAGATATTTACATAGAAATTGATTATAAATGGACTAATGACATAAAAAAAATCAATTAATTGATTTTTAATGAATGTGAATCATGAATAACATGGTAAGTCGAGTCCATAAAATAATTTTTCCAGTAACCCATTACTGCTCTCTACTTTTTTTTCTCCCAAATTTACTTTTTCACCAAATCCGTTTAAAGAACTTTTTAAACCGAAATAATACAAAATTCAAATCTCATACTATTAAACCTCCACTAAAATTCAGCACTCTTCAAGAATTTGAAATTTGATGTGGCTTAGCTGATGGTATTGGACTTGTAATATTTTGTTAAGGAAAGAAATAATGGTGGGAGAATTAATGATTGATATGTTGGCCTCAGGAACTTTGAGTAGGCAAATTCATGGATTGACAAATATCAATAATAATATCTAAAGTAAAAGTGGATGTTTGAAACGATGCTCCTCGTGTCTCCAAAATATATCTTTCAACGGGTCAAATTGCATCAATCAATGTTATTTAGTCAACTTTACTACCAATTCCGTTAGATGATGTCAATTCAGAAAAAAATATTTCTTTTTTATGCACTTATTTACACATCTACGTTAAAAAAATAAAAGTTTATAATTTAGAATTAAAGTTTAAGATTAAAATTTAGTATTAAGTTTTAAGACGTAGAGTATATGGTTTAATTTTTTAGTTTAAAAGGGCCAAAATCAAATGAGGAAAGATATCAAATCTTCTCCGATGATTTGCCGCTACCGATATGTGTGTAAATTCATGAACATATAAAAGTTATGTTTATTTGCAATGAACCAACGGAAGTGGGTTCACTACAAATTGCAATTTGAAAAAATAAATGAGGGAAATAAAAGAAGTGATGCCAACTGACTAATGATTGCACTTGGATTTCTTGGGTACATAAAACAGTGAATGGGTTCCAATAGTAAAAGGTTGACAGCACTTAGTTCAAAAAATGGAAAAAGTATTTTGTGTTATTCGAATTTGAATGAGTGATCGATATAAATATATCTGGTATTATTTGTTTTTTAAAAAATCATATATTTGATGGTTTATACCATCTTATTTTTGTGTCGGATATGAAAATTTGAAAGAAAAAAAATGAGTTGAACATAGAGATTATTACTAGGTTTAAAATATAAGAAAAGATCTGCTCATCAAGAAAAAGGAGGAATAAACGGTTAAAAATACAAGTGAAAAGTTGGAATATGCTTTTCCATGGTTGCATATGAACCAAGTAAAATGAATAGTTAAATTGGAAAGAAGATTTAAATGGGGTCAAACACTGCTCAAGAATGTGAAGAAGTGGAGAAATTATTAAGGATTCCATTAACACGATCATATTTTTAAAACGTAAGTGAGAGCACAGGTGAAAAGTGGCTTTTTAAGACAATGGCAAGTGTTAATTTTATATACTCATTCATTTGTAGTAGGATTAGATCATATACAGGTGGCAAGTGGTAATTGGCAATGAAAAGGTTTTCCACGTAAAAGCCACATATTCATTAACTATATAAATCGCAGATGAAATTCCATGGCCACTAATAAAGCAATAAAGAAAGAAAGAACCATAGAAATTGGGATTAGAGTTCCAGTTGGAACAAAAGAGAAGAAAATAAAAGTTCATGTTGCGTACCATAGATTCATTTCATCTCCTTCAATCGGTTGATTTTCTTGGCATTTTCAAACGGTTGATTCTTTTGTTTTGGTATTTTTTTAAATCATTTAATAGTCGATTAATTTGGATTATTTTTTGTAAAAATCTAATATAAGAACAATCCTCTTAACTCAGTTTTTTCTATACACAACGTGAGGATTCGTACAGCTAACCTTACTTAAGTGACCGTGACTGTCTCTCTTAAAAATAATTTTCAAGATTCAAACTCAAATCCTTTTCACTCTTACCGTTATTTTTATGAGGGAATTGAAAGAATAGAGATAGAGGAGTGAGCTAGAAATCATGCTTTTGACTAGATTAGTATATGGGTCGATTTATGTTCTAACTTCTTTACTTCAATTTAGTCCGAACAGGCCCATTAGTCCAATGTATTGCTCAAATATATATTTGTATGGGAAAAATTACTGAGATATTGTGGTGGGATTTTCTCCCAAAGTATTGCACTTAGTAGATTAATTTTAAAAGTATTGCAGTTTGAACAGTGCCCCCAAAGCCGGCACTAGTTGAATCTGATTTTAGAAGAAAAAAAACCCTAAAGTCGGTACCAGTTGAATCCGACTTTAGAGAAAAAACTTCAAAGTCGGAACTAGCTGAATTCGACTTTAGAGAAAAAACTCTAAAATCGGATTCAGCTGGTGCCGACTTTGGGATTTTTCTTTAAAGTCGGATTTAGTTGGTGCCGACTTTGGGTGCACTGTTCAAACTACAATACTTTTGGAATTAATCTACTCAGTGCAATACATTGGGAGGAAAAATTCCACCACAATATCCAAGTAATTTTTTCATTTGTATGTACTAGAATTTGATTTGTATATTTGATAGTTAGATTAAATAAAATATTTTTTTATTAAAGAGCAATCCATATTAGAATATTAGGTCGATTTTGTTAAAACCTTAATCCTACATACTAGACTAGACTCGCCTAACTAGCCCGACAACCAAATCCTTAGAAGACGTATGGTTAGTTTTGAAGGTAAATCCTAAATAAACACCACAGGAATACAAATCTTCAGATCAAGAAAAATGAAATAAAATGGCAGGAGCACTTGGATTGCACAAAATTTCAAAAAACTGAAGATCTTTCATGATCCTAATCAAAGAACTGTAAGACTCAAGTCAACCATGTATGTGGCTGTTGCCTGTTGGGGTGGTTCAAGAGATGCTCAGTCATTATCTCTATCAATATGTTTCAAAACAGTTTCATATCCCTAGAAACTTTATTTGATCTCTCTATGAAAACTCATAGGTTAGTTCAATTGAGTAATATTATTAAACTTTAAGGTATTAATCCGGAAATAAGTAATTAAACGCATAAATTAACACCAAAAACCTATACGAGTTTTTCACTTAAAAGTTAAATTTTCTGAGTAAGTGTGTACAAAATAAACCTTAACCAGTAGAATTGTTAAATTTTATCAGTTAATTATCGTTAAAGCTTAAACAGTTTCAATTAACCAATGTTAAAAATAATTGTTAATAGTTATAAAATTATTTAGACATAAAATGAAGTTTGTGATTAGAAATTCTTTATTTAATTTTTCCTGATTATTCTCAAAAAAAGTAACGAACATTTTAAAAAAATATAATAAGTTACAGATTAACCTGTAACCGAACCGTTAAATAGCAATTAACCGTTCTAACGGTTAACTGTTTAAAAATTTAATAATTAAATATTTTTTAATGATTAGGTCACGGTTTAATAACTGCTATAAATGGTACAGTTAACCTACCATAAACACCCTTACTTTCTAGGGATACCTGAAACAAGGATGGAACTATATAAAATGCAGTAGAACATGAACGCATAAATTTAGAAGTTTAATTAAACGGTAAAGCCTTGATTTTAATCTATTCATATCCTTTTGTATCGAGTCGGCCTCAACTTTTTCACCTTCCACATTTGCCTAACTAAGAGAATCTCTTTATGAGATCTTATCCAAAGCTTTACCCAGAGAACTGTAGATTCAGATAATGTTTGTAGCATAAACTTGAATATATATCTAAAGATGTCTCAAAAGCATGCAACAAGTAATGGCCAATAAGAACTTTGAAACATGATTATCGAAATAAAAGACTTTATGGGGCCACAATAATGGTTCAGACCTTTTTTATTATGGTGCAGCAGTGGCATCCATGTACTTTATGCGATATGTCTGCGTCTTGTATTCTTTCAACAAAAACAAAACAAATTAGTCGTAGCATGTGTGAATATCGAATCTCATACTGTTTTTTGTTGATGCTCGGGCCTGACAACATGGGCCACTTTCAGCAGCTTGTGCCTTTAGACAGAAAGAACTATCAGGCCAAAGGCCTGCTAAGCTGAAACAGTCAAGACTTGTGCTACTAAATGCTAATGCAAACAAATTTACATTACATCCCCACTAGACAACCTCTTCAACCACTAATTCGACAACCGCAGTTTCAAGCTATGCTACTCAGGTTCATTGTTCTTGAAGTACCTATGTCCAGCAAACATGACCGATGCATACCCAGACATAGGTCCAATTACATGGAAATCTTCGACAAAAATCGAACATACTGAGTCTGACACTCACACTAGAGTCCAAGTAGCTTAAGTTTAAAGCAAATCCAAGAGATTCAAAGAATAAAAAAAAAGGTTGGAAGTAATAATCATAGTCAAGAAGGAAAATTTGTGTACTGAAAGTTAGTGGACTTTACTACGTTACTTACTACAAAGAAAGGAACAAGAAATTCAATGGCACAAAAACTTAGCATGGGGCACATAAATATCACTGTTCTCAATTGGAGCTCAAAAGCAAAGGTGAACAAATCCAATGCTTCACAGGACGTCCAATAAAATGTACATTGATCGAATCACAAAGACACTCACCCGTAGTATAAAGATTGCAATACCTCAACCTCAAGATTCAAAACACGAGCAAAAATTATTTTGCAAAATAAAGCCACGGGGAGAAGGATATCTATCTTTAAGCAGCAGTGGCAACCTTCTCTGGCTTCTTAACAGCTGCTTCCAGTGGCTTCTCATCGGTTTTGATTTCTGGTTTTTCAATTCCTTGTAGATCCGTTATTCTCAACTTAGTCAGTTCCTAAAACATGACAACAAACAAAGGGGTTTTAAAGTCAGGTCAAACAAATTTAAATTGTTTAGATAAATGGTCCTTGACAAACCTGGCGATGTCCTTTGGTTCGGCGGTAATTCTTCCGTCTCTTTTTCTTAAAAATAATCACCTTAGCATCTAATGCCTAACAGAAGAAAATAAAAATATACATAAATTTATGTGTGCGACCTAAAGAGTAAATAATGAAAAACAACAAATACATGCTCTAGCAGTTATCGTTTGTAGCATATCTTCATTTAATGTTTACTGTTTATACAGACAAATGATCCATGGAGCAGAATGAAGCTGTGGAAATTGGTCCAATTTCTTCACTTGTCTACCCCCGTTGCTTAAAACAATGAAGATACCTATCTCAGGATAAGAGTAGCCTTTTTTGCAATTTGGGTAATATTATGTCACAAAAAATGCAATATGCACTTAATAGCGAAAAAGGATCAGAGTGAAGCTTACATGCTCCTCAACAACAGCATGAACAGCCGCATCTGGGAGTATAGGCCTTCCAATAATTGTTTGTGTAGGTGACCCCAGCACGAGAACCTTGTTCAATATCAGCTGCAATGTACAGCCATAGACGCACATCGCCCGTTCTATTAAAAATGCCAGAAAAATTGCCATTTGACGGGAAAATAATAATATGCAACACTAACCATTGATGATTTCTTTTAATGCAAGTTACTTAAACGAGTCAAAACTGAAAACTCAGAAATCATCATTAGCTAATAAATATAATAATGAATTCATCCCACAAAATTGGCTGTGCGATGCGATAAGATAAGATTATCTTCTACAAAATACTTTCTCGTAAATTCGGAATTCAATTAGAAGAGAAACTAGATGGTTATCTTATTAAACAACAATCTAAAATGCTATAAGATAAGATTATCTTCTACATAATATTGCTATAAATATATGTCCGTGTTAACATAGGCAGAAACGACATCAAAAATCTAAAATGCTCCAAAAATGCATCAATAGGCAGTAAAAGACGTAACTGAAATACAATCACTATCAATTTCCAATAAGCAAACAAAAAATACAAATTACCTTGTCATTGACTTCGCAGAATTTCAACCTCTCCGTGAAGATGGAATCCCCGTTGCTCACCTTAAACTGATGCGATCCAATCTATTGAAAAATAGACAATTAAATTAACAATGTTCCAATTTTTCGATTCTTAAAACCAAAACAAAACATTGAATACCTGAACCACTGCGAAAACTGGCTCGTAGTCTTTGAATACCCGGTCGGACCGCTGGAGCGGGCCCACCACTTTGTACCCAATAGCTGCGGCCTCAGCTTTCTTCTCCTCAGGTGAGTAGTCTCTACCCAAATCCGCCGCCACCTCGTCGTTCTCCGCTTCTCCATCGCTGCTCTCATCCACTTTCTCTTCATTTTCGCTGTCGTCTCTTTTGCTGGACGAGAAGTGGCGAAAGTGGGACAAGGGAGTAAACCATGAGGGTTCCAAATTGGGAGTTGTTATTATCGGATTTGGCTTTGGGGTTAGGGTTTCGAAGGTGGAGAGAGGCGGTGACTTTTTTAGAGAAACGAGAGCCGTCGCGTGGCGGACAAATGATTGGACGCACCGCCGATGAGCCATTGAAAATTTGACGCTGCTTTTTCTTCTTCTTCTTTCAAGTGCAGACGATGGCTCGCTAGGGTTTAGCACTTTAGCTAGATGAAAATGGGGTTTGAATTTTTTTTCCTCATTTTTGTAATTAATTAAAAAAATTGTGCTTAATATGAGGGGGTAAAAATATAAAATCAGCAATGTTATAAATTAAATATATATTTTTAGAAACTACATAACTGATACTTTAATTAAGGATATGTTCCAATTTGATCATTTATCTTTTAATTTTGTTAATAAAATGATTAATTATCTAGATGATATTAATTAAGCTATATATCGTAAATATTTTATCCGAAAATTGATGGATTAGTTAAAAAGTTGGAATACTTGCACGTACATAATTGATTAATCTTGCTTCTCGTTGTCTTATAGTGTGCAAAATATTCAATCTAAAATCTCTAAATTTAAAAGAAAACTCTATGTTCTAGTTGAAGTCCACCAACATAAGAAAGAGATCTAGTTTCCCGACCATTAATTCTATTCTTCACCCTATCGGATAAAGGTTCCCAACCACTAATGAATAAGTTTTATTCTTCTTAGTTTGAGGATGACATTGGATTAACTTTGTTTCAATAGTTGTGTTTAAGGTCCGTCTAATATTGTTTTTAAAAAGTAGTCTGAAAAGTACTTTTAAATTGTCTGCTTTTAGATTAAAAGTGTTTGATATTATTTTTAAAAATATAAAAGAATGATAATATAAACAATGATAATGAGTAATTTTGCCCAAAAATATTTTTGGAACAAGTAAAAACTATAAATTTAAAGTGTTTTTCTAAAACCAAGCTGAAAAATACTTTTGATCTGAACAAATTACATGCTCAATATTATTTTTAGCTCAAAAAGAAAATTTGACCTCAAAAAATACTTTTGAAAAACATTGCAAAACGAGACATAAAAAAACCTAAAAAATATCTATGTAAAATTTTGCCGGATAAAGTAAGATAAGAACCGAAAAAAGCAATCCGAAAAGCAATAAACAAGGCACGTAGGAATTTCCAACTCATAGAGTTAAATGTATTTTTTTGTAAGTCCGGCTTTAAGGCACACTTCAAAGAAAGAGTAGGTCTTTCGTATCCCTTCATAAGTTTCTAAGCGAGGGAAATATGTTATAAAATGTTTTATCCAAAAATAAAGGCTAACTGATTAAAAGATATACATATTTGAAGAGATTTCACAAATCTAACAACTAAGTAAACAATAGAACACCAAGAAATAGGCATTTTGGGAACAAGAGCAACAACCGTAGAATAGCCATTAGAAAAACAACTAAAATACACTTCCCCGTTTATCCCCCTATTTGTAATATTAGTTGCCAATTCTAGTCGATCCTCTTCTATTAAACTAGAAGAAAATAGTTCATAAGGAAATCAATTGCCAACTCCCAAAACATTATTAAAGTATGAAACAATCTTTACTTTTCTAAATAAATTGTCATGCACCCTCGGTTTTTCATATAATTTTTGTTCTTTGAGATCGGTCTCGGATCAGGATCAATAAGGTTCAATCTTTTTTGGTCTGAGACTCAAATTCGATTTTTTTGTAAAAACTGTTAGTATTATTAAAAATAAGAAACATCCAAGGTTACAATAAGGTTTACAACTATAATCGTAAACTAAACATATAATTCGTGCATTTTTCTATAACCATTGTCACACTAAACTAACCATTTGAGATTATATAAGAACCATACAATAAAAAAGTTAAAAAGACTTAACCAAGAGACTCGAATAAAAGATACATACAAACAAAGGCAAAGCCATGTTTAGCATGGGAAGAGCTCTTGCCCCTCCAAAAAAAAAATAGTATAATGCATTTGATGTCTTTTTTAGTTTAAATAGTAGTAAAATGTAATTTTTGTCTCTTTTATTTTTCAGATTTAAAGGCTTAATATACCTTTGTCTCTCCCAATGTTTGATCTTAGTTTCGTTCCTCAATACAAACAAATCTGACTGCATCGACAAAGGAACCACAAAAGGAGTTCAAACTACAAACCGCAAATCAGAGCTACACGTCATGAGAAAACTATCCACAAATGCAAAACCGTATCTAAATCCAATCCCAGTTCAAAAATATTTTGATGGACTTTAAAGTCATATTTTGTCAACTTTTAAATTATTCATAAAATGATATCACATGGAGTGTAATATTATTTTTGTTGTGTTTTTAATAGTCTCAAAGTGATTACAAGTTGATATATGTTCATATATATTCTTAATCTCTTAAGAATGCACATACCTTGTAGACAAAACGATTTGAACTTGAGTCTCTTAGGATGAATATCTTATTCTTTTCACTAAGATTACTTGTTAAGTTCGTAATATTATTTTTGTTGTTATTTTTGTGTTTGATTTATTATTTATATTTGTTACACCCTAACCGCAATTATCATGTACCCTAAGTCACATCTCCGCCAGTTAATATCTCCGGAACACTTAGCCTCTGTGCCGCGACTCAGTAGCAGAAAGTATCGTGTACCTCAAATCACCCTTGGCACGATAATCGTAAGGCCTGCCTGATCGGTCAGCTTAACATACGATATGACAATAACATGTTATTCTGCTAATTCACGTGACCGAACTGACTATTCTTATTAAACCATCAATAATTGTCACTAGGTTTGACCTTCGTTCCACCAAATAACACTACCCGACTATAAATACTCCAAGATGCATAATACCAAGACGAATCCCTCATTCAACCTTCCACTAATCCTCTCTATTTTACTCCGACCGCTACCATTTTTAATTTTCCGCTCACGTCAGAATTGGTGAAAAATCGTTAATCGCTATCAACTCCTATTTTTATTACCGTCTCCACTTCCTTATTCGTGCTCGACATTATAGGCATCATGTTCAAAATTTATAATTGTTATATTTAGTAATATCACGTTCAAGGCTTAAACATGATAGTTGATATGGTCCAATAAACTGATTTCCCCTTGTAAAAATAAGTCGGTCTTGCTTGCCTAGATCACCCAACCAATTGTTTCAAGCCCTCTGTCCCAATTGTACTTGTACCCACGCGATTCCCAATTTTCCCCTCTCTTTTTTCCCGTGGCATTTCGATTCCTTCATTTCGATCAAACTCTTTCATTTCTTCTTCTTATCTCTGCAAATAGACTCCAATTCTTCAACAGATCTCATACGAGAAAAGGCAAACGAGAAAGTAATGGCGGGCCGGTTCGGATCGCAATCCACTGCGGTTGCAACCAAGGTTGTCACCAGCACACCGTCCACAGATCTCGCCTTGACTAATCTTGCTTATTGCTCGCCCTCCGATCTTCAAAGCTTCGCCGTCCCTGGCTCCAAACTCTTCCTCGCTAACATCGGCGATGTCTTCGTTCTCTCTGTTTCATATCCTTTTTTGATCTCTTTTTGTTGTTGTTTTATTTGCAGTTTAATTGTTTTTTACACGATTCATTGTCGAATTGTTCATATTTTATTGATTGACTAGCTTGATTTATACTGCGCTGTTTTTGTTGATTATTTGTTGCTATGCACATTTTCATGAAATTATGGAATGTAAATTCATAAAGGTAGTCAATGTTTATTCCGATTGTTAATTTTAGGAGATGTAAATTTGCTAATTGTTTCAGTTTATTAGAATATGAATTTTTTAATAAATTTTTCCCCTTTATCACTAAAAGAAATCGAATATCATATCTGTAAACTTATTTTTTAGTTTTAATTGTTGTTCTTTGTATTTGAACTGCTAATTCTTTTCCTGCGAGATTTTTTGGTTTTGACCTTTTGGCCCAACCTTAACTCATAAATACTCCTCATGAAAGCATACGCAATGGACATATTGCTCTCAATGCTATCCATCGCCGGCTTGCAAAAGTTTCTAATGGTGACAATGTATCAGTGAGCAGGTTAGTTAACCTTAGCTCTCAAAATTTGATGTACAAACAATTTCTAGTCACTAACTGTTTTCCCCCTCAACATGCAGATTTATTCCTCCTCAAGATTTTAACCTTGCATTGCTTAGGGTTGAGTTGGAATTTGTGAAGAAGGGTACTAAAAATGAGCAGGTAGATATTAAATGCAGTATATGATATGTTTGTTTTCTTAGATGATATTATATTGCTTGGATGGATGACGGTAGGTTTAAATGCTGTTTATTATTTTTTTAGGTTGATGCTGTTCTTCTGGCTAACCAGCTTAGAAAGAGGTTTATCAATCAGGTAGGGCTATATGCCATTTCCTGTTGTAAAATGCTCGCTTTGATTTTATGGTTGCTTTGCTGTCTATATGTTTGGCTTGGATTGGCTAAATTTATATTTCTTTTCCTGAATTCTCTGATTTAGAGCAAAGGGGCTGTTGGAGTTTTTTTCCCTCAAATGCATGTCATTTTTGTTGCTCTTATATTATATCTATTCTTACTTGAAAATAATTTGCGTGATGACATTACCCATCTTATTTTTGTCATATGTCATGTAAAGGGCTTGTTTGCTACTTCCTCTCTTTCCTCATGCATGCACACATGTACAATAAATTTCTTTCTGTCAAATTGATGAAAGATTGAATGATTATTGTTGAAGTCATGGAATACTGGTTTCTTTTTTTTTCAGGTTATGACTGTGGGGCAAAAAGTTACATTTGAGTATCATGGTAATAACTATATTTTCACAATCAGTGAAGCTCAGCTGGAGGGGCAACAAACATCTGGTGCTCCCGAAAGGGGGATAATCTCTGGTGATACCTACTTTATCTTTGATGCTCAAAATTCAAGCGGGATAAAGGTTATATATTATTTTGATATTAGTTGTTTTTTTATTTCATCTTAATAGCATATTTGACCGGAGGATGTCAGTCATTCAGAGATATTATATTTGTATTATGTTTATATTTCAAAATTGTAATTAAATGCTCTGAAACTTTATTTTCTTTAAAGTACTTATATCTAACACTTGTGTTCAACACATTTGGATATGGGTACGAGGGTATGATCCTCTAAACATATGAAAGACATAGAAAAGATTGAGCATGTTCGTGTCAAACACGTGTCCAAAACTCACCTTGAGTAACTGAGTTCAAGTAACCTAGATTTTATCAACTTGATTTGACTAGCTGTATGGGTCACTGAATTATGTTTTGCGATGCAGGTTGTCAATCAACGTGAAGCTGCTAGTAGTAATATCTTTAGGCACAAAGAGTTTAATCTACAATCACTTGGTATTGGTGGCTTAGGTGCAGAGTTTGCTGATATATTTCGAAGAGCATTTGCCTCTCGTGTCTTTCCTCCTCATGTGACTAACAAGTAAGATAACTTATTCTTCTAAGCATAATATTTAATATTTATATATCAGATATCTATTTATTTGTTCTGACGGGAATGCTTGAGGTTCCAGGTTGGGGATTAAGCATGTTAAAGGTATGCTACTTTATGGACCTCCTGGTACCGGAAAAACTCTCATGGCTCGTCAAATTGGAAAGGAACCTAAGGTTTGGAGTTTGTCGCCATTTTAGTTAACATGATTTTTATAATTTTGAGCCTGGAATTCTTTGATCATAATTCTGATCATTCATGGTTCAGATGGAATGGAATTGACATATTTGTCTATGCTTCATCTCAATATATATGACATTGAACCAGTGACGGAGCTATTAAGGAGTGAGGAGAGGCAATTGCCCCCCAAAAAAAAAAAAAAAAAAAAATCTTTTTCACCTTTGTCCTCCTTTATAATTTTTTTTTAAAATTGGTTTATTTATGAATTTGCCCCCCTCCCACTTTCAAACATTTATGTTTTGCCCCCCAACCCCAAATCCTGGCTCCGTCCCTGCATTGAACTACTTGTAATAGTTTGCTTGTAGATAAGTAGATACACTATTTTTTAAGATATGTATCCCATGCTTGTTCTACTGTCAATAGCATTTTAGATTTCTGTTTAAGAGCACAATGTAGATTAAACTTTTAGCAGGTATGCTAATTGTGCGTCCTTCTCCATGGTTGTTTTTGTTCATCATGTAGTTTCTGCCTTCTCCATGCTTCTGTTGTGGTTTTTTGCATGTGTGTAACTTCCCTTTAGAAAAGTCTGCTTTATAGTGTCTTCTTGCCTTCTTTTGATGCTGCATACTTTCCTTCATGTTTCAGAGATGCTGCATTTGACTTGATTAACTATTATGTTTGCCTATATGGTGACTGTTACTTAATACTGTAATTGACATAATGCAGTATTTTCCTTGCTGTATCTATTTAGATTGTTAATGGGCCTGAAGTCCTGAGCAAATTTGTTGGTGAAACTGAGAAGAATGTTAGAGACCTGTTCGCAGATGCTGAGAATGACCAAAGGACTCGCGGTAAGAGATATGTGCTTGCTAGTTTTTAATTTTTCTGGTTACACTTTTAATTGTACAGTAAAACAATTTGTCATTTGACTTTTCAGGGGATGACAGTGATTTGCATGTCATAATTTTTGATGAGATTGATGCTATTTGTAAGGTACAAGACTGCTTTATATTACATCTAAGCATCCCCTAGACCAATAGTACTTTTGCCTAATTTTGTGTGATGTTTCTAATTTCCTTCATATCATAACTTTTCGTATGCAGTGTTCTTTAAAATATTGAAACAGTGGATGATAAAACTGTGGCAAAGAGTTGGATGTTATTTAAGTCCTACAATCATTCTTTGATGTGGATCAAGTATGCTCGCATATTTATATGCATGTTGTCCTTAGATGCTATCAAAACCAGGGAAATCTTCATAAAAACGTTATTTCAAGTTAGAGACCAGCTTATTTCTTAATACATGAAGAAATATGTGATGTTTCCTAGTCATATATTGGCTGTGTGCCAAATCATTGAAAGATTCAATGTTATTGAGTATCCAGATAATCAACGTTAGGATATTTATTCGTATTGTTGAACTTTCATCATGTTATAATTTGACTTTGTTTGATTTTTCAGTCAAGAGGCTCAACAAGGGATGGTACTGGAGTTCATGACAGCATTGTGAACCAGCTGCTTACCAAGGTCATTGACTAGTTCGTGATAATACCTGTGTCTTAACTATCAGTACTGTTTGTCTCATGCATGCTTCTTGGGTTCTCGCGGCCAACATGTCTTAATGATATGATTGTTTTAACTAAGTTCTCATTTACTTCTCAGATAGATGGCGTGGAGTCTCTGAACAATGTTTTGCTTATTGGAATGACCAACAGAAAGGATTTACTTGATGAGGCCCTTTTGAGGTTGCTCCATCCCTTCTCCATTCACCCCCTCTCTCTCTCATATACATTCACACCCCAAGCAAACCAATTGATCTGCCTACTTCTTTGTCACATTAGATCACCCTCTACAGTAAGAAGCTTGATTAACAACCATTAACTGGAAACAAAATTTTGATGCATTTTATTGTTGTGGATTGTGGACACTAAATTCTCTGAAGTTGTACTAGAGTTACAGCAAAATCTTGTTTCTATAGAGAATTTGATGGCCTATGGTCAAGAGCATACTTAGGGTCTGGAATAAACATGCAATAAGCTGTCAGCATGTTGAGCTATATAACATTTTATTTGTATCTTTGTGAGCTTTGTGGGTTTTTCAGTCTGTCGATGATTGATTAGTTTGATTACTGCATGAAATGTTTTGATCTTAATTACATATTTGAATTCTTTTCTTTTGTAGGCCAGGGCGTTTGGAGGTTCAAGTTGAGATAAGTCTTCCGGATGAAAATGGTCGTTTTCAGATTCTTCAGATCCACACAAACAAGATGAAAGAGAACTCTTTTCTTGCTCCTGATGTTAACCTGCAAGAACTTGGTATGTTTATTGTAATATATGATTCTGGGATGCATTTACTTCACTGCTTAGAAATTGTTAACTATTAAAGTAAAAGTTTAGCTCATTTATTCCACTCTCCATCTGCTCCAAAAGATACACTGGCTGACAGATGATGATGAATTGATGATTGTATTTAAAGTTGTCTTTTATTTTGTTCTC
This sequence comes from Hibiscus mutabilis, assembly GCA_019671005.1. Lineage (NCBI taxonomy): Eukaryota > Viridiplantae > Streptophyta > Magnoliopsida > Malvales > Malvaceae > Hibiscus > Hibiscus mutabilis. The sequence continues at coordinate 84,272,178 of CM033714.1, forward strand.
AATAGAGTGTGAGATGTTCTCCTGGGTCCTCTGGATGATTAAACTTTGTAGTAAAATCTTTATCATTAATATCTTCTTAATGTACCTACCTTTGCACTTCCTTTTTCTAATGAACATGCACATTGTTGTTGACAATGATCTTGAGATGTATCCAGCATTTGGGAAGGCCTCACAAGTTTCTAGTCACTTCTTTTTTGTTCAGCTGCTCGTACAAAGAATTATAGTGGCGCAGAGCTTGAAGGTGTTGTGAAAAGTGCAGTGTCTTTTGCTTTGAATAGACAAGTAAGTATGGATGATCTTACCAAACCAGTGGATGAAGAGAACATTAAAGTTACAATGGAAGATTTTCTCAATGCACTCTCTGAAATTGTCCCTGCATTTGGAGCCTCAACTGATGACCTTGAACGATGCAGGTGGTTTTTTTGTTCAAATTATTACAATTTTCAGTTCTTTGATTACAAGTTGTTGATGGCATTCTGCTTCAATTCTCATCATTCTTATGTTCTAGTAGTAGGTTTAGAAGGCAATGATTCTTTGAGTCCTAAACTTTTGTAGCTTTTAATACTTTTTAGAACACTGCCCAAACAAAATGCAAGCTGTGAGCATCACATGTAATTTACTAGGTTCTGCGTTCAGCCATCTGTTAGTTATTTTGTTGCATCCTAGTTCTATTTTCTTAGTTGTCTTGGTTGAAGATATTTGTTTTTGGGTTGGCTTTGGGAAATATGAATGTTTATCTTGAACCTTGAGTTGGCTTTTTGGGGAATTAAAGTATTTTTTTTTAAGTTTTCCAGCAACGACTTGTATCTTTCCTTTGAGTAACTCTGCCTAAATTATTTCTCATTTTAGACTTAATGGCATGGTGGATTGTGGTGATCGACATAAGCATATTTATCAGAGAGCCATGCTACTGGTAGAGCAGGTGAAAGTAAGCAAAGGAAGTCCTCTTGTTACTTGTCTTCTAGAAGGGTCAAGTGGGAGGTAGGTAGCAGGAATTTCTTTTTGTTTTTTGACAATCTTTTAGCTTTAACTGTAACTGAATCTAAGTTGAATTGTACAGTGGCAAAACAGCATTAGCAGCTACTGTTGGCATTGACAGTGATTTCCCATATGTCAAGATAGTAAGCTCCTGGCCTGTTGCATATATGAATGTATTGCAACCTTCCATTTGTTGTTAAGATTTTTGTTTTTATATTATTTTATAGGTCTCGGCTGAAACGATGATTGGCCTTCATGAGAGTACAAAATGTGCTCATATTGTCAAGGTTTGTGGTGCCAAACTGTCAATATCTCGAAATCTGGATGATGTGAATACTTTTATCTGAACAAATCACTCATCTAAAGTGGAACATTGCTTTTATCTAAGCTCTTTACATATGCAAGATATTCTGCTTTGCATTTGAAAATTGATGGCTAGGAATATTTGTGCATCATACATCAATCTAGGATAATTTACTTCAGAAAAAGTCGGAACAGCTTGAATTTAGTGTTCTTTGGCAGGTATTTGAGGATGCGTACAAGTCACCCTTGAGCATCATCATCCTTGATGACATAGAAAGGTAGGGGGAACAAGAAACTTATGCTACTAATTTAACTTGAAATGTGCAATGTTGAAAGAAATGATTGGTTAACTATTGTTGCAGGCTACTGGAGTATGTTGCTATTGGCCCCCGTTTTTCAAATTTAATTTCTCAGACATTGTTGGTCCTTCTCAAACGTCTTCCTCCTAAGGTTTCTCTTTGGTCCTTTATCACTCTGTATTTTGCTATGATCAAATACTCCAAATATTTATTTGGGAAATATATAATTTTTTCACTTTATTTTAATTAAAAAAATGATTGAACCAGGTGAAATATATCTACTCTCCCCTTCACTCTCAATTAAGAAGTCCCATGCTGCTTACTAGTTAAAAATTGTAAAAGATATAATTTGATTCATATGTTAACCAAATCATATTCCAAACGAGTAAATTGAGAATCTTGTTTTAATCTGAATTAAGTTTATTGTTATTTAGATGCGTAAATGCTTCTTTTTTCTTATTTTTTTGTCAGGGGAAAAAACTTCTGGTGTTTGGGACAACTAGTGAGGTGAGCTTCTTAGATTCAGTTGGCCTTTGTGATGCTTTCTCCGTCACATATCATCTTCCTACATTGAAGACTGCTGATGCAAAGAAGGTAATAATGTTTGCCTCTTTTCTCTTGTTCTTTAAGTTATCTAGGGCTATGATATTTTGTTTTGCTTTCCTTGGCTTGTCATTGTACATTTGCTTCGCTTAACGCTGACTCCTTTCTTATACCATGTTAATCGGTGAGTTAAATGTATTTAATCTTCCTTTTCTACCCCAGGTTTTGGAACAACTGAATGTATTTGCTGAAGAAGATGTCGACGCAGCTGCAGAAGCCCTGAATGATGTGAGTTTAAACATAGCTACCTTGCTCTAAGAGTTTATGGCATTTTCCAGATTGCATTATACCCCCGGTTTTACCTTTATTAAGCAAGCATGATTTATCTGCGTAGTGGGTGTTCATTTTGCATCTTTAATCTTTACTAGAGTGAATTGCTTAGGTATCGTTTTCTTAAACAGTCTGCCTCATTTTAATTCATTCATAGCCACGTCGTTTCATTTATTCTTGTTATTCCCTCACAAACGTCAGTCTGGGCAATGTTTTGAGCTATAAAATGTACTCAAGAAAGAAACGGAAAATTGTTATTATCATACTAACTGTTACCTATTTTCCTTTTTTTTAGATGCCTATCAAGAAGCTTTATATGTTGATTGAGATGGCTGCTCAAGGAGAGCATGGTGGAGCAGCAGAGGCAATCTACTCCGGCAAGGAAAAGATCAAGATCTCTCACTTTTACGATTGCCTCCAGGACGTCGTCCGGTTCTAATTCATGCGTTTTGCTCGTCTCTACTCTTTGGTCGATTTCTTATACGCTCATATTAGATCTTCACTTTCGCACTTGGTTTATCCATTCTTTTGTTTAATGATTTTTAGACCTTGGTTGAAAGTCATGGGAGATTTTATGATGTTTGAAAAGTGTTTCTCGGCGCCTTGTTTGCAGTTCCATTTCAGCTATTGATAAATCCCCCTATGTAACTCGACTATATGTATTTAGGATAAATACTGAGTACACAAATTTTGGACAAATATATGCTATACACGAATTTTGATTGTGTAATTTTATGCATGAAATTTTAATTTTATTTAATTTTTACAAATCATTAAAATTAATATTGCCATAACATTGTTTTATGTTTAAATTTTATGTATATATATAATTATATATTTAATATAAAAAATATACATTCAATTGAATCAAAATTAAAATTTCATGTATATAACTGTACTAAAATCAAAATTATAGTATATCATATGATCAAAATTTATATGACTTTTTTCAAAAAAAAAATTATATATGACTTTAATATTTAACCTGTATATCTAAAATAATTATAAAATACGTATTATTGGCCAAAATGCTTAATGACCATAACAGTTTTTGAATTTCTTTTGATGAAAGTAAATGTGTTGTGAAATTTTGATCGAATGAAAAAGACGAAAGATCATCAAAAGTAACAAATAAAAAAACTAAATTTATAATTTATTATATTATAGATAATTAGATGTCACTAATAAAATTTTCGTTAACCGATTTAATAACTAATTTTTGAGTTAACCTAAAATTTAAAATTAGAAAGAAATATAAAAGTTAAAAAATATCGAATTTAAATATATTAATTAAAAAACTAAATTAAAATACAGCAGTTAAAACCCATAACTAAAGCATAATATAGAAATTAATAGAAAATTTTGACATTTATTAAGTTCCCGTTATTCATACCCAGGTAGAATACGTTGCACTTCCATGGAGAACCCAAATTCTATTTTTTGATGATACTGATAGAAGAGAATCACGTATCCCTAAAAAATTAGTTTTCATAGATTAATTTGACTTGGAAAATACGTTAATTGAAAAGAATGTATACCACGAACTTAGAATTAAAATTCGACTGATTTTATCAACTGATTGGTTCAAGTGATAAATAACTTGGTATCGTTTAAACAAGTTTCGAGTTCAAGATCTTAAGTATATAAAAAAATATCGCTTGTGATCCGTATCAGTCCGCATGAACAAAATTTTAGACGCCAAGCGGACAAAAAAAAACTGATTTTTAATATATAAATTACTAAGCTAGAAGTCTTCATTTATTTATCGGCACCAACCATATGAGAATCGCCACTGGAATGAAAGATGAATGGCTTACCGGCACCAACCAAAGGGAAGAACAACATAGCAGTAGTAACCATGCATTTAACACTTAATCTCTTCATTTACCTCCAAAATGACCATAATTAATTATGAACAAATGGGACCAATGGCTCTTACTCCACACTAACAAAAGGATTTAGCTTGAATTTCATTTAAAAAATCACCATTTCAAAATGTATTTGATATTGTTAACAAAATTAAAAAAAACCAAGAACGATTTACAATCAGCATATGCAGCATTTCAATCAAGAACAAAGATGATTTTCTTTTTTCAAATTCTGATTCATACCCAATGATCTTACACTACATTTCAAAAGAACCCGAATCATGAACTGAACAAAATATACAGTATTCAAGCAAATAAAGCAGCAAATAAGAAAATGTAAATTCAAACAGAAATCTAATCATACTTTTCTCTCCAGGAGTAAGCCAAAAAGAATACCCAAGAAGAACCCATCAAAATGTCGCCGATTGTCTGCCTAAGCCAATCCCAAGCCAAATCCTCCACTCTCCTCTCGAACCAGAACCTCCATAACGCCACGAAAACATGCAGAATCGTGCACCCTTTGGCAAACAACGACTGGAACTCTCTGTCTTTAACAAACGAGACCATGAAAAGTAAGAACCCGATGGCGAACAAGAGCAGGCCCGAGAAGGAATCGGAGGTCCGGATCAAGAGCTGGTCCTGCGGGGTCGACCCGAGGAGTTTGGTGGCGGTCTCGATCCCGTGCGTGAAGGTGTACATTTCCTTCATGTAGAACATCATGAGCGCGCCGCTTGTTAAGGCGATCGCCGAGTGAAGGAGGCAGATCAACCTGAAAGCAGATGACGATGTTGACATTTCTGTGGGTTTGGGTTTTTGTTTAATTACAGAATCGATCAGATCGCGGAGTTGTTAAGGGTTTGATGAAATGGGCATTGTTACAGTGGAATTAAACCCTAACCCCAAATCCATTTTGGGAACAAAAGAGGAAGATGAATTGGAAAGTTGTTTTTCCGTTGGTTTTATATTACGTTTGAAAATGTCCAAAACATTAAGCTAATCTCAGCTTACGCCGATTTGTCGGTTTCATTAGAACGCGGTTTTAGAGTTTTCTTTTTCTAAATTGTCCACATAGTCACCCCATTTCTAAAATGTTTTCATTTTCGTCACAAAATTACTTTTTAAATGTGGGTAAACTATTAAAATAGTCACTGAACTTTTTTTAAAAATAAAACAGTAATCAAACTTTCAAATGATAGGAATATAAATAAACAATGTATAGTACAATATAATTTTTTAAAATGTCTAAAGGTAATTATAAGGTAGTATATGTTCATACATATTCCTAACTATTTGACAATGTACACCTACCTTATAGACAAAGCGATTTGAACTCGAGTCTCTTAAGATATAATATAACATAAATTATCATATTTAATACGAGTAATATAAAATATATATAGTAATGCATTTGTATTTAGACTAGTACTTTAAAATACTTAGCCTTTTTTTAACTCCTTTAATCGATTAAGAAATTGTTATTTATTTCATTTATTGTATTTTTTAATTGTCAATTAAGGACATTTGATAGGTTTGAAACGTCTTGTAAAATTAAAAAAATGACTACGTTTACATGTACCAAACAATGAGATAAGATACAATTACACTGATACAATTACACAATGTAAAATTCTCTAAGTTTTACACGTTATTTAAATTGTTGAATGGATGAAACGGATGGATGAAATTAACAGTAGAATATGTGAAGATTATCATTTAAAAAAAAGTAAGAAGTTAATCTCAGTCATCCATTTCCCCAATTCAACGATCTAAAAAAACGTATAAAACTTAAAAATTTTAAACTGTGTAAGTAGATCTTAGCCCCAAACAATTATCTTTTTAAATTATCAATTTCACAATTTAATCCTAATTTTATATATTTTAGAGTTGAAGTTATAAAAGGTGCAGAAGTAAAATTAATAATTCCAAATTTCAATCAGCAGATAAACAAAATTAGATTTTCTTTTCTTTTCATGGCAGATGCTTGAAACATTTAAGAAGGTCAAAATCATGGTTGTTTTGAGGTTCGTTGTTGTGGCAGTTTCTTTAATATAAAAGCCATAATCTGGATTCTTCTTGAATTAACATCCAAATCTAGATTATCCACGAATTAAAACCAAAACTAATTAATAAATTACAACATTTTCTACGATGCAGAAAAAGATACCACCTATTTTTTTATATTTTTAATATTTTTTTCTTCAAAGACGCCGCCTAGCATTTTCTCTTTTTTAATAATTTTTTTTCTCTAAATTTATTATATATATGAACACTTAGAGTTAAAAAAATAATAAAAAATCTATGACGCTGTCTGCAGGTGACGTCTTCACCCTCATTATTCATTTCACGTACTTTTTAAAATAAAACTTAAAGACCACATTTTCTTAAAATTAATTTTAAGGTGCAATATTCCTCCAATTTTTTTTTTCAATTTTGAGTGTGTTTTTGTTTTGGCCGTCCAATTATAAAAAACAATTTGATCATTAAAATTTTTAATTTCATTCATTTAAATCACTCGATCGTTAATTTTTGACGTCGTTTAATTTTTTTTGCTAATATTGTGTAAAATCTCATTAAATCCAGACTTTTAAATTCTATTGATTCAACAAAGTCAAAATATTTTCGAATGGTGAGAAAGTCAAAGAGAAAAACAATAATATATCTCGATTTTATACTCGTCGGACGATGAAAATTACATACCAAAACATGATAAGATTAAGTTTTTTATTTACATTTTGTTGATTTCGAAAATATATCAAACTGAAAATAAATAAAAAAAATACTTGTTACGTCGCATACTATAACTAATAATGATCAACAACGATAGAGAAAAATGTTAGTAACGAGGAAGAAGAATGTTAAAATCTGTTTAATGCCATAAATAAAGGCCTAAAACTCAGCATTTTAGAGTAAACTATTTATTTGATGCTCTACATATTCTCGTATTCTTATTTTGTTAATTCAACTATTTTTTTTTAAAAAATGATACCTAACATTAAGTTTTATTTTTATCTTAATCAGGGCCCGCTGATAGGAGGAGCAAAGTGAGTGACCGCTCAGGACCCCCAATCAGTCTAAGGCCCCTAAAAAATAATTAATTTTATTTTTATTTTAAAATTTTATTTTTTTAAATTATTAAATAAATAAATTAATTTAACAATAAAAAATAATTGTTAACAATAAATGGTCTAGTGAGATGAGGTACCACATCCCTTAAGCAAGGTTAGAGGTTTGAATTCTGACATTATGAATGAAGCAGATAAGGTTGGGAGGGTCACCCTCATAATGGTCTCTACAATACCCGATCTGAATTAATCAACCATTAGGTTAGATACTTGATACCAATGGTTAAACCAAAATAAAATAAAAAATAATTATCCATCCTAACATTTAATTATCCATTCTAAATCTCAATTTTTTTTTTAAATTTAATTATCTATCTACTCTTTTCCAATGCAATATTCTTCAAATTTTTTGTACTTATTGTCAAAATCAAACTTCACATCACACTCATTTCCCCACAATTCAATCACTTCAAATTTTCTTAAGAAAACAATACAAATAATATATTTGTCGAAGTTTAATCATATTTTTATAATTTATATATAAAATATTAAATTAATTGTTCAAAATAATATAATATACTTTCGTTCTATAAGAGCTCGTTTTTGAATTTTTGTACAGGGCCCCGAAAATATCCGAGACAGCCCTGATCTTAATACTCTTATTGTTAAAAATTAACGGTAAAGCTGACATGTCATTTTTTATTTTCTGTCCTAACGAAATGTGAGACCAAATTTCATATAATAAATATATAAACTATGTTCGATGTGTGTATATATCCAACAAAAAATGAATCAAAATAGACAATTGCCGAAGTTAAAATGCAACCAAAAAGAAGGGAAAGAAATTGGACTGACTAGTTTCTATGGAACAAAACTTACAGCACTTGTAATTTGCCTCAACAAATACATTTCAACTCGAAATAATTTCCTTCCCAACTTTGTGACGACGCCTAGAACCAGACCTCCTATCCCTTCCACGTCTTGGTAAGACCTTCTGGAGTGGATCATTGGCCGAATGTAGCGGTAGCGGTAGCGGTGGAGGGTAAATGGCCAGAGGAGCCAAATGCGCTAAAACACCCTGATGGTACTTCTGCAAGTAACAAATAAGGCAATGAGAAAGGTAGGTCGCTCAAGAGAATCAAGGATTTTATTCAATGTAAAATTTGATAGTTAAATAGTAAATTCTAGAACAAATCCAAGCATGGAATGCACATGACACAATCTGATCCATAGGAAGAACAGAAACATGTTCGCCGCAATATGCAGTCCAAGAACATTTCAGATATTCAATGAGGATTCTATCATATTACTTAAATATTGCTAAAAAAACACCTGAACGACAAAGTTGCGCCTTTCACAGTCCAAGAACATATTCAAAGTCCAATTCGTCTTCGCGGCAATCTTATCCCTTACCGTCGAAAAACTAATCTGGTCCCTCGAGGTAAAAAGGTCAACTTCATTGAACCAAAGACATGTGAAGAGGTTGCTAATAGGAACATGTTCCCTTATTATTACACATCCTTCAGGAACATCTGCAGAACCAGCCATTAAGGCGAAACGAGAAACAATCAAACACGACAACATACAAGGAAGTATTTCAGACCGTACCGCTTGTGATAGGAAGTTTTGCTTCGGAATATGGGGTCAAACCCTCCTTTTTATAAAAATTGATCTGAAAATCAATGGAAGCATTATTGTATTTGCCTGCAGCTTTATTTGCGTTGGCCTCGTCAAAAACATCAAAGCGTTTGTAATGCCTAGAAATTGCAAATGTAGCATTTTTTCTCCACAAGAACCTGAAGGAATACTTGGAACATTAAGAATAAACAAACATCGGGGCCAGAATTTTTGACAGCGCGGTATTCGTGAGAGTAATCACAAAGTGTAACTTCAACACATGATACATTGATACCTAAGTATCTTATTAATTTAGAAGCTGGATGGAATTCAAATTTACCTCTCTAGAATTTGATATGGATCAACAACAAGCTCGAGTTTCCCATCAATCCATAAAGAAAAACGAGCATTCGGAAACAACCTGTGTGTTAGAAGCTTTGGGATCTGTGACAAGCATAACACAAGTCAAAAGACATCAAGTTGATGCATTGTCTTAATATATTTTCTCGGCACCGTTCTCAAAGAGTGAATCAAGCAATGCAGACAGTATTCATCATAATCTAAATATACTAAAAACTCGGTTTCTGTAACTTAGATCTAAACTTGAAGGACATCTCGTCTGTATTCTGAAAATTTACCTTTCCGTTGCGCCTTCCATCAGCGTAAGGAAGATTACGAACAACAACAATCCTCCATACTCCAATCTTCTTGCTCTCATCCAAACCACCATTCGATTTCAAATCAGCCTCTGTTTCTTCATCAACAAACATGTAGAAGCAGATAGTTTGCTTGGAATATTCACTAATATTCTTTGGTTGTTGTATGCTATCGAAAGCTCCTGAAAATGAATTAGGTTATTCAACAAAAATCAATGGCCTCCAATTCAGAAACTGAACAATAAGATAAAATATAGTACAATTTCGGGTACCAAATATCGCTGATGCAACCACCACTCCATGACATTGCTCCATCTCGAGAAGATCATTGTCATCAATATCAAATCCTGTCCCACTACCAGGTTTGCTTCCTTTGACAAATCTGGCAGATGCAAAAATACAAATCAATCAAAAGTACTAAATAGGCAAACTTGCAGACATAACTCAAAAGATAAAGAATACCAAATCATATTTACTTTTAAACCCTAAACAAAGAAGAAAAAGAAAAGAAAAGGTAAACCATACCCACAATGCACATTCATCGACTCTCTTATGTCATATGAATCATCCCGCTGCTTCAGAGTAGGATACCCACCAAATTCCGAACCACCAAATTCGTTCTCTTTTTTTAAGTTTTCCCCATAAATATATGTTATATTCTTAAGCACCGGAGAAAATGATGGGACCTCTGGCATCAAAGCAACAGCTTCTTCAACAGAAAGGTAACATACAGGACAAGCTGCAATGTAAACAAGCAAGAAAACTCAGAAACTAAAGTTCAACGAGGCAAAATCAAAACTTGCAATGTGAAAAATTCTAAATCTAAAACTGAAAAGAATAAGAAATCATTCAAGGAGAGATTTACAAAATAGAAGAATGCTTACGACGTGGTCCTGTTCTTTTCTTGTCTGCTGGTGGAGGGGGTAAACTAAAAGTGTTGCATGGATGCCCTGATGGAAGAGTGTAGCCAAGAAAATACAAAGGAGGTGGTGGTGGCATTACTCTAACATCGGTTCCTTCAGCACCACCACTGGCTAGTAAAGTTGTCCAATTTTCTATTTTGACACTTTGCACTTCGTTTATTAGGGGAAATCCGGAAATATTAAGATGCAAGCTATCATTCACCTTACGGATATTATCACTTTCCTGGTATTCACCTGTATACAAGCCACAATAAATTCAAATTCTCCTATCATCTTGTCATGCAACTAAGACAATTGGCATCTAGAAGTCCGAAACAAACTAACTTAACCTGCACTAGGTTCTAACATTCATAAAAAAACTATATATACACATATGAAATTCAACACAAACAATGAATCAAAAAGTACATTCCAAGTTTGTAAAGGAAGAAATTAAATTCAATTGAGTTGAAAGATTAACATTATTTTCCTCAACAGAAAGTGGGCAGGCACAATATTCTCAGCTCAACTGAGCTCATAAGTAAGCATATAGACGCCTAGTTCTTTATTCGAATTTCGAGCACACAAACCGAAATGGAAACACTAAGTCTAAGTCTAATCAAGGTAAACCCAATATTTGGACCACTTCATTCATCAAAAAAAATAAGAGCAACCACCCTAAAAATCACTAATTCACTACCCTTGATTTCTAAAATTTCACTAAGAGCAATAAAGGGAAAAGGAAACCAACCTTTGCCGACATATAAAACCCAAACAAAAACAGCAGCAGAGATTATACAAAGTAACAACATTCCAACCTTTTTGCGACCTGCAAACTTACAGATCCAATGAACAAATGTTTCCTTCTCCTTCAAAACTTTAGAAGGCTTAGTTCTTATTGCTGGAGGTGCTTGAATTGGCAACAAAACACCATTTTGCAGCTGTTTATCCAAAGAACTATAACTCCCGGAACGAATCCCCAACCCCAATGACCCACCAGTCATTGCCTCTTCATCAACAGCCCCAATTCACTCCTCTCATCAAACTTTTACTTAAATCAAAAGGAGAAACCCCCCAAAAAAAAAAAAAAAAACAAAAAAAACTATAGCTTCAAAAACAATCATACAACTCAACAACAGCAAAGAACAAGCCGCCAACTCTTGGGTGCGGCACCACTCAGATTGAAGTCAAATGCAGTTCCACAATAAAAAAAGAAACGAAATTTGAAGGAAAATAAATCTGAGATTTTTAAGTTTTTGATTGGGTGATAAATGGTTTTGTGAAACCGAGGGGAAAATGGGTTTTCCGATCAAATCTCAGAACACAATTTTTGAGTTAATAGTATCTTTCTTATTACAAGCCTTTTTTCCCTCCTTTTTTGATGGGGGGAGTTCATAGTTTATTAACATATGACCAATTTATGACCTGAATGTGATTAAATCGCAACCGTTAATCGTTCCTTGAGGGATGATGTTGAATAATCAGACGGTCATGCTTGTAGTTGGGTTTTATTGTTTTGTAATAAAATAGACTCCCCCGTACCATAAAACCTAAGAATGACAATTTTCAAACACATATTAAAGATTTTTAAATGATTTGCGGTTGGATTAAGAACATGATAAGATTAAGACAACACTGTGAGAGCTAAAAAATGTCCTTTTATGTTTTATTCAGTAAATTCGATTAATAATCTAAACCAATAATCATCGTTTTTCATTTAACTTTCAAACGAATTTTGTAAAAAAGATAAATGAATGGGGATGAATTTGTTTTGATTATTTTTTTAATTAATCAGATTAACTTAGTTTTAGGCCATCAAATAAGTGTATATTGACAATTGAGATTAAAAAGTTAAGAATGATAGATTTTTTTAAAAAAGTGAATAATTTTAACCATAAATTTATATTCATCTAATAATTTAAAATTTATGTAAATTTTTTTATTTTTATATCGTGTAAGTGAATAGTAATACATTTTCTATCTTAATACTACATTTGTACAATAACCAAAGCTTTTTCTATTTGATTACATTTAAATTCTTCTCGCTAACATCATACGTAGTTAAAGATGTAAAAATCTTATTTAACCTAAAAATTAATTAAAATCGACTCAAGTCTAAACTGATTATTATTTGAGATGACGATGACCTGAATTTAATCCGAATTTAACACAATGGAAATCAGACTTATCCATCACCAGGACACCATTCACATCTAGAAGTCCCTCAATTGTATTATTACGCGTCCTTGAGCTGGAAAAGTTGGTGAAAGAATTTCAAATGTGAATCCCTTACCTGAGCCAAAGAGTTTTAGCACGTTGTTTCCACTTATCTCCTCCTATTCTAAAATAGAATTAAGCTAAAACCTTGCTCCTTTATCTCTGCACCTACTATTTATTTACTTATTTTTACATATTTCGAAAATGGGTTCTCATTTCTCAAGTTTGACCCCAGGATATAATTTGCAGCTCAGGAATACATTTTATAAAAATATCATTCTTTTAGGGGAAAAAACCAACTTTATATTATGAAGAATTATAAGAGAAAATTTTCGAGTTCAACTCGAGTACATTCTTGTTATTAATAAGATAAATAAATTTTAATTTTAATTTAATTATAAAAGGGCAAAATACACCAACAATCACTAACTTTTAGGACGTTTTCATTTTAGTCACCAAACTTTTAAAATTTTTATTGGAGTCACCCAACTTTTATTTTACTTTCATTTGATCCCTCCCGTTACCTTCTATTAGAAAATGTGACTGTTAATTTTCCTTTTCCTCAAGGGTAAACTACATGAATGGTCATCGAACTTTTAAAGTGCTTTCATTTTGGTCACCGAACTTTTAACTTTCATTGCGGTCATACATTTCCCCCTCCCCTCCTTCTATCGTTTTACTACATCCTTTCTCCATTCTCTTTTATGCTACCTTTATTTAGCTGCATTGTTTAATGAATTCGTCATGGATCCATTGTTAGTGTTGACTTATAAAGAAAATAGACGAGCATAGATGCTGAAACACGCCGGTCAAGGTTAAAAAAGATAATGAAACTTAAAAAAAAGAATGGAGAAAAGATACAGGTTGCGATGAAAAATTGAGTAAGAAAGAAAATCAGTGACTAAAAACAAGCTGCAACCAAACACAAAGGTATCTATCAAAACAACACCGATCATGATGGCAAACAAAGACGGATGGATGTATGGGTAACCCTCCTAATTTTAGGTATAATATTATTTTAGGTCTTATTAGTTTAAATACTAATCAAATAAGATTTTTGTCCCTCCCGAGTTTTATATTTAAAGGTTTAATATACTTTTGTCCCTCTTAATATTTGATCTTAGCTCTGTCTCTAATGACAAAGTAAATTAATGTTTGAACTTAAGCATGGGGTGCATCAAATCTGCTTGTATATTTTGGGAAATTTGTGGAACAACTTTTGGATACAATTTTCAGAAGTAAACTAAAATGTTATACTCTTGGTCAATAATTAACCTCAATATTTTTTTTCTCCCTTGTACTTATTAACATTGAAGTAGATTGAAGATGAGGTTGCATACAATGTGATCTATAGATCAAAATAATTGTTTTATATTACAAACAATATTCAATAACATGATATATTAAAAATATTTTATGCTCGTAAATACATCAATCTACACAACGGGTTTTTTTTTATAAAAAAAGTATTGTTCATCGATAATCATAAGCTAAAATCTACTTCTTACTTTTGTTTTTTATACATTGAAAGAATTTTTTTTCTTAAACCAAGGGTTGCTTTAAAACAAAACAAAATTTGGGTGAACCTCAATGAAAGTTTTAAAATTTCGATGACCAAAATGAAATCGTCTTAAAAGTTTGGTGACCATTTATGTAGTTTACCCTTGAGGAAAAAGAAAACTAACGGGCCACGACGGTATTTTCTAACGGAAGGTAACGAGAGGGACCAAAATGAAAGTAAAATAAAAGTTAAGTGACTCAATGAAAATTTTAAAAGTTCAGTGACCAAAATGAAGTGTCTTAAAAGTTTGGTGACCATTAGCGTACTTTACCCTTATAAAAATACATAAATATAGTATAAGATAATATATTCTTTAATATAAATTATTATTATTATTATTATTATTATTATTAAACGAACTTTTGGTTCATAGGAATAAAATGTATGTTCCTTTTAGTTTAAAAGAAAACTTTCAACGTGATCTACATGCCATAATGCTCTTGAAGTGCGTCTCTGAGGTGGCCAGTGGCTGAATATATTGTATTATAATAGTAAACAGATGTGAATGGAGACAGAGGTACTAAATGATGAGATCTTATGTCATTAATGTGCGAATTGTTTTTAGATTTTATTTTTTAAAAAGTAGATTTTTGGATTGAATTTTATTTTTGTTTAATTCAGTTTTGTGTGAGTTATTTTCAAATTTATTCTGATCACGTTTCGAATACATCACATTTGTTAATCCAATTATATTTTATAAAGATTAATTTTTATTATAGTCTCTCCGCATATGTTTTACTCGTAATTGTGATTATATATTAATATGTATGCTAAGTTCAAAACTCTAATTGAGTTTGGTGTCATACGAACATTGTTTTGATGGTAAATTATTTAAGTTACTCTTCAAGGTATATTACATTTTATTTTAATGGTGTTTTTATCTTCTTTTTATTCTTTGTTTAACATTCAGTGTACAATGTCTATGCTACTCATACTTCACATTTGTACCAACGATAATGTCAATCGAACTATACTGAATCGTCATATTGTCATTTCATTCTTTTATACAATCTTTAAATAAAACAAATTAAAAGTCACTGCTTAGGATTGGACAAGAGACTAATTTAAATTCAAATCATTTACCACTTCACCTAAAATTATTTGTTAAATAAATTTTAATAAATATTTTTGTGTAAACTACATTAAATGGTCATTGAATTTTTAAGGCGCTTTTATTTTGGCCATCAAATTTTTAAAACTTGCATTATAGTCACTGAACTCTTAATTCACTTATTGTCCCTCATGTTGCCTTTCGTTAGAAGCTGTTGATGTGACACATTAATTTTCATTCTTCATGAATAAAATAATGGGTAAACTACATTGTTCATCATTAAACTTTCTTCTCACTCCTATTTTGGTCACTAAAGTTTAAAAAGTTTCAATTTAATAACTCAACTTTTGAAATTGTTCCTATTTTGGCCACTCTCGAATGACATGGCTTTTTATCACAGGAGAAGAGAAATATTGATCCCCGTTTTTAATTTATTTTTCTTGGTTAAGAGAGTATTATGAGAAAAAGCAAATGAAAAAGGCAAATGATAGAAATGGCTTTTGTTGTTGTTTAAACTTTAAACTATTGTATAATACAATACAACCCAATAAGAATCTATTGATGATTAAGTGGATAATTTATTGGTGTTTAGGGATCATTTTCAATACCTTCTAAACGTACACAACACATCGTAATTCCTATTAGATTTGTGTTTTTTTTTATTTTTATAGCTAGCGGTGTGTAAAATCCGGTTCAATTAATCTTTAAAATTTTATTTTGGTTAATTGATAAATTAGAATTATTTAATTCTCGATCTTATATTATACTAATTAAATTGTATAACTAATTGGCCAAAATATTTGATTCCTGTAATGGTTTTTTTACTTTATTTCTTAAAATATTAAATATGATAATACTGTAAATTTAATAATTATTCAGTTGTGATAAAAGTGTAAAACAACTAGAAAGTTAAAAAAAATTGAGAGTTCACACCTAGTAATCATACCTAGAGCCAAAATGTTTTTAAAAACGAGAAGAGTATCAAAATCACTAGACTATAAGATATTTTAATTTATAAAATTAAGAATATTGTATATAATTGATTAAATCAATTATTCGATTTTGATTAAAATTTTGAATTATAGTCGAATCAAAATAATTTATTTAAAAAATCTATACATAAATATAATTTTTTGATTTGTATAACCATGTCACTCGAGAGTGACCAAAATAGGAACAATTCGAAAGTTGAATTATTAAATTGAAAATTATTAAACTTCAATTACCAAAATAAGAGTGAGAAGAAAGTTGAGTGATAGACGTTATAGTTTACCCATTATTTTATTCAGGAAAACTGAAAACTAACGTGCTATCTCAGCAGCTTCTAACAGAAAGTAACGATAGAAACTATACTGAAAGCGAACTAAAAATTCAGTGATTATAACGCGAGTTTTAAAGTTTGGTGAGTAAAATGAAAGCTTTCCAAAATTCAGTGACCATTTATGTAATTTACCCTATTTTTTATACAAAATATTTTCCCAACGTAATAAAAGACCAAAAAAATACAAATAATTCATATGGGTTACTTCAATTAATACTACATTGATTTAATATCTCGACTTCCCGTTTAAAAATACAAATGACTCATGTATGCAAAAAAGTCTCCGTTGTAAGATTTACCTACCAAAATCAAGTGTGCGATGCAAGTTGATCCGAACTAATTAAGGCAAAGCTCTGAAAACTGGAAGGCAACCAAAATAAGATGGAATTAATTATTAAATTGGATAGCTTGTTCCATATTTAAGAATATTTGAACCCATATTACCATAGACGTAGTAGTATATATACGTATATAGGGCCGTTGAATTGTTAAAAGAAAACCATAAAACCGTATATGTTCCATATATATTTTTCATACGATTATGTTACAGTGTTCAAATACACTTAAAACTATTAAAGGTTTCCAAATCAATGATGATTTGGTTGTTGTAGAGATTCAACCCTCTAAAATGTAATTACTTAGTTGACATTTGAATGTAAATACAATCTCAGATAAAGTCCTAACATTATCTTCAACTTTATCTCTTCTGCATACAGATTCTTACAAGATTGGATAACAACTAATTTTGTCTAAAGATTGCGCTACACGCTACGGTATGAAAAGAATTTTTTTTAACGTGAGTTCATCGGGTCCAGTTGGAATTACTAATTAATAATAAAAACATGTGATTTAAATTTATTTATGTAATATTAATCTAAAACAATTTTGTGAATAGTAAAAAATATTACGAAAAGAATACCAAACTTGACAATTGAGTGAAATATTAAAAGCTTTTAAGGTATTTTAGTCTCGAGTTCGGGAAAAAAATTTTAAGTTATCTACAAAATATCTCTAAACTTACATATTATATAATTTAAACATTTGATCATCTTAGTCATGACACTCACATATCTTATATTGTTTTTGAAATGAACATTGCTTGCTTGATACCTAAGCTTAATGCTCTTAGTTCAAAAATAAAAACACTCAAAAGTGTCGATATTCGATATCTCTCGGTGAACAACCTGACAATTATAGGCTTCTTATTGGTCTGTTTTACTATTTAATATTTCTGATAGTTGTCCTTGCAGATGTGTGGTTTTCCAACGTTAATATTCCTCCTGCTCATTCAATCAGCATTATCTAGAGCTTTCAAGATAACAAATTGCTGGCAATATTTTCTATCGAGTCTAGAATCCATTTGTGATTTAAGTTTTCTATCTAGTAATTCTTTGTGAGCTACTCTTTGCAAACACCTACACTGTTTAGAGGATTAGGGGTTTGTATGGGGATTTTGTCCCGTTCATCGTGGCAGCAGCAAAACTCAACATTATTTGTGTTAGAAAATCGTTAACCCAAGAAATAAAATAAACAGTAAATACAAATTTTGTATTAAAAAGCTAAATCGAGCATAACAAAATCATGGATACAACATATCTAAAACCAAACCGATTGGGAACGAGTTGAGGCCTGTAGCTACACAGTTTTCTTAAGACAGATTTTCGGCCACTCCTTGGTGCTTGAGATTTTTGGTCGTCTGTCTCCCAAGATACAACAACTAGATGATCAACTACAGTTGTGCTACTGTAAAGCAGTAGCACAACTGTAGAGATCACGAACTACAACCTTGCCTTCTCCTATCACCAAAACTACTTTTGAAAATCACAGAGTAAAATAATAGAAAATTCTTTGTGTTTTGAGTTGTGTTTAACCTTGAAGGTTTACACCCTATTGATAGGAGTTTCACGAGGGTAAAAGTGGAAACTTTTGACCTAATGGAGCATTTATGATTTTGAGAATTAATGAGCCTTTATAGAGCAGTTTTCAAAATTACTGTTTCAATTAAAGGAAACTTTAATATTTATCCTTTTAATTCCAAAATAAAATTTGGTAAATATATGCTCTTATTTGAGGAAAAAATATTTTAATTTTTGGGGTCAAATATTCGCAGGCCCACTGAGGACCCGAACGGTCTGGACATTTATGTTACCCACGTCGTGCATGTCTGCACATTTACGAACCAATACATGGTTTCACATTTTCCTTAATAACGTTTGAATCAATTTCTCATTCAAAGCTCCAAAATTATCAATTTCTTTCCAACAATCCCCCACATAAATGTAATTGATCATTTAATCAAAAACATTTTGACTCGATGTGGTGATAAGATCTACGATCGATAGTCGCATAGGATAGGTAGGTGTCCTCATTTGAACCTTCCATTATGAAAGTATATTTACTTTACTAGCTGACAAGTAGACATGACGTCCTTGAACTGTTCTGCCTTTTGTGTAAATGATGATATACTTTACACAACTACATATCTAACAAAAGTATTAGTTCTCATGGGTATGTACATATGGCTATGAACACCGACTGTTTCAGCAAGAGTTTGAAAGACCTCTACCTAATAGTCTCCTTGAAGCGACCCACTTCACTCTCATTGTTAACTCCTCAAAAGTATTGTTTTTATGCTTATTTTACAAAGCCTTTGCTAGCCCTTTAAGTACATTTAGTTGCATTTAGTTGTTAAATTCATGCATTTGCATAAAGAGTTAGGAAATAGGGAATTTTGTGCTTTTCCAGTGTGAAGGGTTATTTGTTGGCATCATTACAGGCTTGATAGAGCAGAGCAGTGCAGGAGCACGAAGCAAGAGGATCAGAAGACCAATGCCAAGCATCCTTGGCAATTTGTTGGCAGAAGAGTTTTGCCAAGAACCTTTGGCAATACCAGCCCGAAAAATAGGACTAGATCAGACTGCGGAAAAATAGCACTTGATCAAGCTCTGAAAAAATAGGATGGCAAAAAAATCAAATGCCAAGCTGGTCTGGAACAGATGGACCAAACGATGCCAAGATCGACTAGCGAAAGATCAAAGACTAATGATGTCAGCCCTAGTCAAGATGATGTCAGCCCTAGGATTCAAAGTGCGACTAAGATGATCATAAACCTTAGCCCGCCCAAATTAAAACCCTAAGGCTTATCATAGGGTTTCCCATGCATGCCTATATAAAGGACATCAAACAAGCACATAAAGGAAGGTACATTGGAGATAGAATTGAGAAAAGGTTGTTTTCTTACACTCTCTCTTAGTTTATTTGGTTTTTATTTGATCATGTTAAACGATTTTGGTTTTTAGATGGAATCCCCAACCATGAACTAATTTTCTTAAGTTGGTTAGGGGATGTTTGCGATGAACGCTGAATTTATGTTTGGTTTTTAATAAACTATATGCTTTGGTCTTAGTTTCTATCTAGCGTGCACTTTAACTATTTTTAAAATCCATTGCCATACGACAGTTGGCATGATGTTCACTTTTCTAAATTATGTGCCATGCGACCGCTGTCACAGTATGCTTATTGCACCTTAATATCTTAACAGACTTGAGGGGCAACGATCAATTGCTAGGTACTAAGGCGAGATGCTTCGACAGAAGATGTTAAAGTAGATGAACTTACTTCGGGAGTGAGTCTACCCCTTAGGAGTAAAGATTGACACTTAATCAAATTAATTGATGATAAGCGTCACTATAGACATATACGGCTTTATCGAGGTCAATTTAGGGTTTTGCTATCGACAGAGGCATTACTACTTTTAATCTGCTTGACAAGAAAACCAAGGCAGAACGTTATTAAAGGCTTGCATGAATAGTGTGAAATCCAGGTATCCCCTACCAATGCTCATCATCCATATGAATACCTTTACGTTGCCAACGTTGTTTTATTTTTATTTCTTTTAAACCATTTTCAAAACCAACTTCAAATCAAACAATATTTTTCTTCCTTTGACAAGTAAACAAGCAAAGCAAGTAAACTCTTGGCCAATCTCTGTAGGATCGATAACCAGGTTACTACTGTATTACTTGCCGACCGTGTATACTTGTACTCAAAACACTAAATATTGGCACTGTTTTTATACATTTCCAAAACATTTTCTACCTTTTCGCCAAGCACTCTCACAGTCGAACAAGTTTTTGACGCCGTTGCCAGGGATTATGACGGAAATTATTGTTTTGATTTTTTACTTGTTTCTATTTTAGCACTATTTTTTCTTTTTCTTGCTTATTTTATTTTTCTTTTATTATTTATTTTTCTAACTTTAATTTTAGTTTCGCTTATTCTAGGAAAGTAAAGGATCAGAGAATGAGCCTTAAAGACTATATTGAAGCATACAACTGATGGCATAACCATCAGAATTTTCCATGCCCTCAACATCAGTCGAGTTACTCGTACGATGATCAAATAGACTTCTATGATGATTACAACTTTGCTATTACAACACACATGTCTTGGCAAGAGAACTTACACTTTAGGGAGGATATGAAAGCTAGGATGGATGCTCAATGTCAAGAGATTGAAGAAACAAGCAAAACAATTAAAAATCACATAACACTAATTTTGAACATCCTAAACAGCACACCAGAACAACTTCCAAACCAATACAATGAAGGCAAACATCCGATTATTTACCAGGAAGATAAATCAACGCCGACAAGTGAATTCAAGGAAGTAGAGAAAGAAGAGGCAGAGGCTGATGATGCTAGACCACTATCTGATGCCTGACCTTTATTCGATGCCAGACAACAGTCTGATGCCAACACTATTGCGACAAAACCAATAGAGCCACCATTTGCCAACCCTACCTTGGTAAGACAAACATGTAGTACTGTTGATAATTTCAAAATTCTTAAATGTATAGATGAAATTGAATGCCATGCAATTTTGAATGAGAACCTGTAATTGAATTGCCAAGGAATAAAAGTTGATGCCATCAAACAAAAGTGTGATGGCAAAACAATTAAGCGACAGAGAATATCGATTCTGGTCGGAACTGATGCCATAAAGCGAGGTGTGCTCAAATGGCTTGTTGCTGGGCGGAAGAGTGGATGCCAAATGACTAAGAATGAAGAACTGAAGCAGGAAAATTTTGCTGTCACAATAATGCCAGAGATGCTGCGGCTCAAAACTGAAGATTTCATGAAGATTTTGGAACAAGATGAGGATGACTATGCGTCGACAACAACGGGATTATTTAGTTTTCTAAGGTGGTTGTTCAAAGCCACCATGGTAAAATATTCCCTTTCATTGGGCATTCAAGAATTTGGCATGATCAAAAGAAAATAATTCTTTGGCTTTCTAAGTTGGTTATTCAGGCAACGACTTGCCACAGTCTACCATCTACCAACCAAGGGCCAAAGGTTGAAGAACTATTTGGAAGGTACTCAGAAAAATTCCAATGAGGTTGTCCTCTTGGCAGAGGTACCGTAATATCATCATCTGGTTTAATTTTTTGTAAATATTAGGATTAAAGGTTTTTCTTTGCCAGCATTTTCTTTATTTGTTTATTTTTCTTTTAGTTTTTAATTTTCCTTTGCTACGTTGAGAGGTTTTCTTTGAGTATGTGCAGATTTAGTATGTCAGGAATAATGCCGAGACAATACTTGACATGAGACGATGACACAATGATAAAATTATGCGTGCCAGGCAGAATACCAACATAGAAGCTTGGAATTCGACACATTGGAATATTGGAAGAAGAAATTTACCCTAGCTTGATTAAATTCGGCCCATTAAAGAGAGAGATTGTTTTTCTTTGAATTTTAACCCTAGCCAGCTAAATATTAAGTTGGAATTTAAATTCAACTTAATCACCTTATCACTCCACCTTTTAAACCTACTCTATCACTTACAACCTTATCACATCACCCTTATCACTTAACCCCTTATCAAATCAAATATTTTTATTTTCCATCATTATCCCCAATTAATTCAGCTACCTTTATTAAACCCTATTAAACACTCAAACTCTTTACCTCTACCTGCCCTAGCCGTTTAAAGAAACAAATCTCTTTCATTTTTCTCTTTCTTTATCAAGCAAGAAACCAAGATCCATATTCTCTTATTCTTCCTTTGTCCAAACCGTCCAAAGCCTCATCTCGTTAATGCCATGTTTGAGTTAGGGGATGTAGAGGATGAACACAAGGAGTATGCCGACTTTATGACTGCTACCAAGAGAAAGAAGCTGCTAGTAGAACTGTGTGAACTTGGCACGACATGGATTATATCATCCAAGGGACATCGAACAGTTAAGAGTTTGGCCCTAAAATCTCAACCAAAGGGGTGGAACCACTTTTTGGAGGCAAATCTGATGCCAATTACCCACAAAGAAATTGTGTCGGAGGAACGGCTAGAACTATTGCACTCAATCATTGTCAGTCGGAAAATCAATGTCAGCCGAATCATCATCGATGAGACATATAAATGTGCTGGTAAACCTAATGGTAGTCTATTCTTTCCATTATTGATTTTTAACATTTGCATGAAGCATGGTGTGCCCAAGATTGATTCGGACAAAGGCCAAGAAATCAAATGCACCACCATCACGCCAGCTATATGGAGAAACCTCATTGCCACCGAGTCCAAAGACAAAGGTAAGGGGAAAACAACTCCGTCCATGCCAAAACCCAAAATGCGAAAGGCAAAACCTGACACCACTATGCCAGCCAGTTTGGTGGTATTGCTTTCTCAGATCTACCATCACCAAGAGATTATTCTCCTTAAATTAGAGAAATTCAAGGAGCTTAATGCCAAGCTGCTACATTACACTCAGGAAATGGGTGTTGTCATCAGGGAGGTTCTTGAGAAAATATCCCCTGATTTCGTGCCAGCATTCCCAAATTTCCTCACAGGAGTCTTTGCTAGTAATGATGCTATGCCAGCCAGTCCAGCCCGCACTCCATCTGATGCCACAGTCCCGTTGTCTCTAGTCCATGTTGAATCTGCTAGTACCAACTCTTCGATCGAATCCAAGAAAACCAACGCCAAGTCTGCCATTACGCCTACTGCACCGACACATTTTGATGCCACCGACGCTACTGACGCATCAGAACCTATCAAGATTGTGGAGGAAGTTCTCCAAGATGTTGGAGCCTCCACTGCCGCTTCAAAGCCAAGCATGAAATGGTGGAAACGAATGACCCCTGATCTTAGGACATTTGTAAAGAGGAAGACCCGAGTAACTCGAGAATAAGTCTCCACAGAGGAGTCATCTTCTTCCTAAACTCTTTGCATTTCATTCCATTGCATTTTTCATGATTCCTGTATTTTATTTTTCTATTTTTAGTTATATATATATGTTGTTTCATGCATTGAGGACAATGCACATCTTGGGTTTGAGGTGTGCGTTGCCTCGCATTTATGCCATGCCATGCATTCATATTTACATTTTTGTTTTCATGTCATGCCATGTAGATTAGATTAAATTTGCATACCAAACCACTAAAAAAATTTGTTGCCTTGGTTAAGATTGGAAATTTTCAATAATCTACTAGCCTAGTTAAATTTGTTCTAGGTTTATCTGTCCAATGAAGAAACTTGAATTTTAGAACTTGTACGCCGACAGGTTAGCAATGCCATGTAGCTTGGTAATTGGACTATAGTTTAGGGAACTTTAGTTTCACTCTACACGAGGTATGCATCTAGTCTGTAAAAAACTTTGGTTTTCTTAAAACTGATCACGAAATAATTGTTAAAAAAATTTGATGCCAGGGTAAAAAGAAAAGAATAAGCCAACAATGTTTTGCCAAGGCAAGAAAAAAATAAAATAGAACTCCCCTCTACCTTAGAAATAATAAGCAACTTGGGGCTTTATGGTTTCCTCTCTCTTAGTCCTCAAGTCAAAAACTTTAGGGTATGAGTTGAAGAGTAAAAGCCTAGTAATGTTTGGATTAATATAGGGGTTCGTGGTATGCTCCCTCTTATTTCTCACACCAAACAGTATTACAAAGCAAGCCTAAAATTATTGCCAGAGAAAAAAAAAGCAAAAACCCTTGGTGAATAAAAACAAAAATAATGACAATAAATTCTGAGTTTGGGTAGTAAAGTCGACTAAGGGAGCTGAGTAAACTTGATGCATATTGCCCGCACTTCATATACACTAGATGACCTTAGACTAGAGCTATATTATTGTACTTGAATTTCTTTATCTGCTTTGCATTGATATACTGAATATTCGAGGACAAACCTAGGATCACATTTTGCTAGTTGGCAGGTGTAGGGAACCATGACAATATTTGCCGAGGTACTTTTTTATTTTTTTATTTTTATATTTTTAGTTGCATTACTTGAGGACAAGTAATGAGAAAAGTTTGGGGGTGTGTTAAATTCTCAAAAGTACTATTTTTATGCTTATTTTACAAAGCCTTTGCTAGCCCTTTAAGTACATTTAGTTGCATTTAGTTGTTAAATTCATGCATTTGCATAAGGAGTTAGGAAATAGGGAATTTTTGTTCTTTGCCAGTATGAAGGGTTATTTGTTGGCATCATTACAGGCTTGACAGAGCAGAGCAGACATGGCATAGCAGTGCAAGAGAAGGAAGCAAGAGGATCAAAAGACCAACGCCAAGCATCCTTGGCAATATGTTGCCAAAAGAGTTTTGCCAAGAACCCTTGGCAATACCAGCCCGAAAAAATAAGACTAGATTAGACTGTAGAAAAATAGCACTTGATTAAGCTTTGAAAAAATAGGATGGTGAAAATATCGGATGCCAAGCTGGTCTTGAACATATGGACCGAACGATGCAGAACTCGGCTGGCGAAAGATCAAAGACTAATGACATAAGCCCTAGTTAAGATGACGTCATCCCTAGTCAAGATGACGTCAGCCCTAGGATTCAAAGTGCGGCTAAGATGATCATAAGCCTTAGCCCGTCCAAATTAAAACCCTAAGGCTTATCTTAGGGTTTCCCACGCATGCTTATATAAAGGACATCAAGCAAGCACATAAAGGAAGGCACGTTGGAGATCAAATTGAGAAAAGGTTGCCTTCTTAAAACTCTCTTAGTTTATTTGGATGGAACCCCCAACCATGAACTAATTTTCTTAAGTTGGTTGGGGGATGTTTACAATGAACGTTGAATTTAAGTTTGGTTTTTAATAAACTATATGCTTTGGTCTTATTTTCTATTTGGCACGCACTTTGGTGACTTATGTTGCCCGGCTCACCGAAGCACACAATTGTCATTAAAAGCTTTGCTTAGACTATACCACTTTTAATCAGTGTTTACACCATAGGAACAGACTTGGGGATAAGTACCCCCACAGTGACCACACAAGGTCTATGCAATTAGGTTGTCCCTTTGAACCTAGATCTTGGGATCTCCAGTCAATTCTATGTTGGGTTTTTCTTCACATAATGCCTTAATTTTTCTGGCTTTGTCTCACTCCTTTGGATGTTTTCTGAACTTGATCTCGATTTAACCCTTTGGTTAGCGGACCTACAACATTATCATTTGATTTTACAGAATTAATAGAGATAACTCCATTTGAGATCAGTTTTCTAATGGTATTGTGACGACAACGCACATGTCTCGACTTACCATTATATATAAAGATTTGTGCTCTACCAATTGTTGCTTAGTTATCATAATATATTCATATTGTGGACACTGGATTTGGCCATTTAGGAATATCCTCCAAGAAATTTTGAAGCTTTTCGGCTTCTTCTCCAAACTTGTTTGGAACTACAAACTCAAATTCCATTGTAGATCTGATTATAACATTTTTCTTGAGGATTTCCATAACACGGCTCCTCCTCCCAAAGTGAAGACATATCCACTTGTGCCTTTAGTATCTTTAATATCATATATCCATCTAGCATCAGATTATCCTTCTAAAATAACAAGATCTCTAGAATAACGCTATCCATAGTTCCGAGTATATCTAAGATATCACAGTACCCTCACAATCACTTTCTAATGGTTTTCACCCGGATTGCTTGTGAATCTCCTTAAACTGCTCACAATAAAAGTAATATCTGGTCTAATGTAGCTCATGAGGTACATTAGGCTGCCTATGACCCGTGCATATTACATTTGGTCAACACTTTGGCCTTTATTCTTGGAAAAATGTTGGCATATATCTATTGGAGTTTTGGCTATACCTAAATCATCATTGCCAAATTTCTCAAGAATCTTGTCCATATAGTGTGACTGAGTTAATATGAGACCTTCAGTTGACCGTTTGATTTGGATGCCCCAAATCGTATCGGCTAGTCTCATATCCTTGTATGTCAAATCTTGAATTTAACATGTTTTTGGTACATTTTACCATTTCATTGTTGCTTCCAACAATGAGTATGTCATCAAAATACAAATATAGAATAATATATCCAATGTTAGTAGTTTTGACATATACACATGTCACACTCATTTATCTTGAAGCCGTTTGTCATCATGACATTATCGAACTTCTCATGTCATTACTTTGGTACTTGTTTAAGTCCATACAAGGACTTTATCAATCTACAAACTTTTCTCTCTTAACTTGAAATTACATGACCCCCGGGTTGTTCCATGTATATTTCTTCATCAATATCTCTATTTAGGAAAGTTGTTTTAACATTCATTTGAGGTACTTCTAGATTCTGCAAAGCGGCCATTGCAGGTATCATTCTTATGGAGGTTATCCTTGATACATGATAGTATGTATAGAATAGTCAAGGCCTTCATTTTATCGAAAACCTTTTATTACCAATCTGCCTTGTACTTATCAATTGTTCCTTCTGTTTCATTTTCCGTTTGAAATCCATTTAGAATTTAATGGTTTAATTCCTAGAAGAAGATTCACTAATTTTCATGTATGGTTTTGCATGATGAAATCAATTTCACTCTTAATGGCATCCTTCCATAAAGTGATCTCAGATGAACGTATAACATCATTTGAGGTTCAGCCTTCAGCATAAAGGTTAGAAAATCTGATTCAAAGAATTTTTCTACCCTTGCTCGTTTACTTCTTCGTGGCTCTATTTCAAACTCAACCCATTGTTGATCATCTGAGCTATCTTTATCAATAGTTTTTGAAGTTCGTTTCATTGAACTTTGACTAACTTTCCTAGCTTTACAAGGGAATACATGTAATACCTCAGAAAACAGGCTAGAAGATTCGGGTGAATTATTAGAATCAGGTTGGAATTTTCGGTTAGGCTTTAGCTAATTAATTAATTCCAAAAAATAATTTGGGTAGTTAAATTGACTTTCGATAAATTTATCGTGACAAGTATTTGAGAAAATATATTTAATGAAATTAATAAAGGATGAAATTGAGTTTGGGTAATTTTAAATGGGTTGTTCTAATATTAATTAAATGGTGACTATTTTACGAAATGTTGTAAAATATTAATAATGGCAATTTTGTAAAAAGAACTAAGGCGATGGTTTTATGGTATTATTTGGCACATTTATGAAATAAAGCTTTTACCACCTATTTTTAACTAAAAAATGACAATGGTTATTATTTTTTCAAGAAAGAAAAACCATGTCTAAACTTATCTCTCTTTTTCTCTCAAGATTCTCTCAAGCACCATTTTAATCTTCTTTGATTTCCTTATCTAATTTTTATTCATTTTCTTTCTAAACCATTTTTAATCAATAGCCACACAAGAGATTTTGATTTCTCTCATCTCGTTCAATGGATTTCATGTTGGAAGATTGGAGGAGCAATCTTTATTTTCAATTTTCAATTTATTTGGGTAAGATTTGATTTTCTAATGATCTCTTAATTATTTTGTGTTGATTTTCTGTCAATTCTATTGTCTTTTGATGTTAAAATAAATTTTAATGGATTTTCTTATAAATCTTTATTAGATTAACTAATCTAATGATTTCTATAGAGTTATAATATTTTGTACACGGGTAATAATAATCTAAAGTTGATTTTGCAATTTAATTCTCGGAATTAGTCTAATTGGTTAAATTCAAATTTAGATTCTTGAAAATGGGTGATTGGTAGAATGGTTGATTGAATTATTGGATTTCATATTAGATGTGTCATAAATGTTCGATTAATTTTCATAAAGAATTATTAGAGCTAAAAGAAAAAGGGTTTGGTTTGAATATTGGTCAAAGCAGGGCAAACAAGGTATTAAGGATAAAGATAAGATGAGATAACTTTTATCTCATTCAAATCCATGAGATAACTCTTAGGCAAATCTCATTCAAATTCTATCTTATCCTATCTCTATCTCAATCTTATCTTGTATTTAAATATTTGATTTGTATTTAATGTTTAATTTCCCTTATCTTTGTATATTCATTTGTAAGCCTATATATATAAGTCAATTGTAAACATTATTAACTATCAAATATGCAAATCCTTTACATGGTATCAGAGCCAAGTAGATTTTCTCTACTCATATTTTCCTTCTATTTTTTGCTCTTCTTTAAACCAGATCTCCTTTATGGCTTCGTCTTCTACTTCCAATGATCTTGTATATCTTAGTGCACCGACCAACTTCCCAATTAAACTTACGTCTGTCAACTTTTCTGTTTGGCGTTTCCAAGTAGAGGCTACTCTCATTAGTTTTGGGCTACTCGGTTATATTGATGGTTTACAGCCTTCCCCATCTAAGTTTACCGATGCCGCAACAACAATTGCTAATCCTGAATATCTACGATGGTACCGTCAGGATCAAATTCTTATCAGTGTTCTCCTTGGCAGTTATGATGATCAAGTTCAACCACTTATTTCATCCGTTGTCACCGCCAAAATTGTATGGGATACTTTAGTTACAAATTATGTTCGAGCATCTCTCGGTCTCATCCTTGCTTTCAATTCTAAATTGGTTTACAATCTACGTGGTTCTAGGTCTATCTTCGACTACATGAAAGACATACATGATATTGACTCTGATCTTGCCTTGGCGAACTGTCTTATCTCCGATACAGTTCTTTTGATTTCTATTGTCAATAAATTGGGTGATGATTATCATCCAATTGTTGTTTCCCTCCGTGTACATAACACATCGATAACCATGCTTGAGTTGTCTGAGATCTTAACTGATCATGAGAGACTCTTTCAAGAATCTGACCACACTACACCTCTTGCCCCGTCATATTCTGTGCAACGGGCTAATTCAAATCACGGATATTCCACCAACCATTCTCAAGAGAAGAGTGGTCGCTCTGGCCATTCATTTTTTATGGCGGTCGTAGTCATGTTCCTCAATCTAGTCAATCTAGACGACAAGATATTGTGTGCAAGTTCTGTAATTTGCTAGGGCATGTTGTTCGAGATTACCTTAATCTTGATCGGTTTCTTCATAATAACAACTTAGTTGCCACCGTTTGATTTCACCGGTTTTCAATACTGCTACTGATCTTTTATCATATGATTCTACTCATTAGATGTTTGATAGTGGTGCCTCAAATCATACCACAATGACCATTGCATCTCTTCATGATATCTGCTTTTATGATGGTCCTGATACAATTCATCTAGGTAATGGTAAGTCTCTGCCTATATCTCATATTAGCTGATGCACTTTTCCTACGGCTACCAAGCCTCTTTCTCTCACAAATGTCTTGTGTGTTCCTTAGTTAAATACAAATTTAGTGTCAGTTTCTAAATTATGTCAGACTAATCATGTGTCTGTTGAATTCTTTGACTCTTATTTTCTTGTTAAAGAATTTTTTTTCTTCGAGACAATAAAATTGATGGTGTCTACTATTCCCTATGATCTTTTATCCCCAAGTCAACATTGTTAATTGCTTGTCCGTGCATCAGCTGCATCACAAGTTTGGCCATCCCTTCGATAAAGTCTTAGCCTCTATATTACACTCTTGCAATATATCATATGACCCTACTAGTTTGACGAACTATCATTTTACTTCTTATCTTATTAATAAGAGTCATAAACTGCCATTTAGTCAAAATATTATGTCAAGCTCTCGTCCTCTTGAATTGCTTTAATCTAATTTTGGAGCATTAAACATGTGTCTTATGATGGATATTCATACTATGTAGTTTTTGTTGATCATTTTACCAAGTATATCTGACTATACTAGATGAAAAAGAAATATGATGTTGGGGTAATATTTCCTCAGTTTAAAAGGCTTGTTGAAAGCTTTTTTCATTAGTCCATTGTGTCTCTATTCTCTAATAATGGAGGTGATTTTGTTAAGCTCTTGCCCATTTTTGAATTTGGGAGGTATTTCCCACTTTACTTCATCACCTCATACTCTGGAACACAGCTAGACTGCTGAACAGAGACACCATCACATAGTGGAGACTGGACTCTCTCTACTTCACTTTGCATCCCTCCCAACGGAGTATTGGCCTTATGCTTTTTAGGCAGCTGCTTATCTTATTAATCAGATGCCAACACCGATAATAGGTAATGTATTGTATTACCTTCTACTTTATCAACAAGCACCAAACTATGATAAGCTTCAACTATTCGGATGTTTGTGCTTTCTTTGGATGAAACCATAAACGACACATAAACTTGAGCCACGGTCCATTGAATATATTTTCCTTGGATACTCTGTGATGCAATCTTCTTATAAAAGCTTGGAGCCGACCATTAACAGAATTTATGTCTCTCGCCATGTTTGGTTTGTTCCTCACATCTTTTCTTTTGCTACACGACGTGTCCTCCCTATGCCATGGTAACCGGATGCTTTATTACCTACTATGACATAACAACCAAATGCTTTATTGCCTACTATGCCACGACAACCTGATATTTCATTGTCTAATATGCCACGACAACCTGATGATTTCATTGCCACACCAATTCCCTAGGGTAACCTGCCACGGCAACCTGATGATTCCATTGCCACGTCAGTTCCCTTGGTTGATCTAACACAACAAGATGTCGCCTCTGACTTGCCACAACAAGCTGTCTCCTTTGACTTGCCACAACATGATCCTTCGCAACAGCGGATTCGCCGGCAAAATCTGAGGTACTTTGGTCCTTTATTTGTTAATACTACTACATGCCATCCTTTGCTTTCCACAATAGAGCCAAAGACTGTTACTCAAGCTCTCAGAGACCCACTATGGAGACAAACCATGGATGATGAATTTAATGCCTTGTTATGCAACAAAACATGGGATCTTGTTCCATGGTCTACACAATCTGTCGTAGGGTGCAAATAGGTATTTTGTGTGAAACGACATACTTGTGGCTCTGTTGATCGCTACAAGGCTCGACTGGTAGCGAAAAAGGTAATCTCAAGAAGCTGGTTGTGACTACTTTGAGACCTTTAGTCCTGTGATGAAACCTATTACAGTGCGTATTATTTTTACTCTTGCCCTTCATCATGCATGGGCCATCAAATAACTTGACATTAATAATGCCTTCTTAAATGGCACCCTACATGAGAAAGTCTATCTAGAACAACCTCTGGGCTATGTTGATTCTAATCACCCATCTCATATTTGTTGGTTGCGTAAAGCCTTGTATGGACTCAAGCAAGCCCCAAGGGCATGGTATGTTAAACTCTCTAAATTTATTATTCACTTTGGTTTTATGAAATCAAAGGTTGATGCCTCTCTCTCTTCATCTATAATGCAAAGGGGGTTATTTATACTTTCTAGTCTACGTGGATGATATTGTACTTACCGGTAATAACATTAATTTTATTGCTCATTTCACCAACATTCTACAAAGTTTTCTTTGAAGGATATGGGCTTGCTCGGTTTTGTCCTTGAATTTTCACTTATGTTATATTATTATTGTTTTCATAATTAGTATTATTGTTATATGTCAGTGTTATATAGTATTAATGTAGTAATTAGTATTATCATGGCTATGTACATTTTTGTTTGTGTAATATTTATTGTTGTAGTTAATATAATAGTTAGTGTAAAACCAAAATATAAAAAAAACACAGTTCATTGTACAAAACTCATTACATTAAAATCCATTTAGTTAAAAAAACATATGTCCATTTACAATAGAGCCCCGATCAGCCTAAATATAACCAATTAAACCAAAGTCATAACCCTAACGCTGTTCTTTGTTGATTGTGCGTAGCCAAAGGGATACTGCTGGATCAATCTTTGATCCAATGGTGCAGATCTCGCCAGCAGGAGAAGAATAAGCGCCTCATTTATCGACCATTAAATCAGGGAGTGATCTAACAGCCAGATCGCTCCAGAACAAAACACGCAGATCATAACTCGCGCGTGGCAACTACGCGCCCGACCTTCCAGCTTCTTCCAGTTATTTCTTCTTCCCCGATAGAGGCCACATCATTTTTACCTTGAACCGCTCCTCGTCGGCGTCATCATAAACATGGAAAAGGAAACATAAGAGATTAAATCCCTAAATTGAAGTAGAGCCAACCAAATCAAAGAGGGACCAATCCCTAAAATAAAGCAATGGCTAGAATCAGGCTCAATCCGAATCAAATCAGAGAGGTTTCAGGGGAAGAAATTATGGATTTGAGCTTGAAAATCAAGCAAAATTGTAACTATAAATACCATGTAATTTTACGACAGTAGAACACAACAAGATTCATACACAATTTACACAATACATAGCAGAATACACAAAATTATTCAGATTCCAATGTAGCATTAAGGAGCAGCAAGCATTTGTAATCAGTTTCAAAGGAATAAGAAGCATTTTTCTGGTAACTTTCTTTTCTACATTCATTCTTTCGAATTAAAGTAAGGAAAATGGATAGGTTTTTACCGTTGTTTTTACAAAACACCGCCGTGGGTTTGGCTTCGATATAACTCAAATGATAAAATTTCGAATTAGAGTCCGCTAGATTCTGGAAAAAAGAGGAAGTTTTTTGGAAATTTTGCTACGGGCAATGGCGGGCGGTGCAGGTGGAAGGCGGCCGGCACGACGGATGGTCATCGTGTTCTTCAATTCATGAAGAACACGAAGAACATTTCAGAGAATTTCTAAGGAGCCGATTTTGATCTATTTTGAGAAGAGGTGGGAAATGTTTTTTTGTTTCTGATATATGTTTTATATACTGACCCGGTGACCCGATCCGAACCCGCTTTTGACCCGCGCCCTTCTTTCGCGGACCTTGCACCGTGGCTCTTCAGTTTACCAACATTTTAATTTTGTCCTTTTGTTTATAATTCAATCATCACATTTTGTTTTCTTTCAAATCTGGTCACCAATTTCCTTTTTCTGTTTTTAAAAAATATATAAAAATATATTTATCCCATTCTTTTATATAAAATTTAGTATTTATTATTAGCTATTTATTTCCGTTTTATCAATTTAGTTGCCTTCATGTGTCTTTTATGTGTACATATGTGTTTGTTAAAACCCTAGGAATAGGTTACTTAATAAGCTTAGATTAGAGACATCTTTGAAGTAAATTTCCCTCAATTTTCTTAATAAAATACACTTAATTTCACTTAAACCTTAATAATTAAAATGAATATAGATATTTTAGGGATTAACTGCTAATTAGGTTTTAATTTAAAAATATAACACATTTAATTGTTTCTGTTGGTTTGTTAAACAAGTAAAAACTAATTAATGCGGTGTCTTACCAAACGAAAATGATGGATTAGTGTAAGGAGTGTTGGCGGTGATTATAGTTTATTTTTTGGGCAGTAAGGCTGTTAAAATAGATTTATATTCATTAAACAGAGAATAAATCAAAATCTTATGAACTTGCAAATTCCAGTTTTGAAAATGCTTTTTGAAATCAATAAAATACCAACTTTTGGGCATGGTGGGGGTGCTAACCCTTCCCCACTCGTAACCGACCCCCGAACTAGGTTTTCTTGTTTTCGTAGACCAAAAATGTTGCTTTAATAAATAAAATGTTTTATTAAAATAAGCTCGTTTTCAAAGTGATCCAATCACACTTTTAAAAAAAAGATTGGTGGCGATTCCGTTTATTTTGTTTTCAAAATGTCGGGCCTTCCTAAGAAAAGGAGTTGCGATAGCTTGGCAACTCCGCTGGGAAATTTTTGTTTTTTTAAAAAAAACAAAAGAGGGTCAGGCAGCAAATTGTTTTCAAAATGTTTTTTTAAATGGAGTTTGCAAGTTCACAAAGTTTTCAACTTATTCATCCGTTTAATGAATATAATTCTATTTTATGCATTCTAAAATTGTTCAAAAAGCTCTATACCCAAGCTTTGTCCATAGTGTTTAAGTGAAGAGAAAACGCTTTGCTCATGTCAAAATACTGATTCTCCGTATGAGCCTAGCAAGTGCCTTCGGGACTCACATGCCTTATGTCTTCGTAAGGATACTGATCATTCGAGAAGACATAGGAAGCGAGTCCTCCTGAGTTAAACTTGGCTCGTTCAAAGCCTCTAATGGGTGAGAACCAAGGGTTTTGCTACCCTTTGTTGGGGATAGCAAGAACAGCTCGGGTACCTTTTAGAACCTAACCAAGTTTGAAAATCTAGAGCCTACCCCATTAGGGCCATATGGAAAACTTAGGTTCTTTGTAGTTTGGTCAAAATCTTTTCGCAAAGATAATCTGTGGAGACATGTCTTGGAGTGTTGAAATACCTGCCCAAAGTTATATATGCAATGAAATTATTTTGGGCCCTTTCGTTTTCTTACATCTAATATTTTCCTTTTTTGTTTTTGTTGTTTTGCTTGTCTAATCTTGCATCATCATTCATTTCAAGAAGAGTTTTGGTTCTTTAAAATATATGCTCAGTTAGAAAAGTTGTTACCATGGATGAAAGTGTCATGAAACGATAAGCAGACTAAAAAAGGTTTCATCCTCTTATGCTTGGATGGATAAGCAATGCTCCAAACATGTCAAAAATGAAATGATGCTATTATGATATGCATGCCCCTAAGGATGCCTATCAAATGAATGCTTGTTGTTTTTCTTTTGCTTTTTAAATTAATTTTATTTTGGGTTAGAAGGTATTTCAAGCTTTTGTGATCGGTATAAATGTAACATTTTTCTCCATACAAGTAATGTCTCCATATTTTTAAGGCAAATATTACATCAGCTAGTTCAAGATCATGGGTTGGGTAATTCAATTCACGGGATTTTAACTGTCGAGAAGCATAAGTTGCCACTTTGTTTTCTTGCATTAAAACACATCACAAACCCAAGTGAGAGGCATCACTAAACACCGTAAATTCTCCCCGATTCTTGTTGAGTTAACACTGGAGCTCGAGTAACTACTTCTTTCAATTGGTCAAAGCTTCTTTGTTGTTCTTCATACCAAATAAATGGCACATCCTTATGGAGAATTTTGGTTAAGGGTGCGGCCAAAATTGAAAACCCCTCAACAAATCTTCGATAATAACCGGTCAAACCAAGGAAGCTTTGAACTTCACTAACATTCCTTGGAGATCTCCATTCTATCATAGATTGAATCTTTTTCGCGACTAAAATTACATGTCCAATAAAAGATACTTCAGGCAACCAAAATTTACACTTGTTGAATTTGGAATAGAGTTGTTTTTCTCTAAGAGTTTGTAGCACAATTTTGAGATGTTTTTAATGCTCGGATTTATCCTTTGAGTAGATAAGAATATCCAGATAGGGTTTTCAATGAAGACCACAACAAACTTATCCAGATAGGGTTTGAAGACTCAGTTCATGAGATCCATAAATGCAGTAGGGGCGTTTGTTAGACCAAATGGCATTACCAGGAACTCGTAGTGACCATAACGAGTCCTAAAAGCAGTCTAAGGTATGTTAGATTCTTTAATATTCATTTGGTAGTATCCTGATCTAAGGTCGGTCTTGGAAAATACCGAAGCACCCTTCAATTGGTCAAACAAGTCTTCAATTCTTGGAAGTAGGTACTTGTTCTTAATTGTAATCTGATTAAGTTGCCGGTAATCTATGCACAATCTCATCGATCCATCTTTTTTTTGACAAAGAGCATCGGGGCTCCCTAAGGAGACGAGCTTGGTCGAATGAACCATTTGTCTTACAGTTCTTGTAACTATTTCTGAAGCTCATTCAATTCAATTGGAGCCATTCTATAAGGAGTAATAGATATATGACTGATTCCAGGTTGAGTCTCGATTTTGAATTCCACTTCTCGAGTTAGTGGTAGTCCTGGGAGTTTCTTAGGAAAAACATCGAGAAATTCAGATTCAGTTGGAATTAAATTAATATCAGGCTCGATTTTAACATTTCCAAGAATATTAGCAACATATAGGTTCGACTTTTCGAGTTCTTGGTTGATTAAGAGTATTGATTCCTTTCCTAAACCCTGAAGGTAAAGTTTCCTCTTATGGCAATCTACCCAAGCCCGGTGTTTCCCTAACCAGTCTAAACCCAGAATTATATCAAATTCACAAAAGGGTAGAACATAAATATCAATAGGGAATTGAATACTTTGAATGTATAAAGGACAATCTTTGCATATAAGATTTAGAGTCACACTCCCACATATAGGGTTCGAAACTACAAGCCTTAGGTTAACAGTTTCGAAGTTCAAATTGAGTTTTTCAAGCAAAGGAAAATAGATAAATGAATGGGTAGATCCCGGATCAACTAAGACATATACATAATTATCATTTAATTCGATTGTACCTACAATAACATCAGGTGCCTCTTCATCATCACGGCCCCAAATATGATACACTCGAGCAAGGGCCCGAGACTCTTGATGTGTAGGAGTAGGAGCTTGGCCTCGAGTCCCTCCCGAGTTTCCTAACTGTACTTGTTTCAGCCCTTTGCCCTGAGGAGTTGGAATTGGATTGGAATTTGAAGCCACTCTAACCGAGGGCTTGTCCAAAGTTTAAGGACAATCTCGAACAAAATGTTCTAAGCTTCTACACCGGAAAAAGACATTCAACTATTTTCTACACTGGCCTGAATGATAATTTTGGCAGGCATTACAATAACGAGACTAAGGGTTCTTGCCCGAATTCCCTGAGCTGTTGATTGAGAATGAAGGTGTTGTCACTGAATTTTCACCTAATTCTTTGTTGTTGTTTTCATTTTTATTGTTGTATTATATCTTTGTCATTTTTGGTTTGTTAGTATTGTAGTAGTATTAATACATTGCTATATGTTAGTATATTGATATGGTAGTTAGAATTATCATAGTTATATACATTTTTTGTTAGTGTCTTAGTTAGTAGTTAATATAATAGTTAGTATAAAACCCAAAGTAAAAAAAACAGTCCATTAAATAAAGAACCAAGTTTATTTGCTTTTATTCGGTTCATTATAAAAATAATAGAAGATCTATTAGATATAATTTAGAGTCGATTAAATAAATTACATGCCCAATTACATGATAAGGCCCGATTGGCCCAGAACTAAGCCCTAATGCCTTTTTACTGTCTTATACGCAGCTTAAGGACAACCGCTGGATCAAGGATTGATCCAACGATGCTTATTATGCTTGAAAACCCTAGATAAGGAAGAGCCAGCGCCGCACTCGCATAGTCGTTCGATCAGGATGAGATCTAACGGGCCAGATCACCTTAGGGTGTATCACGTGGATCACCACTTGCGCGTGGCAGCCACACGTGCGTCTTTTTAGCCTCTGGCAAATGTTTCATCTCCTCCGATGGGTGCCTGAGCCAATTCTGCTTCGATTGCTCCTCGCCAGCGTCGTGATACACCCTAAGGTGATACAAAGAAACAAGAGGGTCACATCCCTAAATTAGAGCTTAACAATTCAAGATAAAATCAAAAGGGAATTAAATCCCTAAACTAAAGCCTTAGCTGCAAATCGGGATAAAATTAGAAGCAAATCCAAAAGATAAATCCCTAATTCGAAGCCCTAGCTGGAAAATTAGAATCAAAATGGGAAAGGTTAATCCCTAAATTGGCGCCATAGCAAGGATCAAGCATTTAGAGGGGAAGAAATCAGGGATTTGAGTTTACGATTCATTCAATTCTTGCACTATAAATATCATTGTAACCTTTCAAACAGAATAGAATACGAATCACACAACAATTTCATACGAAACACATAGAAAGAATTCAGATCACAATTTCATACAAAAATTACAGTTATACACTTAGCATTCGAAAGTTGTAAAGTCAGCAAACAATAATTGTAATCGAAGTTTCAAAGCAATAAAGAAGTAAGCTTTCTGGTAATTTCTTCTTCTTTATTTGTTTATATTTCGAATTCAACTAAAGAAAAGGGAAGTTTTTTTACCTCAGTTTACTGTAGCGCCGCCGCGAATTCTGTTTTGATGTAACTCCAACGAAGAAAAGCTTGGTTTGGGATCGCCGGAATCTAGGAAAATAGGTGGTTTATGGGAATTTCGCCGCTGGAAACGGCGGTCGGCACGACGAATGTTCATCGTGTTCTCCCTGAAATGAAGAACACGAAGAACATATCAGAGGAGTTAAAAGTGGGGGTTTTGATCCGTTTTTATAAAAAGGGGAGATAATTTTTGTTTCTGATAATTGGCTTATAAACCAACCCGAGACCTGACCCGTACCCACTTTTAAACCTGCGCCCTTCTTTGCTGGATCTTGTACCGTGGCTCCTTAACTTTCAAACTTTTCAATTTCGTCCATTTCCTTTGAAATTAAGCACCAAGTTTTCAATTGCTTCGGGATTGGCCTTTACATTTTGCTTTTCTTTTAATTTCACCCTAACCGAAAGTTTAATTTCTAAAAATCTTTCAAATATCCCTTTCTTTATTTTAAATTCATTTTAGTCATTTAATTTATGCAATTATTATTTCTTCGCTTCTATGTATATACATGTTTACGTTCTAAACCTTAGGAATAGGTACTTGAAAACTTAGATTAGTGACGGGTATGCAAAAACATTTCCTCAAAATTTAAATAAAATACACATAATTTTATTTAAACTATAATAGCTAAAATGAATGTAGACATATCTTTAGGGTTCAAATCACTAAGTAGGTTAATTCTAAAAAATGACAACTCACTTATTAATTTCTTTGATTTGTTTTAAAAAAGTGAAAACTTAATTAATGCAGTGTCTTATCAAACGTGAATGATGGGTTAGCGCCAGGAGTGTTGGTGGTGATTAAATTTCATTTCCCAGGCGATAAGGCCGTTAAAATATATTTACATTCATTTTGCGGAAAACAAAGAGAAATCATGTAAACTTGCAAATTCCAGTTTTGAAAATACTTTTTGAAATCAATTAGGTACCAATTTTTGGGCGTTGTGAGGGTGCTAACCCTTTCCCACACGTAAACGACCTCCGATCTTGTTTTCTCTTATTTTCGTGGACCAAAAATGTTGTTTTAATAAATAAATTGTTTTATTAAAATAACCCTTGTTTTAAAAGTGATCCAATCACACCTTTTTTCCCCAAAAAGATTGGTGGCGACTCCATGTTTTCTTTAGTTTTCCAAATAACATCAAAACCTTTTTCCTAAAAAAAGGTTGCGACAGCTTGGCGACTCCGCTGGGGAATTTTGTTTTTTAAAAAACAAAGAGGCTCAAGCCACAAATTGTTTTCAAAAAATGTTTTTAGAAAAGGAATTTGCAAGTTTACAAAGGTTTCAATTTTTTTTTCGCTTATTAAATGTAATTCTATTTTATGCATTTTAAAATTGTTGCAAAAAGCTCTATTCCCGAGCTTCACCCAATTGTTAAGTGAGGGGAAAACGATTTGCTCATGTCAGAATATTGATTCTTCGTATGAGCCTAGCAAGTACCTTTGGGACTCATATGGCTCATGTCTTCGTAAAGATACTGATCCTTCGAGAAGACATAGGAAGTGAGTCCTCCTAAGTTGAACTTGGTTCGTTTGAAGCCTATAATGGGTGAGAACCAGGGGCCTTGCTACCCTTAGTAGGGGACAACAAAGACAGTCGGGTACTCTTTTAGAACCAGACCATTTGAGAATTTAGTCCTACCCTAATAGAGCCATGCAAAAAACCTAGGGTTTTGAGTCTGATCAAAATTGTTGCGAATAATCCGTAGAGACATGTCTTGGAATGTTGGAATAAGATCCCAAGAATTATTCATGAAATCACTTTGGTCTCTTTGTGTTTTTTTAATTCTAATCCTTTTCCTTCTTGTTTTCCATATTCATTCATGCAACATCATTCCATATCAGAAGAGGTTAACTCTAAAAAATATTTGCTCAACTTTGAAAAGCTTTCGTCATGGATAAGAGGATCCTGAAAACCGAAGATGAGAATGAAAAAGTACAACATTGGTCTAAGGTTAACCAACGAATATTTGTGGACAGTCTAGCAGCCAATCACGAGACAGAGACTTCAGAATATGCTTACATCAAAATCAAACATAATAGCATGCAAGAGCTGCAAGAAATTTGGGAGCATTGTGATTACGAGACTAAATAGTTGTTCCATGAAGGCTACGGTGATATAGCATATCTCATTTATGTGAAGAT